>CM042045.1:42727323-43927323 GCA_023525975.1 Smallanthus sonchifolius | reverse complement strand
ATCCCAACATTGTTACTGGTACGTTTCTCGTAAACAACTGCTATGCTTCTATCTTATTTGACACGGGTGCCGATAAGAGTTTTGTATCCACTGAGTTTAGCTCATTACTTGGGATTACACCCATCGCCCTAGAGTACTTATACACGGTAGAACTAGCAGACGGTAAGCTAATAGAAACAGAACAAGTGATTCCCGGTTGTGTCTTAACATTAGCCGACCATCCTTTCACTATAGACCTATTTCCGGTAACATTGGGAAGCTTCGACATAGTTGTCGGTATGGACTGGTTGTCCAAGAACCGAGCCGAAATCGTTTGTCATGAGAAAATAGTCCGCATCCCACTGTCGGACGGAGGAACACTGACCATTCAAGGAGAACGGAGTGGTGCTACGTTAAGGATCATTACCTGCATGAAAGCCCGAAAGTACTTGCGGAAGGGCTATCACGCGATCCTAGCACACGTGACGGAAAAGAAAGAAGAAGAAAGGAAGATTAAAGACATACCGATCGTCCGAGACTATCCGGAAGTATTTCCCGACGACTTGCCCGGACTTCCACCGCAGCGACAAGTCGAATTCCGGATTGATCTCACACCCGGAGCTGCTCCGATAGCGAGGTCACCTTACCGACTGGCGCCATCGGAAATGCAGGAGTTGTCTAACCAATTACAGGAACTGTTGGACAAAGGCTTCATCAGACCAAGTTTCTCGCCTTGGGTAGCACCAGTCTTGTTCGTTAAGAAGAAAGACGGATCGTTCCGTATGTGTATCGACTACAGAGAACTGAACAAGGTAACTATCAAGAACCGATATCCACTACCAAGGATCGATGACCTGTTCGATCAATTGCAAGGGTCGAGCTATTACTCAAAGATCGATCTACGGTCGGGATACCACCAGCTAAGGATTCAGGAAGACGATATTCCAAAGACCGCCTTCCGAACTCGTTACGGTCACTACAAGTTCATGGTCATGCCATTTGGGTTAACCAATGCACCAGCGGTATTCATGGACCTCATGAACCGAGTGTGCAAGCCCTACTTGGACAAGTTTGTGATTGTGTTCATAGACGATATCCTGATATACTCACAGAACAAAGAGGAGCATGCCGAGCATTTGAAGTTAATTATGGAGTTGCTGAAAGCCGAGAAATTGTACGCCAAGTTCTCGAAATGCGACTTCTGGATTCGCGAAGTACAGTTCCTTGGACACGTGGTCAACGAGAAAGGCATACATGTTGACCCATCCAAAATCGAGGCGATTAAGAATTGGGAAGCACCTAAGACTCCGACTGAGGTGCGACAGTTCTTAGGTCTTGCGGGCTACTATCGACGATTCATCGAAAATTTCTCTAAGATAGCCCAACCCCTCACCACACTGACACACAAAGATAAGAAATACGAATGGAATGACAAGGCAGAAACCGCTTTTCAATTACTCAAACAGAAGCTTTGCAGCGCACCAATCCTATCATTACCAGAGGGAACGGATGATTTCGTGGTGTACTGAGATGCGTCACATCAAGGGCTCGGGTGCGTGTTAATGCAAAGAGAGAAGGTCATAGCTTATGCTTCTCGACAACTGAAAGTGCACGAGAAAAACTACACTACCCATGATTTGGAGCTGGGAGCGGTAGTATTCGCTCTCAAAATCTGGAGGCACTACTTGTATGGCACGAAGTGCACAATTTTCACCGATCACAAAAGCCTTCAACACATCTTCGATCAGAAGGAACTTAACATGAGGCAACGTCGATGGGTCGAATTGCTAAACGACTACGACTGCGCTATCCGTTACCATCCTGGAAAGGCAAACGTCGTGGCTGATGCCTTGAGCAGGAAGGATCAACCCACACCGCGACGAGTGCGGGCGTTACAGTTGACCATCCACACGAACTTACCCATGCAAATCCGCGACGCCCAACTCGAAGCAATCAAGGAGGTAAACCTATGCCATGAGTCCTTACGTGGTATGGACAAGCAATTTGAGGTCAAATCCGATGACATCCGTTATTTCGTGGATCGGATTTGGGTACCAAGCTTTGGGGATCTAAGGGATCTGGTGATGGACGAGGCACACAAGTCCAGGTACTCGATCCACCCCGGTGCTGACAAGATGTACCATGACCTCAAGGAACATTATTGGTGGCCTAACATGAAAGCCGAAATTGCTACCTACGTCAGTAAATGCTTGACCTGTGCTAAGGTCAAGGTAGAGTATCAGAAGCCATCAGGGTTACTCCAACAACCAGAGATCCCACAGTGGAAGTGGGAACAGATTTCAATGGACTTCATCACGAAATTGCCCAAGGCCTCTAATGGCTGTGACACAATCTGGGTAATTGTCGACAGACTAACCAAATCTGCGCACTTCCTTCCCATTAAAGAAACGGACAAAATGGATAAACTAACCAGAACTTACTTAAAGGAAGTAGTCACAAGACATGGAGTGCCAATCTCCATCATTTCAGATAGGGATAGTCGATTCACATCCCGATTCTGGCAATCCTTACAGAAAGCCTTGGGTACTCGACTAGATATGAGTACTGCATACCACCCCCAGACGGACGGTCAAAGTGAAAGGACCATCCAGACCCTGGAGGACATGCTCAGAGCTTGTGTGGTTGACTTTGGGAACGGATGGGATGCCCATCTACCGTTGGTCGAATTTTCATACAACAACAGCTACCACACTAGCATTAAGGCTGCACCATTCGAAGCACTTTACGGACGAAAGTGTAGATCGCCGATTTGCTGGACAGAAGTGGGAGATAGCCAACTCACAGGTCCAGAAATTATTCATGAAACTACAGAGAAGATTATACAGATACGCGAACGTATCAAGGCCGCGCGTGATCGTCAAAAGAGTTACGCTGACGTGAGACGCAAACCATTAGAATTTCAAGTGGGAGACAAAGTACTACTGAAAGTCTCGCCATGGAAAGGAGTGATACGTTTCGGCAAGCGTGGAAAGCTCAATCCTCGTTACATTGGACCTTTTGAGATTCTGAAAAGGATTGGTCCTGTTGCTTACAAACTCAACCTACCAGAAACCCTCAGTGGCGTTCATGACGTGTTTCACGTGTCAAATCTGAAGAAGTGCTTGTCAGACGAGACACTAGTCATACCATTGGAGGAAATTCAAATAGACGATCAGCTTCACTTCGTCGAAGAACCAGTCGAGATCATGGACCGCGAGGTCAAACAGTTAAAACAAAGCCGCATTCCCATAGTTAAGGTTCGTTGGAATTCTAGACGTGGACCAGAGTTCACTTGGGAGCGCGAGGATCAATTCAAGCGTAAATACCCTCACTTGTTCAAAACTACACCGTCTATCAGTGACGCGAACTGAATTTCGGGACGAAATTCCTTTTAACAGGGGGAGTATGTGACATCCGGCAAATTCAGGTTAATATCCATACCCGACTATTACCTGAATTCACGTGATTACACTTGCATCATGCTTAATTATGTAGTAATTAAGTACATATTTCATATAGCAAGTCCATTCGGTTCATTTCATTTCATGCATCGGTAATCGGGCGGATTACCGGGTCACACACGCGTCCTGTCACACGAACATTAACGAATATTAGAAATAATATTTAGACATATACTTGGTGTGTAAAAATTATATGTAATACTGTGATTTAATATTTTATGCTTATGTGAATTTTTCCGGAATTTATTGAGCATCTTTTATTTTAACGCTTTTAAGCGGATACGCGATATGTGTCAACAACACTAGATTTAATTCTATAAAAACAATGGTTTATAAATTGGGCTTGATAATTCAGCCATTTCCTATTTTAATTCATATTAGGAGCCCATTTGGTTTAAAAAGCCTTAAAAGACTTCAAAAGCCCAAAACCCATTTGCTTAATCCCACCCTTAATCCCTTAACCCTCATTTGAAAACCCTAAACCTACACACTCCTCTCTCCCTCTCCTCTCTTTCTCTCGGCCGCCCCCATCCCCACCTAGCCACCACCCTTCAAAATTTTCTTCATCCATTCCAAGTGATTACAAGGTGCATTCAAGGTGATTCAAGGTGAAACAAGCAAACAACACATCCATCCTTCCATCATACTTGATTTTGGTACAAATCCATCCATCTTTTCTTTATTTTTTTCGGCCAAAATGGCAAACCCATGTATCCAAACGATTTTCCATGTTAATAGTGTCTAAATCCATGTTTTAATCAAATGTTTTCATAATAATGAGTTGTTGATGCATATATGCACTTTTTATGGTTTGAAATACTTGTTTATGCTAGGTATTGCTCGTTTCTATTTATAGAAACTTTATTGTTTGAGTTTTTGTAGAAATGTATGAATAACATGTTTGATGGTTTGTATGACTTTAGTAATGTTAAAATAGATAGGAAATATAATTTTTTTGGTTGAAATGTCGTTTTTCACTTGGTTATGGTGACTTACTATTTAAGGAAACTTTAATTTTGCATATTTTGTGTTATGAGTTTCTCATGGATAAAAACTTGATATTATTGTTCTATAATGTATATTAAAGTAGTAAAAAGAGTTATTTGAGGTTACACATGTGCAATAGGGTCGTTTGGACCACTTTCCTAAAAAGGAAACTTTATTTGTTCATATTTTGTATGTGTAGGTTATAAATGTTTAAAATGGATTATATAGCTTCATTATCATATGAATATATGACTTATGCATGAATATGTAATTTGGAGTTGTGTTATGACGTGTTTTGGTGAACCTTGCTAAATAAGGAAACTTTATTAATTTGTGAACTTCAACTTTGCTTAGAATAGAAAGTTTGTGTGTAGAATCATGTTTATGGTATGTCACTAGTATAAATTCATGTGTAACTTATTTAGTTGAGCCATGACACTTAAAGTACACTAAAACCCTAATTGTCAAAAAATGGAAACTTTGTTATGATAAGAGTTATGGAATTTCTATGACATGTTATGCTACTTGTTTAAAAGTGTTGAATTGATACTAATAGGTTATTAATATGATGACATGAGTTATGTGTAGGAATGGTTGACATATATGAAATGTGCCATAAAGATGTGCAAATGTTATATTACTTGTCACATGTTAATTTCTTATGCAACTAATTGAAACAAGCATGTTATGTCACAAGGTATTACTTATACATTACTTAGGTACAACTTGTATGTTCCTTATGTGTCACACATGTATAACTTATGTGCTACTTAGGTGTTACACATGTGCAACTTGTATGATGCTTATGTGTTACATGTTTACAACTTATATGTTACTTGTGTGTTGTCTATACATGACTTCAATATGAGTCAACATTGGTCAACATTGGTCAACATTGGTCAAACTTGGTCAACCTTGGTCAACACTAGTCAACATTGGTCAACATTAGTCAAACTTGGTCAAAGTTGGTCAAACCCCGGTCAAACCTCGGTCAACTTTGGTCAAACCTTTTCAAAACGTCAATGTAACCTTTCAACGTTGAGTCGTTTGGATGAATGTGGTTACATAAACCATGTTTACTTTCATAGACCTTATAGCCTTATTAATTCTTAGGGCTCGGTTAGGTCGGTTACCCGGAGTTACTCGATTTCTCTTGTTGCTTTCATTTCTCATTCACCGCATTCCAGGTGAGTTTTCACGGCCCCATTTTACTTACTTTTCCATTTGGGGGAGATACATGCTAAACCATTTTCTTACTTAGTCGTATGACAATTACTTTGATTTCGCTTTAATTTATATAAGTGGGTGCATTTCCCGCACATAAAGTCCTCTCATATTCGAACCGTTAATTATTACACAAAGCGAGGTGATTCATGAATAGTACTATTGGGTTTAACAACCCCCACCCGGGTTAGTCGCGCTAACTCTGACTGGGAGTCAAACGGGTGCATAATTGACCTAATCCATTGCGTGCTGGGCACGTAAGAGGCAAAATGCTAGTTTCTGCATTCCTTCGTTGAGCTTCGGTTTCGGTGTTGCTTATATAGTTAATGTTTATTGTCTGATCAACAATCGAATCAATAGTATACATGCGTACTGTTACACTGTTTTCATTTCTGTTTCTGTTACTTAAACCTGTGAACTCACCAACCTTGTGTTGACACTTTAAGCATGTTTATCTCAGGTCGCTAAGCATTCACGCACGGACTAGGACTGCATGTCTGGAGTCGCATATCATGTTTTCATTAGAAGCTAGGTTTATGGGAACCTAATTTGTTATGCTTCCGTATTTTGCTACATTATTATTGCTTCCGCACTTTACATTCCACATTTTCAAACTCTGTATTACTTAATTTTTGTGTATGATGTTCAAACGGAATGCCTTTTCGAAAACCATTTAAAGGTCGTTCAAAATGACCGGGACTGATGATCCTTGATAGTCACAACCCGTGGGTAACCCGCAGTGGAATTTCAGGGTGTGACAACTAATGTGTCTCGTTCACCTAACTCTAAGAATAGAAATATTAAGTGTCGGTGAGGTTCATTAGCTTATCTCGTATGACTTGACTATACAGATTGTGTGAGACCTTAACTGACGCTCCAGAATCAGCTAAATGTATTCATAAATCACCCATCAGGTGAGTTCAATGTGCCCCCTCTATGTTACGTGCAAATCATTTTAAATAATTTGGGGCTGAAGTGTATACATTAAATGAATAAGTGTTATAAATGCCAATGACATCATACGTGATATATATATATATATTAAATGAATGATGAACAAAGAATGAAACGTATGATTATAAAGAATGAATGAAAGAAGGACATAACGTAAATGAATGAAATCTTGCACTATATTTTATATATTGCATGTTATGAATGTATGAAACGTTATGGACGCTTCGATGATAACGGCTACTTCGGTAGACGGACGACCACGTGACTATTTTGCAACCGGGAAAAGTACGTTCCTTCGCAAGCTAGGACGTACGAAAGGCATTAATGGGCGGTCGAAGTAAATGCTTTAATAGTATAACGGTTTCATAAAACAATAGTTCGGGTGGGAAACGGATGCCTTAGGGCAGACGGGCGAATATACGGACTACGACGGTAGGACGGTTAAGACGGACGGTCGAAGGTTTGCCGGACGGTTTAATGGCGGACGGTTTCTAGGACCGGACGAGTAAAGGGGCTACGACGGTAGTTTAATGGCGTATGTATTTGTGACATATGTAGTAAAAGACGGGTTGATCACCTTTATGTGTATGACCAATGAATGATAAATGAAAGAAAAGGTGAATACATATTTATGTACTCGCATACGAACGGCAAATGAAGGTTAATGATATGTTAAATGTGTGTTTATATATTTATACATACTTTTAAAGAAATAATGTTCATACCTAATTGCTTTAAACTAGAACTCATCGGCGTTAGCTGATGTAACGAACCAAAATCCGGGTTTTATTTTCAAATAAATAATAAAATATTATGGGGAAAATAATATTTTAGAAATAAGTTGAAACAAGTGGGTTTCAAGTTAGTAATGGAGTTATGTTAGTTTTTAACTAATCATAGAATGAAATGGGTAAAATGGAAGTTGAGGGACTAAAGGTGTAATATGACAAATCTGCCATATTTGACTCTTTGAAGTCAAAATTAGTCTCATTTGTTATGTTGGATCGTTCTTGAGCAAGAGAGAAAAGAAGAGAAAATGTTTGTTGAAGCAATCGTGCATTTGAGCTTGAAATCGTGAAGGTGTTGGCTTGCACATCATCCTTCTAACTTCAAGTAAGTGATTTCTTTCCTTTGATTTCACTTTGAATGTGATTTTTGGTGGGTTTTTGAAGAAATCCGAAAACCGAGTATGCATGTGGTGATTTAGTGTTAGATTGTACATAATCTAGCTAAACTAAAGGTAAAGAGTAGTGATTAACATCCTAGAACCCTTTGATTATGATTTTAAAAAGTTAGGGTTCATATGGTGGAAATTGGGGGTGTTTGGATCATAATGATAAAATGATGAATTAGTGAAGATTAAGTGTTTAGGTGGTAATAGACACTTGAACAAACACCAAATTGACCTAATAAAAGTTATTGATTAAGAAATTAGTGTCAGGGTATTGGAAAGAAAACTCAAGTAGGTGAGTTTGTGTTGATAGAGGGTGTTTGGTCATGAGAATAACCCAAACGGGTCAGTTTGGGTTGGAAAATGAAAATTGGGTAGTGGACTCAATTGCAATGTGATGATGTATGTATGTTAGATTACTAAACTAGGTGTATATGTTTAGATAATCAAATTGCGAAGCTAGAAGGTGGTGCGGGATCTTCTAACTCAAAAGGTAAGTGCCTTTTCACTTACTTAATAATGATGATAAATGGTGTAAAATGTGATATGTATGCATACAATGTGTTGAATTGAATATGTATGATGATGGCATGAACTAGTATATGATAAGTATGAATGTAGTTATAGTAAATATACTATAATGGATATGTGTAATTGAATGTATGTGGTTATAGTGGTAGAACTATAATGGTTATGTGAATGAATGTAGTTATAGTTAAATTACTAAAACGGAAATATGAAATGAATGAATGTGGTTATAGTGCTAAACTATAATGGATATGTATGAATGAGGTTATGATCTAAGAATCATAATGGATAAGAGGTTATGATCTAAGTATCATAATGGATATGAGGTTATGACCTAAGAGCCATAATGGATATGAGGTTATGGTTAAAATACCATAATGGATAAGAGGTTATGATCTAAGTATCATAATGGATATGAGGTTATGGCATAAGAGCCATAATGGATATGAAATGGTGGTTATGAATGTTAAATGAAAGAAATGAAACTTGTAGTGGAAATGCAAGTGTTATGAACCTTAAATGACCAAATGGGTGTAAACGGGTCAAATGGGTGAATGGGTGGAAACAAGTAATAAATACTTGTTTGTTATGTTTATTATCATTACTAACGGTGAAATGTTCATGTGGTTTTGTAGGCAAAGCTCCGATGTAGGTCAAAGTCAAGTCCAAGGCGTTGAAGGATTCTCGTATGCGTTTTGGTACTTTGAGGGTTTAAAGGAAAATCCTTAGATGTTAATGTATATTGATACAAGAAATATGTTTTTGGGTGTTTATAAAGATGATATGAATGTTTTTGGTCAAACCCAAAAGTTAGAAATGTTTTGTCACATGTTGGTAGAAATTTGGCTAAGTGTTGGAACTGTGCGAACTGAGTAAACTTTATGTTTACTCAGGACCGTCGCGGTACACGAGGGAGGGGATGAAGTCTCTCGCACCACGCGAGAGATCTTCCTGTGGATAAGCCATTTTGGGGTCTCTCGCGGTACGCAAGGATGGGCAGGAGGGTCTTCGCGGTACGCGAAGGACCCTTCCTGCGACAGTGTAAATGGGGAATCCCTCGCGGTACGTGAAGGGAGTTCCCAAGTCCTTCGCGGTACGCGGAGGTGTAAAAAAAATTATAAAAAAATTCTTGGAATGAATGCTTCCGTGTGTGTTTAAATGTTTTAATAATTGGTGTTCCAATTATGGGTGTTACAACTGACTTTTAGTATGTACTTCAGGTAGCAGGAAGAAAGGACGTGCGAAAGCGTGAAGGCTACTCGGCATGAGACTGACATCCCATTTTATGTTATGTTAAGAAAATATTTATGTTTTAAAGGTTAAGACTTCCTTTGTTATGTACTCAGAATGTTGAATGCTTCCGCCGTGTTTGAATGTTTTAATATGAAGTTTCAGTATTGATAGATTTGTTTATGAGTAAATCCAACAAGTGAGGTTACCCGGAAATAGGGCCGAACAAGTTGGTATCAGAGCAATAGTTTGAGAGATTCAGACATCCCTAAATGTCTGGACTCAAGCTGATAATGGGACCAAAGTATGGATGTCGGTATGGGTAGCCAACGCTAACGCCAGCACGGTAAGTAAGTACTAAAGTTAATGCCTGTAGATAGGAATAGATACTTTAACTTAGAACAAATAGATGTCAATGTCACAACTGATTTGAAGAGTTTTGAACCCGAATAATCAATGTAAATAAGTAATCACAAACCGGTCACTGTAATTAAAAATTTACGTTGCTCGTATTGTTCTAAACTATGATACGAAGGAATGACATTGATGTATTCCCTTTACAACTATCAGGAAACTAGAAAATACGGCTAGTAGAGGAAGAACTGGACGCCGAGGCGGTCGTACTGGCCGAGTGGATAGGCCTCCATTGAATCAAAGACATGAGGAAGAAGAGAGTATGCACGAGGAACACACTGAGAGTGTGCACGAAACTAATGTGACCCCACCCGGGGAGGACAATCAAGGGTCTCTACAGCTGGAACCTGAAGTTAGGGATGCTATTGCCTGCGTGGTGGTACTCACCGTGAAGAAGGTATTGCCTGACCTACTATCCGAGGCACTGAAGAAAAGCAAAGAGGAGGATGAAGGAAACCACAAGGAGAAAGTATATGACAGTGATGGGGATGAAGTGAAGGTGGGATTGAACACTCGAGGGTGTACCACCCACAAGGGATCCAAGGACGGTGACCCGCCCAAGTTTTACGGGAACAAAGATTCGGTGGCTACGTTTGAATGGATCGAGAGGATGAACGGTGTAATCAACATAACCGAGTGTCGACCTGACCAGGCTGTGAAGTATGTGGCTCATTATTTCACCAACGAGGCACTTAGTTGGTGGAGGAACATTCAGAGGACAAAGTCTCCAAATGTTCTTAGCATAATGAATTGGGAAGACCTGAAGAAACTGATAATCCAAAAGTTCTGTCCTCAGAACGATATTGATCGTGTGGAGAATAAATTCCTAAACTTCAAGGCTGGCAGCAAGACTCACCGCCAGTACACTTCCAAGTTCAATGAGTTAGCTCAACTTGTACCTCATCTGGTAGAAACCAAAGAGCGATTGATAAAGTACAATGTCAAGGGCCTGCCTCAAAGGGTCCGTGTCCATGTGAAAGCTAACCTACCCTCGACCTTCGAGTCGGTAGTGAATCTGAGTGGAATCGTCTACGACGATTATGCTAATGAAGACCCGGCACCTGAGACACAGAAAAGAAAGTAGGAGAACCCGTCTAGGGGAAACAGAAAAGGGACTGTAGAAACTGAGATTAAGAAACCAAGGTCAGATGAGTATGAAACTTGCAAGAAGTGTGGGAGACAACATCTTGGCGAGTGTCGTGTTAGGATCACCATGTGCTATAAGTGCGGGTGGTCGGGGCACTTCTCTAAAGAATGTCTGAAAGATGTCAAGTGTCAAGTATGTGGAATACCTGGACATCTAGCAAAGCACTGCAGGAAGGCCGGACAATCCGGTTCGGGAAAGGAGAAGGAAGCTGAAAAGGAACAACCAAAAGCTAGGTCTCGGGCTTATGCCTTAACTAAGGAAGAAGCCAGAGGAAACCCTGATGTCGTGTCAGGTACGTTCCTAGTTAATGATGAACATGTCGCAATTCTATTTGATTCTGGTGCTAGTAAAAGCTTTATATCAGACTAAGCATCTCACCATGGGGCGCTCCGGTATTATTTGTAAGAACAAGGACGGTAGCATGCGAATGTGCATCGACTACCGTGAATTGAACAAAATAACAGTAAAGAACAAATACCCACTACCTCAAATAGACGACCTTTTTGATCTACTACAAGGCGCGAGTTGGTTCTCAAATATCGATCTTAGATCGGGTTACCATCAGTTGAAAGTAAGGGAGGAATATGTACCGAAAACCGCGTTTCACACACGATATGGACATTATGAGTTCCTTGTGATGTCCTTCGGTCTAACCAACGCACCTGCAACATTCATGGACTTATTTAATAGAGTATGTCAACCAATGTTGGATCGGTCAGTGATAGTCTTCATAGGCGACATCCTTATCTATTCAAAGAACGAGGGTGATCACCACTGTCACCTAAGGGAGGTTCTGGAGGTCCTAAAGCAGGAGAAACTATATGCCAAATTCTCCAAATGCTTGTTCTGGCTTAAAGAAGTACAATTCCTAGGTCACGTGATAAACCCAAACGGTATTATGGTAGATCGTGCAAAGATCAAAACAGTAAAGGAATGGAAGATTCCGAAGACACCAACAGAAATACTAAGTTTTCTGGGATTAGCAGGCTGCTATCGAAGATTTATTCAGGATTTCTCGAGAATAGCCTCGCCACTAACAAAACTGACACAGAAGGAAGTAAAATATGAATGGGGTCCATCCCAAAACAACGCGTTTGAGGAACTTAAGACACGATTAACCCAGGCCCCAGTCTTGACTCTACCTGAGGGAAATGAAGACTTGGTGGTTTACTCCGACGCTTCAGGTCAGGGATTGGGTTGTGTACTGATGCAGCGAGGGAAGGTAATTGCTTACGCCTCGCAGCAGTTAAAGATCCATGAAGTAAACTACCCGACTCACAACTTAGAGTTGGCGGCAGTAGTTTTCGCATTAAAGATTTGGAGGCACTATCTGTATGGAGTTAAATGCACAATTTACTCCTATCACAAAATCCTGAAGTACTTCTTCGAACAGAAGGAATTAAACATGAGGCAAAGAAGATGGTTAGAGCTACTAAAGGACTATGATTGTGAGATATTGTACCACCCAGGCAAGGAAAACGTAGTGGCTGGCGCCTTAAGTAGAAAGGAAGAGTCGGCACCGATTCGAATCAAAGCATGCCAACTGATTATAACACCAGACTTGATGAATGACGTAGCAAAGGCACAAGATGAAGCACTTTTGGAAAGAAATGTGAAACGAGAAAGAATAGTAGGACAACAAGGGAATCTGGATACTAATGCATATATAGTACGAACTCGGTTTGGCCGGATGTAGATACCCAAGATTGGTGAACTTATAGCCAAAATCCTCGACGAGGCCCATAAGTCTCGCTATTCTATCCACCCTGGAACGAACAAAATGTATCAAGACTTGAAGAAAGAATACCGGTGGCCTGACATTAAGAATGATGTGACTGAATACGTGAGCAATTGCCTCACATGTTCACTAGTTAAGGCCGAGCACCAGAAACCCTGCGGTAAAATGCAACCTTTACCAATACCGGAATGGAAGTGGGAAGAGATCACGATGGACTTCATTACCAGTCTACCACGAACAGCTAAAGGCAATGATACCATCTGGGTGATTGTCGACCGCTTGACGAAAAACGCTCACTTACCAATACGTGAGGCTTCTTCGTCTGAAAAACTAGCAGAAATATTTATCAAGGAGATTGTGACCAGACATGGTATGCCAGTGTCAATTGTGTCCGACAGGGACACTCGATTCACGTCAAGATTTGGGAATAAGTTCAATGAGGCAATGGGCACTAGACTAAATATCAGCACCGCTTACCATCCTCAAACCGATGGTCAATCGGAAAGGACCATTCAGACCTTGGAGGACATGCTCCAGGCCTATATCATTGATTTCGGTAGGAGCTTGGATAGCCACCTGGATCTGGCTGAGTTTTCGTATAACAACAGCTATCACTCAACCATTGGAATTCTGCCATTTGAGATGTTGTATGGAAGGCGATGTAGAACCCCGGTCTGTTGGGGGGGAGATTGGACAAAAAGATTTTGCAAGTCTCGAAGTGGTCAAAGCCACTTTGGAGAAGTTTGACCAGATAAAAGCTCAAATGAAAGCCGCTAAAGACAAACAGAAATCGTACACGGATAAGAGAAGAAGAGATCTCGAATTCCAAGTAGGGTACATGGTGTGACACCCGACATTTCAGGTCAACATCCGTACACGATATAAACAAGTTTATATTATATTTGTTTTCGTGATTTACCTAATTGCATAAATTAGGACATTAAAGTCTAAGAAAAGCCGTACATTGTTTCATTTCATATTTTGGTAATTCTAGGAGTTACCGGTTCACATACCCGTATAACCCGACTAAATACGAACGATAGTGATTAAATTAAATAACCAAGAAAAATATTTAGACATATATATTACACGAACTTTACGTTGGACAATAAGTCATTTTAGACTAAAATAAATATAAAAATACGTCAAAGTAAACTAACGAACTCTTTCGAAGATATTACCTAGTAGCGTCAACTTTAGATATTTATACCTACGAATAATCACCTCAACGAATTATACAATCTAAGATTTAAATATTTTTCATTAACGAGCCATAAACTTAATAAATTTATAATATCGTGGGGAACCTAAACCAAATTAAACTACCCATTTTAAATCTCTAATTGATATTAATACCATTAATAAATTAATTCTTAAATCTAATCATTATTAACCCAAACCACCCTTGACTTTCTCGACCAAAATCCCAGGGAATACTCCATTCCCACTCCATGCGACCCATACCCCATGCCTTGGAGAATCAGATATACACCATACCCCTTCACTCGAAATCTCACAATTCCTCTCATTTTACTCATTTTCTTACGGCAATTTTCCGCATTCCTCTTCAAGTTGAATCCAAGTTTTAGAGCAAAATCCACCATATTTCGGTGTTATAAGAAGAATTCCAAGTGTTTTTCTCAAGAATCAAGCTAAGGAGTTCAAGACCATTCTCTGTTTTCTCTCATCATCTTCATATTTGTTTTAAGGTAAAAACTCAATACTATCTATATTATTTTCTTTAGAAACCGTAGCTAAAACTTACAAAATATTCAAACGCAAGTAAGATAACAACAAAAGTGTGTCGAATTCAAGTTTAAAACATAAAAATATGCAGGACTGATTCTGTCATTCAGAATTGCAGTAATCGAAACTATAGTTTCGATACCTGTTTCCCAATCGAAACTAGGAGTTTCGATACCTATTTGATCGAAACTAGGAGTTTCGATACCTGTTTACTCAATCGAAACTAGGTAGTTTCGATAGCTATTATTCAATCGAAACTAGGAGTTTCGATACCTAGTACTCCATCGAAACTAGGAGTTTCGATACCCAGTTTACTTAATCGAAACTAGGTAGTTTCGACCTCTATTCTGTTCTGTTCTGTTCAATCGAAACTAGGTAGTTTCGATACCTAGTTATCAGTCCCATTTAGCAGTAATTTAGAACTGTTTTTACTATAAATCAAGTGTTGAACAACTAAGAAGATTTTAAACAAACACAACCAGATTTACAAAGTCGGTGAACAATTTGCAATATGAGACATTCGGTCTTAACACAATTTACCCTTTCGTATCTAGGGTACAAATAGTCAAGTGGACTAGAACAAATATCGTTACAAGCATACACAAACTCAAGGTGAGTTTCACGGCCCCTTTTTACTGTTTTGTACTATTTGGGGGAAGAACATACTTATAACTATTTTTATATGATAACAAGAAAACAAGACCCGACCTTTATGTATGCATGAGTGAACACATTTGGAGCTCGTAAAGTCCCCTGATCATCATATTTATAACCATTAGCTATAGGTTAGCCTGAGATTCTATGGATAGTACTATTGGGTCTGACACCCCCGGTCATGGTTAGTCGCGCTAACCATGGGTCCATCTGGCCAAATGACTGCATAGTGTTCTAATATTGCTCGTGAGGTACGAGTGAGGGTCAAAACACCTGGTCTTGGTTTGGTTATGCCTCATGTATGTACATATTATTTGTATTCCTAGCTAGTTTACAAATGGGTCAAACGTTACTTGTTTTGTTTATCATATACGTAAAGATCATTTTCATGCAATTGGTTTGCTCATTGTATTCATATATAAAACCTGTGAACTCACCAACCTAGTGTTGACATTTTCAAGTATGTTTTTCAGGAAACTGAACGTGATAGCAAGGGTAATACTACGTAGGGTTCATGCATACACGGTGGATACAACTTTTGAAGATTTTTCTTGTATAACCCATAATGTTCGGGTCATATTTGCAAAATCTTAATATTTTGTAACTTCAAGTACTATTTTTGGGCTGTAAAACCTTAAATTTAATTTATGTATCCAGTTGTATGTATGCGTTTGCAATAATTATATGCTTTGAAAAACCATGAACGTCGCGCCTCGCGTTTCCGCCTTGGCGGGGTGTGACAGATTGGTATCAGAGCCATTGATTATAGCGAACTAGGAGTCTAAAAATCGAACCTAGTCTATAATTTAAATGACTCACTGAGACGTTTTTCATTGCATATGCATGTCATAACTTATCATCATATTGTACGGATATCGTAGACACTGAACATCGTCACACACTAACCCCATTTCGACTTCAGACCCATGGCACCCAAAAGAAGGACACCGCGTGACACTACCGGTGAAAACAACACGACGATTTCCGCAGAAGTTGAGCAACTCATATCACAACGTGTAGCCGCCGCCTTGGAGCAGTACGAAGCCAATCGGAATAACATCGGAGGAAATGGTAGTGGTAGTGGAGGAGGTGCAGGAGGCAGTGGCACTGCTGGAGGTTCTGGAGGTAACAGAATGTGTAATCACCTCTATAACACAGTCACGATCTAAGTTAACAACATTATTAAAAATATTGACTTGTGACCCTACAGATACTTCGAGCAAGAAGTGCACTTATAAGGCTTTTCTATCTTGCAACCCTCGCCACTTCAATGGCACCGAGGGTGTAGTAGGCCTGATGAGGTGGATTGAGAAGATGGAATCTGTGATTGACATTAGTGAATGCACAGCCGACTGTATGGTGAAATATGCCACTTGCACACTTGCTGACAAGGCACTAACCTGGTGGAATTCTCAAATGAAAACATTGGGAAGACAGACTGCCTACCAGCTATCTTGGGATGATCTAAAGGCCATGATGATCGAGGAGTACTGTCCTCGAAATGAATTGCAGAAAATCGAAACTGAAATGTGGAACCTTCAAATGATAGGAGATGATGTGGCTGGTTACACTGACAGGTTCAATGAGCTGGCAATCTTGGTGCCACACATGGTCACGCCCGAGTACAAAAAGGTTGAAAGGTACTTGTGGGGTCTTGCACCTCAAATTCGTAGTATGGTGACTTCGTCGAACCCTATGGATGCTAAGAGCGCTATAATTCTGGCTTTCAAGCTAAGAGATAATGTTGTACGTGATGGTTTGTTTGAGAAGAAGGAGACTGAGGAAAGAAAGTTAGGAGAAAAGAGAAAATGGGTGGGAAAACCAAATAACCAATTTAGGAATCAAGCCTATAAGAGACAAGAGACTGTGAAAGCTTTTGTTGCTAACGCTGTGGAGAAAAGGGGTTATGCTGGCCCCCAACCGAGGTGTGATAAGTGCGGGTATCACCATGTGGGGAAATGCACTCAATGTGAAAGGTGTAGAAAGTTTGGGCATCGAGCGCAGACATGTCGACTCAATGCCAACCCCACCGATAAGATTAAGCAAGAATGCTACGAATGTGGAGATCTGAAGCACTACAGGAAAGATTGCCCCAAGTTGAATAATCAGAATAACAATCAGGCCCGAGGAAGAGCGTTCGTGATGGGAGCTAGGGACGCATGCCAGGACCCTGACATTGTCACTGGTACGTTCCTGATAAACAATCATTATGCTTCTATACTTTTCGATACGGGTGCTGATATGAGTTTTGTGTCAACTGACTTTAAGTCCCTACTTGGTATTAAACCCAGCAAACTAGACCAAAATTATACAATTGAATTAGCAAACGGGAAATTAATTAAAACCGAAGAAGTCATTCGGGATTGTACTCTATGTTTGGAAGACCACACCTTTAGTATAGACCTGTTACCTATTGACTTGGGAAGTTTTGACGTTGTTATTGGTATGGATTGGTTGTCGAAGAATCACGCCGAGATTGTTTGTTTTGAGAAGATTGTTCATATTCCTCTCCCAAACGGAGAAGTTCTTTCGGTACAAGGTGAGAAAAGTGGAGTGACATTGAAGATGATAAACTGCATGAAAGCTCGTAAGTATCTACGTAAAGGCTATTGCGTATTCCTAGCTCACGTCGTCGATAAGAAACCCGAGAAACGTCGACTTGAAGACATACCAATCGTTAAGGATTACCCCGAAGTTTTTCCTGAAGACTTACCTGGATTACCACCACCGAGGCAAGTCGAATTCCGAATCGACTTAGTACCAGGAGCCGCCCCGGTTGCGCGGTCACCGTATCGACTAGCACCTTCTGAAATGCAGGAATTATCAAATCAACTACAGGAGTTGCTTGATAAAGGTTTCATAAGACCGAGTTTCTCACCTTGGGGAGCTCCGGTCTTGTTCGTAAAGAAAAAGGATGGAACCTTTAGGATGTGTATTGATTACCGAGAATTAAACAAGCTTACAATCAAAAACCGATATCCACTTCCTCGAATAGACGATTTGTTCGATCAACTGCAAGGTTCCAGCTTCTATTCTAAAATTGATCTACGATCAGGGTATCATCAACTAAGAATCCAAGAAGAAGATATACCAAAAACGGCTTTTAGGACTCGTTACGGTCACTACGAATTCCTAGTTATGCCGTTTGGTTTGACGAACGCACCAGCTGTTTTTATGGATCTCATGAACCGAGTGTGCAAGCCATACTTGGATAAATTCGTGATAGTATTTATTGATGATATATTAATATATTCACGAACCAAGGAGCAACATGAACATCATCTGAAATTAATCTTAGAACTACTCAGAAACGAGAAACTTTACGCTAAATTCTCTAAGTGTGAATTTTGGATCCGAGAAGTGCATTTCCTTGGACATGTCATCAACAAGGAAGGAATTCACGTTGATCCATCAAAAATTGAAGCTATCAAAAACTGGGAATCACCAACAACTCCGACTGAGGTACGTCAATTTCTGGGTTTGGCAGGCTATTACAGACGATTCATCGAGAATTTTTCAAAAATAGCCCTGCCTTTAACCACATTAACCCAGAAAGAAAAGAAGTTTGATTGGAGTGACAAGCAAGAGTCAGCTTTTCAATTACTGAAGCAGAAGCTGTGTAGTGCACCGATCTTATCCCTTCCTGAGGGAATCGACAATTTCGTCGTATACTGCGATGCCTCGCATCAAGGACTTGGTTGCGTGTTAATGCAAAGAGACAAAGTCATCGCATATGCCTCACGACAACTAAAAGTGCACGAAAAGAATTATACGACCCACGACTTGAAGTTGGGTGCAGTTGTGTTTGCACTCAAGATTTGGAGACATTATCTTTACGGTACAAGATGCACTATCTTTACTGATCATAAGAGTCTTCAACATATCTTCGATCAAAAGGAACTTAACATGAGACAACGTCGTTGGGTGGAACTACTAAACGACTATGATTGTGATATCAAGTACCATCCCGGGAAAGCCAATGTCGTAGCAGACGCCTTAAGTCGCAAGGAACGAGTCAAAACTCTTCGTGTTCGTGCCCTAGAATTGACAATTCATACCAGCCTCACGACTCAAATCCGAATGGCACAACAAGAAGCAATCAAAGAAGAGAACAGTCAGAATGAAGCACTACGTGGAATGATCAAACAATTGGAGACTAAGTCAGATGACACTCTATACTTCATGAATAGAACTTGGGTGCCATGTTTTGGTAACTTACGGGAGTTGGTTATGGACGAAGCCCACAAGTCCAGGTACTCCATTCACCCAGGTTCAGATAAGATGTATAAGGATCTGAAAGAATTATATTGGTGGCCCAATATGAAAGGAGATATTGCCACATACGTCAGTAAATGCTTAACGTGTTCAAAAGTAAAAGCCGAACATCAGAAACCGTCTGGCTTATTACAACAACCTGAAATTCCCCAATGGAAATGGGAACAGATTTCTATGGATTTCATCACGAAATTACCCAAGACGTCCAGCGGTTATGATACCATATGGGTAATTGTCGACCGTTTAACAAAATCTGCTCACTTTCTGCCGATTAAAGAAACCGACAAGACAGAGAAACTTACAAGACTCTACAATAAAGAAATTGTGGCAAGACACGGAGTACCAGTTTCTATTATCTCTGATAGGGATAGTCATTTCGTGTCAAGGATTTGGAGGTCGTTACAAGAAGCCCTAGGCACGCGCCTAGACATGAGCACCGCCTACCATCCACAAACGGACGGTCAAAGTGAAAGGACTATCCAAACATTAGAAGATATGCTTCGTGCGTGTGTAATTGATTTCGGAGGAAATTGGGATACTCATTTACCGTTAGCGGAGTTTTCCTATAATAACAGCTATCACACGAGCATTAAGGCAGCTCCGTTTGAAGCTTTATATGGTCGTAAATGACGCTCACCGCTATGTTGGGCGGAAGTTGGTGAAAAACATTTGACAGGCCCTGAGATTGTCCAGGAAACCACTGATAAGATCTTCAAAATTAAGGACCGTTTGAAAGCGGCCCGAGACAGACAAAAGAGCTATGCTGATAACAGACGGAAACCATTAGAATTTCAAATTGGTGACCGAGTAATGTTAAAAGTCTCACCATGGAAAGGCGTTGCAAGGTTTGGTAACCGTGGTAAGCTCAACCCTAGATACGTTGGACCGTTTGAAATACTGGCTAGGGTTGGTCCGGTAGCTTACAAGCTCAAACTACCGCAAGAACTAAACAATGTACATGATACGTTTCATGTATCAAATCTCAAGAAGTGTTTATCAGACGAGACGCTAATTATACCGCCTGACGAGATTCACATTGACGATAAACTTCATTTCATCGAGGAACCGATTGAGATTTCAGATTGGAAAGTTCAAAGACTGAGACGCAGTCGAATCAAACTGGTTAAAGTACGTTGGAACTCAAAACGTGGTCCTGAGTATACATGGGAACGAGAGGATCAAATGAAAACAAAATACCCCTCCTTGTTTAAGGATGCACCAGTTCAAGATGGCACGAATTGAATTTCGGGACGAAATTCTTTTAACATGGGGAGAATGTGACACCCGACATTTCAGGTCAACATCCGTACACGATATAAACAAGTTTATTTTATATTTGTTTTCGTGATTTACCTAATTGCATAAATTAGGACATTAAAGTCTAAGAAAAGCCGTACATTGTTTCATTTCATATTTTGGTAATTCTAGGAGTTACCGGTTCACATACCCGTATAACCCGACTAAATACGAACGATAGTGATTAAATTAAATAACCAAGAAAAATATTTAGACATATATATTACACGAACTTTACGTTGGACAATAAGTCATTTTAGACTAAAATAAATATAAAAATACGTCAAAGTAAACTAACGAACTCTTTCGAAGATATTACCTAGTAGCGTCAACTTTAGATATTTATACCTACGAATAATCACCTCAACGAATTATACAATCTAAGATTTAAATATTTTTCATTAACGAGCCATAAACTTAATAAATTTATAATATCGTGGGGAACCTAAACCAAATTAAATTACCCATTTTAAATCTCTAATTGATATTAATACCATTAATAAATTAATTCTTAAATCTAATCATTATTAACCCAAACCACCCTTGACTTTCTCGACCAAAATCCCAGGGAATACTCCATTCCCACTCCATGCGACCCATACCCCATGCCTTGGAGAATCAGATATACACCATACCCCTTCACTCGAAATCTCACAATTCCTCTCATTTTACTCATTTTCTTACGGCAATTTTCCGCATTCCTCTTCAAGTTGAATCCAAGTTTTAGAGCAAAATCCACCATATTTCGGTGTTATAAGAAGAATTCCAAGTGTTTTTCTCAAGAATCAAGCTAAGGAGTTCAAGACCATTCTCTGTTTTCTCTCATCATCTTCATATCTGTTTTAAGGTAAAAACTCAATACTATCTATATTATTTTCTTTAGAAACCGTAGCTAAAACTTACAAAATATTCAAACGCAAGTAAGATAACAACAAAAGTGTGTCGAATTCAAGTTTAAAACATAAAAATATGCAGGACTGATTCTGTCATTCAGAATTGCAGTAATCGAAACTATAGTTTCGATACCTGTTTCCCAATCGAAACTAGGAGTTTCGATACCTATTTGATCGAAACTAGGAGTTTCGATACCTATTTGATCGAAACTAGGAGTTTCGATACCTGTTTACTCAATCGAAACTACCAGCTATTATTCAATCGAAACTAGGAGTTTCGATACCTAGTACTCCATCGAAACTAGGAGTTTCGATACCGAGTTTACTTAATCGAAACTAGGTAGTTTCGACCTCTATTCTGTTCTGTTCTGTTCAATCGAAACTAGGTAGTTTCGATACCTGGTTATCAGTCCCATTTAGCAGTAATTTAGAACTGTTTTTACTACAAATCAAGTGTTGAACAACTAAGAAGATTTTAAACAAACACAACCAGATTTACAAAGTCGGTGAACAATTTGCAATATGAGACATTCGGTCTTAACACAATTTACCCTTTCGTATCTAGGGTACAAATAGTCAAGTGGACTAGAACAAATATCGTTACAAGCATACACAAACTCAAGGTGAGTTTCACGGCCCCTTTTTACTGTTTTGTACTATTTGGGGGAAGAACATACTTATAACTATTTTTATATGATAACAAGAAAACAAGACCCGACCTTTATGTATGCATGAGTGAACACATTTGGAGCTCGTAAAGTCCCCTGATCATCATATTTATAACCATTAGCTATAGGTTAGCCTGAGATTCTATGGATAGTACTATTGGGTCTGACACCCCCGGTCATGGTTAGTCGCGCTAACCATGGGTCCATCTGGCCAAATGACTGCATAGTGTTCTAATATTGCTCGTGAGGTACGAGTGAGGGGAAAAACACCTGGTCTTGGTTTGGTTATGCCTCATGTATGTACATATTATTTGTATTCCTAGCTAGTTTAAAAATGGGTCAAACGTTACTTGTTTTGTTTATCATATACGTAAAGATCATTTTCATGCAATTGGTTTGCTCATTGTATTCATATATAAAACCTGTGAACTCACCAACCTAGTGTTGACATTTTCAAGTATGTTTTTCAGGAAACTGAACGTGATAGCAAGGGTAATACTACGTAGGGTTCATGCATACACGGTGGATACAACTTTTGAAGATTTTTCTTGTATAACCCATAATGTTCGGGTCATATTTGCAAAATCTTAATATTTTGTAACTTCAAGTACTATTTTTGGGCTGTAAAACCTTAAATTTAATTTATGTATCCAATTGTATGTATGCGTTTGCAATAATTATATGCTTTGAAAAACCATGAACGTCGCGCCTCGCGTTTCCGCCTTGGCGGGGTGTGACACATGGTACTGTTAAAAGTATCCCCATGGAAAGGGACCATTCGGTTCAGGAAACATGGCAAGCTAAGTCCAAGATTTGTCGGACCCTTCAAAATTTTAGCAAGAGTTGGTCACGTTGCTTATAGACTTGACCTACCTGATGCACTTAGTGGAATTCACCCTACATTCCACGTGTCGCACTTACGCAAGTGCCTTGCTGATGATACGGCTCACATACCCTATGACGAGATTGAGGTAGATAACAACCTAAATTATGTAGAGGAACCAATAGCCATTCTTGACCGAGCTGAGAAACGACTACGCAATAATTCGATTCCTTTAGTCAAAGTACAATGGAAGCATAGAAAAGGGTCAGAAACTATATGGGAGAAACAAGACGAAATGAGGGGACTATACCCTCAGCTGTTTAACGTATAATTGGTTTCGAGGACGAAACCTCTTTAAGGAGGGTAGGCTTGTAACATCCCAAAAATAGTAAATAAATAAATAGTAACGCGAGCGGGATTGACTCATCGAAAACTAAAGACAAAAAGAATGAAAGGAGAATGGATGGGCTGGGGCTCGGATCCAACGGGCCGAGGGAAACCCATGTATATAAGAAACAAGGCAGCCTCACTCTCCCTCAACTTCACCATTTCCAAAACTTAGAGAGAGAAAGGAGAGCTCGGTTCTAGAGAGAGAAAGCTCGGGAATCAAGCTCAAAGTCTCTGGAATCATCACTCCACATCTATGGAATGTCTAGGAACAAAGAGGAAACTAAAACTAGGTAACATTCATGCTCGAATCTGAGTTTTTAGTGAAGAAATGGGTTTTAAGGTTCTGATGGGGTTTGAATCAAAAGATGACATTTTTACATATGGAATCGCATAAAAAAGCTAGATACAAGTTCTGAACGTAAAAAGATCGAAACTTGAATAAAAAACGATGAAGATGATGAAAATCAGATGCATCGCCTGAAAAGTCGGATGAATGGGCCGAAAAAGGGGTTTTCGACCGAAAAGAATTTGATCACTACATTTCGGTCGAAAAGTAAGTATAACACCCAAAGAATTCGATCACTACATTTCGGTCGAAAAGTAAGTATAACACCCAAAGAATTCGATCACTACATTTCGGTCGAAAAGTAAGTCTAACACCCAAAGAATTCGATCACAACATTTCGATCAAAAAGTGTTTCTAACATCCAAGATTTTGATCAGAACATTTCGATCGAAAAGTGTTTCTAACATCCAAGATTTCGATCAGAACATTTCGGTCGATAAGGTGATTCAAGCCCCAAAGATTTCGGGCAATACATTTCGACCGAAAAGTGTTATGGACTAGGAGTTGTAGAAGCATGTTTTAGTAACTATAGATAAAATTCTTTGGCCAAATTTTTTAGAGATCATTTGTACGTGTGTTTCGGGACATTTTTTAGAAGATAGTAATTTTGGTTTTTCCGGAACAGAATTTGTATACGATGTGGCTTGGCGAAACACGAACGAGATTTTTGTTGGATGATACCACTTGTCATACATCGTTTAAGTGTTCATACCTGAAAATGTGGGCTACGAGTATCCGGGATACTAATTTAATAGGGTATGAATGCTGAACTAATGGAAGCAATTGGGTCATCATCGGCTAAAAGTCTCGTTCTATTTGTGAAGATGTGGCTGCTTTGGGTCTTTTGGAAAAAGAATCATCTTGTTTAGGTATTCAAACCTGAATATGTGGGCTACGAGTATCTGGGATACTTCTTTAATAGGGGATGAATACTGGAACAACTTGAACCCAAGGATTTGTTGTTTTGGATCTTTGCAAAGGAATAAAAGAATAACATCCTGGAGTTGGCTAGTTGTGCTTTTTGAGGATTTGAGTGAAGTGATGACGAAGCTGGTCATAGTTTACAGAGAAATGGGGGGGATGTATCATCAACCGTGATTTCTCATGTAAACTATATTTTTCGTGCTCATTGGTCAAGCTTGTGTTCAAGATTTGATGTGATTCAATTATGATGGGATTTCTCACTTGGGATCTGGGCGGAATCCAGATAGACAACCTAGTTATGGAACTTCACCGCGGTGAACGTATACAGATTAGGAGGTGTGAACCAGGAATGAAGATCTAATTGAAGAATGTTGGACTTTGGATACAAGGTGATCACTGCTGAGCATGATTTTGTGTTTGATTCTATCAAGTGTTTTCAAGATGAAGTTGGATATCCGTTGGATTATTAGTTGAAGATGGAACCTTTTATCATTGGCTGATGGGATAGGAAACATACCCTTGTTTCTGGTCTAGTCAGATGGAGCTTAAACTGAAAGGGGATATTGGAAATGAACATCTTCGAGAATTTGGTTAACTCATGAAGATAAAAGATAGAGTTGGACACATCTGGTTGAAGACTTAAGTTTATCTTACTGGAATTCCTATGGGAGTTGATTAGTTTGATGCAGGTTATTGGAAATTCAAACTCTCTATCATATGCCAGCTGATTTGGAGGAATTCTAAGTCAGGGTGGAGGTTGCTACTGCTGAGATGATGAACTACAATGAGTTGTGTTGGGTTAGTTGGTTCTTATTGAAGCACTTGGTTTGGTCTACAATGAAAGCTACAGTTAAGAGGGAGTCGGGTTTGTCATCACTCGGTAACTGAAGACTAAAGTTTGAAGATTTGAAGATCTCAAGTGGAATTCCATAAGATCAAGTCTCGCCATAAGACACTTGATGTCATTAGTTTAGAGGGAGTCTGTTAGGACATTCTTTGTAAGCTGGTGTATATCAGTGTTAGAGATAGATAGAATTTGATGTTATAGTTAAGAGGGAGTTTGTAGAAGCATGTTTTAGTAACTATAGATAAAATTCTATGTATCGGTGTACGTGGCTAGTACACAGGAGGGTGTTCCTGAGTACTTAGCCTGCACACCAGTTTGGTCCTGCGTACTTAGTAAGTAAGCAAGGCTTTTGCCTTGCATACTTGTCAAGTACGCATGACCAAACCCTGCGTACTTAGACAAGTACGCAGGTAGTGTTCCTTCCTCTATAAATAGAAGACTTGTCTTCATTTGTAGGTGGAACTCTGGAACAAGGTTGAGAGGTGTCCGGGTCGGGACGAGCTCTCCCGACCCCTGGACCATGAGCTTAGATGAGAGATGTGTGCTCTTTCGGTATGTAGTCTGTAATACGGGATGACTTCTTTGTTACGGATTAAGTATCGTTTAATTATCTTTTGTTCTTGTTTCTCTGCTTCGGTTTCTTTGTTCCCACACAAATCACAGAACAGGTCCGTGTTATCTCCGCTGCGCGACGAGGCTCCCGGGACCTACAAGAGTTTTCAATCAAAAGACCGGGGATTAAAGAATCTTTCCAAGTAACTAGTTTCCGGTTGAAAAAGATTTCGATCGAATTAGTTTTCGATCGAAATATGGTCTTCGGACATAGAGTTTTCGGGAAAATGATTTGACACTAATGTGTATAGTTCACCTAACTTTAAGAATAGGAATGTTAAGTGTCAGTGAGGTTCATTAGCTTATCTCGTATGACTTGATTATACAGATTGTGTGAGACCTTAACTGACGCTCCAGAATCAGCTAAGTGTATTCAGAAATCACCCATCAGGTGAGTTCTATGTGTCCCCTCTATGTTACGTGCAAATCATTTTAAATATTTTGGGGCTGAAGTGTATGCACTAAATGAATAAGTGTTATAAATGTCAATGAGATCATACGTGATATATATATATATATATATATTAAAATGAATGATGAACAAAGAATAAACGTAAGAGTATTATAGCTTAAGGTCAAGTAAGGGTATTGTATAACCGAGTTTTTTTTTTAAATAGTGTAGTTAAAAAAATATTAATTAAATAGGTATAGTTGGGAAATTATTTATTAAAATGAGTGTTTTCCTTTATTTCCTTACTAGGTTAAAATCCCGTGTATTACACGGGTTGAATAAATAAGATGTTATATACTTAGTAATAAAAATTTTATATTTTTTAAACCCGTGTACACGGGTTTAATAAACCGGTATATTACATCGGTTGAATAAAATATAATGTGATTTATTAACAAACACACTCGTCAAAATATGTCTTTAAAAAATGTAATTTGGCGTGACAGTTATAAGGTCTGTTAAGTTAGTTTTTTTTAAAAAAAATTCAACTGAGTATTAATTTTTTAATTTAATTGATAAATGTTAGTTCATATTAAGTTTATTTGATTGATGATATAATAACTATTTATAATTAAATAATAAGTATTTGTAATTAGAATTATATTAAAAACCTAAAAATATTTTTTTTACTATCATTATTCAATATGAGAGATAGACAGGAAAAACTGATACAAATGAACCAGAAAATGACACGTGTCCATAAATTTTATTTATTAATATAAAAATTATTATTTAATATTATTATTTAATAAGAGAGAGAAACATAAAAATTAATATTTAATAAGAGAGAGACGGAAAAATAAAGGTGAGAGGTAAGTAGAGAGTAACACGTGTCCCCTATGATTTTCCTTTATTATATAGTATAGATTTTTAACTAATTTAATAACCTTTTCTTTTATAAAATCGTTCGTTTTCTTAAAAGTTTTTTTCGTAACACCGTTACCTTTCTTAAACATTTTTAACACCGTTCGTTTTTAAAAGTTTTATCTAATATACGTCGTTTAACTTTTTTTTATGACCATTCATATTTCTAAACATCTCTCGGTTTTTATAAACGTCCTTTAAAATCGTTCGTTTTTAAAGGTGCATTTTAAAACAGTTTGTTTTTTTAATATATTATTTATAACAGTTCGTTTTTTTAAGTATCTTTTTTTCTTAACTGTTCAATTTGTAAACGTTCTTTTTTCCAAAACGTTCATTCTTGTAGTTTTTTTTTCTAAAACCGTCATTTTAAGAAATAAACGTTTTAAAAAGCCGTTTAGAAAAAAAATGATTGCTTTTAAAAAAGACGTTTAGACAAAACGAACGGTTTTAAAAAGACGTTCAGAAAAAAAACGAATGGGTTAAAAAAAGATTTTTCGACAAAACGAACGGTTTGAAAAAAAGACGTTTAGAAAAACGAATATGGTGTTTTGATGGCACACTTTTCACTTCGCACCCACGCGGGGCATCTAGGCAGAGTGTCCGGCTAGCCTACACGTGGCAGCACGGGTGACCCTGGGTGCGCGGACCGGAAAGTGGATCCCGGTCCGCGTTCCTGGCGCGTATGCGCATTCGTGTCCCGATATACGCGCGCGGCCTGGCGGGTTGATCACGGTCCACGTGATGCGTCCGACTTTATGCGCGGATCTGCGTCCCACTGCAGCAGTAGTTCGTAACTGCTAACAGTTACGAATTAGAATTCAAAAATCAAATAAAGAGCATTGAAAACGTTTAATTCTCTTTATTTTGTTTTTTATAAATTCTTTCAGCTGTTACGATTCTTAGTTCTGTATAAATATCAAGACATGCTTGGTATTTCAATATACTGAAAACTAATACAGAACTCAGTAGAAAACTTTGCAAGAAACTCTCACTTCTGCTTTTTTCTTTTCAAGGTACTCTTTCATGTTTAGAGTCCTCCCCGGCTGTACACACAGCTTTAGCCGTTGTACCCTGAGAAATATTCGAGTTCTGTTGAGAGACTCAGAGTTTGTTTTAAACGACCCGTGTTAAACACGAAGCCTGGTTGACGAATTCTGTATTCATTTTTGTGTTTTGTATTTTTTTTCCTTTTATTTCCATTATAAAAGTACTGCTGATGTCACAACAGTTGAGTTGAAGACATGGAACATGAGGCGGAAACTTTCGAACAAGCATAACAAAGTCAAAAGTGGATTACACCAATAAAGGAGGAAGTCTCGGCTCTTTTAAAAATTCAAACATGGGATTTGGTTCCTAAGCTTGCCGGTGTAAATCCTATATCTTGCAAATGGGTGTTCAAGATAAAAAGCAAAGGTATGTGAAAACAAGTCCTAGTCACGGAATATTATTTAAGAGGGAGTCACATGTTAAACTAGTTAGATATTATGATGTTGATTATGGTCGAGACTTAGCGTTCTACAACTGGTTATGTGTTCAATGTTGGAACCGGGGTTGTGTCATGGTGTAGCAAAAGAGAGTCGACGTTATCTTTGTCAACAAATGAAGCCGAGTATTGAGCTACAGCTATGGCCAGGGCCGGAGCTGAGTATTTAGGGGTCCGTGGCGAGCTAGAAAAATGGGCCCCAAACAATAAAAAATTTTAAATAAAAAAATTTATAACAATAAACATAACAAAATTATAGTTTTAGAATGACATACTCGTAGTAGTTAACCGACGAATCGTGCAGATCTCATAGCATTATATATATAAAATTTTAAAAAATTTAGCCCCCCGGGAAAACGGGTCATGGGCAGTCACCCTCCTTGCCCATGGTCATCTCCGGCCCTGGCTATGGCAGCTCAAGAATGTGTTTGGCTGGTACGGTTAATGAAAGAGCTTAATCAGAAAGTAAGTACATGTTTGACAATTTATTGTGATAAGATCTCAATAATCTCACTTGCCAAGAATCTGACGTTTCATGCAAGAACAAAACATATAGAAGTACATTTTCATTTCATTCGAGAAAAGGTGTTACGATGAGAGATTGATTTGAAGTATATTGCAACCGATGATCAAGCAACAAATATGTTTACCAAGATGCTAGTACCGGGGATAAAGCTAATAAAGTTATGTGAATACATTGGTATGAAGGAAGTAAGTCTTGAGAAGGAGTATTGAAGATCACAACACTTGGCTTTAGAGAGAATCTATTCAAGTTTATTTAAATTTTAGTTTATTGTTTTATTGTGTTTGAATTTTTAGTCGGCAGAAACATTCAGGTTAGGATAGGAATAAGTATTTGAATTATGATCGTAGTTTAAGGGTCAAGTAAGAGTATTATAACCCAATCTTTTCTCGTTTGAATTGTAAGCAGTGAATATTACCCGCACGTTGCGAAAGAGTGTTAAATTTTGTAAGGCTCGGTTTCAGCGATATGTTTCGAAAAAAATTCACGTTCAAATGCACATAAAAATAAGTACGTGAAACAGTAAATCCGGAATTTTATAAAACATCGTATTTTAAATGTTGTAATAGGAAAAAAAGAAAGAAAAATGAAACATTGAAGTAGCACTGACGGCTTGTACGCTAGTGCTTTGATAACTTGTACATTATCACGAAAACTTGGTTTCAATGAAATTTATATTTGTTGTGGAAATCTGTGTAGGGACTCTTTAGGGTTGAGAGAAACTCATTTTACCAAACAAATGGGACTATTTGTAGCAATGGTAGTGATAATTGATTTATTTTTTATTTTATAATTAGAAAGATATGAAAACACAATAACTATTTACAACAAATAATTAAATATTATTAAAGTTCATAAAAATAATTATAACAAAACTATTTTTTTTTATTATATTAGTCCAAATCAACCCATATCATTGGCTAAACAGGAAAAAAAAACATACCTTAATAAGGATCAAAATACAACATACTTGAAATGTTGTCAGGTAATCGTATAGTAGTGAAAAGGACAATGGACGTGAAGTGTTAGAAAGTGACGGTTGCCTCCTATTCACGCTTGACCTATACTTTATTTAGGGCATGACAATTTAGTGGTGAATAGTGGCAACCGAAACGATCACCCACCAACTATCCTCACGTTCATGATTCCTTTCACCAATACAAGATTATAATTTAAATAAATCGAAACTAGTTTTCCCCATGACGTCTTGTCACCTCTAGTGTCCGGGCTTCCAAATGCAAGAAAGAGGCAAAAGAAACGCATATCTCAAAATCGAGCTTTTAAATGCGTAAAACAATCAATTTTTTCAACATCTTTGAGAGTTGAAGATCTCAAATACAAAAGAAAAAGTATGTTTCTAGGCATTAGAAGGGTTCTAAGCTTTTGGATGCAAGAAAGTGTGTGTTTGAATGGTTCAAATAACAAGTTTGTTGAAAGCTAGCATCATTTAAAACAGAAAGAATGGTCCCAAACAACTTTGAATCTGATTCTATAAAGTATACTTTAACAAAGTAAGATGCGTTTTAGGTGAACGGCACATGAAGATGCATGTGGGATCGAATGATTTTTATCATACACTCCTTTGTTTAATGAATATCTAAATCACTACTAACAGGGTGTTTGGGGTGTGGTGGGAAAGTGCGTATTGACTTATTAGTTTTTTAAAAAGCCAATAAGTCGATAAATCATTCTCAAAAGCCAAGAAATCATGGCTTTTGGAATGACTTATTGACTAATTAGCTTTTTGAAAAGTTAATAAGTCAATAAGCACTTTCTCACCACACTCCCAAACACCCTCTAAGCGCGGTTAAAATAGCTACTATAATCCAGAAAAACATATGGGTTATATTACTATATAACCGAGAGACAGTCATATAACATGTTTTACAACCGAGTCTGATAATACTATATAGATAACCGAGAGACGGTCATATAACATGTTTTACAACCGAGTCTGATAAGGTAACAGAATCAAATTCGGTACTTAAGCAAGTTAGTGTCACCGCCATCTACGTTTTGACGTAAATTTCGTTAGAAAATGAGCCGGGTCAATATAATACGTTTTCGTACTTGTTTTTATGTAAGTTTGGAGTTGGTCTACTTTTCGATGTAAATTTACTTGAAAACAAGTTGGTCAAATATAATACGTTATCATTCAACGTTATAATCGATATAAACTTAGTACGGAAACGATTCGGGTCAATTGTAGTCTATACACGCCGCGTTTACACGTAACGGGTAAAAAAAGTAATTATTATTATTATTATTGTGTGCAAATGAAAATCCCTCTACTTCAAAAGAACCTATGCAAAAACCGAACTTTTAGTTTCTTTTTGTTTACCTCACCTTCCTTCACTTTATCTTTATAGAAAGAACTCAGAAAACAAGGTGAAATGTTTGAAAAGTTATAGTAAGCAACTTTTTTTAAAGGTAAAACAGGACTATATAACAACAATAAAACGGGACCACCCCCGAGCCAGAGTCTAAGAGGAGACCGAATACAGAACTAGGCCGTTAAAAAACGCCCGAAGAGTAAACAACTAACTACTTAAGATCAACAGTCAACACTACATTACCAAGTCAACAAAACCATTATAGAGGTTTCAAATCCACAACACACTATCTTTATGTTAAACAAACAAACAAACAAACAAACAAACAAACAAAAAGAATTAAGAAACAAATCATTTCCACAAATGCAGCTAGTAATAGTAAGATCCACAAATCATTTCCACAACTTGTGCTTTCCACCAAACATCCCCTTGTGCCTTCCAAACATCCCATGCTTCCATCTGTTGCCAAACTTCCCATGCTTGAACTTACCATGTTTAAACTTACCATGGTGACCATAACCATAACCATGAGACATGTGTCCATGAGAAAGATGGTGAGCCCCATATACAGCAGCTGCAGTTGCTGCACCTCCAACTAGCATTGGTCCAATGCCAGGTCTTCCATGCCCTGAAACACTTTTTTAATCAGACCAAAATTATTGTGATGGGAACATCAAAATCTCCCAAAAAAGACATGTCATGAAACAAAAGTATCTGATTTTGAGTATTAAATAGGAGTGGTAAATGGGCACGTTGGGTAAACGGGTCAAAAGGAGGAATTGTACAGTCGAAATGGGTCGAGCTGACCCAAGAAACTGTTTGTTGTAGTTAAATATGACTAATATAACTATACCAATTGTAAGTAATTATCTTGTTTTTAGTACGACGGTTTACGAGGTCGTATGCATTAAAAATACTTTACCCATTTGACCCGTTTCCGTTTTAGCTAACTTTTTAGAACATACCCATTTGACCCGTTTAATTTTTAGCTAATTATTTGGAACAAACCCATTTGACCCGTTTCATTTTTAGCTAATTTTTTAGAACATACCCCCATTTGACCCGTTTCATTTTTTGCTAATTTTTCAGAACATACCCATTTGATCCGTTTTAGTTTTACCTAAATTATTTAGAACATACCCATTTGACCCGTTTCATTTTTAGCTAAATTTTTAGAACATACCCATTTGACTCGTTAAGAGATAAAACATAACCGAATGGGCTCACTCAAGCTAAAAGTACCTATTTGCCCCGTAACATTTGCTAATAGATTCAGACTTCTAGTAAACTAAACTTAAAAGATAAAAATCACAGTGCGTATGATATCAAGACCTAACAAATAATGATAGTTGTGACAACAATATCCAAAATTCTTCAAAACCGAACCTGAATGAGATGGAGCTGAGGGTCCAGGATAGCCTGATGAGGGATAGCTGGCAGGAGGATAACCATGCTGTGGATAACCACCAGCCGGTGGATAACCATGCTGCGGATAACCACCATGGGGAGGATAATGAGGATAAGAATGTTGTGGATATCCACCTGGGGGAGGATAACCAGCTGGCGGGTAACTGCCGCCAGCAGGAGGGTAGGGATACCCCTGAGGAGGGTATGGTCCATATTGCGGCGGCTGGTGTCCACCATGCATAGCATATCCAGCAAGATTGGAAAACAGTCCTTTATCTTGATCTTTATTACGTTCGTCTTCACCACCACTCATTTTACCTTGGTTCTTTAACAAAACTGCAAAAGAGTAAAAAAATGAAAATTTTATATCAACAACAGCTAGTGATTTAAATACTTGAATTTTAAAACTGAGTCATCAAAACAGAACAAATTTTGGAGGATTGCGTTATGTGGTTTAGGTGAGTAAATGCATGATTGTGGCTTATGTTGTACTTTCCTTTGTGTTTTATGTGCTTTTAGTTGAAGGCTGTTTCTTTTGGTGATAAGTCAAGGTCTTCAATTCAACCCACATGGTCTCTATTATATTCTTATTTTTCAAAATAATTTTGTTATTATAATATAAAAATAATTTTGTTAACCTAAAACTATTGCCAGATTTTGACCAAAAAGAGTTGAATGAATCAGTTCCTTGGAAAAGCCTTAACAACAATTTTGAACAACAATTTTTTCAAATGTAAATGTGATATACCCGGATGGTCACATCAGAACAATTTCACACATGTAGCAATAAGATACGCGATTATGTAGTCACGCACATACTTTTACCCGTGTATCATTTTTTAGTCCCCTAATAGTAAATAAACAATGAGTTACAAGAATACAAAAGACAGATACTCGAATCTGATTCGCATATACCTAAAAGAAATACTTTTCATCCGCATATACTAAATGCTAAGCAAATCTAACTCGCGTATTTGATTTGTTTATCTACAAAAACTATATTTTTGTCTGCCTCAAATCATATTCGAGTATGTGATTCGCGTAACATTAAAAAATAACATTAAAAAAATACACTTTCGTCCGTCATAATAAAATGCTAGGTGAATAAGATTTGAGTATGTGATTTGTGTAGCATTAAAAATTATATATTACCTCCTACCTATAATATGTATTATGCGAATCAGATTCGAGTATCTGCTTTTCATACTCGCATGACCCATAATTTATGTACACTATGATACGCGAGTAAAAATACATACGTGACTACAAAATCACATATTTCATCATATAATTATTTTGACACGACCATAACGATATAACACAATCAGAAAAATAGCTAATTTCATGATTTTCTCCTATTAAATCCTGGAATTGAGTCCCTATTTCTATGAAATATATAATTATGTCATAGCAAATCAAGTAGATTTATTAAGAAAATGTAAAAGAACTTTAGAAAATTGGATAATGATCCATGACGTCATAGATTTGATTAGTATCATAAGTTTCTAACCACTCTGATAAACTATATCAATTTTAAGATAAAATAAATCAAATTTGATATCGATCCTTATGGAGCATGGAAGAACAAACATACACAGATCAAAACCCTAGATAAATATTAGGCGAAAACCACGCGTCTGCGTGACGATCACAATCGATAATTAAAACAGATATTATGATCATTAATCGATAATTAACATGAACCTCATGTGATGATTGTTAAAATCCAAAAGAGATGGATCAAGAAGATAACTGACCGAAATTGAAATTGAAATTGAAATTGAATTCGACAACAGAGAATTCCTGGTCCTTCACGGTTTTCAAAAGAGATTTATGGGAGAGGGAGAGATTTATACACACGGCATGGCGCGTGGGGAAATCAATGGTAGTAGGCGTTAAGGAATTGAATTCACGCGTTGGCTTTTTATATAAGGATAAGATTTCTTTTTCTTTTCTAAAATTTTGAATTTATTCTCTTATGCTACACGTTAAAAATTAGGTTCTCATAACGTGTTGTATTAAGTGAAACGGGTTATACAATAAATGACGCGATACGATTAATATGGGTGCATGTTTGATAAAAGAGTTATACGACATGACGCGTTTAACACGATTAAATATAACCAGATTAGTGACATAAAAAACATGATGTTAGCAAAAGAGAGAATTTGAACAGAGAAGAAGAAATCTCAACTAATGCCTAGCTTCATTAATAGACTAACAATTGTGTTAAGTATATGATTAGCAACTAACAGAAAGTTAGTTAGCTCTTTACAATTAAGTCCCTCAACTAATACAATTGATACTAATCAGCTTAAAACTGTTAACAACTTTCATTTATTACATTTTACTCCCTCAAACTTTCCATTTCATAACAATGCCTTAGTTTTGTGAGAAGGGAGCATTGTCTTGTTGCAAACTTTGAATGAGATGTTCACATCAATATCGGCAGCCCAAGACAAATTAATTTTGTCAGGAAACAACGGTTAAATGCCATTAAAGTCATGTCAGAAAGGGAAGTACTTTCCACCCTAGATAGGGATAGAGCTGTTGGGTATCATGGTACCTGTTTTAATTTTTAAAATAATAATTATTTAAACATTTTAAATAAATAAATCATATATATTTTAGCGGAAGCAATTTAATTGTACCTTTACCAGATCAGATCTGGATTCCATTCAGTGATCCGATTACACAGCGTTTAGACAATAATATTAAATAAATAAAACACATCCATAGGGTGTTTAGGGTTTTATACCTTTGACGAAACAATCGGGTTGAAACACTCGGGTACAAAGAAAGTCACGCTAGATGACAACTAACGAACTCGTCACACGAAAAACCACCAAACGAGAACCCAGTTCACTTCCTTCTCCTGTTCGGCTCGCGTACAAGGAACACGATGGCAGGATGGGGCGGCGGCGCCGGTGGATGGCAGCAGGTCACGTTGTGGTGGCTGCCGGCGGCGTCAGACGAAAACCGAAGGGAGGGGGTCCGGTTCTCAACCACAAGAGGGAGGGAGGAGGAGGCTAGAACATTCTAAGGTTTTGATATTAAGCATGTATTTATAATAATAATAATAATATTTACATCTTAAACCCTTGTGTATTTAACACTTAATTACTAACTGAATAACCCTTAATCAGTTCTAGTCCCTTTAGTTTATGATTACATTAATCATAAATAAAACTTGCAAACAATTTTATATTTAACTATTAAATACAAGACCCGTTTAATATATATATCACCAATATATATAAAACCTCATTCCGACTATCGTTACATTTAATTATTCTAAATAATTAAATACGACGTAACGAATAAACATCTTTCAAGATATTTAATCCACCAAATTCTAAATTCTTTGTTTCGTGTATTAACGTTTAACAATTAACCGATTAAATTTGTTCTTTTCCCAAAGTGTAACTCTTCAGATCATACCTCGATAGCAACGTTGATATTATCGATGATCGGACATCTAATATCCAACAAAAACATCTGCAGTCACATTCTCACTCCCTTTTTTATAAGTGATTTCAAAATCATAAACCATAAGTTTGACCAGCCAAGAATGCTTCAAAGGAGTAGTGATCTTCTGGTCAATCAAGTGCTTCAAACTCTTCTGGTCAGTTATAATTATGAAGTGGCCAGCAATTAGGTAATAATGCCACTGCTTAGTAGCAAGTATTATGGCCAAGAGTTCTTCTCATAAACAAACAAGGTTTGTTGTTTAGGAGAGAGGACTCTGCTAATAAATGCCAATGGATGTTTGTCTTGCATCAAAAGAGCTTCAATGCCCTTATTAAAAGCATCAGTTTTCACAACAAGAGGCTTAGTCAAGTCAGGTAAAGTTAAAACCGGGGCAGAGATTAAAGCATTTTTAAGCTGCTAAAATGCTAATTGAGCTTCTGGTGTCCAATGAAATCCATCTTTCTTAAGAAAATCTGTCAAGGGTTTGGCAATAACACCAAAATGAACGAATGAATCTTCTATAATACCCACATAAACCAAGAAATCCCCTTAACTGTTTAACATTAAGAGGTGTAGGCCATTGAACAACCGCTTCAATTTTTGGTGGGTTAGTAGAGACACCTTCTTGAGTAATCACGTGCCCAAGATATTCAATTGATTACCCATCAAAGACACGTTTGGATTGTTTAGAAAACTGTTAATGTTTTCTAAGAATATTCAAAACTTCTTTCAAATGAATAATATGTTGTTGCATATCCTTGCTGTCACACCCCGCCAAGGCGAAAACGCGAGGCGTGACGTTCATGGTTTCCAAAGCATATAATTACCGCAAACACATACATGATAAATGGATACATTAACAAGTTTAAAGTTTTACATTCCAAAATGTAAATTGAGTTTACAAAAAGTGAAGATTTCGCAAATATGACTCTATTACAATGAGTTATACAAGAGAAATTCCCCAAAAGTTGTATCCATCGTGCATGCATGCAATCTACATTGCTAACCTTGCGATCATTTCAATTTCCTGAAAAACATACTTGAAAATGTCAACACTAGGTTGTTGAGTTCACAGGTTTAATCAAATAGTTCTTTGTAAAATTCAATTGTTCATAAATAGTTTCAGGTGCATGTGATAATCAGAATAAGAATTGTTGACCCATTTGTAAACTAGCTAGGAATACAAATAATATGTTCCTACATGAGCCGTAACCAAACCATGACAATTGTTCTTCGCCCCTATATTTCGTTATCCGGTTCTATGCGGCCATAAATCCTCCAGATTGTGGTTAGCGCGACTAACCATGACCGGGAGACGTCACTCTCCATATTACTATTCATAGGACCCTAGGCTACAGTTAATGGTTACTAAATTGTTCCAGGGGACTTTAGCGGCCTAAAATCGTTTAACTCATGTAAACATAAAAGTCGAGTCTTATTCTCTTGTTATCACATAAAAATAGTTGTAAGCATGTTCTTCCCCCAAATATTGAAAACAGTAAAAAGGGGCCGTGAAACTCACCTTGAGTTTGTGAATGCTTGCAATGATATTTGTTCTAGTCAACTTGACTATTCGTACCCTAATTACAAAAGGGTAATTCGTGTTATGACCGAATGTCTCATATGCAAATTGTTCACCGACTTAGCAACTCTGATTGCTTTTGTTTAAATATTTTTTAGTTTTTCAACACTTGTTTCGTTATAAAATAGTTCTAAGTTACTGCCCCATGGGACTGATGAACAGGTATCGAAACTTTCTTAGTTTCGATTGAACAGAACAGATGTCGAAACTTCCTAGTTTCGATTGAGCAAAACAGGTATCGAAACTACCTGGTTTCGATTAAGTAACAGGTATCGAAACTACCTAGTTTCGATTGAGTAAACAGGTATCGAAACTACCTAGTTTCGATTGAGTAACAGGTATCGAAACTACCTAGTTTCGATTAAGTAACAGGTATCGAAACTACCTAGTTTCGATTGAGTAAACAGGTATCGAAACTACCTAGTTTCGATTGAGTAATAGGTATCGAAACTACCTAGTTTCGATTGAGTAAACAGGTATCGAAATTACCTAGTTTCGATTGAGTAATAGGTATCGAAACTACCTAGTTTCGATTGAGCAAACAGGTATCGAAACTCCAAGTTTTGATTACTGAAATTTTAAATTGACATAATCAGTTTCAAAACTTTATTCATACATATACGCATATATTCATGTTTTAATCTTGAATTCGACACACTTTTCTGGTTATTTTTCTTACATTCGAGTAAACTGTATGTTTAGCTACGGTTTTAAAGAAAATAATATGAATAATATTGAGTTTTTACCTCTAGACAGAGATGATATTTTTTGCGAGAAATAGAAGATGATATTGACTTCGCTTGGTTAGAAATCCTTGAGAAAACACTAGTGAGCTTCTTGAATCACCAAAGAAGAAGGTTTTTAGCCTTGAAAATAGATGAACACTTGAAGATAATATGAAGATGGATGTTGGTTGTTGTTGCCGTAGATAGAGGGAGAGAAGAGTGAGGATGGAGTTTGAGTGTAAGTTTGAATTGTTAGGTGATAGATATGATGGAAAGAAAGTATTTATCAAGGTTTGAAAGGCATAAGGTATGGGGTGGGAATGGAGCATCTCTAGGATCTCGGTCGAAAAAGTCAAGGGGTGGGTTGGGTTTAATTAATCAAATAATTAGATTTAAGTGTAAATTTTTTTAATTCATTAAGTGTATTAATATTAATTAGAGTTTCAAATGGTAATTTAATTTGGTTTAGGTTCTCCACGGTATTATAAATTTATTAAGTTTATGGCTCGTTAACGAAAGATATTGAAATCTTGGATTGTATAATTCGTTGAGGTGATTATTTGTAGGTATACGTACCTAAAGGTGGCGCTACATAGTAACGTCTTCGAAAAGTCCATTATTTTACTTTTACGTATATTATATGATTTAGTCTTAAAAATAAATTATTGACCAACGTAAAAATTTGTGTAATATATATATATATATATATATAATTTTCTGGTTATTTAATTTCACCACAAACGTTTGTATTAGTCGGTTTATATGGTACGTGAACCGGTAACTCCTAGAATTACCAAAATATGAAATGAGACAATGTACGGTTTTTGTTAGACCTTAATGTCCTTGTTTATGAAATTAAGTAAATCGTGAAAACAATTATACTATAAACTCGTTTATAACATGTACGGATATTGACCTGAAATGTCGGGTGTCACATTCTCCCCGTGTTAAAAGAATTTCGTCCCGAAATTCAATTTGTGTCCTCTTGAACTGGTGTATCCTTAAACAAGGATGGGTATTTTGTTTTCATTTGATCCTCTCGTTCCCATGTATACTCAGGACCACGTTTTGAGTTCCAACGTACTTTAACCAGTTTGATTCGACTACGTCTCAGCTTTTGAACTTTCCAATCTGAAATCTCAATCGGTTCCTCGATGAAATGAAGTTTATCATCAATGTGAATTTCATTAGGCGGTATGATCAAAGTCTCGTCTGCCAAGCACTTCTTGAGATTCGATATGTGAAACGTGTCATGTACGTTGTTTAATTCTGCGGTAGCTTGAGCTTGTAGGCTACAGGGCCAACCCTAGCCAGTATTTCAAACGGTCCAACGTATCTAGGGTTGAGTTTACCACGGTCACCAAACCTTGCAACGCCTTTCCATGGTGAGACTTTTAACATTACTCGGTCACCAATTTGAAATTCTAATGGTTTCCGTCTGTTATCAGCATAGCTCTTCTGTCTGTCTCGGGCCGCTTTCAGACGATCCTTAATTTTGAAGATCTTATCAGTGGTTTCTTGGACAATCTCTGGACCTGTCAAATGTTTTTCACCAACTTCCGCCCAACATAGCGGTGAGCAGCATTTACGACCATATAAAGCTTCAAACGGAGCTGCCTTAATGCTTGTGTGGTAGCTGTTATTATAGGAAAACTCTGCCAACGGTAAATGAGTATCCCAATTTCCTCCAAAATCAATTACACACGCACAGAGCATATCCTCTAAAGTTTGAATGGTCCTTTCGCTTTGACCATCCGTTTGTGGGTGATATGCCGTGCTCGTGTCAAGACGTGTGCCCATGGCTTCTTGTAATGATTTCCAGATTCTAGACACGAATCTGCTGTCTCTATAAGAGATAATAGAAATTGGCACTCCATGCCTAGTCACAATTTCCTTGATATAAAGCTTTGCAAGTTTCTCGGTTTTATCCGTCTCTTTGATGGGTAGAAAATGAGTTGATTTTGTCAGACGATCGACAATTACCCATATCGCGTCATACCCGCTCGATGTCTTGGGTAATTTCGTGATGAAATCCATAGAAATATGTTCCCATTTCCATTGGGGAATTTCGGATTGTTGTAACAAGCCAGACGGTTTCTGATGTTCGGATTTTACTTTTGAACATGTTAAGCATTGACTGACATATGTGGCAATATCTCCTTTCATATTGGGCCACCAATATAATTCTTTTAGATCCTTATACATCTTATCTGAACCCGGGTGAATGGAGTACCTGGACTTGTGGGCTTCATCCATGACCAACCCACGTAAGTTACCGTTACTCGGCACCCAGATTCTGTCCATGAAGTAAAACGTATCATCTGACTTAGACTCCAATTGTCTGATCATTCCATGTAGTGCCTCATTTTGGATGTTCTTCTCTTTAAGTGCTTCTTGTTGTGCCATTCGGATTTGAGTAGTAAGACTCGTATGAATTGTTAATCCTAGGGCACGTACACGAAGAGTTTTAACTCGTTCTTTGCGACTTAAGGCGTCTGCTACGACATTGGCTTTCCCGGGATGGTACTTGATATCACAATCATAGTCGTTTAGTAGTTCTACCCAACGACGTTGTCTCATGTTAAGTTCCTTTTGATCGAAGATATGTTGGAGACTCTTGTGATCAGTAAAGATAGTGCATCTTGTACCGTAAAGATAATGTCTCCAGATCTTGAGCGCAAACACAACTGCGCCCAACTCCAAGTCGTGGGTCGTATAATTCTTTTCGTGCACTTTTAGTTGTCGTGAGGCATATACGATGACTTTGTCTCTTTGCATTAACACACAACCAAGTCCTTGGTGTGATGCATCGCAGTATACGACAAAATTGTTGATTCCCTCAGGAAGGGATAAGATCGGTGCACTACACAGCTTCTGCTTCAGTAATTGGAAAGCTAACTCTTGCTTGTCACTCCAATCAAACTTCTTTTCTTTCTGGGTTAATGTAGTTAAAGGCAAGGCTATTTTTGAAAAATTCTCAATGAATCGTCTGTAATAACCGGCCAAACCCAAAAATTGGCGCATTTCGGTCGGAGTCTTTGGTGCTTCCCAGTTTTTGATCGCTTTAATTTTAGATGGATCAACATGAATTCCTTCTTTATTGATGACATGTCCAAGAAAATGCACTTCTCGGATCCAAAACTCACACTTAGAGAATTTAGCGTAAAGTTTCTCGTTCCTGAGTAGTTCTAAAATTAATTTCAGATGATGTTCATAATCCTCCTTGGTTCGTGAATATATTAATATATCGTCGATAAATACTTTCACGAATTTATCCAAGTATGGCTTGCACACTCGGTTCATGAGGTCCATAAAAACAGCTGGTGCATTCGTCAAACCAAACGGTATAACTAGGAATTCGTAGTGGCCATAGCGAGTCCTAAATGCCGTCTTTGGTACATCTTCTTCTTGGATTCTTAGTTGATGATACCCTGAACGTAGATCGATCTTAGAGTAGAAGCTAGAACCTTGTAGTTGATCGAACAAATCGTCTATTCGAGGAAGTGGGTATCGGTTTTTGATTGTAAGCTTGTTTAATTCTCGGTAATCAATACACATCCTAAAGGTTCCATCCTTTTTCTTTACGAATAGGACCGGAGCTCCCCAAGGTGAGAAACTCGGTCTTATGAAACCTTTATCAAGCAACTCCTGAAGTTGATTTGATAATTCCTGCATTTCAGAAGGTGCTAATCGATACGGTGATCGCGCAACCGGGGCGGCTCCTGGTACCAAGTCGATTCGGAATTCGACTTGCCTCGGTGGTGGTAATCCAGGTAAGTCTTTAGGAAAAACTTCGGGGTAATACTTAACGATTGGTATGTCTTCAAGTCGACGTTCCTCGAGTTTCTTCTCGACGACGTGAGCCAGGAACACGCAATAGCCTTTACGTAGGTACTTACGAGCTTTCATGCAGTTTATCATCCTCAATGTCACTCCACTCTTCTCACCTTGAACCGACAGAACTTCTCCGTTCGGGAGTGGAATATGAACAATCTTCTCAAAACAAACAATCTCGGCGTGATTCTTCGACAACCAATCCATACCAATAACAACGTCAAAACTTCCCAGGTCAGCAGGTAACAGGTCTATACTAAATGTGTGGTTTTTCAAACATAGAGTACAACCCTGAATGACTTCTTCGGTTTTAATTAATTTCCCGTTTGCTAATTCAATTGTATAACTTTGGTCTAGTTTGCTGGCCTTAATACCGAGTAGGGACTTAAAGTCATTTGACACAAAACTCATATCAGCACCCATATCGAAAAGTATAGAGGCATAGTGATTATTTATCGGGAACGTACCAGTGACAATGTTTGGATCTTGTCGTGCGTCCCCAGCCCCCATCACAAACGCTCTTCCACGGGCCTGATTGTCTTTTCGGTTCTTCAACTTTGGACAGTCTTTCCTGAAGTGCTTTGGATCTCCACACTCAAAGCATCCCTGATTCATCCTTTCTGCTCCTGGGTTGACCTTTCCTGCTACTTGATTGATCTTATTAGGGTTCGCATTGCTCCAACAGTTATGGGCTAGATGCCCATACTTTTTACACTTTCCACATTGGGTACACCTTCCACTGTGATGATATCCACACTTGTCACACTTCGGTCGTGTTCCAAGATATCCATTTTGTTCCATAGTGTTGACAGCATAGGCTTTCATAGTTCCAGGTCTCTTGTAAGTTTGATTCTTGTTTTGATTACTTGGTTTTCCAAACCATTTCCTCTTTTCCCCAGACCTTCCTTCCTCGGTCTCCTTCTTCTCAAACAAACCATCACGCACAGCATTATCTCTTAGCTTGAAAGCTAGAATTATAGCGCTCTTGGCATCCATAGGGTTCGATGAAGTCACCAGGCTTCGGATTTGAGGAGCAAGACCCCACAAATATCTTTCAACCTTCTTATATTCTGGGGTAACCATGTGTGGAACCAAACTTGCTAACTCATTGAATCTGTCAGTGTAACTAGCCACATCATCTCCTATCATTTGTAAATTCCACATTTCAGATTCGATCTTTTGCAACTCATTTCGAGGACAGTATTCCTCAATCATCATGGCTTTCAGCTCCTCCCAAGTCAGTTGGTATGCAATCTGCCTTCCCAGGGTTTTCACTTGTGAATTCCACCAAGTTAAAGCCTTATCAGTGAGCGTGCATGTAGAATACTTCACCATGCAGTCAGCGGTGCATTCACTAATATCAATCACCGACTCCATCTTTTCTATCCATCTCATTAGCCCAACTGCACCCTCGGTGCCATTGAAGTTGCGGGGGTTGCAAGATAGAAAGGCCTTGTAGGAGCACTTCCTATTTGGAGCATCTGTAGAATTACAAGTCATAACGTCATTAATTCGGGTCATGACTATGTGTTACGGCTTATTTATTCTATTACCTCCGGAACCTCCGGCTGTACCGCTACCTCCTGCACCTCCTCCGCCGGTATCACTGCCGTTTCCTCCTCCACTATTTCGATTTGCCTCATACTGCTCCATGGCAGCAGCTACTCGTTGTGCTATGAGTTGCTCAACATTTGGGGAAATCGTCTCGTTGTTGTCAACAGTAGTGTTACGGGGTGTCCTACGCTTAGGTGCCATGACGTTCTTTCTAACATATCAATTAAAAGAAACAACATTATATAATAATAATGATTGATCATGACATAAGGATACAACAACATCAAACATAAACAACCATTATTACAACATAAACCATCACATACATAGTTAAAACATGCATAGTATATTGTTCCAAAAGACAAGGATACAAAAGGGATGGTTCTCATGACCAGATCAGTACCAAATTTTTAAACTACATAATGCGCTACGGACACAACCCGCCCGTAATAGGTCTAAAAGAAGATGTGGGAGTACAACCCAATCATCATGGCAAGTCCCGCCATGACAAAGCTAGCCCTAGCCACAAATTCTGCAGCCAAAGTCCTTTCTTCCAGCGCCTCCACCATGTCTCAGACCGTAACAGTGAACTGCCAGTCCATGTCAGCTCTCAACTCTAGATAGTCAGTGGCACCCTGTATGTCTCGGGTGCTGTCCTCCAGAGTCTGAACTCGAGATCCGAGCCCTTGACGTAAGCGCGTGGTTGCATCCCCATGTGCCCGAATATCATCTAGGAGATCATCAAGACGCTCCTCGTGCGTATGAACGCGTGCTACTAATGTAGGCACTGTGAGCTCCATGGCTTCCCCAGTGTGGGGTAGGGGTGTTGAGGAGTTGGAGGACTCTCCGAGCTCAAAGGTAGAGGGAATGCTCTCCATCTCCCTCCATCGTGCCAGGGTACGGGGCATCCAACGGATAGTCCCCACCGTAGGGTGGTAACAGGGTCGTTGCCTAGGTGGTTCCTCATCGGTCTCCAAGTTTTCCGGGTCACGGGCTGCCAGGGTTCTCTTGCGTGGAAATCAAACCTTCTTCCTAGCACTCTTTACCATAACTGGTCCTCCGCTTTTCTTTCGGTAGACGATAGGCGGTTCTCCCAGGGCAACATTGGGTGGTGTGGAGCTGCGAACTTGTACTCGATTTTTGGGGCGTGTGGCGGAAAGTTCCTCGTTGGATTCAGGGTCAGACGGGGTCAGAGTGTGACGACATGCTTGTGACTACAATATCCACATGACAAGATGACTGGTTATGCAATGCTTATGCAATGAAAACGTTTTAATGAGTCATTTAAATTATAGACTAGGTTCCATTTTAGACACCTAGTTCGCTATAATCAATGGCTCTGATACCAAATCTGTCACACCCCGCCAAGGCGGAAACGCGAGGCGTGACGTTCATGGTTTCCAAAGCATATGATTACCGCAAACACATACATGATAAATGGATACATAAACAAGTTTAAAGTTTTACATTCCAAAATGTAAATTGAGTTTACAAAAAGTGAAGATTTCGCAAATATGACTCTATTACAATGAGTTATACAAGAGAAATCCCCCAAAAGTTGTATCCATCGTGCATGCATGTAATCTACATTGCTAACCTTGCGATCACGTTCAATTTCCTGAAAAACATACTTGAAAATGTCAACACTAGGTTGGTGAGTTCACAGGTTTAATCAAATAGTTCTTTGTAAAATTCAATTGTTCATAAATAGTTTCAGGTGCATGTGATAATCAGAATAAGAATTGTTGACCCATTTGTAAACTAGCTAGGAATACAAATAATATGTTCCTACATGAGCCGTAACCAAACCATGACAATTGTTCTTCGCCCCCATATTTCGTTATCCGGTTCTATGCGCCATAAATCCTCCGGATTGTGGTTAGCGCGACTAACCATGACCGGGAGACGTCACTCTCCATAGTACTATTCATAGGACCCTAGGCTACAGTTAATGGTTACTAAATTGTTCCAGGGGACTTTAGCGGCCTAAAATCGTTTAACTCATGTAAACATAAAAGTCGAGTCTTATTCTCTTGTTATCACATAAAAATAGTTGTAAGCATGTTCTTCCCCCAAATATTGAAAACAGTAAAAAGGGGCCGTGAAACTCACCTTGAGTTTGTGAATGCTTGCAATGATATTTGTTCTAGTCAACTTGACTATTCGTACCCTAATTACAAAAGGGTAATTCGTGTTATGACCGAATGTCTCATATGCAAATTGTTCACCGACTTAGCAACTCTGATTGCTTTTGTTTAAATATCTTTTTAGTTTTCAACACTTGTTTCGTTATAAAATAGTTCTAAGTTACTGCCCCATGGGACTGATGAACAGGTATCGAAACTTTCTTAGTTTCGATTGAACAGAACAGATGTCGAAACTTCCTAGTTTCGATTGAGCAAAACAGGTATCGAAACTACCTGGTTTCGATTAAGTAATAGGTATCGAAACTACCTAGTTTCGATTGAGTAAACAGGTATCGAAACTACCTAGTTTCGATTGAGTAATAGGTATCGAAACTACCTAGTTTCGATTGAGTAAACAGGTATCGAAATTACCTAGTTTCGATTGAGTAATAGGTATCGAAACTACCTAGTTTCGATTGAGCAAACAGGTATCGAAACTCCTAGTTTTGATTACTGAAATTTTAAATTGACAGAATCAGTTTCAAAACTTTATTCATACATATACGCATATATTCATGTTTTAATCTTGAATTCGACACACTTTTCTGGTTATTTTTCTTACTTTCGAGTAAACTGTATGTTTAGTTACGGTTTTAAAGAAAATAATATGAATAATATTGAGTTTTTACCTCTAGACTGAGATGATAATTTTTGCGAGAAATAGAAGATGATATTGACTTCGCTTGGTTATAAATCCTTGAGAAAACACTAGTGAGCTTCTTGAATCACCAAAGAAGAAGGTTTTTAGCCTTGAAAATAGATGAACACTTGAAGATAATATGAAGATGGATGTTGGTTATTGTTGTCGTAAATAGAGGGAGAGAAGAGTGAGGATGGAGTTTGAGTGTAAGTTTGAATTGTTAGGTGATAGATATGATGGAAAGAAAGTATTTATCAAGGTTTGGAAGGCATAAGGTATGGGGTGGGAATGGAGCATCTCTGGGATCTCGGTCGAAAAAGTCAAGGGGTGGGTTGGGTTTAATTAATCAAATAATTAGATTTAAGTGTAAATTTATTTAATTCATTAAGTGTAATAATATTAATTAGAGTTTCAAATGGCAATTTAATTTGGTTTAGGTTCTCCACGGTATTATAAATTTATTAAGTTTATGGCTCGTTAACGAAAGATATTGAAATCTTGGATTGTATAATTCGTTGAAGTGATTATTTGTAGGTATACGTACCTAAAGGTGGCGCTACATAGTAACATCTTCGAAAAGTCCATTATTTTACTTTTACGTATATTATATGATTTAGTCTTAAAAATAAATTATTGACCAACGTAAAAATTTGTGTAATATATATAATTTTCTGGTTATTTAATTTCATCACAAACGTTTGTATTAGTCGGTTTATATGGTACGTGAACCGGTAACTCCTAGAATTACCAAAATATGAAATGAGACAATGTACGGTTTTTGTTAGACCTTAATGTCCTTGTTTATGAAATTAAGTAAATCGCGAAAACAATTATACTGTAAACTCGTTTATAACATGTACGGATATTGACCTGAAATGTCGGGTGTCACACTTGCTATACACCAGAATGTCATAAAAAAAATAACAACACACATTTCCTTAACAAACTCCTGAAAGTTTCATTTATCAAGGATTGAAATGTGGTTGGTGCATTTGTAAGGCCAAAGGGCATCATTAAGAACTTAAATAACCCTTGATGTGTCCTAAAAGTTGCCTTCACTAATACAAACATTTGTGAGTGGACAGGGTGTTGCAGCATACTAGACCTCTTCTCCATAGAATATAAAGTGACTTCATTACTTTTAATCCCTTCAAGGTATGTGGACAGGGTGTTGCAGCATACTAGACCTCTTCTCCATAGAACATAAAGTGACTTCATTACTTTTAATCCCCTTCAAGGTATAAGGGACACCATCCACTTGAAACTGCATGGTCATATTGACAAAATTCCAAACAATATCTTCCAAATGTGAGAGCCATTGAACCCCAAGGACCATATAATAATTTTCTAATGGAATAGCTAAAACATCATATTTAAACCAAACTCCTTGCATCATCCATTTTAAATCGATGACATGTAACCACAATTCAATTTATTACAGTTAGCTACAGTTACTTTCATAGGCTTAACAGTTGTCATAGGACAATTTAATTTATTAACTAGCTTTTCATCCTAGAAATTATGTGTTGAACCAAAATATATCAGGATGTGCAGTGTTCTTGTACCCATGGAACTAGTGATTTGCATTGTGGAATAAGAATGTATACCAACCAAAGCATGAATGGAAATAGAGGTTCATCTTGTATAATTTCCTCTGTTAAAGATTGATGTATAGGCAGAACATGTTCCTCATCATCAGCTAATTCAATGACAAATAAATGCCTATTTTTGTATTTATACCCTGGTGTGAATTTTCAGTACACCAAAAACATTCACCCTTAGCATGTTTAAGTTCTACTTCCTTTGTAGTTAATATTTTAGTGGTTTTAGTTATGTTGGAAGGATTAGGCAATAGTGGTAACTTTGTAGCAATTATAGGGGTAATGATCTTATGTAAATCTTCATGCTTACTTAAATCCCAAGAATGAGAATGAAACTTTTTACCTGTTGTAGAAGGGATTAAGGTAGCATGAACCACATTTTGTTGTTTGGAAAGACCATAAGCTTCCTTTAATGATGATGGTTTGAATAGCTTTACCATACACCTGATTTCAGGTTTAAGGCTCCCAATGCACAAACTGACTGCATAAGGTTCTGGAATACTCACTTTGTTCAATAACCTATCAAATTCATCATTATATTTCTTAAGTGAACTAGTTTGTTGTAACATCTTTAAGTCTTCCATATCATCCTCCATTGCTCGAGTTGAGAATATTGCCACTATAGATCTCACATAATCTTCCTAAGGTAGGTCATCCGCTATATAATCTCTTTCTTGCAAATAGGCTTGATGCCATTGGAGTGCAAGACCATTAAGATTGACTATTGCTACTCTCAATTTCATTTGGTCAGGGGTGCGGTCCATTGCAAAGAAATGGTTGCACTTGTATACCCAACCCTCAACATCTTCACCACTGAATTTAGGGAAATCGATTCTCAACTTTATTTTCTCGTCTCTCTTATTAACTACGCCAATCTTTTTTCAAAATTTTCCATATGTAACTTGAAACAGATTAGGAAATTAAAGGGGAAAATTAAATAATAACATTATTTATAAATATTAACTAGCTTTAACCCCGTGTGTTACACGATTTAAAATATTAAGATTATATTGATAAATATTTTAACAACTTTTTTATACAAATTTGATATTGTATTTGTAACTTTCATTTTGTTATATGTTAAGATTATATGGATGAGAGTAATCAAAATATCAAAAAATACATGAAAATACATTTCATAATAGCATGACTGTTACATTGCCTAAACCATTTTTTCTTCAATATTTCTTAATAGCATGACTGAAACACTGACACTTAAAACTAATTTATGGTTTGACAAACCTGATAATGTAAGTCCATTTAGAAAATCAGGAGATTATAAACTTTCATCAAAATTATCATCTTCAAGATGCTCTGATTGACGGATACTATTTGTACTTGTATGCGAAAAATCTCGTTAAACTTTTAATACTAAATCTCTCATTAAAAAATAATAATAAAAATATACAAATAAAATTTAAATTTCAACAATAGATCTTCTTTTAAATTCAAAATTTAAAACTCCAAATTTTAAAAATTTTACTCCTTATTAAATTTTAAATTCTAAAATCAAAACTAATAAATTAGAATTGAAACTTGTAAACATATTTTTTGAAAAAAAAATCTGGTCATTTAAAAAATTAAAGTTTAAAATATAATACACTTTTAAAAATAAATATTAGTAAGTTTCTTAATTTTATTAAAACGAAGTATTAAAATTTATAAATCAAAATGAAAAATTTATTTATAAATATCAAATTAAAAAAAATACTAATTAAATATCAGTAAACTTTATTTTAACACATATTTATTTAAAATTTCAAATAAAAAATGCTAAATATGGAAGTATTAAATAGAGTATATAATAAATGTGGTTTTGGGGGAAAAATTTTGCGAGAGTGAACGTGATGATGTCAAGTGGCAAAAGTATTTAGTCTTTTATTAGAAAAGGGATTACCACCAATCACAATTATAATTATAGATACCATTTAAATAATTAAATTTTTTTAAAATTTAAATTTCGTTTCTTTATTAAAATTTATAGTTTACATATTTTTGGTAAACCAATTATATTTGCTAAAACTCTTTTTAAATTTTGTCAATTCTCCTATCTATACCTTCAAAATAGGGAAGATTTTATTTAAATTACTGATTCTTTTTTTTATTTCATCTTATATTTTAATTAGAATAGGTTATATCAAACTAAATTTAAGAAATGTCAGAATATAATGCAAGTAATTCTATGATGCTCATTTCCTTATTATCCAATTTGTAAAATGAAAATTGTATTTCAAGGTTTATGAATTAAGTTTGGAAAAAACGTATATACATATTTATAAATTATAACGTTTTCAATATACAACTCTCATAATATACGGGATTCTAACCTAATTACATTAATAAAAACAACATAAACACCACAATCATTGAATGTTATGCAACGACTTGTAAACTTAAAAGTGAGTTGTATTAAAAGATTATGAAGAAATGTTATGGTTTCTTTGAAAACCCCTACGAAATTTCATGTTTTTTCTATGAAATTAAAAGACTATTCCCGTGGATGAATATTTAGTATTGAAGTGTATTTTTATTTATTACTTGATATTTGATTTAAAAATTATAAATATTTGACGTATAGTTTTCATCATCAACAATTATCAATTTATCATACATCATTTTGATGTAATATCTTAAGAAATGCATGGCCTTGCATTTGGTATCACCAGGAGCGAATTTAGTAAGGGTCCAGAGGGTGGAAAGGCATCCGTTGAGATCAAAACAAGTAGTGTAAAAATGAATTTCATATTGAAAAAAATTAACCACGCATCCTTTGAAATTTCAAAGAGTACCATTTTTAATGTAAGCACCCTTGTAAAAATTAACGAGACACCCTTTTATAGGGATGGGAAGAAGTTTAAAACCTTCAAACAGACGATGTGGGATGGAAGTCTTTGGGAACAGGGGTGAAGGTTACAAGGCGCCAGGGAGGGCCCCGGCCCCTGCTTATTTTCTTCCCTAAAGAATTCTTGGCCCCCGCTTATTTTTTTCCCTAAAAAATTCTTGCTATGTTGAGATTGATTCGATAAGTTATAGGGGGAAATGAAAAAAATTCGATAAAAAAATAGATTGTTCATTTTAAAAATAAAAGTGTAAGTTTAGGGGGGAGAAATGAAAAATTCAAAATTATTTTTAACCTAACCTAATTATCCCTAAAACAAAACCATCGCTGCTCCTTGCCCCAAATTAGTTCGTTCACCACTGCTGCTCCCTGCCCCAAATCGCTGTCGTCGCCTCCTTTCGCCGCCGTCGCTCGCCGCTGCTCGCCATCCACCACCAGTTGCCGGCGCCGCTGCTTGCTGCTCCGCTCACATCACAGTTGTTGAATACTACTATACTAGCCTAGCCCTAATTTTTTGATTTCTTGCATTCTTGAATCAAACCCTAATTTCTTGATTTATTTTCATTCTTTAGTTGTATTCTTGTTAAGTATTCGGATTATGATTAGGAATGATTATTAATTTCTTGCATTCTTAAGGATTATTGATTAATGATGAATAATGAATTGATGAATTGATAAATCGATTATGATAAGCAACAGATTGATTGATGAAGAATAATGAATTGATGAAATGAAATCGATTATGACTATTGTTTTTTTCTCGCATTATAATAGATTATTTTATATTTAAAGTTATTTATTATTGATTTGTTTGGCCCGACCCGAACATATAACCTGAAACATAGCGATAGGAAAAAAAAAATTGGTCTCGTGACTTTTGGCCCCCGCTTCTAGTTTTTCAAGCTCCGTCACTGTTCGGGAAACTCATCGTACCCTTTTATAAGGGTAGGAAGAAGGTTGGAATCTTTCAAAATACGATGTGAGATGAGAGAACTCTTTTTATTAGCTTGAGAAGAAAAATCATTCAATGTGAGATGAGAGAATTCTTTTTATTAGCTTAAGAATTAACTTAATTTTATGCACTCACTGACCAAAAATCATGGATCCACCACTAGGTATCACCAACTATTTTAGAACTTGAGGATTGAGCCTTTTTAAACACCTATCGTGTTCCTTGCTTTTCAATTGAACCAAATAAAATAATTGAATATATAATGAAGAGAGAAGATTCCTCCATTTTTTTGTGTAATTCCTTCCTGCCATATTATCGAGCATATGGTGAATACCATGGCCACCCTAGAGGTTGCATCTGTCGGGCCACAAAATTTAGTCACAAATAGTAGATATTTTTAATGAGTAGAGTTCATGAGAAAACTCATCTTCGTGAGAAAACTCGTGAAAACCAACCCAAACGAGCCCCGATTGAACTCATTCCAATGGCGTTAGAACCGGTTCGTCAAACTCGATCTAACGCCTAAATCTAAACCTTAAAGCAAAAACCCTAAAATCTAAACCCCACCCCCAAAAACCTAAACGTCGAGCCGGTTCCAACGTCGCCAAAATGAGTTCATTCGGAGTTCGTTTGTGTCGGTTTTCTTAAGTTTTCTCGCGAACAAAGAGTTTTCTCATGATTCTTCCCCTATTTTTAATTATGAGTCAAATGTTTATTTATGTTTATTTGGGGTATAAAAACTTTTATAATAAAAGCTCAAGTGTTATTATCGAGTCTAGTAGACCCGTGAAGACATCAACGGCGTCGGAAGTTACAAACGTCAACTGTAACACAAACGATTTCTCGTTCTTCAGGATTTTTGTTAACCAATATTTTTTGTTCGATTACACATATGCATAAAACTGATTTAACCGAACCAATTTAGATGTTTATTTTAGCAAATTTAATATCCATCCAAATTTAAGATCTAAAACCTCATATTTTAACAAATTTCTACACAAATCAAATCAATGTTTTGTACACAAAAAGGAAAAGTTTCTTGCCTAATAATTTGGTCATGGTATGGTTTCATATTGCACAACCCTTCACATTGTCAAATCAGCGTCACATCAATTTCCACTTATTTTCACATTTCAGGGTCTGGTTCAACATCTCCACAAATTGAATAAAAAAATAAAAAAAAAATTAATTTCTTTTCCTTCCACAATCGTGAAGAACTCCAGGAAATCCTTCCATGTCTGTGGACCACACCATAGGGGTGTGGTGTTCCACAGGTCCACACCACCACCTCACCTCCACGGGCACCCACCACGTAGAACACAAGAAGGGTGTGATCCAATCAATACCATTTGTAGCCCTCCAAACGTGTTAGAAGATAAATAAAACAACCTTGGAAATAACTAAATTACTAAACTTAATGTTTTAATAGTAAAAGAAAAAGCTTGAAAAACCCCCTTGTTGCAGAGTTAATAAGAAGATCATGTCCCGTCGACGTCAGTCACTATATGAAATAAATACGGAAAGCAGGGTCGGAGCTGAGGATTTAGGGGCTCGGGACGAGCTAGAAAAATGGCCCCCCCAAACGATAAAAATTCTAAGTAAAAAAATTTCATTATTAAGGCAAAAAATTTATAGCAATAAACATAACAAAATTATAGTTTTAGAATGACACACTGTAGTAGTTAACCGACGAATCGTGCAGATCTCCTAACATTATATATGTAATTTTAAAAATTTTGGGTCCTCTCAGAAAACAGGCCCTGGACGGTCACACTACTTGCCCATAGTCAACTCCGGCCCTGACGGAAAGCCATCAGATACATGCCAATAGTTCATTGAATAGAATGGGATACGAGAGAGGGGCGGCATTGGTAGCAAAAAGGATTCTTGTTGGCGGTCTATTCGATTGGCTCTGGTAGCAACAACGATTAGGGAGAGTCGAGAGGGTCTGTTCGATTTTGAGGGTCTTTTCGTTTTTTTATATGATGGCTTTTTTTGAATTGCCGCTAACAGGAAATAGAATAGGTTTTGTTAAGCGAATTAATAGTTGGGCTAAAATTTAATTGCTAATGAAGTAATAAGCTTAATTATAAGAATTGTTTTAAAATACGTTTTAATTAGTTTATAATAAGTTTATGTTACTGAAATTTTAAAATCTTAAATTAATTTTTCGTGGGTGTATATGTCAAAATATTATGATTATTGGTGTCAAAATTTCTTACTTAGTCTGGATTAGATTGTATATAGTAATATTTTTTTTCATTGGGTGCCCGGGCCTACCACCTCGCACCTGATATTCAACATTATTATAACCATAATCATTGAAAATCACTGAATAACAAGAAAACGATATTATTGATGTAAGCGGTAAATTTTCTATATCATTCTAGTCTAATTTCTTTTTGACAATCAAATAGTTTATACGGTTAGCAAAATCAAGATTTTTGTCCTAATTTTTTGGTTAATAACTAAAAGTCCCTTCCCAAGTCAAGATAACTAAACCAAATTTGTTATTTGGTTAACCGAATCATAATTGAGTTGAATTAAATAACCGATTAACCGAATTTGTTTCCAAAATCCTATAACCAAAAATTTCAATTTTGGTTTGGTTAGGGCTCAAAACCGACCCCAACCACCGCTAGTGACAGCCCTCGTTAATCGGAGTAATCAGCTTAACTCTTTTGCACTCCTACATGTTGCTCTCCATCAAGTGCTAGAAGCAGTGTTTTGAAACCCGGACCGGACCGGCCGGTCGGACCGGGAACCGATGGTCTTACCGGTCCGGTTACATATGTTGAACCGGACGAACCGGCGGTCGGACCGGAAACCGGGTGGTCGGACCGGGCGAACCGCTTGACTACTATTTTTTTATTTTTTTTTATCTTTTTTAAGTCTATTGGCTTCGTATTTCGTAGGTAATTGTTAGTTTAAAATTATTGGAATTGACTTGTTGGTGGATTTTGAAACGATTAATGGTTGTTTGGATTGATATATTTTTATAATATTTATGACGTCGTCCGGTTCTTAAATCCTCGTCCGGTTCTTAAATCCGGTCCGACCAGTGGACCGGTGTCCGGTCCGGTTCTGAAAACATTGGCTAGAAGCTTAATATCATGATATTACAAAAGTAATGGTTGAAAGCAGGAGCGGGTCAAAAGTTTTAGGGACTCGAAGCGAAGTAAAAATCTGGGACCCTTCGTAAAAAAATGCTTTAAGTAAAGATTTATATAAACAAGAAGTAACAAGAGAAGTTACCAGCATTGCATATTATGCAATACCGTGTTGTTCTCAAGTTAAAGACAATTTTTTCGAACCGTCCATTTTACCATCTCTAGTTATTTCTTTTGTAGAACCAAGGAGAAGTATAAAATTCTAACCTTATATGCACCACACACAATAAAAAAGATAGAACATTAAGGGGTTGTTTGGCAAAATATAAACCAGTAAGAGGTCTGAATGGTTTAACATTGTTTCGAAGTTGAACCATTAAGAAGTGGACTTTTATAGAAACAAACACCCTTACCTCTGACCGGTTTAGAGGTAAGTTTCTTAATGGAATCATTAAGAGTCTACAAAACAACCCCTTAAGTAAATGATAAAGGAACATGGTGCTTTATTCTGAAATCTGTAAAATTATAAATCAATGATTTTGGATCAAAATTTTCATAATTTCTCCTCTCTCCATTTGGAATCTAAAGTTTTATAAAATATTTGTTCAAAATGTGTGTTTGGTTCAATGGTTGGATCAAAACTTTCATAAAATATATATTCACAGACTAGATATGATTGATGGCATGATTGTCTACAATCAATCCATTTATCAATGTACATCATAGTTCAAAGAGCAGGTAATTTGTATTGGCTTTTTCTAACCACACACGGAATATTGCTAATTGGACCCGCCGCCGATCTATACGCCCTCGTATAGGGCAATACGAGGGCGTATAGAATTCAGTCACTGCCAACAGAATGCCACGTGTCATTCTCTGTCTGGCGGCTGGTCCAATACGTGGCGTATTGACCTATACGCAGCGTATGAGGCACGGGTTATATTTTTGCTTCAAAAGTTGGAAGATTTGGAGTTTATGAATCCTATACGTGGCGTATTGACCTATACGCCACGTATAGGTATTTTTTATTTAATTATATTTTTTTATTTATTTATATTTTGTTTATTTTTATTTTAATTTATATAAACATTTGTATATTTTATTTTTTTTAAACATTTGTTAAATTTTTAAAGTATAACCAAGCAAAATATTAAACATTACAAACCAAACAAAATATTAAACATTACAATCAAACAAAATATTAAACATTACAACCAAACATAATATTAAACATTACAACCAAACAAATAAACTAAACATTATATACATTACATCAAAAAATTAAATATATACATCAAAATGTTTTACATACATAACAACGAAAGAAACAAAATACAAATAAAAGAACTAAATCTAACCGTCTCCGCCGTCACCCTGACCGGCTCCGGCGTCACCCTGACCCGCCCCGCCCTCACCCTGAACGGGGTCGTCCGGATAATGACGTGGCGGTGGTAGTGGGGGTGGCTCGATGCCGGCGGCTCGTGACTGATTCACGAGCTGTCCAACCGCCCACATCATCAGGTCCTCCATGCGATCGAGTTGACGACCCTGTCGTCGTGAGTCGGCAACAAGGCCATCAAGCACTGCCTGGGTAGCCCTATCCAGCCTAACAGACCGACGTACGTGTCGGGGATGCTGTGGCGGATGCTCGTGGACCTGCTCGACGTGTGGCGGCTCGTCCTCAATCGCTATACCCTGTAGCGGCTGAGGCATATGCGGGTCCCCCTGTCCAGGCATCTGCGGCAACGGCACCGGGACCCAAACCTGGTCCTGGACGGCCCCTACGAACCGAAGGCCCTGCGGGAATCGGTGCGTGATGCGCATGCCGCTCGCCGTGCGACGGTCTAATCGGACAGGGGGAATGGCCGGTAACATCGCAGGCTCATGCTGGTCAAATGGTAAGACCGACCGCATGATATGCGTGATGAAAGCACCGCCATATAAAAGTCCGCGCTTCTGTCGCATATAGGCAGAAGCAAAATAAAGCGCCATGCTAGTGGACAGGTCGCACCGCCTCCCAGTAAGCAGGCAGAAAAGGAAGAAAAGATCTCTATCAGTGCACCACTCACGGCTTTTCAGACGCGGTGCGATCGACGTCGAAATAAGCCGGTGCAGATATCTATACAAAGGGTCTCTAATACCCGAGACCCTCCCCTTGGTACCCAACCAAGGACTATCTGAAATCAAGCCCCAAAAAACAAGGAGTTCCTCCTTGTCCACCTCTGTCACCGCCTCGGTGAAAAGCGGCGTCACCGTCTCAGGCTCGTAGTATAAGCCCGTCGTGACGGCCCACTGACTGAGGGTCTGACGGTAAACGACCCCAAAAATAGAAAAAGAAATACGATCCGGGTCAATATCCGGCGCCTCTCCGGGTAGAGGCTGCAGCCCAGTCTCTGAGTAGATGAACGTCGAAAGAAACTCGACGACCAGCTCTCGGTATGTCTCCGCAAAAGAAAGGTCAAAAAGACGCGACCATGGCGTGTCCTCGCCGATGATGGCCCTGGCTCGCTCGGCCTCTTGCACCTCCTCGAGGAGGGCCCAATCCACCGCCGTACCTGGACCCATCTGCACCTCCCGGAGCTTCTGGCAACGGGAAAAAGCCTCCGTATCGGGCGGAAAATCCAGAAATGGGTAGTGCGCAAGATCGTCTAGCTGATCCATCTCAATATCATTATGATCCGCCATATCTGATAATAATTAATTGTTTTTAATTTTTTAATTTAAATAATAATATAATATTGTTTAAATTTTAAATAATAAATAATAATATAATATTGTTTAAATTTTAAATTATAAATAATAATATAATATTGTTTTTAATTTAAATAATAAATAATAATAATATATTGTTTTTAATTTTAAATAATAAATAATAATAATATATTGTTTTTAATTTTAAATAATAAATAATAATATTATATTGTTTTTAATTTTAAATAATAAATAATAATAATATATTGTTTTTAATTTTAAATAATAAATAATAATAATATATTGTTTTTAATTTTAAATAATAAATAATTATTAATTTTTTAAAAACCTATACGCCACGTATAGGCTTATACGTGGCGTATAGGCGGTTGCCGGGCAAAATAAGCCATACGCAGGCCAATTAAGCCATACGCGGGCGAGTTGCCGGGTAAACCAAGCCATACGCGACCAGTTAAGACCATACGCAGGCTAGTGACCGAGTAAACCAAGCCATACGCAGCGTATAGATTTATACGTGGCGTATGGCTTCATCGTCTTCCTAGGACGAACTATACGCCACGTATAGCCCTATACGTAGCGTATAGCCCTTAAGTTCAGACCTAAAAATCGCTAATCTACCCAGTTTTACCCGCTAATATTCAATTAAAACCTAACATTAATGATCGTGGGTTGAGACACGTACCTTTACAAAGTTTTTTTGAGGCCACAATCCAAATCAACGAGCGGGTAGCGTATGGCTTTGTGTTTGTTTGTTTGGTTCGTTTGGGTCAGTACGTGAGGCAAAACTGATATAACAAAAGTCTATACGCCACGTATAGATCAATACGTGTCGTATCTTCAGCAACGTTTGGTATTCTATAGTTGCCAGAATGTTTCGTGGCAACATGTTTTGCGAGTACAACTTCCCCACCAAAAGTTGTTCCGACTGACACAGTCTCCTTGCAAACGAGTGCGCCACAAGATGTTGACTAGGATCGTGGTTATGACTGTCATCCTTCACCGTTAATTTCCAATCACCAGTATTTTCTTGATACTCTCCTTCCAATTTAAAGGGACAACCTATTTTTTTGCTACCGGCACGTCTAACCGTGGCAGTAGACGCACGTTCGCCGTGACGGTCACACACAAGCCACACCTTGATAAACGGTTCCGTCGGATCGTCGCCTTTTCTCCTCGATCGTCGGGTGACAAGGACGTAACCATTCTCACGTCCTCTCCGCATAGCCCAATCCACCAACTGTTCACGAGACTGAAAATTCTGGTCAGTTTTATACGACACATTTTGATGGTTTTGTTCTTCGTCTTTGGAGTCGTCGGTTTGTTGTGTCGGGTAAGAGACTTCACCGCACACGAAGTTGTTAGTTTGTTGTGTCGGGGAGGAGACTTCACCGTATACGAAGTCGTTCGTGGGTTGTGTAAGGTAAGACGGTTCACCGTATACGAACTCGGGATTGCTCAGTGGCTCGTTCAAATCTGGAAGCCTTACCCGTTGATTAGAATAAACGTCGGACGAGACCTCCTCCCAGTTCACCTCTTGAACGCCAGAACTTTGCGGGTTGTTTTCCAGCGACTCGTTAGAATATACCTGAAAACCGTAGTTACCATCCCACCACCAAGACATGTTTATAATTTTTGAGAGATTGTTTGAAATTTTTTTGAACGATACGTTCGAATGAGAATTTTGCATGGTTAAATACACAAAATTTGGCCCCTATACGCATCGTATAGGGCAATACGGTGCGTATAGGATTCGGGTCAAACCTGGTCAAACCTCGTATACGCATCGTATAGTTCAATACGATGCGTATAGCGTACGAGGTACTTTCTGCAACTAGTCAACATCACATCGCTATACGCTCCGTATAGATCTATACGTGGCGTATAGCGATGTGATGGTTGACTAGTAGCAGAAAGTACCTCGTACGCTATACGCATCGTATTGACCTATACGATGCGTATACGAGGTTTGAATGACCAGGTTGTACGAGGATGTCAGGCATGGGAAATTGTGAAGGGCTATACGCATCGTATTGCCCTATACGATGCGTATATGGCCAAGTCCATTTAGCAATTCCCGTGTGTGGTTAGTAGTCCCCTTTGTATTCCAATTCCAATCAGTAATGATGGATGGCCTGCTTCAATCACATGAACACATTCAATTGGTGCAAATCAAAAGCCATTAGAATCTATATGTAAAAAATGTCATCTCCATACAATTAGTAGCAAAACTACAACAAAAACATGACTGTTTCCACATTCAATCTGTTTCAATGTACATCAGTTAAAGCTGCAGTGAATTTGTGATCGAAGTGAACCAACAAAACATAGCGGGTACAAAGACACAAGAAGTAGTTTCCAACTAGCAATCGAAAAAATTATACATAAGTTACTATTTATTATCATAATATCTTGAACCCGAAACATAACAAATCCTCCAAACTATCTCCAAGAAATTCAGTTTTTAGGAAGTTGAAACAGACCATATAAGTAACATATACATCAACATTTACTTCCATTTCTTGAACATCTTGCCTTTTCCCTTGAACTTCCCATGCTTCGCACCTTTGCCGTGCTTACCACCCTTGAACTTACCACCACTGTGCTTACCGTGTTTACCACCCATGAAGTGTCCCACGTTCGGAATCAAGTTATGGGTTCCTTGTGATACATTATGGCCTCCATGCCCATGAGACGATGATAGTTGATGGGCCCCATATGCGGCTGCAGCTGCTGCCGCACCTCCAGCTAACATAGCTCCCATACCATGTCCTGATGAAACATATGAATGTTGGATTACAATGATTATGATCACCAAGTTGAAAAGATCATATTAAAAAAAATTCCCTTTTTACCATTAAAAAGGAAGCATAAATACTTTAATTATAGACCAAGGCTTTTCCTAAAAAAAGTTTCCTTTACATATTCTTTCACAAAAAAGGTAACAACTCCTAATCAATCGTTACTTTTTAACGACTGGATTATCTCGTTGATTTGTATCTAAACAAAGGAATATTTGTTTTAAACTGAAGGATAAATTATGTGGGAAGTGATGGGTTTTACTTTCTTTTGAAACTCAGAGAGTCAAGAACAGAACCGCATCTTTTATGGTTCGGTGAAAGGACTTAAACTTGAAAGAAGTTGACAGAACTAAAATGGTTTATTTCCTCTGAACAATCTTGATTATACTGTCAACAATAGACTTTACTTAATTGTTGAGCATCAAGACATTAATTTCCTCCAAAAACAGAAAATCATCCAAATTCCAGTTGAGCTTTAATGTTATATATATACTTTTTTGACTGGAGAATACACACTCTCTACTCTACTCCTAAAACCCCACACCTGCACGGCTGAACTCCACAGATTTGCACCCACAAACAATTGGTTGGGGAGTACACAACTTTACCACCAAGATGTCCCCTTGGGGAAACTTTCATGATATATTTAACAAGTGACTTGGCATGACAATGTAATGTGAAACATGTGAAGTATGATGTTGTGACAACAACTTACCTCCTGAACCATGTGGAGCTGTGGAACCAGGATAGCCCGCGGGTGGATACCCTTGTTGGGGGTAGCCAGCTGGTGGATACCCTTGTTGTGGAGGGTACCCAGCAGGGGGATACCCTTGTTGTGGAGGGTACCCAGCTGGGGGATACCCTTGTTGTGGAGGGTACCCTCCACCATGTTGTTGATGGTTGTGTGCATATCCAGCAGCTTGTCCAACTAAATTAGAGACAAGCCCTTTGTCGTGCGTCTCATCCTCCTTGTTATGATCTTTCCCACCACCCATGTTCCTTTGTTAATTTAGTATTACCTGCAACCACAATGCACGAGGAAAGATAGCGCCAAAATAAGTAACACGACTGAATATACACATGGTTGGTTCTTGAGAGCATGTATTGGAATTAAATCATATTTTCATAATCGAGGTTCTGAACCACATACTATACGCCAGCATATAACGATTATGAATAACTATGATAACTGTTTCTTGAACTACACTAATGTGAGTTGTGAATATGTCATCAGACAGCTTCATAAAAACTACAGTCTACTATCTCAAATTCAAATATAACAATGATTAGATAAACTGAACTTAAAGAAAACAAAAAACAATGAAGACAACCAAGTTAGCCCTGCTTTCAAAGGCAATGGGGCTGTACATAGTTCTGCACTTCTGCTACCTTTCAAGTTATCCAACAAGGATTTGAATTGATTGCTTGGTATTAAAAAGCGTGAAGCGCACCTAGGTCCAACGCGACAATGTGAAGGTATTTATAGAACTTTTTTATTATATTTCTAATAAGTTTCTATCATCATGTACCCAATATTTATTTATCATATAATTTACTTCTATAATATATAAATAACCTCTAAGTGCAGCTTAGGGTATCAGGTATACCTCAATGAAACAGGGGGGGAGCCTATGTGGCATGGTGTGAGAGTGAACCCCCCCCCCCCTCTCATTTGAGAGGGCCTCACGCTCAAGGAGGTATACCTGATACCCTTGTAAAGCTATATCTAAATTGTGCCGCGCCCTATGCCAATTAACCTAAGAATAACAAAGTCAAGCCAGATGATATTTCATAATTTTTCCCCAAAAGCAACTAGTTTTCAGAAACAATAGCAATAAAACAAAGATACAATTGATATAATACACAATTTCTAGCTTCAGATTCAGAATTAAACAAAATTAAAACAAGATTCAACATTTCAGATGCAAAATTGGGGATTTTGCAATTGAGCAGGCTATCTGTGATCTGGATTCTGGAATTCCATTATCATTATGCAATAATCTAAACATAGAAAGTCATGGAATCATAATATAAACATTCGATTGGTAAATTAAACTCAGATTTGTGAAAGTGCTTACCGGATGATTTGGTTTGAAGTTGAAATTGTGAAATGAATGCGATGGCTTAAGAGTATATAAAGACGTGTAGTGGAGACGTCGTGCAGCGACGCGTTTACTTGGATACGCCCACGCGTTTTTTCCGCTGAGCCCGGTTGATGTAATCTTCTTTTTTTAAAATGGCATGTCGGTCCCTCCTAGGAGCAACCGCTAACCACCAGACTAAAGACTTGATGGCTGATGTAATCTTCTATTTGTTCTCTATCGACCATCTTTTTAATTAATTTTTTTTAAAAAAAATATACAACCATTTTTTAGAACGGCATGTCGGTTACGATGTCGCAACCTCTCCTAGCCTAGAATTTGAAATCTACACAGAGGATGTTCTAGAATTTATAAAGTACACTTTACCAGACTTGAACATGAGACATCCACAAAAGGGAAACCCTTTGGAAACACATAATAAACAGGTTGATCATGTCTGAAATAAATAACAAATCCTAAAAATTTTAGTCTAACCACCGATGATTATATTTAAACGGTCAGTCTGTATGAAGGTGGTTTAAGAATACTCAACCAAATAAGTTATGTAGCCATTTTGTTGTCCGACCAGCCAGACCAGTATCAAGAACAATGGTGTCTGTTTAACAAATGTAGTATTTTTAGGGGAAATTTACCAAAATGGACATTTGACCAGTCAAACTTACAAAAATGGACAAACTTTTTCAGCCTACTTCGATATAGTCATTTAGGCATGAATCTGGCTGAAGTAGGCTAGTTCAGTCGGCTTCAAATTCTGTACCAAACCAGTTTTTTTTCAGATGTTCAGCCAACCAGAAACTGACACGTGAAAGTGCTGATTCCCAATACGGCTAAAGCCCACTTCCAAGCAGGCTAAGCCGGCGTGTTTTTTTAGCCTGCTATATGACTTTCCTTAGCCCACTTGATTTTAGCCTGCTATATAACTATCCTTAGCCGGCTATTTGTCTTTGTTTAGCCCACTTGAATACATAAAAAATAGTATGACTTTGCTATATGACTTTCCTTAGCCCACTTAATTTTAGCCTTTGTTTGTATAGTTCAAATGTCCATTTTGATAATTTTCCCAAATAAAAATGAGGGGTGTATAGCCAACAAATTGAGTAATTGTAACTTGGCTTGTGAGACTCACTTGCTTCATGACATAAATAACAGTGACGTCACATTCGGTTTGCAAATATAAAGAGGGAGTTGTGGTTTTCACATTAAAATAGTTTTGTTATATGACTTTCCTTAGCCCACTTGATTTTAGCTAAAAAATAGTGAAACATTAATTGTGTAAGCTAAAATCAAGTGGTTAAGGAAAGTCATATAGTAAAGTCATACTATTTTTTATGTATTCAAGTGGGCTAAACAAAGGCATATAGCCGGCTAAGGAAAGTCATATAGCAGACTAAAATCAAGTGGGCTAAGGAAAGTCATATAACAGGCTAAAAAAAACACGCCGGCTTAGCCTGCTTGGAAGTGGGCTTTAGCCATCTTGGGAATCAGCACCTCCACGTGTCAGTTTCTGGTTGGCTGAACATCTGAAAAAAACTGGTTTGACACAGAATTTGAAGCCGGCTGAACTAGCTTACTTCAGCCGGCTTCATGCCTAAATGACCATATCGAAGTAGCCTGAAAAAATTTATCCATTTTTATAAGTTTGACCGGTCAAATGTCCATTTTGATAATTATTCCTATTTTTAGTAGCACACATAATAAAAAAAATATTATAATGACAAATCAAACTTGAAAGGTTGAAGATATTGTTTTAATAGGTTTATAGGTACGTCAAAACTTATTATTTACATGGATAAAACTGGAAAGTTAGATGACACAATTGTAATGAGATGGACGCACGTTGTAACGAGTTATACCGTTAACATGGGTGGACACATCAGTGTAATCAACAATACATTATTAGATTCTTTAAAAGACATCCTTGTTCTTAAATACTACAGTAAATCCATATCAAACGAAGAGAATAAAAACTTATGTTATCATATTTAAAAAAAGAATAAAAGTACATATTTAAAATATTTAAGATTAAAAGATAATAAAACTAATTTTATTTAAATTTATATGAACGTTAATGCAGGGCTGCCCATTAGTAGAGGTGAAAAAAACCCCGGTTCTAGAACAAGAACTAGTTTGGAACTGAAAACCCACCCGATTGAGAACCTGTTTTATGAAATTGTTCCTAGTTTCAAACTGAAATTGATTTATCGTGCATGTTGAGTATGCTAAAGTTGTTGAGTTTGTGAGTGATGATTATGATTTCATGTGTAATGTGATAAAGAGATATACATGCAAGGTTAACCATATGCGTGTATATGGTTTATGTGCATGTGATGGATTACTTGTGTGGTTATGTTGATTAAAATCTATACTATATTTTTTTTATTACTGAATATATAATATTATATTTATTTAACCCGTGTAATACACGGGGGATTTTAACATAGTTATACTAATAAAACACATTTATTTTAAATTATCTCTTATTATAAGAAATTTTAAATTTTAATTATGTAACTTTTATTTCAATCAAATACTAAATGAAAGTCAAATTACATTAAATAGTAATTAACGTATTTTCGAAACCCAATTATATATTAATTTTTACATATTTGGGGTTTGTTTCTATCCTTAGTATGTAATATATTTTAACACAAGTAAAATATATATATAAATATTTAAATATATTATATATTGATATTTTTTAATTTTCACGCCGTGTGTAGACACGGGATTTAAACTAGTAATTTATATAGCGTGATGTTATAGATGTGTTTATCTGAAAAGGATATACGAGTAGATTTGTGTTAATAGATTTATATAGATAATTTTGTACAAATTTGTTTTGTATTAATGAGTCGATGAAAGTAAGTTCACAACTTCACATGAATAAAAGCGGTAAAATTGGAAAAGAAAAAATACCAAAATGGATATAGTTCTCTTAAAAATACCAAAAATAGACATTTAGCCGGAACTAAGCCGACTAAGTCTTTAGTTTTTGCCGGCTAAGCCGACGCCTTTTTAATTTAGATGGACAAAATATCCATTTTGGTATTTTTCCCAATTGAAAAACCAATAGTTTATTGTCCTGAGTGATGCATGAAATTGGAAATTTAACATTCATAAAATAATTGATTCTTAAATTACAAAACATTATACACGAAAGATCTTGACTAAATATGATGAATTCTTTTTAAGATCTTAAAAATTTCTCACCTGCCGCTGTAATTGCTTCTCAATCACACAACAACCAACCACTGAAACAACACCGATAACACTATAATCGACATGAGAAACAACGTGCTCTCTATCTGTTATGCTCCGCCGCATCTCAAATCACCTTTTCTGCTTCTTAGTATGTAACATCCCAAAATTTCTGCATTATATCCATTTATGTAAATATTATAATTTCAAGGGATTTTAAGAAACTTAGCATGCTAATGGAAGGGGGTGTTTAGTAACATGGTTATTATCCTAAAGAGAGAGGGGAAGAGCTTTTTGGCCGCCATTCATCACCATCTCACTTTGTGTGTGTGGGTTTTAATTTTACGGCCGAGTGAAAGAAAGCAAAGAGAAATAGAGAAACTAGTACCTCATATAAAATTATTGACTCTGGAAATATAGTAATATGGAGAATACAAAATTGTTTCAAGCACCGACATAAATCTCGTTTGGTTTCAAGATTCCATCTTCCCAGGGATTGAAGGAGAAGTCCTATCGACTGTTTCTTGCCAGGTAGAGGATAGTGTTCGACCGATTCAACCTATTTTCGGATTTATGTGATAAAGATAAGAACTTTATGTTCTTAGTCGCATGTTATCGACCGATTATGTTTGTACTGATGTTAAATGAAGGTTTTGGTACATTTAGAACCACAAAGTTAGGATCTTGATGTCTTTATCACATCCATAGAGTTTAGCCGCCATCACGTGGAAGCTAGGGTTTCGGCCAAGGAAGGAAACGGTTAGTTTCGATCAAAACTTACACACTTTCAATCGCAGGACTATTCGAAAGTTTCCAACTTACAATCGAGAGTTCACAACTTTCGATTGAAATTCCAGTCGAAAGCCCAATTGAAAGTTCACATCTTTCGGCTGAGAGATTACACAAAACTTCTGTCGAAAGTTCCCAACTTTCGACCGAGAGTTTCACACGAAAGTTAACACTATGTTTCACATGTGAACCTTGACCAAATTGATTAAAGATTCAAGTTTCTGTGAGCATCAAGACTTTCCAGCTCATAATAGTCAGAGTTGCCTCAAGTTTAAAGTTCTAGAATTCCATTTTTATTTATTTTAGGGTAGTGTGTGATGTAATGTGTTAGTAGTATATTTTTTATTAGGATTTGGAACCCGATTATCAGGTTTTACATTTTTAAAATGATTATTACTTTTACTAATTACACACAATAGACAAGCGCACATATCGAATCGTAATACAATTTAGGTTAGAACCAAGTATCGAATCAACAGACACACTAGCTCTTTGTACTCAATATTTGTTATTGTTTAGTCTAATAAAAGGGATAGTGGTTTTTAAAAGTAAAACAAGTGATGCAACAAACGAAGCATAGGTTTCAAGAGATAATAAAATGAAATGTATATCAGTTGGGTTGGAATCCACTTGGTAGTAAGTCAAGGTTTTTAGAAAATCAATGATGTGGTTAATTATAGGGGGTGGACAACTCCTTTGTCAAGATATTGCCTTAATGACTGACTGGAATGCTATTGGGCTCCCGCAAACATTAGTCCAGTTAACTAGCTCCCAGGTAGGGTTACCGACATCGTATGACTTATTGGAAAGTTGGATTGCTCAACCACCGCAAAGGCACTCATGAAAAACAAAAAAATTAACTGATTTATGTTCTTTGTAATAAAGTGGAAGGGTTACAAACCTCGGCCTTCAATCTAGTGACTAGTTAAAGATACTACACTTTAACCACCATGAGACCAAAATAAAAGAAACCTTGTTTACAAAAATACTTCTTCCTTTTTAAGCTTTGAACACCACAACTCTAGGTAGCAGTCCAATGCGAGCAAAAACAGAAGATGAAAATGAATACCGACACAAAACACAAGGTTCATCTAAGACTCAAAATATCATGTTGAATACCCAAATCCCCGACCAATCCAATGTTTAAATGTATATAAACCGGGCCTTAGTAGCACCAAAGATTTGTATAAAAACGTACAATTTAGGAAATGTTGTTGGTTCGAGTATTGAGAATGGCGGCTTTATCCTGGATCATCTATGTGTTACACATTCTGTCATATATAATACTAGTTTAGATCCCGTGTCTACACACGGGGTGAAAAACATCAATATATAAAGTTTTTAAATCTTTATGTATATATTTTACATGTGTAAAAATATATTATATATACTAAGGATAGAAACAAATTCAAAATATGTAAAAATTAATATATAATTGGGTTTCAAAAATATAATATAATTTTCATTATTATTTGATTGAAATAAAAGTTACATAATTAAATTTCAAAGTTTCTTATAATAAGTGATAATTAAAAATAAATGCGTTTTATTAATATAATTAGTATTTTATTTAAATATATATTATTATTAAAATATAGAAGTGCATTAAATAAGAGAGAGAGGCGGAAAAAAAATGGTAAGAATGAATATGTTGGCGACACGTGGCGCTAAAAACCTTTATTTATTATATAGTATAGATATGTGGTGTTGTTTAAAAAAAAGTGTAAGCTAAACTTATAGACCGAAAAATCTCGTTATTTTCTGTAATTTACTCAAAAAAAATATAAAAGAAAATGGATGGCCAATCTTTTCTTGGTAGAATCGGAGGAGATGTTCTTGAATTAGTTATGATTTGAAAAGATACAATCTTCTCGAACTCTGACGTTCCAGTTACTTTTTATTAACAACCAACAAAACATAATGTATAAATAGAAAACTAGAAAAACTGGCCCCAATAATTTCAACCACCAAAGTTTAAATGATCTCATGACAAGCTAGATACCTTAGCACGAGCTTTGAATCAAAGATATCCTAGGACCTTAATTTCTTCAACGATCAAAGAAAGAGAGACCCGCTATTGATTGATGATAATGTCATTTCGTGATTTAAAAATGCACCACAACGAAGTTAGCATGATCAACGAAGTTAGCATGATCGATTGAACCACTTTATTCCACTTGGCTTCGGAGGGTTCGGAGGAAACTTGAGGCCAAAATTTCCGATTCCAAATTAAAATCAGCAATGATAACCATAATATAAAATAAAAAAAGATTTAATTTTAAAATTACTTAGATAAAATTTTAATAATATTGACACCCTTCATTGTATTTTAAAATAACCAAATTCAAGGTCGGCAAAACCAAATCCTAATTCAAATTTGTTTCGTTTCAAACCAAAAACCCCGAGCTTTTTAAAATAGCACTACAACAGTATCACCCTATTCTTACGATTTTTTTTGACCCTATAGCGACGACTTGTCGTCGGTATGTATGTCGTCGGTATTGCCTCGTCCCAATAGGTCAAAGATGTCGTCAGTATAGGTGTCGTCGGCATAGGTCGACCAATGCCGACGACATGTCGTCGCTATAGGGTTTAATTAAAAAATTCAAAAAGAAATTCTATACCGACGACATGTCGTCGGTATAGGTTCTGGACTTATCCGGACGACAAGTCGTCGAGACAGACCCAACCTATCCCGACGACATGTCGTCGGTATAGGCTATTTCCAATTTTTTTTAATTAAATTTGAAAAAGACCTATGCCGACGACATGTCGTCGGGATAGGTTTTTCTATTTTTTTTTAATTTTTTTTTAATTTTCAAAATTTTTCAGAAATATTTAATTTCTAATTACAAAAACCTGCAAATCAGATAATTCAAACCATTCAAAAATTGAAATCCGAAACATATTGTTCGATACAAAAACATGTTCGACACACAAACTAAATATTCAAACATAAAGTTGTCCGACACACAAACATAAAAATTGTTCAAACATTCAACAATAACACCGACAACAAAGGCAAAGGTGCAACAACTTCAAGCTAATTATCGTCGCTGCTAGTTCGGCGTTCCCACATTCGACGCATTTCATCCATTTGTCGTTGCATTTCAAGCATTTGTTGATTATGCACACGACGTTCTTCCTCTTGTTGGGCTTCGTGTTATTGTTGATCTTGGACTTGTTGTTGAAGTTGAGTCACACGCTCATCTACTTCTTGCCAATGTGGTTGTGGAGCGGGGTACTGAACAAATCCGGTGTGGGATTACTCACCACACGACCGACACCCCGGATATGGCCACGCCGATGACCCAATGCACGCTCCATGCATGCAAACTCATCGACAGCAGACGAGTCACCACCAGACTCAGCAGAGGATCTTGTGTACTCCTCTTGGATTTGGTCATGCATTAAACAATGTAATAAACAATCACTTGACTATTTTACTAAAATTCGACAGCATAATTGTTGTAAAATGGATAACCAACCTGTTAAACTATAAGTTATAAACGACCCAAATTCACAAATTCCAATCAACCAATAGTACTAACAACAAATACTAATAATACTAGCAAAAATATTCAACAATTGGGCTCAAGTTGGATGTTCTAAGTCTATTAAAGTGTGTTTGAGTCATTTTGACCCGTTTAAAGTTACAGTTGGATGTTCTAAGTTTATTAAAGTGTGTTTGGGTCATTTTGACCCGTTTAAAGTTAAAGCTGGATATTTTAAGTCTCTTAAAGTGTGTTTGGGTCATTTTGACCCGTTTAAAGTTACAGTTGGATGTTCTAAGTCTAGTAAGTCTAACAACAAAATCATTTGACTTACATAATCTGATGATGCAGTCGTGTTGGCACAACCAGTCCCTTCTTTATAATGAGTCGATCTGAACACATCAATTGGGGCGGTACCCTGTGAAAAATAAAAATAATATCACTAAGAATTAATAAGCATGTTTATATAATACTAAAAATTGTATTCATACCTCCATGTGTCGGCGCTAGGCGTATGATTTGTTGCCATGGTAACTTGGGTAACGTTCTTGTGATCGGTTTTGTTTGTTCTTCTCCGAGCGGTTTTTATAGCTCGCATCTAAAAACAACTCATTAATCAAAGTCTCCCAAGTTTCTTGATCAGGATCTTCTGGTGGATTATTCATCGCCGCCTCCACATCATCGTATTCCCCATTCTCCTCGAAGTGAACTTTCAACTTTCTCTTGTGATCTTTATACGCCATCTGACACTCGGCGGTGATTCCGAGTTCAACGCCTCGCCACTTATCAGTGTTTCTCTAGGAGTCCAGATCAACATAATCCTACAAATGGAAAGTAATTGTAAATCTAATAGTTATGAAATTGTAAGTAATTATAAAATATCTATACTTACTATAAGAGTGGGATATACGACCCGTTTATTCTCATTTGGAACCTTAGCCCAATTTGGATAATATGGAGGAACAACCTTTTCAACCTCCAACGAGATAGCACGGATAAAATCCGAAGCGTTGGGACCCACAAACTTGTACCCCCCGCCATGAAGTTCTACATCAATGGGAAGAGGCTTCCTCCCATTTTGCTCAAATTTCTTATACAATTTTAGGTTTTTGCCTTTAGATCGTCTTTTTTGGTAGGCACTACCTACATTGACACATGACATTCAAAAGTTAGGCAATTATAAAGACATCTATTAAACACTAACAAGTAACTTACCACCAGATCCAGTCGCACAACCCGAGTCGAAGTGATACGGACCCCCGTATCCACCGTCTCCACCGTGTGATTGCGCCATTGTTGCCATTTTTCCTACAATAAAATTTATTAGTAAGCACAAATAATTATTAATTAATAAAGACAAATAGTACATTTTTAACATACATTCAATCAGAATAATCACTAAAATAATATACATACATAACACATACATACAAAATCATAAAAATCTTTGATCTAAACCAAATTAGTAATTAAAACGAGTATTTACCTTCACAAAGATAGAAATTCAAGAAATGGTGAAATTCCTCCAAAATCTAACCAAAATAAACAAACAAAACTTTAAAATCTTGAAAAATTAGCTAAAATATGAACCCGGGTGTTAGCTCACCTTAAATCCCGAGAGTTTGTGTGAAAGTTGCTCCCAAATAGCTCAAAAACGTTGAAATCGCCGGAGAGACAAAATTGGGGGAGTTTTGGAGGGCTTTGGCTGAAAATGAAGTTCTGCCGTCTATTTTCCCTATTTGTTCGCGCTAACCCTATAGCGACGACATGTCGTCGGCATAGGTCCACCTGTTGTCGGTACAGGTGGTCTATAGCGACGACATGTCGTTGGCACAGGTTTCTTAGGATGTTGACCAGTCAATAAAGGTAAAAACCTTATCCCGACGACATGTCGTCGCCATAAGGTTTTCCATAATTTTTTTTAATTTAAAAAAAAAATTTTGACAGACGAAAATTTATTAAATAAAAAAAAACAAAAAGAAAATCAAAATTAACCTATATCGACGACATATCGTCGGTACAGGTTTTCCTTAATAATTTATTGGGCGCCAGTTTTCCCTCCAACCTGCCTTAACCCTACACCGACGACATGTCGTCGCTATAGGGTCTCCCTACCAAAATTTTGGTTTTGACCTGTCGTCGGTATAGGGTGACCTATCCCGACGACAAATGTCGTCGGTACAGGTGACGTCGGGACATAGTCAATTTGTTGTAGTGTAGCCCAATATGTGTATTCGGGTTCTAGGTTTTAGAGAACCAATTACCTAATTCAGTTTGGAACATGTAATTTCGTTTGTTGGTTTGAAACCAAATGTTGAACGTGGTGTTCACATTTCATGATAAATGCTAGTATACCTTGTATTCATAATTTAAAAAAATATTTATAATCGGATATTAAAAGGACAAGATAATTTTATTTTAAATGTATACCAACTTGGTCTTTGATTTCATAATTTACCATTGCGACGTGTTATTTAATCTACGTTTCACACATTTCTCTTTACTGACCATGTACGTGCTTGCACCATCACAGCAACACACGGATTTACATCTCGATTTCGTTTTTATATAATATTATAAACGTCTCCGACGCAACGAGCGAGTTTTCATCTACTAGTTATTTATATATAGACTTGCATGAAAAAAAGCTCGAACTCATTTAGTTAAACCCATGTGATATCGATAAAACTATACATAAGTTGCTATTTATCTTCATCATAATATCTTAAACCAACCATACTAATCCGTCACGAAAGAACAACCCAGAAATTACAATACAAACTGAAATTACTTGGTTTTTAGGATGTTAAAACATACCAAATAAGTAACATGTACATCAACACTTACTTCCATTTCTTAAACCCTGAGAACTTGCCCTCCTTATACTTTCCAAACATCCCAGTTTTGCCATGCTTACCAGTCTTGAACTTGCCACCACTATGCTTACCATGTTTACCACCAATGTAGTGTCCGATGCCCGGAATCAAGTTATGGGTTCCATGTGATATATTATGGGTTCCATGTGATATATTATGGCCTCCATGCCCATGAGAGGATGATAGCTTATTGCCAGCTAGCATACTTCCCATATCATGTCCTGATCAAACACATGAATGTTGGATTTAAAATGATGATCACCAAATTAAAGAAACCATAAAAAAGACGAGTGTGGGTTGGGTGGGGTGGGGTGGGGTGGGGTGGAAAACCAATCTAGACATCTTGAGGACATCTTGACCACCAAAATTACTAAAATTCACTGGTTTCAGAACCAGACTAGACCGGCCGTTGGATCAGGAACCGTACGTGTAACTGAGCGCTTTCATTTGAACCGGTCGGTTACTAGTCGGACCGGTGAACTAGACCGGGTTCTATCGGATTTCAAATTTTTTTTTGTTTTTTATTCTTGTTTTTTATTCTTGTTTTTATTTTTTGAGACATATAACTGAGCGCTTTCATTTGAACCGGCCGGTTACTAGTCGGACCGGTGAACTAGACCGGGTTCTATCGGATTTCATTTTTTTTTGTTTTTTATTCTTGTTTTTATTTTTTGAGAACCTCACTTTTTAGTTAATTTAGTATTTCAAGTTATATATTTTATTAGTATAAGCCTTCATGTGTCATTAAATTTACAAATTCACATGAAAACAACAAAATATTTTATAATATTTTGTATCTATACATATATATATATATATACATATATAATTTTTATATTATTTATAATATCATCCGGATATGAATTAGTTGACTTTGCCGGCGGTTTGAAAAGTCAAATATCTAGTTTAAATTACTAAAATCACTAAAATAATCTTTCGACTTTTCAATCCATCGGCTAAGCCGAACGTTTTAGCAGCTTCTAGCTCATAGAAACATGTATTGATTGTTGGAAATTTAGTGAAAATGGATTTTTCACTAATTTTGATGAATGTGATTTCGATCCTCAAGTTTAGTGGTTGGATTGAAAAATTTGAAACTTGATTATTCAATTGGGAACTTGTTGCATATTTTGAGTAAATATGTAACATATTTTTGTCATGAATCATTTAGAGACTTTTTGATTTCTCTCAAAATTAAATGTGTGATTATTACTTTTAAATTGGTGTAATGACTAATTTTATTATCCACCTTTTTGTGTATCTCTTAATTCAATATACGGAGTTTTGATCTCCATTTTTGTGAATAAAAAAAAATAAACATCTTGTTTATTTTTAGTAGACGGAAAAATAGTGGTAAAATTCTCACACTTTAGAGAAATGAGAGAACATCTTGGTCTTACAAAGTTTCATAGAATTAAGAGATAAGTTCTCTATAATTTTCCACCATCTCATACTTCATCTTTTTCTTACATTTTCTAAATACATAATATACCCGGTGATACCTTGGGTGCGTAGACATCTCCTGCAGTACACGTACTATTCCGGTTGTTATATCATGGGAGACAGACGCGTTCGTCTAAGAGGTTGCGCGGAATTTGTTTTAAGGGACCGTGTTGAACACGAATCCTCAACCAAAACCGTCAACGTTTTTAGTATGTTAATTGTTGCAGTCAAGGAGCATAGTTGAAGACTCAGCGTGGTGAAGACTCGAATCAAGAATATTCAAGAAGGCGTTCGTTGGAGTACCCGCTAATGACATCGGTTGAATTAATTTGGCACATATAAATTGTATTTTATATCTTTTTCATTCGGTTTATGTATAGCAATGTACTATTTATTTCCCATGATTAACGAGAGTCTCGTTAATATTATTTTATTATTATTTTTTAAATAAAAAGGCAACTCAGATTCCTACAATCTTAAAACAGAATTTCGGGAGATTGTTGAGACAATCTTAAAAACCTTTTATAAGGATTTTGGGTTCACGAAATGATTTGAAAATAAAAATATTTTAGAGATTTTCGTATAATCTTATGAATATATATATTTTTTTGGGGGGAAATAACGTTTGTAGTACTTTTTGCTATGTTTGGATTTATAAAGATTGTAGTACAATCTTAAATCATATACCGTGTTACAAAACGAATGATTTGGTTCAACCGTTTGGTTTTAAAACGATTTTGTAATCGTTTAATTTTTCTAACATGTGTGTTAGATCGGGTTTATTGGTATAAACCATACGTTTTGTGAAAACGTTAAATTCTGTAAAATTCGTGTTAGACCGGGTTTATTTTATAAACAATACGTTTTTTTGTAAATGTTTCATTTTTTTAACATGCGTGTTTGATAAAGGTTTATTTTACAAACCAACAGTTTTAAATACGTTTTGTCCAAACGTAGTATTTCTAACGACCGTATTAGAAAAGATTTAATATATAGATGTTTTTTGTAAACGTTTATCAATCTAACATGTGTGTTAGAGAGATGGTTTATATAATCTAAGCCATATTTTTTGAAAACGGTCTTTGTAATCGTTTATTTTATTATGTGCGTATTAGCATGGTTTATTGCGATAAACCATGTGAAAAAAATTGAATTTTTAATCGTTTATTTTCTAACAGTTGTGTTAGAACCGGTTTAATTTGCATAAACGGAAGCTTTAAAACAGTTTTTGTAACCATTTACGTCTAACAATCGTGTTTATTTTATATAAACAAATAAAGTTTTAAAAACGATTTTTGTAATCGTTCATGTCTAACAATCATGTTGGGATCGGTTTATTGTGTTAAAACTTATATTTTAAACAGATTCGGAATCATTTTATTTTCTAACGAGCGTGTTAGATACCGGCTTTTTTAATGAAACTATTTTGAAGTTTATGTTGATTTTGTAATCAAAACGTACTAAATATAGTTTAATTTTTAAACAATTGCAAAGCTAAGAAATGTTTTGAAAGAATAAAACATGTGTTTTGCTTATAAATCAGTTCGCTACTCGTGCGAGAAGTAGCATGTATTGAATTATATAATAGTCTCGGGAAGACTATTTGGTGAAAAATAACTAAATATTGTTATGAATAGTTCAAATATAACCACTTGCGAGTAGGTTACTATATAAACAAGTTTGTTATAATGTTTTAGTTAAATTTGTGACCATTCAAGTTTAAAGTTTTTAGATGAAACGAGTAAATTGATGTGTGCATAGAGTTTATGGAGGGAGTACCCCAAGAAATGCTACAAGACGATATTATTAAGATGATTTTATCATTGATATATTCGTTTAAATTATTATTAATTAAAGTGTTTTATATTTTATTGATTTTATTTCAGGTGTTATAATTTTGTTTGTGTTCAATATCTTCGGATAACACATACATTTTTAAACAAATAAATAAATCAATAATGTATGAAAGACGTAAAATATATATTTTATGAAAAATAATGTTAAAACATATGGATATGGTTTAAACGGATAGTGCAAGAAGAGATTTGCACACTTACAAATTAAGAGTTATTACTTTGTCTAATGAGATAAGACGAAATACATAAATATGAGATATGTAACATACTTCATATGAATACCTTTAAGTGGTATATTAGTGCGTAGCATCCTAACTTGCACGCGCGCGTGCGTGTGGCGTGGGCGATGGGCGCGATGTGGCGCGTTGATGGCATACTTGGCAGTTCGCACATTCGCATCAACTACGAGCCGCTTTTGTAACTTGACCATGTGCGCATGGTCCGGAACATAGGTGGCGTGAGGCGGGTGGCGGTTGTCCAGGTCTCGTGTGTCATGGGCGCCTTGAGGAGTTTAGGTGTTTGCATGGTCCGGACCGCGTATCCGCATGACATGGTTGCATGTTGCGGGGCGCAACCGCCTGGTGGCACGGACCAACGACAAGGCGTGACTGCCATGTGGCATGGCGCCACAGCGTGGCTCATGACATACAAGTGGCATGGTCCCGCATATTCATAAGTATGAATTTTGACATATGAAAGAAATATATGTTAATATAAATATTTAATGAATTGAGTGAGATTCGTTACGAATGATTTACCATTTGTTGTTGAAAGTTGTGGAGGTTTTAACCTTCAACTTGGGAGAGTATCTTAAATATACATAATTTCAAAGAAACAATAAGGCAAGTGTGCAAATAACTAAAAGACAAATAAGAAGTCTATCTAGTGTAACTAGGTACATGACTCGATGCCAATTGATTAGAATCTTGCTAGATGTCTGTACCAAAGGCATAGTGAAGATGTGTTCGCCTTGAAATGAGAATTGTACTCTTCAAAGACAATCATTATAACAAGATGTTATAGTCTTAAGGAGCTTGACAATTGGCTATATTAGCATGCTAATTAAGAACACATTATAACAACTCATCTCAGTAGTAATTATCTGTACTGACTTAACAAAGTGATAGATAATGGTTTTGGATCCAACAACCCGAGGGTTGATGAGAGATGTAGTTGTGGAATGAGACTAAAGCCCATGAAAGATGATATATGAAGGAAACCTAACTTAATCAATAGGAGATCCCTTGATCTAAGTTCAATAGAACAACCGACTCATATATCTAAGAGTCGTCACTGTTGGGGCATAGCTAATGTATAAGTTGATATACAAGCTAGTATATATCCTCCTAAAACTGTAATGGGAGTGTTAAAACACTTCCTAGTCCATTCATTTTTTTCCTATGAATCGAGTGACAAATTGTAAGGCTAAGCATAATATGTGGTAAATTATTTGGGTAAATCTTACTAACCATAATGCTTTTAATGATTTGAGAACAAATCACCTATGTTAGAGAGAAGTGGGGTCGCTTCGAATGGAATTGGGGGCACAATTCCTAGAGCTCTCGCAGAACCAGGAAAGTATTCCAGGACTATTATTGGACACAATAGTGAGGGGATGTACTCGGCTAAGGAGAGTCATGTGTAAAGTATATTGTCGTTTATACAAACAGCTGTAGGTTCAAGGACATCGCATCTACCAACAGCTAGTAAGCTAAGTATGTTTTACAAGGGAAGGTTCAAAGGGTAACTCCTACCTGTCCTATGCCAGATTCAACTGTCGGGGTGTCATTGAGTATTTGTGTGTTTTGATCGATCTCCATTCATATGGGGGATTGTTGGAAATTTAGTGAAAATGAGTTTTTCACTAACTTTGATGAATGTGATTTCGATCCTCAAGTTTAGTGGTTGGATTGGAAAATTTGAAACTTGGTGATTCAATTGGGAACTTGTTGCATATTTTGAGTAAATATGTAACATATTTTTGTCATGAATCATTTAGAGACTTTTTGATTTCTCTCTAAATTAAATGTGTGATTATTACTTTTAAATTGGTGTAATGACTAATTTTATTATCCACCTTTTTATGTATCTCTTAATTCAATGTACGGAGTTTTGATCTCCATTTTTGTGAATAAAAAAAATAAACATCTTGTTTATTTTTAGTAGACGGAAAAATAGTAGTAAAATTCTCACACTTTAGAGAAATAAGAGAACATCTTGTGTAGAACCAAAGACTGATTGCTACCAAATTATTCTAAGTACAAATGCTGCTGATAGGCTTATCAGCAGCATTCAACACATATGGCTGCTGATAGGCTTATCAGCAGCATTCAACACTTGTTGCTGCTGATAGGCTTATCAGCAGCATCCAACACTTGTTGCTGCTGATAGGCTTATCAGCAGCATCCAACACAAGTTGCTGCTGATAGGCTTATCAGCAGCATTATTCTCATATCTGCTGCTGATAGCTTTATTCACTGAAGACCAAACGTTGCAGCTGACAACCCATGTGAAGCGCCTCTGACACCTTTCTGCAAAAACAACTGACACACTCCAAGTAGAAGGAACCTCAGTGGTGCAACCAATAAAGGACAATGACGTGCGTCTCCAAGCATGCAAACAATGATGCCTAAGAAGACGTTTCAGTAAAGTTATCTAGATTAGTCTTTGCGTGTAATTTAGATTAATAAACAAGATCAACGGCTTGTTTTAGATCTGATCCTTAGAATCAAGGGTCTGTCTTGATTCTAAGTTACTATAAATACTGTGTAAACACTTCATTGTAAGTGTGCTTGCTGAGCTTTCATAGTGCTTCTTGATAGTGTTTTACTTGTAAACTTGTAATCTCAGAAGTTTAATACAACAGTGCATTTATCAGTATTCTTGCTGTTTACTTGTTTACTTTGTTGGTTGTTATTGTTTCCGCCAATATCAACTAGAATAGAATCACCTTGTAATCTTACGATCCTACAAGTGGTATCAGAGCTTTGGCTCAAGATTAAACAAACTAACATTTGTTTAATCACTTTCTGATTCTATTCAAAACTCTATTCTTGATCAAGTCACACAAAACAAAATGGCACAAAGTCATGGATTTGAAGACATCGGCAGTATCAACCGACCACCGAGGTTGGTGTCTGGGGAGGACTATGATACGTGGAAGAACCGTATGGAAAGCTTCTTCTGCTACCATGAATACGGAATGTGGAAATCCATAAGGGATGGACCTTATGTTCCCATGGTGGCCTCTGCTGACTCCGGAGGACCACTAGTTCCTAAGGAACCCTCCAAGTATTCTGAAGAAGACATCAAGAAAATGGAGGTGGACTTCAAGGCATTAGGAGCTATCCAAATGTGCCTTCCAAATGAAGTTTTTCACAATTTCAAGGCTCACAAAACTGCAAAGGAATTATGGGGAGCCCTGGAAAAGATGTTTGCTGGATCTGAGGAGGTAAAGGAGAACAGACGTGACATTCTCAAGCAACAGTATGAAAACTTCGTCTGGAAAGAAGGTGAGTCACTAACAGTTTTATATAACAGGTACACGTACCTGGTTGGAGAACTACAGTGCTCCAAGGTAAAGCTGGAGAATGAAGACATTCTCAAGAAGTTCATAAGATCTCTTCCTAGTTGTTGGACATTATATACAGTGTCCATCAGAAGAACAGAGAATCTGAAGACTCTTCAGATGACTGAGCACTTTGGCATGCTCAAAACCTATGAATTAGAAATGATTCAAGCTAAAGAAAGGAGCTCCAGTTATCAATCAGCTACCACTTCCTCCACCACCACCTCAGCGCTTCACTCTGATCATTCTGGTCCTAGTGCAAGCAACTACTATCCTCCCATTGTTACTCATCCTCAAACACCAACTGCTTCACAATCCAACTCATCACCATTTCTTCTTGAGGCACCTCCTCAACAGCCAACCTCTACTGCTTTTGTCTCTGACAACTCAAGCAGCATGTACTTCATAAAGGAGGATCTGGAGTGCTTTCATCCAGATGATCTTGAAGAAATGGATATTCAGCACTCATATGCCATGCTCTCCCTCAGAGCAAAAAGGTTTTATTCTAGAACCGGGAGATCAGTTCCAAGCAACAACTTAAACACCAGAGTTGGGCTTGATAAAAGCAAGATCCGATGTTACAACTGTAACCAAATGGGTCACTTTGCTAGGGAGTGCAAGGCACCTAAAGCCAATCAGGGTGCCAGCCATCAAAGACAAGCTTACCAAGGTCAGCCCAGGCAGCAGCAGCAAGGAACTCCTCCAGCACAAACTGCAGCCTGTGCAAATGTTGGAACTTCAGACTTTGACTGGAGTTTTCAATATGAAGATGTTCCTGCCTCCAACCAAGCACTTATGGCAGACAATGCAGAGATACCACCTCAGGTATTTGAACATATTTGCTCTCAAGCTTGCATTGACAAAGTTTTAGGTTATAGAAAGCATAACCAAAATCTGATAGATCAAAATGAAGAGTTTCATCAAATGAAGTCTGAATTCAAAAAGGTCGAAGATACTTACAAAGAAAAAATTAACTGCCTTAAGAAAGAGATTTCTTCATTAAAACATGAACAAACCAATCTAGAAACTCAGATTGATGATCTATTAGTAAAACTTAAAGCTACCAGAGCTGAACTGGCTGAACAGAAAGTTCATGTTGAAAAATATGAATTTTCATCTAAAAAGTTACAAAGATTGTTAGATATTCAAGTCCATGAAACTGGACTTGGATATCATAGTGACGAGTACCAGACAGTTCCTCCTCCTGCTGATTATGTTGCCATTAACCAACCAAGCTTTAATACTGCAAACCTTGACATGGCAAACCGAAACCTTGATCCTTCAATGGATGCATGTTTTGTGGAAGACTGCTCCACCTCTTCAGAATCTGAGTCAACCTGCTCAGACCACCGTGAATCTAGTGCAGTCCCATCTGCTCCTTTCTCTGAAGCCGGTTGTCATGTTGTTACTCCAACCATTCCAGCTCCCATTCCATTCAAACAAATCAAGATTAGCTATCCTCCTGGTGGAAGAAAGCTAATCATTGAAAAGGGAGAGACATCAGGTTTCACCAACCCCAAATCTCAGTCAAAGTCAAAGGCGTTTGATATTTCTCATACACCTGGAGAAAAAGGTCCATATGTTCAAAGGACACTAGAAGAAGCCACCTTTGAACATAACAAAGCTCATCCCTGGAACTTCAAAGATTTGTTTCAAAATAAGAACTATGTAGACTCTCACAAGGACAAGATAGCAGTATCATGCTTTGTGTGTGGCAAATACAATCACACTGCCAGCACATGCTTTCACTACCGTGAACACCAAAGAAACTCAAAGCAGCATGCCTTTGAGAAAACAAACAGAAACAAACAGGTGAGAAGCTATGATGCAAAGGCAACAAAGTTCAGAGAATCTCTATCCCCTCAAAGAGTGAAGATGCAGAAACCTCAACAAACTTGCATCATATGTGGGGAATCAAACCACTTTGCTGCAACATGCAAGTTCAACCCTTTTAACCAAGTTGCAAATCGTTCATCTGTGTTCAACCCATCAGCAGCAAACAAAATCGCTGCTGATAGAGTAAAGTCCAGGAAACCAAAGGCAAAGCCTTCAGCAACAAAAGTCTCTGCTGCTGACAAAGCACAATAAAAAACAACGGCATCAGTAGCAAAAGTATCTGCTGCTGACAAAGAAAAATCCAAAACAAAGCTTCCAGCAGCAAAAACTGCTACTGCTCCAGCAAAGCCCTCAGCAGCAAAAATAGCTGCGGATAAGCCAAAATTGTCAGCAACAACATCTTCTGCCGACAATGCAAAGAAAGCTAGAAAACCACCAACACAGCAATGGAAGGCCAAACAATCTCCAAGCATAACTATTGGTTCCATTGACTGCAAGCATGCTGACAATGGGAAATTAGCAACGATCTTCTACAATGCTGCATGCTACAATGATCCTCCCACTAATTAGATATTTCCCATGTGCAGGGACAGCCAGGCAACAAACACAATACTTGGGTGGTAGATAGCGGCTGTTCCAGGCACATGACAGGCAACAGGTCCATCCTCTCCAACTTCAGACATTTCAATGGAGGATATGTTGCCTTTGGGAGTGACTCAAAAGGTGGATCTATCACTGGACAAGGAACTGTGTCCAATGAAAGGATGAGTATTGAAAGAGTCAACTATGTTAAAGAACTTGACTTCAATCTCATGAGTGTTTCCCAAGTATGTGATCAAAAGCATTGGATGCTCTTCACTGACAAAGAATGTTTTGTGTTAGCTCCTGGTCTATCTAAACCCCCTCCAGAGAAGATTCTCCTAACTGCTCGTAGAAAGGACAACTTATATGTGCTTGACATGAATGAAGCCACTCCATCCGGTAGTGTTTCATGTTTTCTGTCAAAGGCATCAGTTGATGAATCCGCTCTTTGGCACAGGAGGTTAAGCCATGTTAACATCAAAACAATCAATAAATTAGTGAAGGACAATCTTGTCAGAGGGCTTCCTGACAAAGAATTCCAGCTAGACGATCATTGCATTGCCTGCTTGAAGGGAAAACAACACAAGAGTTCCCACAAGCCCAATACATTGAACACAAATGACACCCCTCTCCAGCTACTGCATATGGATCTCTTTGGTCCTACGAATGTCATGTCAATGGGCAAAAAGTCCTACTGTCTGGTGATAAGACTTCTCCAGATTCTCATGGGTATTCTTCCTAAGAACAAAAGATGAAACTGCTGAGATTCTCAAATCCTATATTCTTAGGGTAGAGAACCAAAGCAATCTGAAGGTAAAGATCATAAGGTGTGATCAGGGAACAGAGTTCAAAAATCACACTTTGAACAGTTTCTATGAGAGCAAGGGCATTGAAAGGCAATACAGTGCTCCAAGAACTCCTCAACAAAATGGGGTTGCTGAAAGAAGAAATAGGACTCTGATTGAATCAGCAAGATCTATGCTGGCTGACTCAAAGCTGCCCCTTACTTTCTGGGCAGAAGCAGTAAGCACAGCTTGTTATGTGCAGAATAGAGTCCTTATTGTTAAGCCTCTCCAGAAAACACCCTATGAACTATGGCTCAAAAGAGTTCCCTACATTGGCTTCCTGAAGCCCTTTGGATGTCCATGTACCATCCTCATCACACATGGAGTTCTTCCTAAATTCGGTGCAAAGTCTGATGAAGGTTACTTTGTGGGTTACTCCTCTCAATCAAAGGCCTACTGAGTGTTCAATTCTAGGACTCGGATTGTGGAAGAATCCGCTAATGTGGAATGCAGGGAACATGTTGTCTGTGAACAAGGAAAAGGTCCTAACTGGCTCTTTGATATAGACTCCTTCACCCAGATATTTGAGCCTCTCATCTTCTCAAATATGGAGTGTTCTTCTTCAAAATCAACATCTTCTGCCTCAACCTCTTCTACTGACTACAGACTGGATTTTCCCAGTCCCTACATCAGGATGAAAAGACCATCCATTGATCCTCCATCAGTGGCAGAAGCTATTGAAGCCAGTACAGGTGAAGCCGGTACTTCCAACACCACAAGCAGCAATCTCTCTGACCAAGAAATCTGTAATGAAGCCTCCTCAATCCATGCTGAAGAGGCCTCTAATGCTAATACTGCTGACAATGTGGAACACAATGATCAGAACCTCCAAGCTCCTCTCCTCACAACTGAAGACAATCCTGATCTAAACCAAAGCAATCTTGAAGAGGGAATACGGCTGGATGTGATACCAGCACAGAGAATAAACAAAGAGCATCCTCTGGAAAACATCATTGGCCAAGTCCACACAGGTATCCAGACAAGAAGTAAGTCTCATGAAGCCAACATTTGTTTGTTCTATTGCTTTCTATCTCAGGTGGAACCCAAGAAGATTGATGAAGCTCTCAAACACAACAGCTGGATTGAGGCAATGCAGGAAGAATTGCTGCAGTTCAAAAGACAAGATGTTTGGAAGCTTGTTGATCTTCCACCTGGTCAAACAGCCATTGGAACAAGATGGGTTTTCAGAAACAAGCAAGATGAAAGGGGCATCGTGGTCAAGAACAAAGCCAGACTGGTAGCTCAAGGTTACACTCAAGAAGAAGGCATTGACTATGATGAAGTCTTTGCTCCTGTTGCCCGTCTGGAAGCCATCAGAATCTTTCTGGCATATGCAGCATCCAAAAACTTTATGGTCTATCAAATGGATGTGAAGAGTGCCTTTTTGTATGGCAAGATTGGTGAAGAGGTCTATGTCAAACAGCCTCCAGGCTTTGTGGATCCTGCACATCCAAATAAGGTCTTAAAACTGGACAAAGCTCTCTATGGCTTACACCAAGCCCTAAGAGCCTGGTATGAAACTTTATCTGGATATCTACTTAGCAACAACTTCAGAAGGGGGGCCATTGATTAGACACTTCTCATCAAAGATGAAGGGGGAGAAATTTTGTTGGTCCAGATTTATGTTGATGACATCATCTTTGGATCTTCAAGAACGAAGCTCTGCAAAGACTTTGAAGTTCTGATGCATTCCAAATTTGAAATGAGTTCAATGGGTGAACTAAATTTCTTTTTAGGACTTCAAGTCAAACAAGTACCAAATGGAATCTTCATAAGTCAATCCAAGTATGTCAAAAGCATCTTGGAGAGGTTCAAAATGGCTGACTGCTCTGCTGCAAGAACTCCTATGCAAGTGCACCATCAATTATCTCCGGATAAAGAAGGACAAGACACTGATCAACATCAGTACCGAGCAATGATAGGGTCTCTCATGTATCTCACTGCCTCAAGACCAGATATCATGTTTGCAGTTTGTCTCTGCGCAAGATTTCAAGCAGCTCCAAAAGTGTCTCATCTTCAAGCTGTCAAAAGGATCTTTAGATACCTAAAGGGAGCTCCAAAACTTGGGATATGGTATCCAAAGAATGGAAATGTCAATCTCTATGCCTACACTGACAGTGACTATGGGGGCTGTAACTTGGACAAAAAGTCCACATCAGGGGGATGTCAATTTCTTGGAGGAAGGCTCATCTCATGGCAATGCAAAAAGCAAACATGTGTCTCCACTTCAACAGCTGAAGCAGAATACATTGCAGCTTCAAGCTGCTGTGCACAGGTCATCTGGATCCAAAATCAAATGCTTGACTATGGAATGACCTTCATGCAGACTCCAATTCACATTGACAACATGAGTGCAATCTCTATCACGAATAATCCAGTGCAGCATTCCAAGACTAAGCACATCGACATCAGGTATCACTTTATCAGAGATCAAGCTGAGAAAAGGAGAATTGTCCTATCCAAGGTTCACACAAATGAGCAATATGCTGATTTGTTCACTAAACCTTTTGATGAAGCAAGATTTTGATATCTAGTTGAATCAATTGGCATGATGAACTTTGAATAAGACATGTCTCAATTTTTATCCTTCCTTGTAAATATGTCTATGTTTTTGTTCTTAATAAAAGGTTATAGTCAGCAGCACTTTTTCACTGCTGACAGATTTACTCTTCAGCAGCAAAGTCTTTGCCACTGATCGCTTTAAGTTATCAGCAGGAACAAGTTTCCTGCGGATAGCTTTAAGGCGGTCAGCAGCAACCTTTTTGCTGCGGAATGAATACAACAGTCAGCAGCTACCAAATCTGCTGCTGAAAGACTTCACTATCCGCAGCAACCAAGTTTGCAGCGGATAGCACACCATCGGCAGCAACCAAGTTTGCTGCTGATGGGTAAAACAAGTCTACATTACTTTTAACCGCGGTAAAAACTACTCTCAGTCTTTACCATGACTGCTCGAGTGCTTTACAGCTGTAACAATGAAAAGTGAAACAGGTTGTACTGTACAAGTGAAGTCGCTTTTTCTTCGTCTGCCGTTATATCACAATTTCAAACGTTCCCACAACCTCTTCATATTCAATTTCAAACCCTAATCTCCCATCACTTTCTCTCCCGTCCCCACAGCATTCAAAGCCCTCCATAATTAACCACCATTCAAACACCCTTCTCTCTTCCCTCCAACTCCATAAAATGGCAGGCGCAGACATAAACAACCCCAACGACAAGTTTTCCCCATATCACAACCTCACTGCATGCCTAATAAAGGGCAAGAAATCAGAAGGTTTCAATGATATGATCGACTTCCTTTGTCGGTCCAAAATCCTCCATGCCCTAACAGTCAACCCAACCATCTACACTTCCCACATGGAAGATTTTTGGAGCTCAGCCGTGTATTCTACTGACCAGGGCACTCCCCAAATCAGAGGCACAGTAGACGGCAAGGAGATGGTTATCACTGAAGCAAAGCTCCGCCAACACCTCAAGCTTCAAGATGAAGGGGACGCCATCTCTTACCCAAGAGACGTATACATGAGGACCTTTGTATCCATAGGGTACACTGGGAATCAAACAGAGTATACGATAGAGAAGGCACTCATGGGTCCCAAATGGAAGTATCTCTGCCACACTCTTCTCCAATGCATATCCCAGAAGAGGAGTGGCTGGAACCAACTCAGCTCCGGACTTGCGTCGGCAATTCACGGTATGATAACTGGGGCGGGTTTCAATTTTTCCCACCTCATTCTTGAAGGTTTGAGATACAACCTTCAAGAAGGGGTGAAATCACAGTTCTTCATGTACCCAAGATTCTTGCAAGAAGTGTTCAATATTGAACACCAAGATCTTTCAAAAACTGCAAGAATCTACTCAATTCTGGGACATAAGAACAACATTTTTCAAAGCATGAGAACAGTTTCATCAAAGTTCTCAGGGGCCGATGTTCCATTGTTGTCTACAATGTTGAACACGCAAAGTGCCCAGGGTGACAGTTCAGCAAACCCAGCTGATACTGATCCCACACCCTCCACCTCACTGCCACAAACTCAAACTACTGCTTCCTTTAATCGAACCCCTGTGCATTCTACTGAGGATGTACAAGCACATAATCTACTCACCCCCAGTTTGATTGCTCAACCGGAACACAGGGCCCCGGTTGCAGCCAAATATACAAGGAAGAGGGGCAAGAGAACTCCTTCTTCTCTTGCCTCCAAGGCCCAAACCCAAGCCAACATACCTCACTCAGAATCACAACATTCTAGTGAGAATATCATAAGGGAAAGCCACACTGTTAGGGAGACTCCTTCGGAAGTCTCTCTATTAGGATTAGGATCACTTCCCGGATCCATAGAACAGCCCTTCGAGCCATTCCTGTCTTCTTTGGACTTAAGTGTTGAGGAACCTGACCAAAGTGATGTACCTTCTCCAACTACCACTATCAAGGAGGTACTGATTGGTCTTGCTTCCGAAACACCCAACCCAAGTTCTTCACCTTTGAAGGTCCACTCTGGGAGTAATGATGGAGTGGATGTGGAAGAGGCTGTCACTACTGCTGGTCCATCAACTGACCAGGAGGACAGTGACAACATCTTTAAGACCTCAACCACGGCAACTCATGGTGAGGGTGTTTCCTTGGAAACTCCCCTCACTGAGAGGAATCCCAGGCGCCAAGAAACCGCGGGTGATGGGGATGCTGAGGCTCGGCCTACGGCCCCATCTGGGTCCAAGGATTCCACAACTGTGGATGAGGACAGACTGAAACTTCATAACTTGGAATTGACGGCCAGGGTGGCTATGCTAGAGGCTGAAGTGTCCAAACTAAGACACCAAGTCTCTATGCATGAAGCCCATCAATGCCCAACTTTAGCCACTCCCTCTCTTGTATCAGTAGGCACCCAAACTGATGCTTACCTGTCTGCTGATGCAACCAAAAAGGGGGAGATGGTGTCTATGGAAGAAGATACCGACAGTCTTGACGACTGGATTCAAGAGCAGCTTGTACTTCAAAGCTCACTATTCAAGCCAGCTTTTGTCCAAGTTCATGACTTGCCAGTCCCAGATAACGAAGACGAAGAGACATCTGAAGACTGGAAGTTGGTCGTCAGGGCTGTCGATGAAATGCTGAATGATGTTGAAGACACAGAACAAACAAATACATCATTCAGCATCCTTCCTGAAGCAGCAGCCATCATTGGTCAATCCTCAACCCCCCAACTATTCAGATCATCAAAGAAGCTAGAATTTGACTCCATTCTAGCTTGGGGGTATGATGGATCAGCTGAGAGGTTTTGGATTGGATGGGAATTCAGCGGAGTAGAAGAGCTGAACTGGAACTCTCTCAATGCCCTCCAAGTCCTACAGCTATACGTATCAAACTGCATCAACAACTCAGCAGATCTCTCAGCAGAACTTGCCATTGGCAGGTTCTATGACCTGATGGAGGATAATCTACCCCACTTCAAAAGACTAATTCAAAAAGCAAAACGGGTAGCTTATCCTGAATCCTCGGCGGCCGCAGAAAGGAGACTGACTCCTAGCAATCTTGAAATAACAAGGAGCAGTCTTCTCAATGAAGAAGAAGTTCTGGGCCTTCGAAGATTCCTGTATGCCTTCCTGGTCAAGGACTTGGACGTGCTAGGTTGGGTGAGCACTAAGTCCCTTGACCACACTCTTCTGCTCAGCAACGGCTCCTCTCTCATCATCAACACCAGGAACATCCTTCAGCTGCCCTCAGACTTCCTATTCAAGATTTTTCAGCTCAGAGCCAACATCTGCAATATTAACTCACTGGTGAGCCAGGCAATGATGGTCATCATCAAAGCCCATCTTGAAAAAGAAGGACTGATTCCTCAAGAAGAGACTGTGTCAACTTCTGATACTGACTCCAACTCTGATTCTCCACAAGTTGACATCACATCTGCAGCTTTTGGCACAAGATCTTCCATCAGGGATCAACTGAGGGAAATAGAAGGTCCTGAGTGTCAACTTGATGAAGACAGTGACCGTCCCTTTTCAATTCCTCAACATGCCAATGAAGCTGAGGCAGAGATCCCAATAGCAGCATCATCTGCTGTTGTGATCAGTGAAGCTGAAGCAGAGGCACCCAATGTAAACAAAGGAAAGGGAATCATGACTGATGAAGATGAAGAGAGGCTGCTAAAAGAGAAAAGAGAGAGGGAAGAGAAAAGAAGAAGAAGAGAAGAAGAGGAGATGGCTGACCTGAAAAAGGCTCAAGAAAGAAAAACAGCCATTCTCCTAAGATAACAAACCATCCAGCTGTATGCTAAACAGCTGGATGAGCTAAAAAGAAAGATTCCTGCAGTTGACCAGATTGAAGAAGATGCAGCTCTTGCTTTTCAACTGCAGGAACAATTCAATAAAGAAGAAGAAGACTTGGAGAAGAAGAAGAACGAAGAAGCTAAGTTCAGAATAACCGATTCTGAATTAGCAAAAGAATTAAGGGAGGAGTGGACTGAAGCTCTGATCTCTCAAGGTGAGGATGCAGACTACCTTGAGAAACTTTCAAACAAAGAGATTTACAGAGCCTTCATGGGTTAGCAGAGTCAATTGGCTAGCAAGAAAAAGGCTGAAGAAGAAGAAAAAGCCAAGCTACAGTCCAAGAAGACCATTGCACTGAATAAAAGAACCCATGAAGAAAGGAAGGTCATGATTGACTTCCTTAAGGCTAGAGGAGATAGTGGAAAGAGGCTAGGTCCCATGAATTTCATGAACCTGCAAGCCCTCTACTTCAAAGTTAAAAAGGATGAGGAAGAAAGACTAGGGAAGAAGGCCTCCAAGAAAAGGGTACTTATCAAAGAAGAAGAAAAACCAAAGACAAAGAAACCCAAGCCTTCTCCCTCACCTACCTCTTCCTCAGTCCATCATCCTTCCACTCTCCTTCCCAAACCTTCCACTCCTCCACCCAACAAGTCCAAATCATCCCACCCAGCTCCCACTCATCAACAGCCTCCCTTAAAGAAATCCAAATCCTCATCTGAACCTGAAGACTCAAGAAACATAGTTGAATGGGTCTACAATCCACAGGATCAAAGGTTTGAGATCTTCAAGGGGAGAACTGAAAGAAGAAGATCTACATACAGGTCTGTTAATGAGGTTCTGCAACTACCAGATTCATACCTAAGAAGAATTTTGGAGCTGGGTGAAGCTCATGAGCCTGCAAATGAGAGAGGGAAACATCTTATGCTAGCAATCAGACATTACTTCAACCATAGCAAAGATGTGGTCGTGGATGTCAAACCACTCAAGTCCCACTCTCCATTTGTATCTTGGTCCTACAATGCTGATTTGGATGACTTCACTCTGATTGATGTAAAGAAGCAGCAGATGAGATGTTCAAGCAAAGCAATCTACAAAATGCCACACAAAGACATCAAGACTCTGTCTGAACTTCCACTGAACAATCCCAGCAAGGATCCAAGAGGCTATGAGGTTGAAAGGATAGTCAGCCACATGCAAAAGCTTCAGCAGCAAAGTAATTAGAAGAATTTTGGTTGCATCAGTCTAGGGGGAGTTTGTAGAACCAAAGACTGATTGCTACCAAATTATTCTAAGTACAAATGTTGCTGATAGGCTTATCAGCAGCATTCAACACATATGGCTGCTGATAGGCTTATCAGCAGCATTCAACACTTGTTGCTGCTGATAGGCTTATCAGCAGCATCCAACACTTGTTGCTGCTGATAGGCTTATCAGCATCATCCAACACAAGTTGCTGCTTATAGGCTTATCAGCAGCATTATTCTCATATCTGCTGCTGATAGCTTTATTCACTGAAGACCAAACGTTGCAGCTGACTACCCATGTGAAGCGCCTCTGACACCTTTCTGCAAAAACAACTGACACACTCCAAGCAGAAGGAACCTCAGTGGTGCAACCAATAAAGGACAATGACGCGCGTATCCAAGCATGCAAACAATGATGCCTAAGAAGACGTTTCAGTAAAGTTATCTAGATTAGCCTTTGCGTGTAATTTAGATTAATAAACAAGATCAACGGCTTGTGTTAGATCTGATCCTTAGAATCAAGGGTCTGTCTTGATTCTAAGTTACTATAAATACTATGTAAACACTTCATTGTAAGTGTGCTTGCTGAGCTTTCATAGTGCTTCTTGATAGTGTTTTACTTGTAAACTTGTAATCTCAGAAGTTTAATACAACAGTGCATTTATCAGTATTCTTGCTGTTTACTTGTTTACTTTGTTGGTTGTTATTGTTTCCGCCAATATCAACTAGAATAGAATCACCTTGTAATCTTACGATAATAAAATTGGTGTAATGACTAATTTTATTATCCACCTTTTTATGTATCTCTTAATTCAATGTACGGAGTTTTGATCTCCATTTTTGTGAATAAAAAAAATAAACATCTTGTTTATTTTTAGTAGACGAAAAAATAGTAGTAAAATTCTCACACTTTAGAGAAATAAGAGAACATCTTGGTCTTACAAAGTTTCATAGAATTAAGAGATAAGTTCTCTCTAATTTTCCACCATCTCATACTTCATCTTTTTCTTACATTTTCTAAATACATAATATACCCGGTGATACCTTGGGTGCGTGGACATCTCCGAAAGTACACGTACTATTTCGGTTGTTATACCCCGGGAGACAAACGCGTTCGTCTAAGAGGTGACGCGAAATCTGTTTTAAGGGACCCGTGTTGAACACGAATCCTCAACCAAAACCGTCAACGTTTTTAGTATGTTAATTGTTGCAGTCAAGGAGCATAATTGAAGACTCAACGTGGTGAAGACTCGAATCAAGAATATTCAAGAAGGCGTTCGTTGGAGTACCCACTAATTACATCGGTTGAATTAATTTGACACATATAAATTGTATTTTATATCTTTTTCATTCGGTTTCTGTATAGCAATGTACTATTTATTTCCCATATAATATTCTTTTATTATTATTTTTTAAATAAAAAGGTCTTAGATTCGTACATTGATTTGTTTGCCTGTTTACGTGATCCCGTTGTACCTTCTCAAGGCTAGGATATGATTTAACTCATTTAGGAAGTCAGATGTTTAGTTTTGTGACATTGATGATTTTCTTAACAAAAAATCATGCATCTTTCACTATTAAAAGAAGCATAAATATATACTTTAATCAGAAAAAAAGTTTCTTTTCTAAAAGTTATACCTTCTGAACCATGTGAAGCTGTGGAAGCAGGATAGTCAGATGCGGGTACCTTTTGGGGGGGGGGGGTACCCTTGTTGTGGGGTACCCTCCACCATGATGTTGATGTTTGTGTGCATATTCAGCAGCATGATGCTCAGCTATATTAGAGAAAAGCCCTTTGCCCTCCTTGTTATGATCTTTCCCTCCTCCCATGTTTCTTTGTTAATTATTTAGTATTAGTATTAATTACTTGCAAACACAATTAACATGGTTGGTTCTTCAGAGCATGTATTGAATAAGATTTGTGAAAGTGGTTACCGTTTAAAGTTGATATAAATAATGTGAGAGATATATGAGACAAGTATACGATCACTGAATATACATAAAGAGTATATATAGAGGTGTAGTAGACACGTCGTGTATCGACACGTTTACTTTGATACGCCACGTGTCTTTTCGGTTGAGTCCGGATAATGTAAACGTTTTTTTTTTAATTAATTTTAACCTTTTTTATATTTTAACTTTTATAATTAGTTTAGGTTATATTTTGTTTCTTTTATATTAAAATTTAGCGGCGGAACTAAAGCAGGGTCGGTGATTATATGGTATGTTAATAGGGTTATCAAGAGAGAAACTTTTCTTTGTATTTGACCCTCCAAAATCCAAATCGTGTAGTGAACAGAGGGTTGAAGATTGTGAAGACAACATAACCGAACTGAGTTTTCACTTTACCGGTCACCTGCAACTTAGTCTTTGTTCGGATAGAATAAGGAAGAAGAGGATTGAATTATTTCAAATATTTATTTTAAGAGGTAAATATAGACTACACAGGGTAACTGACAAAATAAAGTTTCATTGTATTGGGAATTACAATTTCTTTCTGTTAGCATTAATTTTCATTGAAAACAGTAATTTTATTTTTACTCTCATCATCTAAGTTTTATTCATGATTTATTTAACTTAAAAATTCATATAATATGACTTAATATCATATATATATATATATATAGATATATAGATATTTCTAAATCATGTATTGATGTGTTTAAAAAAATATTTTGATAAAGAAACAAACCAAATAAATTTTAAACCGTTACGAAACATGAAATCCAAGTTTACAATTAGTAGCCAGTCGAGTGATAAAATATAATCTATTTATATGCTAGTGACCGTAGGTTTTTTAATTATGACCCTCCAGATAAAAAGTTCTGGTTCCGCCACTATTAAAATTTGGTATTTTATAAAATTCTAAGTGTGTCATCGTGATGTGGCAATTTTTATCTACGTTTTGATATAGTTTTCGTTTGAAATGGAGTTTTCATAATAATGTACAAGTTATCGAATCATACGAACGTACAAGTCGTCGAAACTGATTTAAGGCTTTGTATTTTTTTCTGTTACAAATTTTACGTCGTTTCCACGTGTTTTTTTATCAACGTTTTAGTTAGATTTTTTTTATCAACCTTTATGTCGTTTCCACCTTGTGAAGAAACGCAAACCGGTCCGAAGAGTTTGCCTTCTACTCAGGAAGAACATTTTGTTCTACCGGAGTAGATAGACTCTCCGGACTACATGCCTTAGCCTTCGGTCTTCATATTCTTCTTTACTCAACATTAATTTCCCATAGGCCTGTAAATGAAACGAACGCTCATGAACTGTTCGGCAGAAAGTTCGTTTATGTTCGTTCATTTAATAAACGAACGAACACGAACAAACCTTTTTTGTTTGTTTAATTAAACGAACGAACATGAACACATGTGTTGTTTCATTCATTTATGTTCGTGAACGTTCGTTTATGTCCGTTCATATATGTTTGTTTATTAACGTTCGTTTGTTTGCGTTCATTTGTTTTTGGATAAATAATGTACATTTGAACCACCAATTTACATGTGTTTTTGGATGATTATTAAGTATTAGACTTGTTCATGTGCGTTCATTAATGTTCGTTTATGTTCGTTTGTGTTTGTTTATATTTTTGCGTCCACGTTCGTTTTATGTTTGTTCATTTGTGTTCGTTTACGTCCATTTAGCTTTTTAACAAATGAACATGAACGAACACGCACATTTTCATTTTCTTAATGAACGAACATGAATTAAAAAATGTGTTCGATTATGTGTTCGTGTTCGTGTAAAATTAAATAAACGAACACGAACATCGGCGTGTTCGTGTTCGTTCGGTTAGTTTACAGGCCTAATTTCCCATGACTAAATCTTCTCTCTATAGTAGTTTGCTCTCCGGAGTAGATTTATTACTCATAAGTAGAACTTAGACTTTTTATCCAGATAAGTCTTCCTCCTGAGTAGGTTCATTCTTGTTGGGTGTAACTTGGACTGTTCCTCAATATAAAAACTTATGAACATCAGCCTTTAGTTTTTTACTCTACAATCTCTCCCTAGGATGATGTTCATCAAGCCACCTTTCTTCTTCATCTTCTAGAATACCTCTTACAATATTTGCAAGTTTCTTTATAAGAGTCATGTAATCTTTAGTAGCAGCTTCAAACTTAGGTTTACAATGAATATTCATAGAGGCCAGAGCAAGAATGTCTTCATCATTAAGACATTTAATCTGAACAGTTCATACATTCTCATTGGTTCCAAATTTCATCCTCTCTTAACCACAAGTTCTGTACTCTTAGGGGCATTTGGTACGCCGGAATTCAACGGAATTGAAATTTGAATTCCATTCATTTGGGTGTTTGGTTTGTAAAGTTTGTTAGAATTGGAATCCGAATTCCATTCTTAACGTGTTCGGTAGAGAAAGGAATTGTAATTGGAATTAATTCCTTCAAATTCCCTCAAATGAAGGATTTCAAATTCCTTCCAACTTGTGAAGGAATTCAACTAAAGCAAATGGAATCTTTGACTACCGACCCTTGTCACCGTCGCCAACATCGTCACCGACCCTTGCGACCACTGCTGCCAACCCCGCCGCCACCACCGTCACCCCAACTCCTGCCGCTGCTAGGGGTGTTCAAAAAAATCCGAGTCCGAAACCGAACCCGAATTATCCGAAAATCCGAATCTGAATTATCCGAAAATTCGGATTCGGATAGTGATTTTCGGATATTTCGGATAGTTCGGATATCCGAATATCCGAAATATTATATTTATATATTTTTTTAATTGTTTTTATTATTTAAAAATAAGAAAATTTGAATCAAAACCCGATATATTATATTTATATATTTTTATATGTATATTTTCTAATGTTTTTTAAGGTTTTTAATTGTTTTTGTAATTTAAAAATATTATTTTTGTATATTTTTTTATATTTTCGGATATCCGTTTCACTATCCGAATCCGTATCCGAATTTTCGGATATCCGAAATTCGGATATCCGAAATTTCGGATTCGGATTCGGATAGTGAAATCCACTATCCGAAAATTTCGGATATCCGAAATTCGGATATCCGAATTTTCGGATATCCTACTTTGAACACCCCTAGCCGCTGCCACCCCCGACCATCCCCACTGCCACTCGCCGCCCTCGCCACCTCCGTCGCTCGCCGCCTCCGACACCGACCGTTGCGACCACTTCCGCCAACCCCACCTTCGCCACCGACCACCACCTTCACCCCGACCATCCCCACCGTCGCCACCCCAACCATCCCCACCGCCCTCGGCACCTCCGCCAACCGCCGCATCCGACTCCGACCACCGCCGTCGACCGCAAACGAAAATTCGACTATTTTTTGAGTTTTTTTTAATGAAACGAGGCAAATGAAATAAATATTTTGGTTTTTTTAGTTTTTAGTTATTTTTTGTTTTATTATTTTTTTATAATTTTCTTTTTCTTTTTTTAAGGGTTTTTTTTTCTTATTAAAATCCAATTCCAAATCTAATTCCTTAATGATTGTTTTGTCAATCAAATGGATTAGGAATTCAAATTCCTTTAATAGATTCCAATTATTTAAAATTCCAAATCCTTTGAACAAAATAAAATTCCAAATCCAATTCCTTAAAATTCCAATTCAAATTCCAACGAATTCCACGAACCAAACGCCTATATTAGCCTTTATGAACGGTTGTAGTGATACTGAATGTTGGGTATAGAATTGAGACTGATGTTGTCAATAGAAACTACAGTTTGTTCAATCGAAACTACCTAGTTTCGATGCCTGTTTTTCATGCCTCTTTGGCGGTGATTTGGAAAACAAGGCACATGAGGCCTCCTAATATATAGTAGAATACCCATTAGGAGTGAGTGTGTTTGTAGAGGGAATCACCACCCCAGGGGGGGCTCACCCTGGGGTGAGACTAATTGTTAGTGTATGATGAGCTTCTTTTTCATTTCAATCAAGAATCATACATTTTATGCTTTCAGTTAGTTGTTCTTTTTCATTTTCATATATGTTTGTTCGTGTATGTGATTCCCGCACCCGTCTCTACCATTTCTGACTCGAGAGTGATACCGGATCCAGAGATTTCGCCTCTCGATCCGGACTATTTGAAGATTTCTCTGCAGATCTGAGTTCTTTCAGGTCTGCTCAGGACCTACACTGAATTATGAGAATTTATTTCATTATACTAAGGTAGCACATCAGTTGGAGGTTGATTCCTCACCCTTTCTCTTGCAACTACATTCTCAACAGAATATGCAAATATTGACATTCTTCTTTGTGGAACACTTAGGGGGCGTTTGGTACGCCAGAATTCAATGGAATTAGAATTTGAATTCTATTCCTTTGGGTGTTTGGTTCGTAAAATTCGTTGGAATTGGAATCAAAATTCCATTCTTAATGTGTTTGGTAGAGAAAGGAATTGGAATTAATTCCTTCAAATGAAGGATTTCAAATTCCTTCTAACTTGTGAAGGAATTCAACTAAATCAAATGGAATCTCCGACTACTGACCCTTATCACCGTCGCCAACATCGTCACCGACCCTTGCGACCCCCGCCGCCACCACCGTCGCCCCGACTCCCGCCGCCGCCACCCCCGACCATCCCACTTCCGCTTGTCGTCCTCGCCACCTCCGCCAACTGCCGCCTCCGATATCGACCGTTGCGATCACTTCCGCCAACCTCACCGCCGCCACCGACCACCACTTCGCCAACCCCACCTCCGCCACCCCGACCATCCCCACCGCAGCTCTCCGCCCTAGGCACCTCCGCCAATCGCCGCATCCGACTCCGACCACCGCCGTCGACCGCAAACAAAAATTCAACTATTTTTTCGAGGTTTTTTTTTTTTATGAAACGAGGCAAACGAAATAAACATTTTGGTTTTTTTAGTTTTTAGTTATTTTTTGTTTTATTATTTTTTTATATTTTTCTTTATCTTTTTTTAGGGGTTTTTTTTGCCTTATAAAAATGCAATTCCAAATCCAATTCCTTAATGATTGTTTTGTCAATCAAATGAATTAGGAATTCAAAATTCTTTAATAGATTCCAATTCCTTAGAATTCCAAATCCTTTGAACAATTCAAATTCCAATTCAATTTTCAATTCCAACAAATTCCGTGAATCAAACGCCCCCTTAGAGTACTCTTATAACATTTGAATCAATATTTAACCATTCTTATAAAAAATGATTCAAAATCATATCCTTTAGGTGAATACATGTTTTCAATACATTTTGAATGCTTTCAAAACCGTGAACTGATCTTGATTTATGGTCTTGACTAAAATGAACTACTAAAACCATTTGGTTGCATAAGGTAGTTTAAGTGATTGCATTCAAGCCACAAGTTCATGTATGATTGGATCCAACTTACACACGTGTTACAGATGAAATGCTGTAATGGGGCTAGTAAGAGGCTCGGTTGTGGGCACACGCAAAACATGATCATCCGAGTATAATACAAGTATGATTAGTGGTTATACCTTTGGGTGAAACAGTCCCACTTAATGTGTAAACTACCAATCCAAATATTGGAAAATTGTTTTATAACTTCAGTTTAGTTAATAGCAAACATATATGCATTCCCCAACTTTCGTTGATATGTTTTCAAAACAATTTCAGGTAACCAAGGATAATTGTTTTGATTGAACATATGTTGAAAGGACAACGACTCCTTAGCAGATGATAGAGAGATAAGATGTCATAGGGATGAAGACTCCCTAGACATATGCTTTACTTGTTGGCTCTATAAAGAAATGAAAATCACTGTGTAAATATTTTCTAACGCGCTTTGTAAACTTCAGGGTGAAATTTCCTATTTTGAAATGAAAAACATATTTTGAGTTATTGCAACTTTATAAACATTTTTCACTGCATATATCAAACTCTAAAATAGAACCATGTACCAAACTACTGGTTATGCGCCCGAGGTCCTAAAAACTGGGGTGTGACATCCTTCACCTAGAGATGGAAACCGACCAATACTCCTCCTGGTCATAATTATTCAAGATACATTGGAAGGAGTTTCTTGTGTTCGATCATCTTTTTCCAAACCTACCAAGGTTGCCTCCTCTTCTAAAGAGGTCGATGAAGACAAGACTGTTCAACCTGATGACTCTTGGGATATGATTGATACCATTGTCCTTCAATGGATATATGACACAATCTCTAATGAATTGCTTCACACCACCAGACACAACGACTTTTATGATGCACTCTAAGTTGATCCTAGAAGATACACGCAAGGGCAATCAGGCCATGATAGTTGCACATGCCGTCAAGACGACTCTCAATGTGAATGCTCTGAAACCTAACTCTCAACCGACTCAGCCACCACGCAAGGAAAACTGAGCACCAGATTACCCAACCAACCTTCAATGCATAATCAAATGGATTACTTTATTTTTTGGTTATTCTTAAACAACATTGAAACAAATTAATAGACTACGATATTGGCGACAGGGGCGGATCTTACCCGCCCCCCTGATTTTGGGCTTAGAAAGTCTAATTTTAGCCTATTACGTCTCCTATCAAATAACCCAATTTCAATTTTATTTTTGTAGCCCAAAAACAAATCTCACAACCCCAAAGATCTTAAAGGTCGTCGGGCTGAGTTGTAATTCTTTTTTTCCTTTTTCGTTTATGTGTAAGAACTGGTTGTTTATTTTTTTGGATTTATGTTCTTTATTTGGTGAATTGTTTTTTGGTTTTTTATATGTAATATTTTTTGCCTTCAACTTTAGTTGTTCAAGTTCCGCCACTAATTAAAGAGTTAGTTCGTTGTCACCTTGGCTGAAGTGGTTGAGAAGTGTGTCACTCATTACAATATAGATGTTTAAATCCGAGCCATGAATAGTTTATTTCCACCGGTTATATATACATTTACTAAAAAGGTAACTCAAACTCATTTAGTTAAACATAAACGCTCATAGGGTTGAGTTCATGAGAAAACTTCTTTTCGTGAGAAAACTCGCGAAAACTGACCCAAACGAACTCCGACTGAACTCATTCCAGCGGCGTTAGAACCGGCTCGTCAAACTCGATCTAAAGCCTAAAGCTACACCCTATAGCTAAACCCTAAAAGCTAAACCCTACCCCTCAAAAACCTAACCCCCCCCCCCCAAAAACCTAAACGCCGACATGGTTCCAACGCCGCCAAAATGAGTTCATTCGAAATTCATTTGAGTCGGTTTTCTCGGGTTTTCTCACGAACAAAGAGTTTTCTCATGATCCATCTCCAACGCTCATAATACTATAATAGTGCGTCGACGACATGAGTAAATTTTGTGGTGGTTAAAAGTTAACAATGAGTAATGTGAAGGGGGTGTAAGTGCAAGTTCTTAAAAAAAGGTATAATCAACTGCCGTGGTGCACACTACGTAACCACATAACAGGAGAGGGGAAAGATATGGCGTTGGCTCCGTCTTTCAAACCCTTGCCATCGCCACCGCCACCGCCACAACTCCCCTCTTCACGGCGGTTCTCCTGCTCTTGCTCCGCCGTCGCTCAGCCGGATTCTTCTTCTACTTCATTATCATCTTCTCCGGTCACCTATCGTCCTGCCGTCATTCTGCCTGTATGTTCTCCATCACCTATCGTAATTTTGATTTCATTTTGTTTGTGTGATCAGGAATAGGTTTTGATTCTTAGACGTACGATTTGATGACATTTAGCGACAGCATTTTCACAGTTGGTATCCGAATTGAGAAGTGTAGGTTAGTTGCATCTTTTAACATCCATAAAATAGGGGGAAATGGGATCAAAATTGAAAATGTTTTTTTACATAATTTAATTTAAATTAAATACTTTTAAATTATAAATGTTTTTAATTAGATTATTTTAAATTAAATATTTTAAATTAAAAATGTTTTTTTATTTATTTTAAGGGCTAGTTTCTAACAATTATATTTTAAGGGCTAATTTAAAAACATTATAAATACAAGCGGTTGATACGGGGTTCTTCCCACCGGTTTGTGGTGTTACTTTAAAACCATGGCTGGTAAATGTGGTTGAAACCAATACGAGATAATGCTCCCGCTTGTAGGATATTATTTTAAATTTATGTAGGCTTTAATCTTTTAAGTCATTCAACTTTTAATTTTAATTTATGTGATTTTTAATTTTTTACTCTAACTATATTCTATTATTTTAAATGATACGAAATATAAAAAATAGGTTATTAGAAAAAGTAATTTGCTTTATAGAAAGTAAATGCAAAAGTAGGTGATGATGTGGATATATAAGGGTGTTGGAGATGAAATAAGGGTTTTTGAAGGATGAGTGGAAATCTACATGGCAGCTTATGTGAAGTTGTTAGCCAGGATCCTTGCTAACAGGTTTCAAGCTATTTTCATTAATATGTGACCTGTTTCTAAACAAGTCGTGTTCGTGTTTAGAAAAAAATGACACGATTAGTTATCGTGTCGTGTTCGTGTCGAACACTACAGATCATCGTGTCTTATCGTGTCGTGTCTGACCTGTTATGCCAGCCCTAACTGAAAGTCATCCATATGCATATTGCCAAACATAATCATTAAGCCATGTGTGCGGTTAATATGGATCTGATAAAGGCAAGTGAGGTCCAACATAAAACGAGCATAACTTTTAATCTGTCTAAGTTACGGGCCCCCAAAAACATCGATGAAAACAGCGTACAACGTAACGGGCCGGAAGTTATGACAAACTTCCATAGGCTGTTATTACTTGTATTAATTTAATCTTGATTTTTGATAGGGGTTGGGGAATAATACAGGTGACTATCAGAAGCTAGCTTTGACTTTACAAGGATATGGTGTTTCAACTGTGGTGGCCAAAGTTTCAAGAATCGACTGGCTGAGGAATGCTGCTGGTTTGGTTGACCCTAATTACTGGCTAGGCACCCTCCAACCTCGCCCTGTTCTAGATTGGTATCTGGTTTTACATAGTTTTTTCCTGAATGAATTGATTTCACTTGAAGCTAAATGTACAGTGGGCAGGTATTTAAACCGGGTTGATGAGGCTGTCAATGAAGCTTTGAAACAATCTCAAGGTTAAAAAGTTATCTTCTCTAACTTTGAATAGAGTGATCTTTAACATTCTGATGTATGAATCTGAATCTGAATCCTTACACCAACAAGATTGTTGATAATCTATGTATTGCTATATGTCGACTATTGTAGGTGGTTCGTTATCTATAATTGGACACTCTGCAGGAGGATGGTTGGCTCGGGTGTATATGGAAGAGTTCACCGAGGCAAATAATAATATTGCCTTGCTTCTCACTCTGGGATCACCTCTTCAGTATGTATTTATCAAATGCTTTAAACTTTGCTTCATTTCAAGACTATAGATGCTTCAAACCCTGGCTTTTTTTGTTTGTTTTTTTTTGGTGTCAATTTTTAGGCCACCACCAAAAGGTTTGCCTGGAGTTGTTGATCAAACAAGGGGCCTTTTGGATTATGTTGAGAAAAACTGCAGGAAAGCTGTTTATACTCCAGAATTTAGATACGTTTGTATCGCAGGCAGGTATATTGAGACACATACATGTGCATATTCTACTTTCTATCATATCAAAGGCTCAAGGGGTAAAGGGTGAGCTTAGGCACAAGGCGCTTAAAAAACAAGGCCTTCTTTAAGCAAGACGCATAGTATAAACATGCCATTTTTAGGGGTTTTAGAAATGTTTTAGGCTTGTTTTAGATTGGTTTAAGCTAGTTCAGACATGTTCCATGCCGTTTTTAGATGTCTCAAACAGTTTTAGATGTTTCAAACAATTTTGGCCAGAATCCTCGCCTGAGCGCCGTGATGGACGCAAGGCGGTATGGCTGGACCTCGCCTAGGCGAGCGCTTTTTGACTACTGTGCTTTTTTATCAGTATAATCTGTTTGTAACTTTGTACCATAAACATGTCAATAGTTTTGTATTCTGTGGTAATGATATTGTCCATAATTTAAGGGTATTTTAGATATTTTAGTAGTTTATATTCCTGTTTCGAGCTACTTGCAGGTACATCCAGGGTAGTCGTTTCTTTGGTGACTCGGATCCTGCAGCAACTGCTCCAGTTGCCATTGAGCAATCTGTTCCTGTTACAAGTGAGTCAGGCACTTTAATATCAACTGGTGCTACATTTCGCACCCGCTTTGTTGGTCAGGGATACAAACAGGTAACGCTTTCATCCAAATTCTGATCCAGAAATGGCAGTTGTACGGTATAACTAGAGATGGGCTGATCAGACGGGTTGGGTCGACCCAGAACACCTTTTGTCTTTATGTTTCTTTTTTGAAGTTAATAATACAATGTGTTAAAGTATGATTTCAAAAACTACTATGTCATAATTCATTATGAACAAAGAAATTTTGGAGGGTTTTATGCATTTTAGCTACTTTCAACAGATTAATTTGAACCAACTTTTCTAACTAAATCTTTTACGCATTTGACCGGTTTAAGATAAAATATAACTTGATTTTATCCATTTATTGAAAAATGAGTCGAAATTGATTAATAACCTTCAAGATGATCCCCATTGAGATCAAAGTTAGAAGTCACATTTGTTTACCTTAGGTGTAACAAGTATTCTGTTTCCCACAGGTGTGTGGGCAGGCAGATGTATGGGGTGATGGAGTAGTCCCAGAAGTATCGGCTCATCTTGAGGGTGCGTTAAACGTTAGTTTTGACGGGGTGTATCATTCACCCGTTGGTTCAGATGATGAATCAAGACCGTGGTACGGGTCACCCGCCATAGTTGAGCAATGGGTACACCACCTTCTTAACTAGCCACTTTTGTATATACTTATTGTTTGCATATTCTTTTCATATAAAATTGGCTATTTGTAAATCCACCATCTTTTACCAGAAATTTTAGTTTTACATCTAATAAAGTTCACCAGGTACACTGAAAATTGATGCTTGTCTCGGCCAGTGGCGAAGCTTGAAGAAAAACGAGGGGGGGGAACTTAATACCTATAAAATTTTCGGTCGAATACGTATAAATTAACACTTATGAGCGAAAAATGGGGGGGGGGGGGGTGGCTCAGGCCCGCACTAAGCTTCGCTATTGGTCTCGGCAGCTCAAAAACCTGTTTGAACATAAGGTCGTACCAACAGAAGCATTAGGCCTACATCTGGTTGAATCATCAGAATGATGGGTTCTCTTTGAGATGCTGTTAGAAAACACTATAGTTTACAAGAACCATCATACTTGGCTTCTGGCACTTCTTTGATGACTTGTGATTTAGAACAGAAGTAAAAACACTATATTATAGAGCTTAAAATCAAGATGCAAGTCTTTCTAGTGACGGACCCAGAAAATATTTTCATGGGTGTCAAAAATTTTCAGTGTTAGAATGTTTTATAAAAGGGATTTTTGTGAGGTCGGGTCATTAAATTTTTTTTTACTGGATTGAGTTGGGTTGTAGAACTTCTTTCACCAAATTGAGTTAGGTCACCGAAATATTGAGTTGAAATTTTTTTACCGGGTTGAAATCCGTTCATTTAAGTGTTTGTGTTCGTTCGTTGAACGAACACGAACAAGCCTCGTTTGTGTTTGTTAGGTTCGTTTACAGGCCGCCAGGGGAGGTTTTACAAGGCCGGTTAATTGTTTAGAAATGAGCAGAAGGGCTTAGAGTAAATGATTATTGGGTTAAATGGTTAGTGACCTAGTGAACTTAATTGTTTATTTACGATTAATGGAATAATGGGTAGGTTTAATTAACTAAATAATTTATAAAAGGTTTATATTTGTTCACTTAGTTTATAAAAATTATTAATAAGTTCATATTTGTAAAATTTTAATGAATTTTTTGGGTGTGGTTTTGGTTAAAAAAAAATTATGGGGTAGGTGTCAAAATTTCATGGGGGTTGCTCCGGATTATATCGTATGTATAACAAACAAAAAAAAATTCATGCGTGTCGAGCGACCCAACCCACAAAGGGTGGGTACGCCCGGGAGCCTTTCTACAACTTCTAGACAAGATATACAATTTAAAGGCAACACTCCAGAATTCACACTTATTGCACAAAATAAATTAAATTAAATGTCTACTCACGATGGGGATATGAATAAATTTGACATGTTTCAGACATGCTCAGACCAGTGTACCTTAATGGACACAAGGCGGTATGACTGCGCTGCGTGCTGCGACTAGTACTCGCCTTTGACTACCATGCCCGGGCGGGTGGAAGTCGACATGAAAAAAATTCTTAGCTTTGTCCTTGTGGGTGGACGGCCAATGATAGAAAAGATGGCCCACTGAATCAAAAATTACATAGAATATTAATGTGAAAAGTGAAATCCAACTAAAATAATGTATGAACAAAATAGACTACACAGGTTTGTTGATGATCATCTAAAAACTGATGTTCTAGATAATGATTTGTCCATTTTTAGGAGAGCTTGCAAGAGTCTTATGAATCATGCCTAGAGATGGCCCATCAGTGACATATAACCCAACTAAACTACTAAAACTGAAACAAAACATTCCACCATCTGAAATGCAGCATTAGTGTAACTGCACCATTGTTTACAAACTACTATCAGAAGCAAGTCAACCGCATTTACCAAGACGAAGGAACACCCAAACTACAGAAACGAGTATCGAATTGCATAAAATACCAACGGGCATTAAGCTTGTTTCCATTTCTTACAACTTTTTAATAACCAGCATCCACCTCAAAAAGCACATTCCTAGATCAAAACAAAAATATCAACAACAAACAGCCTAAACGTCAGAACCCGTCATTAGAAATTGACATCTTACATCAACACAGTCAAGCAGTCTTCACAAAATGAGGAGCAAGCAACTTGGCAATCTCTAGAAATCCAACTCTGTCTTTCCCATCAAATATAGTCTTAAGCTTCTCATCACAGATTATCTCTTTCTTGTTTGTTGGATTCTGCAAGAAAGCGGGGAGGCGGTTGTAATAAAAACAATCATGTAAACGTATCAAGAATCTTTCATTTTACTGTTAAAAACCCACCCCAATGAAATAAATTGGCTAAAATGTAAGATAGCATGATCAAGAATCTTTGTGACTCTATCTTATTGATTAGCCCCATATTTTGTTATTCAAAGCGAAAAGGATACAAGAAACGCAATGTTTGTGTGGATGAAATGTATGAGTGGTTTAGACTTTAAAAACACAAATTTATCTAGTCCCCAAGGGAAGGGATCATAACCTTCGTCCATGGCAATCAATCATTCTCCTTTAGTCCCTTTTATAGTGAACTCCATCGTACTAATCAGCTTGGTTTTAAAAACAGCGCCTAAGGTGCGCTTAAGGAGTGAGGCGATCAGGAAAACGCCTCGAGCCTTGAGGCGGCTCCCCATGAACATTTGAGTTAAAATTGGTCAACATTAGTCATGATCGGGTTTGTAGCAGGGTGATATGCAGAGACAACCAAAGGGATGAAGAGTTTATGAATTGTTTACATGATAAAAAAGGTCGATATGTAAAAAGGATGAGACAGATGCATCTTAAGGCAATGAGTAATGGTGTCGCTAAAAAGTGAAAAACGCCCTGCCACGTCACTACCACATAGGCGGAAGTAAAGCCACTAACTACTAGAATCACTAAAGTGTGTAATGGTTTCACTATCACATATACACATACATGAGATGTTGTCACGCCCTTGGGGGGTGGGGGTTTAAAAGCCCCCATCAATATGCCACCTCATCCACCCGTCCCCTCTCTCCACGCCTACACATAGCCTTATGGTTAACACCCCGCTCACACTTTTTAAAACCAAGCCAATCAGTTCAGGTTGTATATAATATTTCATTTTAATTCTTGATCACAATCTTAAGCCTAATGATATGAAGCCACAAATCAAATACATGTTTGATGCAACCAATACAACACATGAAAATGCAATAAAATACAACCTATAAACAAATATTTTGGATTCTAATCTACTTGTCTAAGATCAAAATGTTAGGGTTTAGCAATGATATGTAAATGTATCTTCATAACCGGCGATAGCAAAAACAAATAGACAAATTTACGAAGCTAATTGATCGATTGAACATGATAACCTAAAAATTTAATGAATAACTAACCTGTAGCTCATTGGACTTGATGTATTCCCAAATCTTCTTAACGGCGTCGGTGCGAGCGGACTCCGAGACACCGAGGAAGTGAGATAGGGCGGGTGAAATCGGACTCGGTTTCAGAATGCCAATTGGTTATGGTTTCTCTGCAGAAGGCTGCTTCGGCTTCTTCACTGTTTTCTCCGCTGATTTCTTGACGGGACTCTTCTTCTTTGCGGCGGTGACCGTGGATTTTGGAGTGGCGGACTTTGCAGCGGCGAAGAGAGTCCTGCAGCCGTTGAAAACCCTAGCAGTCGACGCCGTTGGAGTGATTATCGCAGAGGATTTTTAGAGTTTTATGTGTTGGCGACGGAGAGAAGAAAGTTGAATGAGGCAATGAGTAGGGTTACTCTGTTACTGACACGTGGCCTGGAGAAAACCGGACCGGGTGGATTCAACGGAAAAACTTGGAAACAACAATGATACTACTATTTTATTCGTTTGTAACTTATAACTTAAAGGAAATGACTGGATGACTTGATTGGATGTCTGGAATCTTTTTGAAGTAGATGCAAAGTAAAGAGATGAACATCTCAACTTACTCAGGAATTGGAGCTAGTTCATAACACCCCCGACCATCCGACCCAACCCAAGTATCTAAGGTTGTTAGTATTTTCTCTGTGTCTGCTGCACCAGTCATCACTCCACAAGTCTTGGTTGGTACTCCACAAACTGAACCAGATTCAATGTGTATCTACTTCATCGATTCCTGTTGAGCATATAACGTTGTTCAGTGCTTTTCTGCAAAGCTATGAAGCGTTGGTAGCTAGAAATCTAAAGATAGAAAACTTAACTGATACAGATAATTTAGAAGAAATGGACATACAATGGTAGATAGCTATGCTAACCGTGAGAGCAAAGAAGTATCTCAAAAGGACATGAAGAAATAAGCTGATGAGTGATAGAATTGGATTCGACAAATCCAAACTCCGGTGCTACAACTTCAAACAACTTGGGGATTTTGCAAGGGAATGCAAGGTTCGAAAGACAATTATTGCCCCAATACGATGGATCTCAGTACTAATCTCTTTGAAATGATACCAGAAATCAAAATTTAATCAATTGCTTTGAAAGATTCCAATCACAATGGTGTAAAAATACTAAGCAAACTCAAGAACAAGATAAAGAACACATAATCTCCATAAAACCCACAAAATCTATTGATTATAGCACTGGAATGATTACAATTTGCTCCTGCTAATCTAATTACAGCTCCTTAATGACCCAAAACATATACAAAAGTGTGAAATTCAAAGATCTAGCCCTAATGAACAAGAAACATGACTATCTATAGGGAAAACGACTAGTGTCGCCATGCAGGCTGAAGCCACTATTTAGTGTCGCCTGTACAAACTTCGGCGACACTACTAGTAGACCAAAATCTTCAAAAATTTCTTTTTTCAGCTCTGTTCTTCAGTACGTTGGTACACAATAATCTTTAAGCCTCAAAAATATCCTCGTGGATGTTGCATACCTAACGTTTAGTATTCAAGAAGCCTTTTATTCATAGTTATCTGTTCGGCTCTCATTCTCAGCGCTCTTGTAACAACCCTCATGTATAGAGTACCCTCGACTTTCGTAGCATTTCAAGAAGCATTTTGTAGCATGGTGAACATTTAAAGCAGATGTATCGAACATAAACATATCCATAGGGTCAAAAACCCTTATACTTTCTACATCGTGGATCTAGATGACCGCTTCACCGTCTGTTTGTTGTAATGCCACTTGTGAAAGTTGGTGAGCATCACTGGCAACTGCAAAGGTACTTGAATCTTGTATAACATCGGCAGACTTAACATAGATTGTGACTTTTCTTTTTCTGGTTATCGGTTCGATCATTTTCTTTGACCTTCTCCTTCTTATCTTTAGAGGCTGAAAAGTGGTGAAGCCATGCTCGCATTGTTTTTTGATGAGGTTTTGGAAGTCATTGGTTGCTGAGTTGTTGGACATGTTGATGAGATTCAGTGTAGCCAACTTTCTGATGTCCCACTGATGTGTGCTGCATGGTCTATAAAAAAACTAACAAAACCTAACCTAGATACTATAGCTTTAAATTTATAAATCTAGACTCAACCTAATACTAGACCACAAAACCGGCAAGTGTACCGACCAGTGTAGTAAAGTCTAATGAAAGTCCGGATGTCGAACCCACGAGACACTAGTGACAACTCTATCTATGTAACATCCATAATTTTCCGATCCTATTTTAGTTTATTTTAAATTATTACAATAGTAACACTATATTAAATCATGTATTTGTTTAAGCACATTATGGCACATAAATTATTATTTTCAAAATCTAAACTTTACGTTACCTATTAGTAACACATTTTTGTATACATATATATATATATTATAATTCTAAACATGTAATAGTTTCAAGAATACTTATTTATATATATATATATATATATATATATATATATATATATATATAAAGTATTCTTGAAACGATTACATGTTTAGAATTATAAATTTAAACAACATGCTTGTGTTGGTTTAGCTTTAAACAAGAATATGTATATTCAACATTTTTAGATGGATCATCTTAAAAGTTATAAAATTATTAATTTTATAAGTTTTATAGTTTTTTTAACAAAAAATCAATATATAAATATCTCTATATATAAATATTTACAAAATTCAATAAATTAGTTTTGGAACCCTTGAACATTTGGAACCTCAATTTGAACCCCCCACCACTTAAATTTGAACTCTTTGACTTCAATACTGACCCCATTCACTCAATTTTGACCCATTCACAAACTTTGTCATGTGTTGACTTTCAAAAGTCAAACAGATTCGAACATTTGACAATTTGACATTCAAGATCGATCAAATCCGTAATCGAAAGACTTGCCTAGTATACCAGATCGATTACCGACCTTCCTAAACCTAATTTACATTTCAATTCCACCCCATACACGTTTTAATTCGAATCCAAATAGTGTTGACTTCTCGGAGTCAAACCAAACCAAATCGGTTTCAAATCAAGCGATTGAATGCGTTTTAAAACCCGCAAATCACGCTATGATTGAACACGCATGTATCCAACCCAAGAGCATGACCAAATTCATCCACATTCAAACGAATCAACGCGTAATTACAGCTGTCGGTCGTCCTCTTTAAACCCGAATCAAATCAAGGCCTTTAAAATAAAATCAATCATGCAATTCATTCCCACACCATCGCATATCACTCTACAAACTCTCTGAGTACTTCTTCGACCCGCATTTCGTCTCTGGACACCGATCGAGTATCAAGAACACCTCTTTGTTTCCTCTAGCCGACAGTAATCAAGACTCGACCAATTCAGGTATGGTTTACATCATTCGTTTCGTCATTTTCCATTCATCGAAAGTCTCATATCAATTTAGTAAATCAAATCATAATCGGGTTCAATTTTCTGTAAATCATCGGACCCGTTCATACGGTTTTAAAAGGAAATTTCGATTCGTTGTTGTTAATACATTTAAGCTATTACGTCTCATGCTATACCAGCGAATCCACTCGGTTCAGCCGGTTAAGTCATTTCACCAGTGGACCGAGTGGCGTGGGTTCGAACCCATACAACCGGCCCTTTTTGCGCGTGACTCAAAACCATACCCGTCCCCCTGACCTGATTGTGTTATAGTTAAATCGAAGTGACTCCGTACCAAGGATAGTCCCCTGGTCAGTGGTAGTCCAGAGGCCTCACACAGAAACCACCCGGGTTTGAACTGGGTGGTCTGTTTCTTTTAAAAAATCAGTTTTAATAACCCAAACGTTTTATAAAAATTATTTTATAAACCATGCATCATTTAAATCTATTATACAATAAACGTTTGCAATTTTTAACATAAAATACCTATTTTCACAAATTTAATTGTTAAAGCATGCATTTTTATAAAACACTTACCTTTTCTTATATATATATATATATTAGGATTTAAACACACAAAACCTTTTCTAATATAAATATAAGCTACCTTTTTATTTATTCGTTTAATTGGTTATTTATATTATACTTTAACAATAAGTAAATAAATAAACTTATTACAAATATAAAATTCACCTAGGGTTTTTCTTTAAATATATTTTGACACGTTGTTATAAATAAATAAATAAATAAATAGATTTATTTATATAAAAACAAAAATCATATTACTTTTAACAATACTTATTATTTTAATTAAATAAATAAAAAGAGTTTTATTTATTTAATCTTTAACCCTAAAGACACATAATATTTTCATACAACATTTTGAACTCCCAAACTTTACACCAAACTTTTGACAACTTATATTTTCCTACATAAAATAACACAAACTTTATACAAATTCACACCTAACAAGACCCGATGAACATTAGACCTATCCTTAGACCGTGTGCATATTATTAATTTAAGATCATGCTTTTCACACTAGGTTAACTTGTGATATGAGAATCACTTGTGCTTCATACTTGCTCGTGTTATCCACACAACATATACAAGTGAGTTTACATAGCCTCTTTTTACATTTTGCATAATTTGGGGTGAAACATAATTACATTTTGAAAATCTTTGCAATTACTCATATACAATTCACTAATATGATGCTATGTGTTATTTGTGCTTTATGCTTGAATGCTATGAGTTAAGACTACATATACATGACATTAGTACAATCATTAACTCAGTACAAGCCAATGGTTAACATTGATAGATCTATTGTGTCTGACAAACCCACCCGGGTAGGGTGTTTGTTACTGACTTTACATTAGCGTAAACTGCGTGTTATGCCTCAGTCACAAGGTTTGATTGTACACTTAGTTTAACTATAGATTCTCCATAAATGCCTTATATATCATGTATTGTATGAATTGTATAAAACATTTTTAAACTTTACTTGTGGTGTCAAACCCTATGTATGCTCACCAACTATTTATAGTTGACCCTTTTGTTCTTATCATGTTTCAAGTACTAACTTTTGAGATCATTTGCAAGATGCTACACATAGGATTGAGGACTTAGTTAAATAACGAATTGAACATTTATGGTGTACTTTATTTTCCTTTTGTATAATTGTACATGTTTTGTTGAACAAGTGTTATGAAATTTTGGATTCAATTAATATATGAAACTTTAGTTGACCATGTGCTATTTAACAGTCTACATGCCCCGTCCCGATATATTCCGCCGTCGGTTGGGGTGTGACAAATTGGTATCAGAGCCTTGGTTATAGGGAATTAGGTTATTAGACACTTTTGACCTAGGCTATAATCCCAGGACACCCATATTATGCCATGCTACTACATGCCTGTGTTGTCAAAAGCCCTCCAGGCGAGCGCCTAGGCGCAAATTTAAAGCTCAGCGCAGCTATAACGCCTAGAAGTGACCGAGGCACAAATATGGGTTTTTTTTTGCAAAGGCTAGCTCAGGCGAGGGCTTTTTTTCAGGCGCCAAATCAACCAAGGTGTGGGCTTTATTCATTTAGGCGCAATCCAGTAATTAATTTCAATTTTTTTTGAATTTTTTTGACTATTTTTTAGGCTTTCACCGGCGGCTGGCCCTAGAAAAAAATAAGGACTACCAAATTAATTCCAAATCAACGATCTCTTGTATATATGCACCATTGAAGGTTACAGAATAACAAATTGAAGGTTACAGAATAGCAAGAAATGTTATTCAAATTTTGGTATTATTTTTTATTATCTATTATTTTTATCTTTTGGTATTAATTATAATAGTTTTTTCAATATTAGTGGTGTGCTATTAGTTTTCAATGTATAATATATTTATTGTTTTTTTCCTCTATATGCGCCTTTTTTATCTCAAGCACTCGCTTTTTTTGCGCCTAGCGCCTAGGCCTGAGGCAGTGCCTATGCGCCTTGAGTGCGCCTATCGCATTTGACAACATAGCTACATGATTACTACTTTGGGTGAATATTTTTATATGTTATCCTAAGTAATTACACTACATGATACAATACCTAGTAGTCTATGTGTCACACTACTTGATAACTCTTGTGCTTATATTCGTTACTATCTACGTGGTACCTATTTCATTCATTAAGTGCTATCATAAGTTTAGCACACATACATACACACCAAATTCTTCATGCACCCTTAATCTCACACACATGATACCATCATCTTTTGTGAACAAATCTAAACTATTGGGCCTAATACCCATTAGTAATAAATTGAGAAGCCCATATATCCTCCAAAAGAAGAAGACTGCTAGGATAAATAAACCTCACATTCGGGTCTCAAAGCCCCGTCTACAATGATTCTCATCATGACCATGAGCCCAACAACAATGTTATTAGCACATGATGGCTGGAAGAGTGTGTAGGACCATGAGAGATTCTTGCTAAGGAAAGACAATGTACTTAAGTGTGTCCTTGTGACCCACCCCTCTTTCCTGTGAATTCTCTTCATGGATACACTACTTATAGGTTAAGTGTTACTTTTAAAATACTATTGTGGAGACTCGGTGTTATGACTAGTCAAACTCTAAAGCTATGAGAAATCCTATATTTAACACTTAGTATTTTATTATCGCTTACAACAATTTCATTTTTATGCTAGACATGGACACCTACTCTCCTTCCTCCCCGGTATACCATCCCGGAGCAGAGTCTGACCAGGAAGAAGACATCGGGTCACCGGTGTATCGGTAACCAACACCCAAAACTGCTAGGCCAAGGTTCGATATAAGAGCAGATTGGATAAGGAACATGATATGTTAATAATTACACATATAAATAATGAATATTTCCCCTCATTTTGATTATTTTTTGTTGCAAATACTTTGGTTCGAACACTTATTTGTGTTTAATTTGAATATTGCAGCTCCCGGTGGGAACGTGGTGATTTTTGGTGAAAAACTCAAGGCTTGAAAAATTCTCGAAAAAGGAAAATTTTGGACATGGCCATGTCAAATTCTGACATGGCCATGTGAGCCAATGTTGCTGAGAAGACTGCATGATGTGCTGATCGGATGGTTCACATGGGCATGTCACTTTCGGACATGGCCATGTGCAGACGCAGATTGATCTTTTTAACCCCAATTCTCCCTCATTTGAAGGAGATTCAATCTTTTACACCAAACCCTAATTCTCCCAATCCATTTTGGCGATTCTTGGGCAGATCTTGCAAGATTGAAGGCCAAGATTGAAGATCTAACACTTTCAAGGAAGATTTAACCTCACACAGCCCACCTCTTCTCATTTTATTGGTTTGATTACTAGATCTACTATGTTTTCATCCATGTTCTTGAGTTTAGTTGTGGAGTTTGTAAGGCTTATGGGCTAAACATCTTGATTCACTTAGATTAGATGAAACTTAGCTAACTTTGATGATGTGTATTTGACTTTTGATGATTTTATGTTGATGACTTTAACATGTTCTTGAATCTTCTTCAATGATTATGTGTGTTATTTGAGTATATGTTCTATCTCGTGGGTATCTTGACCATATCATGTTGGAAAACCGTATGTGTTAAGGTATTTATTCATGAATATATGTATGTATGTGTATGTATTCATGACATTTGACTAGGAATGGTGGATGGGGATTAGAATATATATATGATTGTTGTTCAAATGTGCATCCTTGTGTATATGCCGTTACATTCGTTGTGAATTCATCATGTCATTGTCTATGTGTTATTATAATTTGTTAGCGTGAATTTGTAGTTCATATATTCATGATTTGATATTCACAAGTTGAAGAACTTCTTGATTATGTTTTCATTATGTGATTCGAGGTGGTTAATATGTGTTTATCGTATTAGCTTTCCAAAGAGTTATGGGACTAAGAGTCTTTAGCGGGATACTAGTTCATCTTTATATTCAACATAATGCTATCATTGGGTTTGCATAGAATGATTTTAGGTGGTTACTGTGTTAATATCACTTTAACTTTCCGAAGAGTCATATGATTAGATAACCCTGACGGGAGTCTATTCTATTTCCGTATTGCACGTTTATAAAATGATCTCATCATGAATCTGTATATGTTGTCATTGTTTGGCTAAGTGGATTCGAAGTCTAAGTGAATATCCTCTCTTGCTTATTTATCTGCCCTGCCTTCTATCCATCTTTTATGTTTATTTAGTTTAAAAAACAAAAATATCAAATCTTCTACTTTGATCGGCTAGACAGTGACAAAGGTTTATTATCGGGAGCTATCGTGTCCACGGATCGATACTTGGTTCTTGCCTAAAACTGTACTACTTATACGATCGGTGCAATTGCCTATTGTGTGTGTAGTTAGTCCTAAGGTGACAACCGTTTCTTTATTTAAAACACCGTTGTGTGGAAAATCTTTATTAAATTCTATATACACTTTACACACATCAAGTTTTTGGCGCTACTGCCGGGGACACGGTAATTCTGAGAACGATTCGAGTCATTGCTTTAGCCATTTTGTATATATTCGCTATTTTTGTTTTTTTTTAATTTCTTTTTTTCCCTATCTTTATCCGGTCCCCGTGATCATTTTGCTTGAGTGTTCTTTGCAGTGATTTTCATGGATCGCGACTATGTGAGTTACAGTGGAGGATACCTGTTTGATCATGGAGGTTACCAAGAGGAATTTTGGTGCGAGATCTGTGGAGGACCCCACTACACACCGGATTGTTATCATTTCCAGGGGTATCACACATATTGTTATGAAGAACCATACTCCCACTCACAACCATTTGAGGATCCCATCATGCCACCATCCCAAACCGAGCCCCGTCCGTCATTATATGAGTTGCTGAAACGAGGAATCGATATGTTTTCACAGCCGACCACCGGTTGTGACCATGATGTGGTTGAGCAACAAGAATTTTATGTTAGTGAATCCGAGGAACTGCTCCATAGAGTAGAGGCACAAGGCATTGTGTCAACGAGCTTAATGTCAACTTTCTACGAGAAAGTTCATCTTGCAACACAGATCTGAATATTGAATTGGAGCATGAGAATGGAAGTGAAGCCCATCTGGTTCCACCATTTGATGTGTTTGAGCAAGAATCTGAAGCGGATACGATAATGGATGAAACACAAGTCCCACCTCTGGTTCAGAGTGGATTCGAGTATGATGAGCCAGAGTTTCCATGCCTCCGCGTGCTGACCAATGAAGAGCTAGAATTAGGTAAGTGTTTCACTACTAGGTCGATTGGTTATGAGTATGATACTCATGTACCTTTGTTTGCATATGGTACCATGCATGATTCTTTGTATCCACTATGTACTTTACACTTGTCTTGTGAGGATGATATGATGCAGGGATCGCAAAGGGAAGAACATTGCGAGGACGAGCTCAAGAATGAGACGGAAGTGGTTCTCCCGAGCATCACTAATGGGGAGACCACATACCACATTGTTCCATCTTGGGAGGACGATTTTGGTGACGAATTGGTGAGCATATCTCTTATAGAAGGGAAAGGAGAAAGGTTTGACCCGGTTGGAGATCTTGATGAATTAGAAGCATTGCTTTATGGGAAGCCAACCGTGGTTATCAAGGAGAAACCACACCGCGAGGAAGAAGTGCAAACGAATGGGTTCATCATCGAACCAATGACTATGGTGACACTTGATTTTACGTTGTGCAACAAGAAGAGCCGGCCCGCAATTGACCATGATGATGATTTTTCATACTAAACAAAGGAACCACGGGATAAGAAAAAATCTTTTATCGGACCAACTGACTTGGAAGGCGCGACATCGATTCATAAAGCACGACAAATCAACACAATTTGTTGGGATGATCGCCTCCTTCATTACATTAGTTGTATCAGGTTTGGTCCGGGCAAATTCAAGTGTTGGTGGCATGACCCGATTGCTTTATGTTTGCATTTACCGTTTGGTTCTCACTAACCAATGGTAAATGCATTAAAACAAACGGGTCGGATGGGTTTGTATCATAAGCCACCCGTTTGTTAATTTGCCCCATCACTTGCCCTATAATGACATGCTCTAGGGCCGAGTCAAGCTAAGGACTCGTTAATAAATAAAGCGCTTCAGGGAGGCAACCCGAGTTTTTGTAAGTCGTTTGTTTAATATTTTTTGGTTGGTTGCGAGAATTGCCAGACATGAATTCAACACGAGCTCTATTGCTGGAACCCATGGTCTACATGGGCATGTGCCTGGTCCACATAGCCATGTGGATCGCAATTCCTAGCTGTTTCTCATACACATGGGCAGACATAAGCATGCCTGGCCTGTGTTACCAGGACACATGGTCCACATGACCGTGTCCCTGGTCCACATGGCCATGTCAGCCAAAATTTTCAAAAAAAAAAAATTTAAAAATTAAAATTTTTAACAATCTTTGTTCGTTTAGCGTTTTCATTTACTGCTTTAGTATGCGTGCTTTATATCTTTTGACTATACTCATCTTTTGCGTTTGAATGTGTTAGTGACCATTTTGGTTGGATTTTTCACGCTTAGAGCATAGAGGCTTTTTGGAAACTTATTGAACGTTTGTTCACGAATTTCACCAGGGTAGTTTTTTGTTTCACCGTTTCTCGCCCTCATATGCATTTTCATTACACATGCATTTTTTTGGTATATTGAGGGCAATGTACGTTTCAAGTGTGGGGATGTAGGGGTTTTTGTGAATTTTGCACGTCTATGCTATACTTCGCATTTCATTTTAGAAAACCTCCCATTTTTGGCAAATATTTCACTAAAAGTTCAATAATTGGCATCCATATATCTTTATTTTAGATGCTTAAGCATGATTGCATTGTCGGCATCACACGATTAAGTGAAACTCTCGAGTGTTGCAATAAAATATTTTAGAATATCTTGAAAGCATGGCAAGTTGAAAAATATGACATTTATGCATGTGTTTGAACCTTAACCCTTATCCCTCCGTTTCCGTGAGCATTTTTGAGCCTTTATTGCTTGTGTGTGCCATATTGCACTACATGTTCACGTTTTTGTTGGTTTTTGAGTGAGCCCGATGTTGCATTCATATTAGAACTTGCTTAGGACATACGTTTCAAGATCATGAACAAAGTTTTTGTATGAAAATGATAGAGGCATTAGGATCACCTACTTCATGTAGCCTTTTCCATTTTTTTACCCTACCCACATCATTACCACTAGTCGCCACATTGAGCCCTGTTCCCGTTTTGTGTTATAACCCGCATTTTAAACCAACTTCACCAAATTAGCCCTTTATTTTTAAACCTTTGTTTAAAATTCCGGTTTATGTTGGTTGTCTAATTTGTGCTCTCTAGTTAACTTGTTTAGAACTTATGTTGTTTCATTTGACGTTCGTTGCGGCTTTATTGAATCATATAAAGAATAAAAAAAATATATTATATATAAAAAATGAAAAAGAAAAAAGCTCAAAAAAATATATTATTGTAGTAGTTCCGTATAAGGAAAAAAAAAATAAATTTGAGCAAGTTTTGTGTATTGTACCGAAGAATCCTTTCCATAGCTCATTGCTAGTTGTGTTTAATTGGTGTATTTTTGTTTATTTATTATTATTTTTGTCTCTGAAGTTGATCACAATTAGCGTCTAACTATTTCGGATTTTAACCATTTAGCCACTTTATATCCCAAATTCCATACCTTTAACCCTACCCATGTTACAACCCATCAAAGTCCTTTTGATTTATGCATTTTCTCGTGTTAATTGGGGGAGATTTGATTCCTTTACAAGCCTATGATTATGTTGCTTCATTGTTTGGCATTGAGTGATTCATTTATATACTTGCACATATAAATAACCGAATGTTGAGTGAACTTTTTTGAGAGGTTTAAGCTCATGCATAAAAGAAAGATCCAATAGACTTGTTACATTGAATAGATATTGCCAAGTTTTGAATAGAAAACATAAAAACACTTTTAACTCGTTTGGTTTCTTCTTTTGACTGTTGGATTGCCTGATAATCTTTTATGAGTTTGGATTTCTTGTTAGCTTATGGTCTGCTTCCCACCTTTTGTTTTGCCAATGGGATTCTTTTAAAACTTTTGCAAGAGAGTTTGCTTGAGGACAAGCAAAGTTCAAGTGTGGGGATGTTTGATATGTTAATAATTATACATGTAAATAATGCATATTTCCCCTCATTTTGATTATTTTTTGTTGCAAATCCTTTGGTTCAGACACTTATTTGTGTTTAATTTGAATATTGCAGCTCCCGGTGGGAACGTGGTGATTTTTAGTGAAAAACTCAAGACTTGAAAAAATTCCCGAAAAAGTAAAATTTCGGACATGGCCATGTCAAATTCTGACATGGCCATGTGAGCCAATGTTGCTGAGAAGACTATATGATGTGCTAATCAGATGGTCCACATGGGCATGTCACTTTCGGACATGGCCATGTGCAGACGCAGATTCATCTTTTTAACCCCAATTCTCCCTCATTTGAAGGGATTCCATCTTTTACACCAAACCCTAGTTCTCCCAACCCATTTTGGCGATTCTTGGGCAGATCTTGCAAGATTGAAAGCCAAGATTGAAGATCTAACACTTTCAAGGAAGATTTAACCTCACACAACCCACCATTTCTTATTTTATTGGTTTGATTACTAGATCTACTATGTTTTCATCCATGTTCTTAAGTTTAGTTGTGGAGTTTGTAAGGCTTATGGGCTAAACATCTTGATTCACTTAGATTAGATGAAACTTAGCTAACTTTGATGATGTGTATTTGACTTTTGATGACTTTAACATGTTCTTGAATCTTCTTTAATGATTATGTGTGTTTGTTTAATTTGAGTATATGTTCTATCTCGTGGGTATCTTGACCATATCATGTTGGAAAACCGTATGTGTTAAGGTATTTATTCATGAATATATGTATGTATGTGTATGTATTCATGGCATTTGACTAGGAATGGTGGATGGGGAAAAGAATATATATATGATTGTTGTTCAAATGAGCATCCTTGTGTATATGTTTGGAAAGGCCGTTACATTCGTTGTGAATTCATCATGTCATTGTCTATGTGTTATTATAATTTGTTAACGTGAATTTGTAGTTCATATATTCATGATTTGATATTCACAAGTTGAAGAACTTCTTGATTATGTTTTCATTATGTGATTCGAGGTGGTTAATATGTGTTTATCGTATTAGCTTTCCAAAGAGTTATGGGACTAAGAGTCTTTAGCACGATATTAGTTCATCTTTATATTCAACATAATGCTATCATTGGGTTTGCATAGAATGATTTTAGGTGGTTACTGTGTTAATATCGCTTTAACTTTTCGAAGAGTCATATGATTAGATAACCCTGACGAGAGTCTATTCTATTTCTGTATTGCACATTTATAAAATGATCTCATCATGAATCAGTATATGTTGTCAATGTTTGGCTAAGTGGATTCGAAGTCTAAGTGAATATCCTCTCTTGCTTGTTTATCTGCCCCGCCTTCTATCCATCTTTTACGTTTATTTAGTTTAAAAACATAAAAATATCAAATCTTTTACTTTGATCGGCTAGACAGTGACAAAGGTTTATTATTGGGAGCTATCGTGTCCACGGATAGATACTCGGTTCTTGCCTAAAACTGTACTACTTATACGATAGGTGCACTTGCCTATGGTGTGTGTAGTTAGTCCTAAGCTGACAACCATTTCTTTATTTAAAACACTGTTGTGTGAAAAATCTTTATTAAATTCTATATACACTTTACACACATCAGAACACTGGCCCAAGACTTCGAACATCTAGATCACCCCCATCAAGAAACCCGTATCAGACACCTCACCTACACAACCAGTTACCATCCCATCTCTGGAACCCCTACCTAGCACCCGACCCATATCACCCTAACCTTAGGGAAAGGCATACCATGGCACCCTTAGTGCTATGGGAGTCCCTTTCGATGCCATTCACCAATATGTGAGGACCTCAGAGTTCGTGAGACAAGGGATGGAGATCGGGATAAGGCACGACTTGCAAGGACCAAGAATAGATAGCCTAGCGAATCAACTATGGTACCAAAAGGAGAAAATTTCCACCCTTGAAAAAGAAATGCTTGAGAATCGCACGGAAGCAACTAGAGCTGAGGCCATATCGACTACCCAAGTAACCATAGAAGTGCTCGTCTTGGTGATTATCTGCTTTCTAGTGGAAAGCTACCTAAGACGTTAGGAGAAATTTCTATTTATTGTCTTTAAATTTTCAGTTTGGGAATCATTTCCCTATGTTCTGAATAATGTTCAACATTTTAGCATTGAATAATGAGTTTTACACCCATCATATTTTCTTCAGAATCCCCCAAGTATCACTTTCTTCATTCACTATAATTTAGTACACTACCGACAATCTTCTTCGTAAATAAATCATCCTATTATTTGATTTAAACAACCTTGTTATTTTCAAACAAAACGTTTATCAAACTTTTCGATAGTATCAGAAATATAAATTTTCTATAAACATTTTCACCTTGTATGGAAACATAATACAACCTGTTTTATAAAAAACATTATTTCAAATTGATAAATAATTATGACTTTTTCTCGTTGAATTAATTATTTCTAAACTTTGGCTAAATTAATATACAACTACTTGTTTAGACATTGTAAATCATGGTTTAAGTTATTTAATCAATATTTTGTTAAATATTTTTATAAAAAGGCTTTCGTGTAATTAACTATTTACTTAGTCAACCCATTACTTTCACCCTCCCATCCATCTACAAACAATTTCTTACTTACAAACAAAATCAGTTATTCGTAAACGCTTTACTCAGAATATTTTTCTCAGAAGCCACTCACTATCTTACACCTTCGGTAACATACTGGTATGCTTGCCACTTCAAAGATATAAAACATTTCATGTAAACGTCAACTATTCATACAAACCTCCACGGGATTTAAAAAGCTACAACCTAGCCACTCACATATACATGAACACCAAACAATACGCTTGTCCGCAACAACTCGATCGCATACAAAACTCGTCAGTATACGTCACACACGAAATCCAGTAACTTATGTATGCACGTTCACAAAATACATAGCACGATCACATAATAAGTTGCTTACAATAAACATAATGTTACACTGATCGCATAATACATGAGACTTGTTTATTTGCAATACATATTCTATTGGACTGATCACATAATATATGAAACTTAGTTGTTTGCAATATACATGATACTGAATTGATCACATGATACATAAAAAATGTTTGTTTGGTACATAATACTAGATTTACCACATTAAACATGAAACTTATTTGGTTACAAAGTACATGATACTAACTTGTTTACATTACACATGAAAGTTTATTTGTTTACACAATACATAATACTAAGTTAACATCATACATGAAATTCATTTCTTACCATATACATGATGCTAAATTGTTCACGTTACACCTGAAACCTAGTTGATTACAAGCTACATGAAACTAGATCATACATGAAACCTGGGTGCTACATTATGCACTAAACTAAATTACTTACAATTGTTGCAATTGATTGATCACCTTATACACAAGGCATGGTCATACATTTTGTTCACCAAAGTTGATGTAACATCCGAAAAATAGTAAATAAATAAATAATAACATGATCGAGATTTAATCGTCAAAAATGAAAAGGGAAAATGGATGGGCTTGGGCTCGGCTCCAACGGGCCGAGGGAAGCCTAGGTATATAAGGGGCAAGGCAACCCACCTCACCATTCCATCCTCATTTCCTCACTTTAGAGAGAGAAACCATAGAGAGAGAAAGTTAGCGGATCAACCCGGAATTGAAGGAGCACGTTACTGCCGAGCTCGTGAGCAAAACCTCCGGATCAGAAGCTCAATACAGGTAACGATTTGGCCTAGATTTGAGTTTTTGTTCGTTTTGGGGTTTCGGGTTTTGGGTGAAAAGGTAACGTTTTTACGGATGAAACTGGAAGAAAAACATAGATTTGAGTTCCTAAACGAAAAGCAAACATTTTTAATGTAAACAAGTTCGGGATTTTGACGTGATTAGACCCGCATGCGAAAGTTAGCATTTTTGCGGGGAAACAGATCCTGCGTACTTACCAAGTACGCATGAATCACATCCTGCGTACTTATCAAGTACGCATGAAGAGGATCCTGCGTACTTATCAAGTACGCATGAAGAGGGTCCTGCGTACTTGTCAAGTACGCATGAAGCAGAGTCTGCGCACTTATTAAGTACGCAAGAACAAGGCCCTGTGCACTTTTTAAGTGCGAAGGCATCAGGCTGGTTAAGTAAAGTCAGTATGTTTAGAATGGTTAAACCGTTAGAGTTGGGATTAGGTCTGATGTGTATTTAACTAATCAATTCAGATCAAAAGTGACGTTGTTGGACCTTTGTTTAGGACAACCTAGACTAGCTCATTTGGTGAGTTCTATGTGCCCCCTTCTATGTTATGTGCAACTCATTTGAAATGTTTTGGGGCTGAAGTGTATACACTAAATGAATAAATGCTAGGAATGCCAACGTGATCATATGTGATATACAAAGATATATATTTATATATATATATATACATATATATATATGAAAATGAATTATGAACAAAGAATGAAACGTATGTTTACAAAGAATGAATAAAGAATGGCATAACGTAAATGAATGAAATCTTGCTTTATAATTATATATATTGCATGTTATGAATGTATGTATACGTTATGGATGGAAACGAAGCTAACGGCTACTACGGTAGATGGACGACCACTTGACTATTATGCAGCCAGAAAGGAAAGTCTAGAAAGGTAGACTAAATAATGGCCACTACGGTGGAGTAAGTCCCTAAATCGATGCACGGCTGTATAATTAGTTTAAGTGGGAAACGGATGCCTTAGGGAAGACGGGCGAATATGACGGACTACAACGGTAGGACGGTTAAGACGGACGGCCGAAGGTTGGCCGGACGGTTTCTAGGACCGGACGAGTAAAAGGGGTACGACGGTAGCTTAAGGGCGTATGTCTTTGTGACATACGCAGTAAAAGATGAGTTTATCACCCTTAAATGTATGACCAATGAATGTTTAAGGAAAGTAAAGGTGAATGCATATCTATGTAATCACATAAGAATGATGAAAGAAAAGCAAAAGCTATGAATACGCATTTATATAAATTTATATATGAACTTATGCATACTTTTAAAGAAATAATGTTTATACCTAATTGCTTTAAACTAGAACTCATCAGCGTTAGCTGACTTTTAGTATACATTTCAGGTGACAAAAGGAAGGGTCGTGCGAAGGCGTGATGGTTACCCGTCATATGACTGACATCCCACTTTCACATATGTTAAGACAATGTTATGTTTTTAATTGTTAAGACTTCCGCTGTTATGTTATGATATGTATTCGAATGATGTTTGCTTTCGCTACTCTTGAATGTTTATGTTAAAATTAAATTCAGTATTATGACTATGTTTATGAGTAAATCCAACAAGTGAGGTTACCCGGGAAGGGGGCCTTTCAAGTTGGTATCAGAGCAATAATTTGAAATTTACCCTGTCTTATTGTTCTAAAACTATGATTTGAAGGAATGGCATTGATGTATTCCCTTTATAAATATCAGGAAAATTAGGAACTACGGCAGGTGGGGGAAGGACTGGACGTCGAGGCGGTTGCACTGGCCTAGTGGGTAGACCTCCATTGAATCGAAGAAGTGAAGAGGAAGAGAGTGTGCACGCAGAACACACTAAGAGTGTGCACGAAACTAATGTGACCCCAACTGGGGATGACAATCAAGGGTCTCTACAGTTGGAACCCGAGGTTAGGGATGCTATTGCCCACGAGGTGGTACTCAATCTGAAGAACATATTGCCTGACCTACTATCTAAGGCACTAAAGAAAAGAAAATAGGAGGATGAAGGAAACAATGAAGAGAAAGTTTATGACAGTGATGGGGATGAAGTAAGAGTGGGACCAAGCAATCGTGGGTGTACTTACAAAGGTTTCAAGGACGGAGACCCACCCAAGTTTGATGGTAACAAGGATTCGGTGGCTACGTTCGAATGGATTGAGAGGATGAACGCCGTAATCAACATCAACGAGTGTCGACCGGACCAGGCTGTTAAGTATGTTGCTCATTCTTTCATCAATGAAGCACTAGGTTGGTGGAGAAACATTCAGAGAACAAAGTCGCCAAACGCTCTTGCCAGAATGACATGGGAAGACCTGAAAAAGCTCATAATCCAAAAGTTCTGCCCACAGAACGAGATTGATCGTGTGGAGAACGAGTTCCTAAACTTCAAGGCTTGCAACAAGACTCATCGCTAGTATACTTCAAGATTCAACGAGCTGGCCCAACCGGTACCACACTTGGTGGAAACTAAAGACCGTCTGATTAAATATGTGTGTTAAGTATGTGGAAGCCGGGGCACTACTCCCGAGAATACGTAAAAAAATGTCAAGTGTTAAGTATGTGTGGACATCTGACAAAGAATTGCAGGAAAGCCGGCCAATCTGATTCGGGAAAAGAGAAGGAACAGGAATAACCAAAGGCTAGGACTCGAGCCTACGGCCTGACTGAGGAGGAAGCAAGGGGAAACCCTGATGTTGTGTCAGGTACGTTCCTAGTTAATGATGAACATGCTGCTGTTTTATTTGACTCTGGTGCTAGTAAAAGCTTTATATCCAATGCATTTAGTCGTAAACTAGATTGCACTATCAACACCATAGTAAAGGCCTTTAGCGTACAAACTACAGTTGGTAAAAATTCAGCAGTATTCCAAGTAACAGAGGATTGCATCATAGAGATAGAAGGCCATAAGTTTCCTTCTAGATTATACCTTCTCACCTTAGGATGATTCGATATAGTATTAGGTATGGATTGGCTAGTTGCCAACGAAGCTCAAATCAATTGTTAACGTAAGAGGATACACCTCAAAGCTCCTAGCGATAGTCCAATTACGGTTTACGGGGATTGGAATTGCACGATGCCGAACGTCATCTCGATGATCAAGGCCGAAAGTTACAGGAGGCGCGGTTGTGAAGCTTATCTGGCGTATGTTATTGAAGATAGAATGAAAACGAAGGAACTCAAGGATGTACCCGTGGTGTGCAAATTTCCGAAAGTATTCCCTGAGGATCTACCACCCGATCAGGAAATAGAATTTCAGATTGACTTACTGCCAGGAGCTGAGCCCGTTGCCAAAGCCCCCTACCGATTGGCTCCGTCAGAAATGAAAGAATTAATGTCTTAACTAGAGGAATTAACAGAAAAAGGATTTATCAGACCGAGCATTTCACCATGGGGCGCTCCGGTACTATTTGTAAAGAAGGACGACAGCATGCGCATGTGAATTGACTACCGTGAACTGAATAAGATGACAGTAAAGAAAACATATACCCACTGCCTAGAATAGACGACCTTTTTGATCAACTGCAAGGTGCGAGTTGGTTCTCAAAGATCGATCTTAGGTCGGGTTACCATCAGTTGAAAGTAAGAGAAGAAGACGTACCAAAGACCGCGTTTCGCACGCATTATGGACATTATGAGTTTCTCGTGATGTCCTTCGGATTGACCAACGCACCAGCAGCGTTCACGGACTTGATGAATAGAGTATGTCGAACAATGTTGGATCGATCAGTGATAGTTTTTATAGACGACATACTGATATACTCGAAAAACGAGGGTGATCATCAATGTCACCTAAGAGAGGTTTTGGAGATGCTAAAGCAAGAAAAGTTGTACGCAAAATTCTCCAAATGCGCGTTCTGGCTTAGGGAAGTCCAATTCCTAGGTCATGTGATAAACCCAAATGGCATCATGATAGATCCTACAAAGATCGAGACAGTAAAGGAATGGAATGTCCCAAGGACTCCAACAGAGATACGAAGTTTTCTGCGATTGGCAGGCTACTATCGGAGGTTCATTCAGATTTCTCGAGAATAGCCTCGCCACTAACTAAATTGACACGGAAGGAGGTAAAATATGAATGGGGTTCAACCCAAAACAACGCGTTTGAGAAACTTAAGGCACGATTAACCCAAGCTCCAGTCTTTACACTACCTGAAGGAAATGAAGACTTGGTGGTCTACTCTGACGCTTCGGGTCAGGGTTTAGGTTGTGTACTTATGCAACAAGGAAAGGTAATTGCTTACGCCTCGCAACAACTAAAGATTCACGAGGTTAACTACCCAACTCATGATCTGGAGTTAGCGGCAGTAGTTTTCGCATTAAAAATATGGAGGCACTATCTATATGGAGTTAAATGCACCATTTACTCCAATCACAAGAGCCTGAAGTACTTTTTCGAACAAAAGGAATTAAACATGAGACAAAGGAGGTGGTTAAAGCTACTGAAAGACTATGACTGTGAGATATTGTACCATCCAGGCAAGGCCAACGTCGTGGCTGACGCTTTAAGCAGAAAGGAAGAATCGGAACCTATACGGATCAAAGCGTGTCAGCTGATTATAACACCAGATTTGATGAGTGAAATATCAAAGGCACAAGATGAAGCACTATTAGAAAGAAATATAAAACGGGAAAGAATAGTAGGACAACAAGGGAATTTGGATGCAAATGCATACGATGTACGAACTAAGTTTGGCCGGATGTGGATGCCTAAGATTGGCGAGCTTAGAGCCAAAATACTCGATGAGGCCCATAAGTCTCGCTATTCTATCCACCCCGGGACAAACAAAATGTATTAAGACTTGAAGAAAGAGTACTGGTGACAAAGTACGTGAACAAGTGCCTAACGTGTTCACTAGTTAAGGCCGAGCACCAGAAACCATGCAGTAAGATGCAACCTCTACCAATACCAGAATGGAAGTGGGAGGATATCACGATGGACTTCATTACCAAGCTACCACGAACAACTAAAGGCAATGATACCATTTGGGAGATTGTCGACCGCTTGACAAAGAGTGCTTACTTCTTGCCAATACGTGAGACTTCTTCGTCTGAAAAGCTATCAGAAATATTTATCAAGGAAATTATGAGGTGACATGGTATGACACTGTCGATTGTGTCCGACAGGGATACTAGATTCACGTCAAGGTTTTAGAAGAAATTCAATGAAGCGATGGGCACTAGACTGAACATTAGCACCGCTTACCACCCTCAAACCGATGGTCAATCTGAAAGGACCATTCAGACCTTGGAGGACATGCTCCAGACCTGTATCATTGACTTCGGTGGGAGCTGGGACAGCCATCTACCATTGGCAGAATTTTCATATAACAACAACTATCATTCAACTATTGGAATGCCGCCATTTGAAATGTTGCATGGAAGGAGATGTAGGACCCCGGTTTGTTGGGGGGAGATTGGACAAAAGGATTTTGCAAGTCTTGAAGTGGTCAAAGCTACTTCAGAGAAATTTGATCAAATCAAAGCTCGAATGAAAGCCGCAAAAGACAGACAGAAATCATACGCGGATAAGAGAAGAAGGGATTTAGAGTTTCAAGTAGGGGACATGGTACTGTTAAAGGTATCACAATGGAAAGAAATAATCCGATTTAGAAAACGTGGCAAACTAAGTCCAAGGTTTGTCGGACCTTTCAAGATTTTAGCGAGAGTGGGTCAAGTTGCCTACAGACTCGACCTACCCGTTGAGCTTAGTGGAATACACCCTACGTTCCATGTGTCGCACTTACGCAAGTGCCTAGCTGACGACACAGCTCACATACCTTATGACGAGATCGAGGTGGATAAAAGTTTAAACTATGTAGAGGAACCAATAGCCATTCTTGACCTAGCTAAGAAGCGACTACGCAATAAGTCGATTCCTTTAGTCAAAGTACAATGGAAGCATAGAAAAGGGTCAGAAGCTACATGGGAGAAGGAAGATGAGATGAGGGGAATATACCCTCAACTGTTTAACGTATAATTGGTTTCGAGGACGAAACCTCTTTAAGGAGGGTAGACTTGTAACATCCCAAAAATAGTAAATAAATAAATAATAACGCGATCGAGATTTAATCATCAAAAATGAAAAGGGAAAATGGATGGGCTTGGGCTCGGCTCCAACGGGCCGAGGGAAGCCCATGTATATAAGAGGCAAGGCAGCCCACCTCACCATTCCATCCTTATTTCCTCACTTTAGAGAGAGAAACCATAGAGAGAGAAAGTTGGCGGATCACCCGGAATTGAAGGAGCACGTTACTGCCGAGCTCGTGAGCAAAACCTCTGGATCAGAAGCTCAATACAAGTAACGATCTGGCCTAGATCTGAGTTTTTTTTCGTTTTAGGGTTTTTAGGGTTTTGGGTGAAAATGTAACGTTTTTACAGATGAAACTGGAAGAAAAACATAGATTTGAGTTCTTAAACGAAAAGCAAACGTTTTGAATGTAAACAAGTTCGGGATTTTGACGTGATCAGACCCGCATGCGAAAGTTAGGTTTTTGCGGGGAAGCAGATCCTACGTACTTACCAAGTACGCATAAAGCACATCCTGCGTACTTATCAAGTACGCATGAAGAGGATCCTGCGTACTTATCAAGTACGTATGAAGAGGATCCTGCGTACTTATCAAGTACGCATGAAGAGGGTCCTGCGTACTTGTCAAGTACGCATGAAGCAGAGTCTGCGCACTTATTAAGTACGCAAGAACAAGACCCTGCACACTTGTTAAGTGCGTAGGCATCAGGCTGGTTAAGTAAAGTCAGTATGTTTAGAATGGTTAAACCGTTAGAGTCGGGATTAGGTCAGATGTGTATTTAACTAATCAATTCAGATCGGAAATGACGTTGTTGGACCTTTGTTTAGGACAACCCAGACTAGCTCATCAGGTGAGATCTATGTGCCCCCTTCTATGTTATGTGCAACTCATTTTAAATGTTTTGAGGCTGAAGTGTATACACTAAATGAATAAATGCTAGGAATGCCAACGTGATCATACGTGATATACAAAGATATATATTTATATATATATATATATATATATATATGAAAATGAATTATGAACAAAGAATGAAACGTATGTTTACAAAGAATGAATAAAAGAATGGCATAACATAAATGAATGAAATCTTGCTTTATAATTATATATATTGCATGTTATGAATGTATGTATACGTTATGGACGGAAACGAAGCTAACGGCTACTACGGTTGACGGACGACCACTTGACTATTATGCAGCCAGAAAGGAAAGTCTAGAAAGGTAGACTAAATAATGGCCACTACGGTGGAGTAAGTCCCTAAATCGATGCACGGCTGTATAATTAGTTCAAGTGGGAAATGGATGCCTTAGGGCAGACGGGCGAATATGACGGACTACGACGGTAGGATGGTTAAGACGGCCGGCCGAAGGTTGGACAGACGGCCGAAGGTTGGCCGGACGGTTTCTAGGACCGGACGAGTAAAAGGGCTATGACGGTAGCTTAAGGGCGTATGTCTTTGTGACATACGCAGTAAAAGACGGGTTAATCACCCTTAAGTGTATGACCAATGAATGTTTAAGGAAAGTAAAGGTGAATGCATATCTATGTAATCACATAAGAATGATGAAAGAAAAGCAAAAACTATGAATACGTATTTATATAAATTTATATATGAACTTATGCATACTTTTAAAGAAATAATGTTCATACCTAATTGCTTTAAACTAGAACTCACCAGCGTTAGCTGACTTTTAGTATACATTTCAGGTGACAAAAGGAAGGGTCGTGCAAAGGAGTGATGGTTACCCGGCATATGACTGACATCCCACTTTCACATATGTTAAGACAATGTTATGTTTTTAATTGTTAAGACTTCCGTTGTTATGTTATGATATGTATTTGAATGATGTTTGCTTTCGCTACTCTTGAATGTTTATTTTTAAATTAAATTCAGTATTATGACTATGTTTATGAGTAAATCCAACAAGTGAGGTTACCCGGGAAAGGGGCCTTACAGTTGAAAACTATAAAACATTGAAGCTACTCGGGGTTTAACGTATTCTTGTTCAAACATGAGGAAGCTGTAACATTGAAGCTACATGGGGTTTTGACGTATTCTTGTTCAAACACTAGGAAGCTGTAACACTTTTAAAGCTTCTCGGAGTTTGACGTATTCTTGTTCAAACGCGAGTAAGCTATGGAACTTTAAGTTGTACTCTTCATTTTTTTCCTAATTGGCCTTACTCTCTAGGGACACAATTATTTGTTAGCAGCACATACGTGAAAACAATACACATCAACTAAGTAATTTAGTGCCCCCTTTTAACCGCACACAACACAAGGATCTATACAGACCATGCGACGATTCGAGTAATTACGGGTGTACACGTAATTATAAAAATCAGTGCCTGGAAAACATAGTAAATTCTGGCGTGTGTTATGACCTAAAACATATCGTGATATATAACAACGAAACTAATGTGATATGACAAGGGCTTGGTGTATACGCCGCTGGTACTTCCTATATATAAGTGTTTCTGTCATATTGTTAGTAGTAGCGTCATTTGTATCACGAGAAGTTTTAAATTATTTTGATCTTGAACAATATTTGTGAAATTTCTTGACCAGTAACGTATGTTGAACATATTAGACCACATCTTAAACAAACCCGGATCGTCAAGTTCCCCTCAAATCCATTCCAAGTAAGGCATTTCACCTTTTGATTCTTCGACAGATCTTTCCTTAACTCTCTTAAAACTAAAATCCACTGATATCATTCATACTTAACTTGAGCTATAGACCTAAATCTTTTTATCCATCATACTCCCCAAACCATCAATCAAAACTCAAAACTCACTTCCTTCCTGATTTTAGTAGTCTCCACTAGTTAAATTTCGGGACGAAATTCCCTTAACATTGGGAGACTGTAACATCCATAATTTTTCGATCCTATTTTAGTTTATTTTAAATTATTACAATAGTAACAATATATTAAATAATGTATTTGTTTAAGAACATTATGGCACATAAATTATTATTTTCAAAATCTAAACTTTACGTTACATATTAATAAAAAAATTTTGTATACATATATATGTATAAGTATTCTTGAAACTAGTACATGTTTAGAATTATAAATTTAAACCACATGCTTGTGTTGGTTTAGCTTTAAACAAGAATATGTATATTCAACATTTTTAGATGGATCATCTTAAAAGTTATAAAATTATTAATTTTATAAGTTTTATAGTTTTTTTAAACAAAAAATCAATTTATAAATATCTCTATATATAAATATTTACAAAATTCAATAAATTAGTTTTGGAACCTCAATTTGAACCCCCCACCACTTAAATTTGAACCCTTTGACTTCAATATTGACCCCATTCACTCAATTTTGACCCATTCACAAACTTTGACCTGTGTTGACTTTCAAAGGTCAAACATGTTCGAACATTTGACAATTTGACATTCAAGATCGATCAAATCCGTAATCGAAAGACTTGCCTAGTATACCAGATCGATTACCGACCTTCCTAAACCTAATTTACATTTCAATTCCACCCCATACGTGTTTTAATTCGAATCTAAACAGTGTTGCCTTCTCGGAGTCAAACCAAACCAAATCGGTTTCAAATCAAGCGATTGAATGCATTTTAAAACCCACAAATCACGCTATGATTGAACACGCATGTATCCAACCCAAGAGCATGACCAAATTCATCCACATTCAAACGAATCAACGCGTAATTACAGATGTCGGTCGTCCTCTTTAAACCCGAATCAAATCAAGGCCTTTAAAATAAAATCAATCATGCAATTCATTCCCACACCATCGCATATCACTCTACAAACTCTCTGAGTACTTCTTCGACCCGCATTTCGTCTCTGGACACCGATCGAGTATCAAGAACACCTCTCTGTTTCCTCTAGCCGACAGTAATCAAGACTCGACCTATTCAGGTATGGTTTACATCATTCGTTTGTCATTTTCCATTCATCAAAAGCCCCATATCAATTTAGTAAATCAAATCATAATCGGGTTCAATTTTCTGTAAATCATCGGACCTGTTCATACGGTTTTAAAAGGAAATTTCGATTCGTTATTGTTAATACATTTAAGCTATTACGTCTCATGCTATACCAGCGAATCCACTCGGTTCAACTGGTACCGAGTGACTTGGGTTCGAAACCCATACAACCGGCCCTTTTTGCGCGTGACTCAAAACCATACCCGGCCCCTTGACCTTATTGTGTTATAGTTAAATCAAAGCGACTCCGTACCAAGGATAGTCCCCTGGTCTAGTGGTAGTCCGGAGGCCTCACACAGAAACTACCCGGGTTTGAACCGGGTGGTCTGTTTCTTTTTAAAAATCAGTTTTAATAACCCAAACGTTTTATAAAAATTATTTTATAAACCATGCATCATTTAAATCTATTATATAATAAACGTTTGCAAGTTTTAACATAAAATACCTATTTTCACAAATTTAATTGTTTAAGACATGCATTTTTATAAAACACTTACCTTTTCTTATATATATATACTAGGATTTAAACACACAAAACCTTTTCTAATATAAATATAAGCTACCTTTTTATTTATTCGTTTATATGGTTATTTATTTTATACTTTAACAATAAGTAAATAAATAAACTTATTACAAATATAAAATTCACCTAGGGTTTTTCTTTAAATATATTTTGACAAGTTGTTATAAATAAATAAATAAATAGATTTATTTATATAAAAACAAAAATCATATTACTTTTAGCAATACTTATTATTTTAATTAAATAAATAAAAAGTGTTTTATTTATTTAATCTTTAACCCTAAAGACACATAATATTTTCATACAACATTTTGAAATCCCAAAGTTTACACCAAAATTTTGACAACTTATATTTTCCGACATAAAATAACACAAAACTTTATACAAATTCACACCTAACAAGACCCGATGAATATTAGACCTATCCTTAGACCTTGTGCATATTATTAATTTAAGATCATACTTTTCACATTAGGTTAACTTGTGATTTGAGAATCACTTGTGCTTCATACTTGCTCGTGTTATCCACACAACATATACAAGTGAGTTTACATAGCCCCTTTTTATATTTTGCATACTTTGGGGTGAAACATGATTACATTTTGAAAATATTTGCAATTACTCATATACAATTCACTAATATGATGTTATGTGTTATTTGTGCTTTATGCTTGAATGCTATGAGTTAAGACTACATATACATGACATTAGTATAATCATTAACTCAGTACAAGCCAACGGTTAACATTGATAGATCTATTGTGTCTAACAAACCCACCCCGGTTGGGTGTTTGTTACTGACTTTACATTAGGGTAACCTCGTGTTATGCCTCAGTCACAAGGTTTGATTGTACACTTAGTTTAACTATAGATTCTCCATAAATGCCTTATATACCATGTATCGTATGAATTGCATAAAACATTTTTAAACTTTACTTGTGGTGTCAAAACCTATGTATGCTCACGAACTATTTATAGTAGACCCTCTCATTCTTATCATGTTTCAGGTACTAACTTTTGAGATCATTTGCAAGATGCTACACATAGGATTGAGGACTTAGTTAAATAACGAATTGAACATTTATGGTGTACTTTCTTTTCCTTTTGTATAATTGTACATGTTTTATTGAACAAGTGTTATGAAATTTTGGATTCAATTAATATATGAAACTTTAGTTGATCATGTGCTATTGAACAGTCTACATGTCCCGCCCCGACGTATTCCGCCGTCGGTTGGGGTGTGACAATCTAGACTCTGACTCAACTAAATAACTGAATTATGTGGGGGGATTTGTGTAACTATGATCAGACTAATGATTAACTCCTAACTATTGACACCAACTATCAGAAAGACGAAACGGATGAGATCAATAAAGGATAAAGCACTATCTAGATAATGAATCTTATTTGACAAACATGAACTTCTCTCGGCTATGACATTTATGGTGGAACCGGGATCTTTGAATACGAAACCCTAAGACAACCTAAGGACCCCAGATCATTCTCTGGGTACGACCTAATAGGAAACCCTAAGGAACGTGTAAACTCACCTGTTGGTCGGATCACCTCTCAGCTATTTCCAACGATGATAAAGTACCCTACAGATAAATTATCTCTCAGTCCCAATGTCTCTATATGCCCTAAGACATACGGGTAACCTGGAAACTCTTAGTACAACACGGAATATCAACAATGCTAAGAAACCCTAGGAAACCCTCCTTTCAGAGCAGTTAACCTAAAACATCATACTAAGTGAATCCAAGTTCTTTAATTTACCATCAATCACAAACATAAACCGAAAGAAATCCACGAATCAATCAAACAATCATCGAAAACCTAGATAGCTACTATAGTCTAGCCAAGAAACATGTTCAAACTCAGAAAACACATCTCACAAGTCTTAGACATCATCCAACGCAAGTCTTAAACATCATCCAACGCAAACCAAAGTAAACAAGAAACAAAGATCGAAACCCTACGAGCAAGAACGAACACACTCGATTGATAAAGATCCGAACTTTAGCTTCCCGTTGCTTCTTCCTTTCTCAAAATCGCTCCTTTTTAGTCTACAAACGGCTGGGAATCAATAATAAAAGTTATGGGAGAGTGATATGCTATCATTTATGCATGTTTTACATGCACAATTATCCCCATACCTAGCACAAATCATAGAGAATATGATAAGATACGATACTTAATCCACTTATTAGGTCTGAGCGTTCATTAAGTACATTTGGAGGAAGTCGTGCATTCCGACTTACCGGAAGAAGTTACAAGACCAGACGTACGTCCGTCACAAGGATAATAAGTCCAAATAATGAATTATGAGAAACCGACGGACTTGACACCCCGTTTAGGGTTCGTTATTTTTTATTAAGGAACAGTTGGCCGACCGTATCCACTGTTCCGTAACAAAATACTAACTCTTTTATCGAAAGGGTTAGTACTAGTAACTATGACTAACCTTACTTTAAATACAACATTAATTAACAAGGGTTAACAACTAAAGTAACACCTTAAACAGAATGATATTTCTAAATACATTTCTTAACTTTTTATTTTTTCTTTTAAACAAAACCTACTTTCCAACTTATTATTCTAGTCAGACAATAGTGAGGGTTGAGTACGGGATCCATGTCCATGGTTCGATACTTGGTTCTTACCCACACTATATTACGTTGCGATAGATACACTTGCCTATTGTGTGTGTTTTAAGTTAAACTAATTATCATTTTATAAATTTAAAACCTGATTTTGTGTAGCTCTAAACAGAATATATTTATTACTACTAAAAACACACTATCAGGTTTTTGGCGCCGTTACCGGGGACACGGTAATTCTGCGAAAGATCTAAGTCGTTGGACTGACTATTTTTTTTTCTTGAGTCATGGTATTTGTGTTACTTACATATATCTTTGAAAGAATATTCGAGGATCCGGTCCGCAAAGTTTTTGTTAAGAAAAATGAACAAACATAAGTACCGCCATTCGAAAGCAAAAACATTTTTCTTAATTAGGCGTAACGCTTTCGAACGGTTTTTACGTGTTTAACATTTTTGTTTTTGATAATAACAACGTCGATACTCTGACGTTAGATTGCACAAAATGAGGTAAGTATCGTAGAATAAATTCGGAATTTTTGTTGCTAACATTCCCCGTTGACCACGATTATATTTTTTAGGTAATACGTTTGGAAAAATTAAATTTCTTTTTAATTAAAAATATAAAATTTATTTTCTAAAAACATTAAGCTGAAAAAATATATAAAAAAAGCTGGTCAAAAAGAGAGAATGCACGGCCGTGCATCGGCCAAATGCGGGTCTGGTGATTAAAGACAACAGTAGCTTCACTTTTCTCAAAACCTCACCCCAAACTCACTGCGAGTTGGCCGAAAATACCTCACAACCTTCGATTTTTCACGGTTTTTCTCGTTTCTTCAGTCTAATCTCTCCCCAAGGTATGTAAACTTGTCCATTATCGTTTTTGAGTCGATTCTTGCTTCATTTATGGATAATTTTGTGCAAATAGGGGCTAGGGTTTCGTTTTGAATTTTGGTAAAAATATGTTGAATTTGAACTTATTGCTCAATCTAAATGCATATTTAACCATAATAGATCATAATGTAACTTGTTTTAGCCTCGTTTAGACAGATTTGTTCCACTCGTATGATTTGGGTTCTAAATTTTTGCTTAAAATTTTTTGACATTAAATGTATGGATTAAAGCATGAATCTTTTATGTATATGTTTAAAATGTAGTATAACTTGTTGGAAGATTGTTAATTTGATGAACTAAGGCAAAAATTTTGACAAGTTTGACTTTCAAAAGTGAAAATTCCATTCATATCTCTTGATAAGCATTATTTGAATTGAGTCTTGTTTGATAAGCTGCAATTAACCAATTATGGACTTAGAAGTTGTAACCATGCCATGAAAATGCATGAATTTAAATTTTCTTTGAGTGGTCCTAAAATATATATGCATACTTTTTATGTCATATTAAAATTTTGGAGTTATTGCCATATATGCAATAATATTTCCCTATACTAACTCAATTTGTTGTTATATAGGACATGGCTGAGTCATCTAGGCAAGCGGGGCGGAAAAGAAGGAACACCAGACCGGGGTCCCGAACAGGATCCTCCTCGTCTGCCCACATGAGTGGCTCGCCACCAACTCCACCATCACCTCCATGACCTTTCAATCCGCAACCTATTCCAGAGTTACCACAAGACTTACACCCATGGCTTATCTTTGACCCTGATGATGTCATCGAGGTCCATGCTTACCGGCTCTTAGGCACCTTACTAACACAAGCCTTCGAGATACATAAAACCATTTGCTATCCAACTTTAGAGGATGTTAATCTTCTGAATAGTGCAGTTCCTCTAATCACGAAACCTTGGCAGAGGTTCTTTGCTATTAGGGAAGCAACATACTATGAGCTCACTCTTGAGTTCTTAGCTTCTTTTGAGTTTGACAGGTCGGTGGTAAATATGGAGATGTAAGATTGTGTGAGGTTTAGGATGGCTAGACAGTGGTATGCAGTGACTTTTTCTGAATTTGGGGTAAAGATGGGATTGTACAGGCATAGGGAGAGAAAAGAACCGATCTTAACTGAGAGTAAATCTGAGTTTGCAGAAGGTGAAGCCTCGGTATTTTGGAACAGAATCGAGTCAGGACTCTTTGACCCGCATACCCAGAAAAGCACCAGGATCAAACACCCTCTCTACCGTTGTCTGCATCGATGTATTTTCCTTTCTATTGGGGGTGGGGGGGAGGAAGGATAACCGTGAGAGACCTTTTCCATCTCTATTGCCTGATTGATCAAGTTCCCTGTACCTAGCCTACAGCTTGGCCAAATTCTTCACCTGAGCCATAGGCTACAGTTCCAACAGCCACACCTTTAGAGGACCATACATCACCCATCCGACTCAATACTTAGGTGTTTTGTCCCCTGTAAATATTAGACAAATCCAAGATATGGATCTGCCCATTCAACCTATAGACACCCAAGTGATGATCAACATGCATATGATGAAGAAATTCAATGGGGTGTACCAGTTAGTGGGCATCAGGGGAACATTTGGATAGGTGAAGTTGAAGAGTCTGAGGACGAGGAAGTACCAAGGGGGTGACTGCGATATCAAGGCCCAGATGTGTATCACACCACTGCTGATCCCACTATGCTGAATTTGATGATCCGCATTGGTCAATTGGGACACACGATGGATAGCATGCGACAAGACTTTTACGATCACACTCATGATCCGTATGCCCATGAATAGTATCAGCAGCCTCCCGACCCGCATCCAAAGTGGCAGCGTCTTCCTTTCCGGTAGCTACTCTCTTCAACTTTCATCCTTGATATGTGTGGTTCTTGTCTGATGTAGTTATGGTTCTTGACTTTGAACAATGTTTGTTGGTTTGTTTACCTAGACATGTACCATTTTTACCGGTTACAGGTGTAACCGTTGACAGGGTGGCATCGCCACCAACTTATCCGACCGCCAATATTTGGTGAATATTAGTTTAAATTTTCTGTTTAATATTTACTTTTTGTTTGAGCATTGCATAACATAACAGGGACACACAGTTTTTGGAGCACATACTAACCAAGCTGAGAAAATCAACCATACGCATGATGGTGAGGCATTAACAAGGGAGTTTCAATTTTTTCCACCTTTATCCTACCCATGACAACCATTAAATAGCATATCCTCGTATAACAAGGACATTGTCAAATTCTAAGTATGGGGTGTTAGGAAATTCACTAATGCATCGGCAGCATAATATGTCCTAAGTGCATGATTAACAAGTATTCAATCCTTTGAATTGAAATACACATAGAAATCATTAAAACATTTTCAAAAACAACCTATAAAGTTGTAAGCTTCGTAAATAATCTAAAAGCTAAAAGTCTTAAAAATCATTTGGATTAAAACGATCTTATAAAAACAATAATTTGAAATACCGTTGAAATGAATCAAGGAAACAAATAGAGAAGATTAGTAAGCACAACAGAAAGAAAGAAATAAGTTTATGCACATTTTTAATTTTATACCCTTTATCTTCCGTTTCATGTGAGAATTTGAGCCTATCCGAGCATTGTCATATAACATATCAAGTTTTTGACACCATTGCCAAATTTTACATGCTCATTTCGTTTGATAGAGTGTTTGCTAGTTATTGCTTTGCATGTTAGAACTTGTGTAAAACATACATTTCAAGATCATGGACTAAAATAATGCATAAAAATGATTGAGGCATTAGGATTCACCCACTTTCTTTAGCCTTCTTATCTTCTTTCACCTACCCTAAACATTACCCCCTAGTTAACCCCTTTGAGCCTAAACCCTTTTCATTTCTAAACCCACAAACGACATCAAGTTTTTGGTGTCATTTCCCTTTTTCTATTAGAAGTCAACTTGGCTATAATGTGAGGAGTTTTTGTCTACAAAAAGATTCATAATTCATCGTAAGATCAACGAATGAAAATTAGCAATAAGAGAAGGATGAATATGAAAATGAAAAGAAAAGAAAAAAGGGCAACAAAAAGAAAGTTATACTCGCCCAAATTATTGATGAAATTTCATCAAAAGAAAATCAAACTCACTCGAAAAACTGGAGTATGCAAAGCAAATCAAGAATATGGATGTATTAGGAAGAAACAACCGAAAAATCTATGAGGGATTGATAGTAGTGAATGCTTAAAAATAAGAAGAAGTTTGCATTCTTGAAGAAAGAAATTGGTCTTGACGATCTGACCTTAAAAGAGTCCTTAGATTAGTCACAATGTCTAGTCTAAGCTTATCAACAAGCTCGCTCACCATTTACTCATTAAGCCAAGTCTGATTTTCAATAATTAGCCACTCTTCCCAAATACTTCCAACCCTAACCCTAAGCCTATCATTACAACCCTTTAAAGCCCTCTTGATTTATGCACATATTTTATGTCAATTGGTGGAGATTTGATTTCTATACAAGCCTATGATTATGCGAGCACTAATTATAACATTGAGTGTTCCCCTTAACATACATTATCCATATATTAAACCCGAGTGTTGAGTGAACATTTGTGAGACTTTAATTTTGTGCATAATCATAGTTCCATCAAGTATGTTTGGCTTGCTACCCTATTGTGGAGAAACATTCGAAAGGTGCAAACATCAATTTATTATTGTTAAAAGAAGCGTTTAACCATTTAGGACAAAAAGCTTTAGATCAATGTTTTATTCTATGGGTATAATCATGCATGAGTTTGCTTGAAGACACGCAAAGTTCAAGTATGGGGTGTTATGATATGCTATCATTTATACATGTTTTACATGCACAATTATCCCCATAATTAGCACAAATCATAGAGAATATTATAAGATACGATACTTAATCCACTTATTTGTGTTACAATAGGATAATTAACCCTCGCATACAAAAACATGAAGAAAACACCCAAAAACAAGGCAAAATCAGCATTCGGAAGCCAATTGAACGAAACCGGACGCATGAAGACAAACAAGGAAGTCAAAAAGTCAACAAGAACCAAAATATGGCAATGCACGGCCGTGCACTGCCATGCACGGTCGTGCAAACCCTATTTTGGGTCCCTGTACTCTCTTGCTCTGCCAGATTCCCTCACGTGCAAAAAATAAGTGCTTTACACGACCGTGCATCCCAATGCATGGTCGTGCATTACCAAATTCCCAGTCTATAAATAGCAAGCTCATTCTAGTGTTTTAGGTGTCAAAGATCAAGAATAGGGAAGGCCTTAGTGCTTTGCTAAGAGCCGAAACTCTCTCGGTTTTGGTCCATTTAACTTTTTCTTTTTATTTTCTTTTCTAAGTCTTGTAATATGAACTTATTCTTCTCGTTCGAGTGAAACAAGAGGCAACCTATACCCACTCTCCTTTGGTGTTGGAACACTTCCACACATTATCTAAGGGTTAGTAGAGTCACTTGTATGGTCATTCATAGCTAGTCCTCTTGTCTTGCTCGAGTTGGTTGAACTTTAATTAATTAATGAAGTATTTTTAGTAAGTTATGTTTTTAAAGTCTTTACTATAAGTTTTAAAAAAAAGATCAGAATAAGTGATATTTAAACCAATCTAATAATCTTAAATCTTATGAGTTACCCAAGTAAGACTTCTTGTTTAGGAAGCTTATTCGATGATTTATACGGTCTATATACAAATGTTGGTGCTAGTCCGGTCGGTTAGTATAGATTTAATATTATGGGTTGATTGGGGGTTTGGGTATTCAGCAGGCCGTTTAACCAGATCGGACGGTTTGTGTCGGTATTTCTCTACTTCTCTCGTATCAGCTTGCAGACTTCTAGTGGGAGCCATGGGGTTTTGTCTTGAGAAGGAAAGTCTTAGTTATTTGAAATAATATTATAAGTAAATACAACTATTTAAGAAAATAAATTGTTAGGTCCAAGCGTTCATAAAGTACCTTTGGAAGAAGTCGTGCATTCCGACTTACCGGAAGAAGTTACAAGACCAGACGTATGACAGTCACAAGGATAATAAGTTCGAATAATGAATTGTGAGAAATCGACGGACTTGACACCTCGTTTAGGGTCCGTTATATTTATTAAGGAATAGTTGGCCGACCGTATCCACTATTCCGTAACAAAATACTAACTCCCCTATCGAAAGGGTTAGTACTACTAACTATGAACAACCTTACTTTAAATACAACATTAATTAACAAGGGATAACAACTAAAGTAACACCTTAAACAGAATGATATTTCTAATTACATTTCTTAACTTTTTATTTTTTCTTTTAAATAAAACCTATTTTCCCACTTATTATTCTATTCAGACAATAGCGAGGGTTGAGTACGGGATCCGTGTCCATGGTTCGATACTTGGTTCTTACCCAAACTATATTACGCTACGATAGGTACACTTGCCTATTGTGTGTGTTTTAAGTTAAAGTAATTATCATTTTATAAATTTAAAACCTGATTTTTTGTAGCTCTAAATAGAATATATTTATTACTACTAAAAACAGGCTATTAGTGAGTCCTAATCTATTTAGCCTTGAAAATAGGTTAAAATTCACGTAACTAGGCTCCCTCGCGTGTCGCTAAAGCTAGAGGACCATTTCTTCGCGTGTTGCGAGAGACAAAAGTGTCGCGAAAAAATTCTTGCCCGAGAATCTTGGCTTGTCGCGAAGATTTGCGTCACATCTTCGCGTGGTGCGAAGATGGGGTGGTAACAAAATATGTTGAATTTTTTTCCTCTCGTCGAGCTAGCACAAATCGATATAAAATATGTAACATTTCTGATTTTCATTATCTGTGTTTCAGTTCAATGTGATATATTTCAAACCCAATTCTAGTACACTGACTTGTTCTATTCGTACCAACAATTAAATACTATGTTTCAATACAAATCTGCAAATTTTACACAAGTATACCCTATTAAATTCTACATAAGTTCATATTTATACAAATTTATCAAAACTGAAATTTACAAGGACTGACTTTATAAATTAACAAGAAACTGTAATAGGCACGGTCGCGCCTCGTTCTGGCACGGTCGCGCCTCGTTCTGGCACGGTCGCGCGCCTTGCTTTGGAACGGTCGCACCCGGTGCCTTGGCACGGTCGCGCCTCATATGGGCACGGTCGCGCCTCTCATCAGTTAAAACGTAAATACAACCTTTAATCCCAGGGACGTTTGAATTCGTAACCGATATACGCATCATTACCATTAACAAAAACAATAAATCGAATAAACACCACAATTACATCCAATAACTCTAAGAAATTCGATTAGTCTCAAAAACCGAAATTCTTTCAATTGAAACCACAATTCGTCTATCCTATATTGAAAATCTCCCAAGCAAACACTCCGTCGAACCTCTCTGAAGCTCCCGAGAACATTGAGGCAGCCGGAGTTGCAGCAGAAGACGCCGAAAATCAAACCCGTCGTCGCCGAAACTCGTTCTATCCGTACGCCATCGATTCATCATCATTCCGGGTAATTGAAACCTCCTACACCTTCGTTTTAGTCTATAGATCAAAAGCCCCAACCTTATTTGGGCTTACAATAGCTAATTTAACACGAACCCGAATCTAGGGTTCATTCCAAAATGGTTTAATCGAATCCTACTCTGTACATGTTTTAATTACAATTAACCTATACCAACAGACTAGTAATCACCTAATGGATGAAAGCCCAATGATTTCCAGCATTAACATGATAAGAATTAGTCAATTCGTTTCTGTTTTGGAACAGACATGGTCGCGCTAATCTCCTAGCGCGGTTGTGCTTCATGAGACACGGTCGTGCTAATCCCAGCGCGGTCGTGCCTCACGCACTCAGACCCGGTCATGCCCCTTGGCTAGACTTGGTCGTGCCTCAGAACCCTAGACACGGTCGTGCCTGGCCCAGACACGGTCGTGCCTAGTGAACAACTTTGTTATGCCTTCTGTTTGATCAACACGGTCGCGCCCTGACTAGCACGGTCGCGCCCGTGGTCCTAGCACGATCGTGCCTTGTCTCAGGCACGGTCGTGTGTATGAGAAATTTTTGACAGAATACAAAAATTTATATTTTAAAATCAATAAGCATTCCAAATGAATTTTCTAATAAAAATAATTGATTTTATAAAGATTTATATTAACCTTGTTTAGAATAGGAATTTGATCTTTTTATTAGAAAATTCATATGCTATCTATATACAAACCTGTGTATGCTCACTAACTTTTTAGTTGACCTTATTTTATTCATGTTTCAGGTACTAATGTGTGATTTTGATCAAGACTTGCTACACATAAGTTTTGGACCTAGATAATTTTAATAAAGGATTATGTATTTTATTTTATGTACTTGGTTTGATTTAATTTTGTCTTGAATACTTGAAAATTGGATGATTAATATATGTCAATTTAGCCAACCTTGTGCTCATGAACAGTCAACATGTCCCGCCCCGACGTTTCCGCCGTCGGTTGGGGTGTGACAGATTGGTATCAGAGCCTTGGTTATAGGGAACTAGGTTATTAGACACCTTTGACCTAGACTATAACTTTAGGACACCCACTTATGCCATGCTTCATGATTATGTGATATGTGCTACATGCTATGTGTTACATGCTTACTATGATTAGTTATTATTTCGTTTTTGATGCCTTACTTGTTAAAAAATCATGACTTATTAAGATATATTTAAATAATAATTAAATAAACAATATCCCTACCTATACCCTAAAACCTCATAATATTCTTACCTACTCCTCCATCATCATCTTCTTAGCATGTGGAAACTTCATGGATCTAAATCTATAAAAAAAAATTTCTTTATTTTCTCGTTAAGGCTTTTAAACTTTGTTAATTATTTGAGGACACGTGAAATCTGGAAGAGTGACACCTGTATTTTGGGTTTTCTGCCTAGGAAATCATTTCACATAAATCCCAATCAACCGAGCGACCCGTATGCTTTTCTGGGAATTCCCGGGATGAGTGTTTACTTATAGGATAAAGCATGTCTCCTTGAAAGATTATATGAGTTTAATTAACCTTAATGTGTCATAGTATTCAAGTGATTTTATCACTATTTGAGTACAATCCAAAGAATGATTAACGATTTTATTTCTTATCTTATTCTTTTAAATCCAAACAATATTCATAACTTCTTACATCTTTTCTTGTATTGTGCAATTCTGTAGAATGCCTCCCCGTCGTGCTACCGTGACCAACAACAACACCGATATTGCTACCATCCTTGCACAACTTGTGAATCAACTCACTCAAGCTAATGGGGCCACCAATGGTAACCATGGAGCTAATGGGGGTGGTGGTGCTAACCCACCACCATGCACTTTCAAACACTTCAACTCATGCAATCCTCTTAAGTTCTATGGTACCGAAGGAGCTACGGGACTTCTTCAATGGTTCAAAAGTATTGAGAATACCTTCCTCAATAGCGACTGCCCTGATAACCTTCGTGTTCGTCATGCCACAAGTGTCTTACAAAAACGGGCACTCACGTGGTGGAATGAGGAAAAGAGAACTAGGGATGTGGAAGTAGCAATGGCCTTACCTTGGGATGAGGTTTAAAGGCTAATGACCGAAGAATTTTGTCCTCGAAATGAGGTAAAGAAACTGGAAGCCGAGTTTTGGGATCTTGCCCAAGATGGTGGTGAAAGTCTAGCTTATACAACTCGGTTCCACGAGTTGAGTCTCCTTATGCCCCATATGGTCACACCTTTATCCCGCTGCATTGAGAAGTATATTGGTGGATTACCTAGGCAAATTCAAGATACTATCTTAGGGAGAAATCCCGCAATACTCGAAGATGCTATCCGCTTATCTGCTACATTAACCGACAACCATGTGAAAGCGGGAACTCTGACTAGAAAAGGCACCAAGAAAGTTCCCGACACGACAACTCCTCCCGTACACATCAAAGAAGCCACAACTGAACCCTCTCGTAATAATAAGAAAAGAAAGGCTAGAAACTATGCTATGGTCACTCCTGCTATCCCTGTTAACCAAGTTGCTCCTATGGTTCAAGCACCAGCCAAAAAGCCATATGTTGGGATTTACCCACTCTGTGCCACATGCAATTATCACCATCTCCAAAACATTCCATGTCGTCTTTGCACTCAGTGTGGGAAATATGGCCATACAGTCAATTTTTGTAGAGCCAAAGCACTTACAGGCCAAGTCAACCCACCAAACCGAACCAACCCCCAAGTGACTAATCAAGGTGTTCCCGCTATTGCAAATTGACGTGCCTGTTATGAATGTGGTAACCCGAATCATTTCCGTGATCAGTGCCCAAGGTTAATCAATGCTAGATAAGGCAGAGCTCGTGGGCGTGCTTTCAACATAAACGCCAATGAAGCTCAAGCCAACAATGATGTGGTCAACGGTACGTTCCTTGTTAATAGTCAATATGCCTCCATTTTATTTGATACCGGTGCCGATAAAAGTTTTGTGTCACTTAAATTTGAACCCTTACTTGCAAAGACACGATCCCAATTAGAGAAAACCTTCACCGTCGAAGTAGCAAATGGTGACTCCCTTACAATTGATTATGTCATTCACGACTGCTCGCTAGAACTTAATGATCATACATTTCCAATCAACCTTGTACCAATGCCACTAGGGAGTTTTGATATCATCATAGGCATGGATTGGCTATCAAATCATCATGCCGAGGTCATCTATTTCGAGAAGTGCATCCGAATACCTCTACCGTCGGGAGAAACGTTAAGAGTCTTTGGTGAAAAGCCTTGCAAAGGACTAAAGTTAATGTCATGCACTACCGCCCAAAAGTACTTGTGAAAGAAGTACGTAGCCTTCTTAGCTCATGTTGTTCAAAAGGATGTCAAGGAGAAGAGTATCCAAGACATTCCCATCATTCGGGATTTTCCCGAAGTATTTCCCTAAGATATATCCGGTCTTCCACCAGTTCGTCAAGTAGAATTTCGCATTGACCTTATACCCGGAGCTAACCCCGTGGCTAGAGCTCCTTACCGTCTTGCACCTTCTGAAATGCAAGAACTTGCAATCCAACTCCAAGAGCTCTCAAACAAGGGCTTCATTCGTCCAAGTCATTCACCGTGGGGTGCACCCGTCTTATTCGTCAAAAAGAAGGATGGATCATTCCGCATGTGTATTGACTACCGCGAACTCAACAAGCTTACCATCAAAAACCGTTATCCCTTGCCTAGAATTGATGACCTTATTGATCAACTTCAAGGTTAGACTTGCTTCTCGAAGATTGACCTTCGATCTGGTTATCACCAACTCCGTGTACAAGAGGAAGATATTCCAAAGACTGCTTTCCGAACAAGGTATGGTCACTACGAGTTCATGGTCATGCCTTTTAGACTAACCAATGCACCCATGGTCTTCATGGACCTCATGAATCGTGTGTGCAAACCGTACCTTGATAAATTTGTGATCGTCTTCATTGACGATATCTTAATCTACTCCAAGACTAAAGCCGACCATGAGCAACACCTAAGACTGGTTTTGGACCTCTTGAGGAAGGAACAATTATATGCCAAATTCTCCAAATGTGAATTTTGGTTAAAGGAAGTTCAATTTCTTGGTCATATCGTTAACGACAAGGGAATTCATGTTGACCCTGCTAAGATCGAAGCGGTTAAGAATTGGAATGCCCCGAAGACCCCCACCGAAGTCCGTTCATTTCTTGGTCTTGCGGGATATTATCGTCGCTTCGTCTCAAATTTCTCTAAGATTGCTGTCCCTCTTACCGCTTTGACCCACAAGGGTAAAACTTATAAATGGGGACCAAAACAAGAAGAAGCTTTCCAAACTCTCAAGCAAAAGTTGTGCAATGCTCCTATTTTGACTCTCCCTGATGGGAATGATGATCTAGTTGTCTACTATGATGCTTCTAACCAAGGTCTCGGTTGTGTCCTCATGCAACGAGGCAAAGTAATCGCTTATGCATCAAGACAACTCAGGATTCACGAGAAGAATTATACGACGCACGATCTTGAGTTAGGTGCGGTCGTATTCGCATTGCAGATTTGGAGACATTACCTGTATGGCACAAAATGTGTGGTGTTCACCGACCATAAAAGTCTTCAACACATCTTCAATAAAAAAGAACTTAATATGAGGCAAAGACGTTGGGTTGGACTCCTTAATGACTATGACTGCGAGATTCGTTACCATCCCGGCAAAGCGAATGTTGTGGCCGACACTTTGAGTCGAAAGGACCATGTCATGCTTCAATGTGCCCGAATTCAAACCGACATTCAAAATCGTATCCTAGAAGCTCAACACGTCTCGGTCACTGAGGGTAACATGTAAGACGAAATGTCGTGTGGTGTGGAACTTCAGCTTAAATCTAAACCCAATGGCTTACTTTATTACTTGAACCGTATTTGGGTTCCCGATCGTGATGATCTCCGTACATTTCTCATGAATGAGGCTCACAAGACTCGTTATTCTATTCATCCTGGTGCAGATAAAATGTACCAAGATCTTCGCCAATAATATTGGTGGCCCGGTATGAAGAAAGACATTGCTCTCTATATTGCCAAATGTCTAACTTGCTCTAAAGTCAAAGCCGAACATCAACGTCCTTCCAGCTTACTCGAACAACTGGAAATTCCCGTGTGGAAATGGGAGAACTTAGCTATGGATTTCATTACCAAACTCCCTCGTACCTCAAGTGGTTATGATAGCATTTGGGTGATCATTGACCGTCTCACCAAATCTGCTCATTTCTTGCCTATCCGTGAAGACTATCGGGTTGAGAAACTAGCCCGAATTTACATTGACGAAATTGTGAGCCGTCACGGTGTTCCCTTAAACATAATCTCCGATAGAGATGCTCGGTTCACCTCTCGTTTTTAGCAATCTCTCCAAACTACTCTTGGTACACAATTAGATTTGAGTACGGCCTACCATCCCCAAACTGATGGTCAGACCGAGCGAACAATCCAAACTCTTGAGGATATGCTTAGAGCTTGTGTAATTGATTTTGGTGGCAATTGGGATTCACATCTATCACTAATCGAGTTCTCCTACAATAATAGCTACCACACGAGTATCAACATGGCTCCATTTGAAGCTCTATATGGTCGCAAGTGTCGTTCTCCTATCTGTTGGAACGAGATTGGTGAAGCACAAATCACCGGTTCCGAGCTAATTCAAGAAACATCCGACAAGATTATCCAAATCCGTGACAACATTCGAGTAGCGAGAAGTCGGCAAAAGAGTTATGCCGACAAACGACGAAAACCCTTGGAATTCCAAGTCGGGTGACCTTGTTCTTCTAAAGATGTCTCCGTGGAAGGGTGTGATCCGTTTTGGAAATAAAGGCAAATTAGCACCTCGCTATGTGGGTCCATTTAAGATCCTTGAAAGAATTGGGAAAGTGGCTTACAAACTCGACTTACCTCCATCACTTGGCAATGTGCATCCTCCTTTTCACGTGTCTAATCTGAAGAAATGTCTTGCTGATGAAAATCTCCACATACCTCTTGATGACGTGCACATTGACGAAACAATGCACTTCGTTGAGAGACCAGTGGAAATCATGGATCGCGAAGTCAAACAGGTCAAACGAAGCCGTATTCCTATTGTCAAAGTTCGTTGGGAATCTAAACGTGGTCCTGAGTTTACTTGGGAACGAGAGGATCAAATGAAGCTCAAGTACCCCCATCTCTTCACTGATGCCGTCGTCTCCACTAGCTAAATTTCGGGACGAAATTCCCTCAACATGGGGATACTGTAACATTTCTGATTTTCATTATTTGTATTTCAGTTCAATGTGATATATTTCAAACCCAATTCTAGTACACTGACTTGTTCTATTCGTACCAACAATTAAATACTATGTTTCAATACAAATCCGTAAATTTTACACGAGTATACCCTATTAAATTCTACATAAGTTCATATTTATACAAATTTATCAAAACTGAAATTTACAAGGACTGACTTTATAAATTAACAAGCAACCCTAATAGGCACGGTCGCGCCTCGTTCTGGCACGGTCGCGCCAAGTGCCTTGGCACGGTCGCGTGCCTTGCTTTGGAACGGTCGCGCCTGGTGCCTTGGCACGGTCGCGCCTCATATGGGCACGGTCGCGTCTCATATGGGCACGGTCGCGCCTCTCATTAGTTAAAACGTAAATACAGCCTTTAATCCCAGGGACGTTTGAATTCGTAACCGATATACGCATCATTACCATTAACAAAAACAATAAATCGAATAAACACCACAATTACATCCAATAACTCCAAGAAATTCGATTAGTCTCAAAAACCAAAATTCATTCAATTGAAACCACAATTCGTCTATCCTAAATTGAAATCCTCCCAAGCAAACACTCCATCGAACCTCTCTGAAGCTCCCGAGAACATTGAGGCAGCCGGAGTTGCAGCAGAAGACGCCGGAAATCAAACCCGTCGTCACCGAAACTCGTTCTCTCCGTACGCCATTGATTCATCATCATTCCGGGTAATTGAAACCTCCTACACCTTCGTTTTAGTCTATAGATCAAAAGCCCCAACCTAATTTGGGCTTACAATAGCTAATTTAACGCGAACCCGAATCTAGGGTGCATTCCAAAATGGTTTAATCGAATCCTACTCTGTACATGTTCTAAATACAATTAACCTATACCAACAGACTAGTAATCACCTAATGGCTGAAAGCCCTATGATTTCCAACACTAACATTATAAGAATTAGTCAATTCGTTTATGTTTTGGAACAGACACGGTCACGCTAATTTCTTAGCGCGGTCGTGCTAATCCCAGCGCGGTCGTGCCTCACGCACTCAGACCCGGTCATGCCCCGTGGCTAGACTTGGTCGTGCCTAGTGAACAACTTTGTTATGCCTTCTATTTGATCAACACGGTCGCGCCCGTGGTCCTAGCACGATCGTGCCTTGTCTCAGGCACGGTCGTGTGTGTGAGAAATTCTTGGCAGAATACAAAAATTTATATTTTAAAATCAATAAGCATTCCAAATGAATTTTTAAATAAAAATAATTGATTTTATGAAGATTTATATTAACCTTATTTAAAAAGATCAAATTCCTATTCTAAAATAAGTAGAAGTTATTTGTTTGAAACTTACAAAATTAAATTATTATTAAACCCTACACTTAGATATTATTTATACAACCCCTTTTACACGTATTTATAAAAAAAAATAGATTAACGAAAGTTATCTACTAAATTTATATTTAATATAAAATACCCGATACATTTTTATAACTAAAAGACTAGGTTACATATTTTTTAAATAAATAAATATAGTAAAAAAATTATTTATTTAATTTATATTTAAGAATTATTTATTTAAGTTATACTTAATTACCCCTAATACCTACATTATTTTTATGACTAAGTAAATAAATAATAATTTTGTAATTTATTTATTTAGTTATTCAAACTTTGATCAAAATGTTCTAAAAATGTTTATTTTAAACCTTTCATTTTATACAATACTTTTCAAGAACAGACCACTAACTTTATACACACGTCCAATTCAACCCTAGACTTAGACATAGACTATTGTGCACACTATTAATTCAATATACATTCCAATCTAGGTTAACGTTATGCATTACAAGGATCATATTACTATCTAGTCTCTCGTGTTAGCTACACCTTTTGAATCAAGTGAGTATTACATAGCCCCTTTTACTCTTTTACACCTTTTGGGGTGGAACATGAACACTATACAATACTATTGCTTACATTTACACAAACTATACAAATACAAATCCTCTTTACATTCATGTGTGCAATTTGAGCTTTATGCCCGAGTGCTAGTTGTGCTAACTTTTGTGTGCAATTTATGTGCAATCTTTAACTATTCAAGCCGACGGTAAACAATGATAGATCTATTGAGTCTGACAAATCCACCCAGATTGGGGTGATTGTTACCGACAACACAATTTTGCATGCTAGTTACAAAGGTTTGATTGTACTTGGTTACACAATAGCTGCTCTCCATAAATGCCTTATTTTATCATGTTATGTAAGGATTTGTTTATTTACAATCTATATGCTATCTATATACAAACCTGTGTATGCTCACCAACTTTTTAGTTGACCTTATTTTATTCATGTTTCAGGTACTAATGTGTGATTTTGGTCAAGACTTGCTACACATAAGTTTTGGACCTAGATAATTTTAATAAAGGATTATGTATTTTATTTTATGTACTTGGTTTGATTTGGTTTTGTCTTGAATACTTGAAATGAAATTGGATGATTAATATATGTCAATTTAGCCAACCTTTGTGCTCATGAACAGTCTACATGTCCCGCCCCGACGTTTCCGCCGTCGGTTGGGGTGTGACAAAATAGGTCCCACAACTCATTTTCTAGCCCGAGATATGCCCCTTTTAAGTTTTGACTTTTTCCAGACTTTTTCCGTTTCTCATCCCGGGTTCTCGTGCTAGTTTCTTTCCCGGTTCTTTTTCGTTTATGCTCAAAAGTGACCCGATTATCTACAAACCATGACACAACTCAATACTAAACATAAATGACTCAAAATGACTCTAAAAATGTATGAAAACGATACGAAACACGACGGAGTGCATGTGTGCTTTGCAACACATCAAAATCCCACACTTAACCTTTTTTCATCCAAAAGGTCTGTAATGGAATCATAAATAAGATCCGACTTTACAAACATCAATTACCAATTCACAGTTCAAAATACTCACGCGTTAAAAAGCAATAATCATTATTTCTGTCCAATTAAACCCAAGCACCAACTATCTAGCCTCAGTAATGTGTTCTAATTCCAAATTATACAACATATCAATTCAATCTATGTGACTCACACTTAGAAGCTACAACTCTACCTAATCCCGTCTCACGGTCATGTCTAGGCATGAGTTAAACCAGGTAGATTTGCCAACCATGTTAAACTAAGATTTACATGTTTTTAGAAATCAATGGATTATGTAATGAAAGGAATGAGTATTTTTAATTATATATGAATGATCTCACCTAGGGGTGCGTCTTCCAAGTCACTATCCCAGAAGGTAGCACATAGGCTGCAGTCTATCAATTAAGCACATAAGAATCAACTTAGAGGTGTATCCACAAAGTCACCATCCCTGTGGGAAACACATAAATCAATCTTATTTATCTAAACCCTGATCACTCAAGTCACAACCCATGGGTTACATGTATCCACAGAGTCACTATCCCCATCGGAAACACGTAGGTCAAGACTCGAGCTTTCAGTTTATTAATTACACTCATTATTAGATGGAATTATGGAAGCGGGCGCCACCAAACTTGGATTTATTCTCATAAAAAGAGGATGGTGTGCCATTAAAGTTTTCAAAAACCTCTAAATATTAGCTTAACGTGGCATCTATCACCCTATGTTGACAGTTTCAGTATTACCATTACCCTAAGATGAGTACCCACAAGATTTCATGAATTTATTATGTGATTAATCCTAAGTAACACTCACAGACTATTTAAGCTATTCAAACTGGCTGGGTCTACCAAAACATCACTAATTAGACGCCTTTTCTATTATTTTTTCATTTAAACAAACAAGTAGATCCAGTTGTACTATCATTTTCCATTTATTATGCAAAACTTTTGTTTTCAAAGGACATTTTTTCAAATAATTCAATTTTTTTTGTATTTTTGGATTTTTTTAAAGACACAAACTAGTTAAACTAGACACTCACATCCCCACACTTGAAAGACACATTGTAGTCAATGTGAAGCAAGACACACAAAAAATAAAAATGCAAAAATAAAAAAAAGAAGCGACTTAGCCGGTAATGAATGTGTAAACAAATGTACAGCTTCATTCTTCCTCGTGTGCACCGTATAACATTTTGGTCGCGGTTGCACACACTGCTGAGTTGCCTTTACAAACTAATATAGGCATCAGTCCCGCCCGAATTGAGATTGAGTACGGACACGACGAACAATACCTCGAAAATAAACCTAACAACAAACACGTAGCATTAAACAGACTCAAAATAAAATCCAAAACTTATACAAACTATACACTCGGGTTCTAACCCGAGCACCAAACCACACTAATCAGGCTCCTTTATGCCGCCCCCGTCCGGCCCGTTTAGTGTAATTTGTCTGCCACGGATTTGACAAACTCTGGTGGTAGACCTTAAATGGTTGTTGAAAGATCTAAACGGGCCGGTCCACCAATATTTGAACTTACCTGGGCCAAACCTGATACGTGGCATGTAATGAGGTGATTGGTCATCTCCAGTATACTGCATCCTATGGTCATTGTGTGACCATCCCAAGACCCTCTGAACATTCCGGTCCATATGTTTCTATTCCCTGTCCCGTGGTGTTACACCCCAAGACAACGAATCGCAGCGGAAATGTTTATGAAAGCATGGTGGTAACATAAGTTGGAGCCCATAATATAATAGCAAACACTTTTATTTATAAATTAGGGAAATAAGTCTTACATAAGATGAAATTTAGTTTAAACATAACATAAGTTTAATGATCCAGTACTAGGTGGATCATATTACAAAAGATAGTCCCAAATGAATTTCCCATGTGAAGCTTTTGCCAAAAGCCCATTTTCATGACCGCGCGTGCTTGTATCTATTTTCTTGAAAAACATGCTTAAAAACATCAACAAAAAGTTGAGCGAGTTTCACAGGTTTAAATAATTACTAACCGAACTATCATGCAACTTTTGACTAACATGTGCTAAGTTGTAAACTAGTAAGGGATACAACAAGATGATAGTACCTAGAGCTTATAATCAAACCGAGACACGAAATAAACAATATGTCCCCACAAAACCTTTCAAAATATGCTCTCTCGTACAAACGACCGATTAGCGCTACTAATCACGAGAGTGGGTGGTCGTACCTAAATAGATCTTTCAATATACCCTGTGGCCCACAAGAGGCTAATGATTATAATGGCGGGGGCTATTCATGAACGATTTACACGAATATATATATATATATATATATATATATATATATATATATATATATATATATATATATATATATATATAAATGCCCTTACTCGAGACCATCACACAAACACATATAAGTAAGTCAAGTATCATGATAACAAACAAACGAAAACATGTTCTTCCCCCATATTTTATAAACAGTTAAAATAATTTGAAAAGGAGTCGTGAAAACTCACCTTGAGCAAGGAACAACGAAATTGACAAGTACTAGCAACTACGCCCACGAATGCCGATCGGACCTAATAGTGCCCTAAATAAGATAGACATTTTAATAATCGAACTCAAGTCTTACAAATAAGTTGTTCATCCAACCTACTAGACTTATAATACTTTTAAGAAAGTATTTATTTATGAGAACCGTTGGTGACTTCGACACTCGGTTAAGATTTTAATGAAAATGATGGATTACGCACCCTTTAGATAAAATGCTAATCAACAATCAAAATGTGAAATTATAACCAAATAGCACATAAAAACATTCATACTTATATACATAAGTCCTAGATCATATGTGAACATACCCAAATCATACTACTTGCATATACACATTATTTAAGTAAAACGGTCAATTTTTACTAGTCAAATTCTCAATTTACCAATACTAGTGACCACATATCATCTCATAACATGAAATCATAATTGACAAACCATTTTTCATGAATCAAAACAATCTTTCATCACATTAGCATCAATGTACCTAAAACATGGCAATTTCTACGCATACGAGGTAACCGAATAGTCAAATGATGCATATAGAAACATGTTTAATGAAGTTAATCAATTTTTTTATAACTTAAAAGCTGTAAATAATCCATAAAATATGACCAAACTTTATGCTCAAAATCAGATTTATAGAACACTTATTTTTCATACCGAAAATAGTCGATTTTTACGACTAGTTTACCGTAAAACCTAATGAAATGCATCCAAACACCAAGATTCATACATATAACTAAAAATCTAAGTTTTAAACATAAAATATCATCAAGTTACTGCCATAGCTTCAGATTTTTAACAATTTCCTTTTTATGGCCAAATTTCACCGTTTTAGCGTACTTTTAAGCATCGTAAGCTAGTCCACTATTTAACCAGTCATCCCAACACATGATATACTTTTAGAACAGATTATTATAGCCAAAATACATCACATTTATCACATTATTTTCAGATTTCAATAATCCTTTTAATCCATACTCAAAACCTTAATTTAAACATGCATTTTAACGACAATTTTAAGCAATAAACACCTAAATCAACAAATCAATGATCCGTCCATAATCTATCATGATTTTATACAATAATATATCCTAATTTACTATTTGAAACTAACCATAATAAACATTTGTTTGCATGCCAAGATCAAGTCTTAAATCGTAACATTTTGCAAGATATGAACAAATACATACATACATATATACACGACACACATACACACCCATAAACACTTCAAAACCTTCAATAATAAGCCATAATTTACTGATTTAAAACTTTATAAAAAAAGTTCCTCTTAGTTGGTGGTGAACAATCACTTGTAAGTGTCAAATTCGGTAAAATAAGTAAAGGAATGGATGGGGTTTTCTTACCACTTAAATAAATCAAGGGAAGCACTATAAATGTAGGTGAAAAGGGAGTATTTTCTGCTGGAAACTCAGCTCCAAGAGACTCCAAGACTCAAAACACCATAAAAACTTCAAGAATAGTAAAGAACTTAGAGAGGTAATAATTGGAGATGGTGTGAAGACTTGTTGCAAGAGTTGAAGGGTATAAATAGGGGGAGGGGGGGCTGGTTTACGGACTCAAGAGGGAGGGAGAGGAGAGAGTTGGTCCAATGGGTATTCATGCAAAGAAATGATGAGGATTTGGTGTGTAAGATTGATTTTAAGCAAATGTGTAACCTTGGGTAAAATAATTAGATTAGATGATTTGTGGTAGGTGGGACCCACATTTTTCTGCAGATTCTTAAGGGGGGGGGGACTTCTAGAAGACCATTTTTTTATAAAAATACCCATAAGTAGGTAATTCTTTGTATAAAAACCAACCTTTTATAAAAATAAACCATTTTAAACATGGTTTCTCACCAAATAAAAATTATATAAATTAACTACTAATTTTTCTCTATCATAATTGATAAAGATCATAATTTTTACTAAAGGTGAATTTTTAACACTTCCGGTGCGCCAAACGGTTAAAATACTGGTAAAAACACGATAAAAATTACTGGACGCAACAATTAATAAGTAGCACATATAATCCACCAATGTAATTTTATCCAAGTAATTTTTGGCAGAAACGGATATTTTTATCTTACCGGGTCGTTACCAGCGCGTATTACGGGCATTTTACCGATACGCGATACCGAAATTTCCGAAATTTCACGAAATGCCAATTTTTGTAAACGAAGGGCTTTGCTAGACTTTATAATATCCTAATTAACTAAAATTAAGTCTAAGATGCGTATCAGGGCTTAACGGTAATTAACCTGAAAATCGTCGTATGTCACAGCCTTCCCTCCTTTAAGAAATTTGTCCCGAAATTTTCAACTATACAGTTTGGTTACGAACAGACTTGAACAAATGCGGGTACTTCTGCTTCATCTCATCTTCATGTTCCCACGTAAACTCGGGACCACGCTTTGAATTCCACCTTACTTTCACCAACTTGATGCAACTACGTTTCAACTTGTGAACAATCCAATCCGTGATTTCCACAGGTTCATCATGAATATGAAGTTTGTCATCGACACGAACTTCATTAGGAGGTATCATGAGTGTCTCGTCGGCTAGACACTTTTTCAGATTGGAAACATGAAACACGTTGTGCACTCCGCTTAATTCTTGCGACAACTCGAGTCGGTAAGCAACTGGGCCAATGCGAGCAATAATCTTATAAGGACCAATATAGCGGGGGCTAAGCTTATCATGCTTACCAAACCTAACAACCCCCTTCCAGGGAGAGACTTTCAACATAACTTTATCTCCTATCCGGAATTCTAACGGCTTTCTTCTTCTATCGGCATACTTCTTTTGCCTATCCAAAGCGACTTTCAACCGATCTCGGATCTTAAAAACCTTATCAGTAGTCTCTTGGATAAGTGCGGGTCCAGTTAATTGCTTATCTCCAACTTCTGCCCAACAAAGTGGGGAATGACATTTTCTACCATACAAAGCTTCAAACGGAGCGGCCTTCAAGCTGGTTTGGTAGCTGTTATTGTAGAAAAACTCAGCCAACGGTAGATGAGTATCCCAACTTCCAGCAAAATCAATTACACAGGCTCGAAGCATGTCTTCTAAAATTTGGATGATCCTTTCACTTTGACCATCACTCTGCGGATGATAGGCTGTGCTCATATCCAGACAAGTACCTAAGGCTTTTTGTAGGGCTTTCCAAAACCTTGACGTAAATCGGCTATCTCTATCCGAAATGATCGATATTGGCACACCATGCCTAGCCACTACTTCTTTAAGATAAATGTTGGCTAATTTCTTCATACGATAGGATCCTTTAATGGGTAGGAAATGCGCTGATTTCGTCAAACGATCAACAATTACCCAAATGGCATCAAAGCCACTACGAGTGCGGGGTAACTTGGTGATGAAATCCATGGCAATACGATCCCATTTCCACTGCGGAATCACAGGTTGTTGAAGAAGTCCAGACGGTTTTTGGTACTCAGCTTTGACTTTCGCGCAAGTCAAACATTTACCAACATATGTAGCAATATCACCCTTCATGTTTGAACACCAATAATGCTCTTTGAGATCCTTATACATCTTATCCGATCCCGGATGAATCGAATACCTGGATTTATGGGCCTCGTCCATAACCAATTCACGTAGGTTCCCAATAAGAGGCACCCATACTCTATCCATAAAGTACAAGGTATCATCAGACTTGGGCACTAATTCTCTGGCCATACCACGGAGATTCTCATTCTTCAAATTTTCTTCCTTCAAAGCTTCATGCTGTACATCACGAATTTGTGTTGCGAGGTTTGATTGAATGGTCAGACCCAGTGCACGTACACGTAAAGGCTTAACTCGCTCTTTCCTACTCAAAGCATCGACCACGACATTAGCCTTGCCTGGGTGATAACGGATATCACAATCGTAGTCACTGAGCAATTCCACCCAACGTCTCTGCCTCATATTCAACTCCTTTTGATCAAAGATGTGCTGGAGACTTTTGTGATCGGTAAAGATTGTGCATTTAGTACCATAAAGGTAATGCCTCCAAATCTTAAGTGCGAACACTACGGCACCTAATTCCAAATCATGAGTTACGTAATTCTGTTCATGCACTTTTAGCTGGCGTGAAGCATAAGCTATAAATTTTCCATTCTGCATCAGAACACATCCGAGTCCTTGTCGTGAGGCATCACAATATATTACGAAACCATCCGTCCCTTCAGGAAGAGACAAGATAGGGGCACTGCATAACTTTTGTTTTAGCAACTGAAAGGTTGTTTCTTGTTTTTCACTCCAAACGAACTCCTTTTTCTTCTGAGTCAATAGCGTCATAGGCTGTGCTATTTTGGAAAAATTCTCAATGAACCTTCGGTAATAACCTGCCAAACCTAGGAATTGTCGTACCTCGGTTGGACTTTTAGGCGCTTCCCAATTCTTGATCGCCTCAATCTTTGCTGGATCCACGTGAATGCCCTTCTCATTGATCACGTGTCCAAGAAAATAAACTTCTCGGATCCAAAACTCACACTTTGAGAACTTTGCATAGAGCTTCTCATTCCTTAGCAACTCCAAAATCAGCTTCAAATGTTGCTCATGCTCCTCTTTTGTTTGCGAATAGATGAGTATGTCATCAATGAATACTATAACAAATTTGTCTAAACACACCCTATTCATGAGATCCATGAATACAGCGGGAGCATTGGTCAACCCAAAGGGCATGACCAAAAATTCATAGTAACCATACCGTGTTTGGAACGCAGTCTTTGGAACATATTCATCAATGATTCTCAATTGATGGTAACCAGATCGCAAATCAATCTTCGAGTAATAACTTGAACCTTGTAGTTGGTCGAACAAGTCATCAATTCTCGGCAAAGGATACCGATTCTTGACAGTAAGTTTGTTCAACTCTCTATAGTCGATACACATCCTCATTGATCCGTCCTTCTTTTTCACAAATAAAACCGGCGCTCCCTAGGGTGAGAAACTCGGTCTTATGAAACCTTTGTCCAACAATTCTTGCAATTGCTTGGATAACTCTTGCATTTCAGACGGCGCCAAACGATAAGGAGATCGAGCAATTGGTGCAGCTCTTGGCACTAGATCTATTCTAAACTCAACTTGTCTTTGCTGCGGCAAAGTAGGCAATTCCTCGGGGAACACTTCTGGATAATCACGGACTATCGGAATTTCTTCAAGCTTCTTTTCTTCCACTCTAGTGTCAACCACGTGAGCTAAGAATGCCAGATAACCTTTTCGCAAATACTTCTGCGCCTTCATCATAGTGACAATTTTCAATGGGGGCACTCTCATCACCTTGAATCTTCAGCACCTTGCCGCTTGGGAGTGTCAATCGAACTATATTTTCGGAGCACACAATCTCCGCATGATTCTTTGATAGCCAATCCTTGCCAATAACAACATCGAAACTTCCAAATTCTACTGGCAGAAGGTCAATACTAAATGTATGATCTCCTAAACGTAAAGTGCACTCACGAAACACTTCATTGGTTTCTATTAATTTACCATTAGCTAACTCTATAGAATATTTATCATTTAATTTACTTGACTGCGAGCTAAGGAGAGGTTCAAAGTTTTTAGAAACAAAACTTCTATCAGCCCCAGTATCAAATAAAACGCAAGCATAATGGTTATTAACGAGAAACGTACCAGTAACAACTGACGGGTCCTTCTTCGCCTTCTTTCCGTCCATCACAAAGGCTCTACCACGGGCTTCATTATTCTTCAGTTTTGGGCAGTCTTTCTTAAAATGCCCAACAGTGCCACATTCGTAACAACCAGGGTTTGGTTCTTCCTTCTTCACAGTTAACTTCACACGGCAGGTTGGGGCTTGGTGCCCAAACTTGTTGCAACGATCGCAGACATTGCATGGGCCGGTGTGAAAGTAACCACACTTGTTGTAGTTAGGGCTTGGGCCCTGATTCCTTCTTGGTTCAGTAATATTTGCTGCAAACATCCTTCCCGGATTCTTCTTCTTGTTCTGGAAGTTATTAGCACGACTCCCAAAAGCTTCAGTCCACTTATGCTTCCCTTCATTAGACCACTTTCCTTTCTCCTTACAAGCTTCCATTGGCTTTCTCCTAGTACTACCCTTCTTCAATAGTCCAGTACGAACTGCATCATCAGCTAAAGTGTGTGCCAGCTGCACAGCATCCTGAATGGTTGTGGGGTTTGCTGATGTCACCATACCACGAATTTGAGGTGTCAACCCCCAAATATAACGCTCAATCCTTTTCGGCTGAGGGGTGACGAGATGGGGTACAAGCCTTGCCATCTGATGAAACTGGGTAGTGTACTCTCTAACTTCAGCATCAATCATAGTCAAGTTCCAAAATTCAGCTTCAATCTTCTGGATCTCATTGCGCGGGCAGTATTCACGCATCAACATTTCCCTCAGTTGATTCCAATTGAGACCATAAGCATTCGCTTCACCGAGCCCCTATACTTGGGTGTTCCACCAGGTTAATGCTTCGTCTTGAAAGCAACTTGTTGCATACTTTACACGTTGAGCAGGAGTGCAGTTGCTTATGACCATTACGGACTCCATCTTCTCGATCCAACGAACGATTCCTACGGGTCCTTCTGTTCCAGAGAATGGTCGTGGTTGGCACGCTTGAAAAGTCTTGTATGAAAAGCCCTCGTTCGGGTTCCCTGTTTTCACAAGTAAAAACCATTTCTCAATAACTGGTTATACAAGAACAGTTACTTGGAACCCTACGAAAACATCATCCATTGGTGCTATAAAGCATCATTAGGAGAGTTTGGCATACCTTGGTTAGCTTGAACACCATGAGTAGCAGCAAATTAGGCAAGAGCAGCATTAACATGTTGAGTAATCACTTGATTCAACTCTTCAGCGGTGGTTGGAAGCATCGTTCCACTAGTTTCACGTCTTGGTGCCATTTTTCACTCTAATACATACGATACAAGATAATTACTACAATATCATATGCAATATTTAATTAAATCATGCACGTAAGCAAGGAAAATAAATAAGCACAACACATAAAACCAAAAGATAATTCATGTCATTTCCATAATAAATAGTGTTTGACTTGACAACATCATTTTAAACTAAAATGACAACCAAAAATGGGTATGGCATACAACCAACCCTCAAGTTCACCAATACAGTACATTAAATGACATAAATGATCCCAAAAGAAACAACTACCAATAACTAACGAGTACGACGAGTAACAACACCGACATGAGCAACAATAGTAGCAAGGAAAACACAAGCTACAGCTAGGGCTAGTGTAGCCTCGAGGCGCTCCTCGAGTGTATCCATACGCTGCAGAGCCTCGGCTTCCCTAACTTTCGCTGCTGCAGCTCTAACTGTGGCGTTTTCAGCCACCAACCTAGCCTGCTCAGTCACTCTCTCGCACTCATCCATCCTCTTCTTTAACTCAGCAATCTTGGCGCGCGTCTTCACCTGCTCACTACTCACTACCTTAACATGATCACCTAACCTCTCAGACCTACAGTCAACACGGTCAACTTTGGCTCCCATAGAATCCATCTTAGTCTCCTCACGGGCACACCTAGCGGCTAGTAATGGAACTGTCCGCTCAATGGGCTGGCCTGTGAGGGGTAATACCCTCGAGGAGGAGGACTCTCCAACACAACGAATATAGAGGACACCCTCTTCATCGGTCCATTCTTGCACACGCTCAGATAGCCAACCCCAACGCCTCGCAACAAAGGCCCTCGTCTTTTGAGGAGGACGCTCCATTATGTAACCAACTGTAGCCGATTCATTTTCCCTTTCATCCATCTTTCTTTTCTTAACCGGTGATATAGATTTTCTAGCAGTCATTTTAAAAAATGCACCCCTAGGACACTCACGAAAAGAATGGGGAGATGGAAGACGTAATGCCCCTGTCATTGGCCTAGGTGGCTCAACGGCAATAGCAATGTCCTCGCCCTTGTATATAGGGCTGTCAGCAGTAGGGGTCACAGGTGTAATTTCTAAAGGGGCCTCTTCTTCTTCTTCTTCTGATTCTTCTATCCACCCATTTCGATTATCTGGATGATTAGCATCCTCAGCCATGTGGGTTGCAAAGCCATCAAGGACCGAGTCTGGTGACATGGGTGAAACTGGTGAGAACTCTGGCTCGTCGTCTGATGAGATTGGAATAATCGGAGAAGGAGAAGTCATCTGTGACACGAAAATATTTACACGGTGTAAATAACTAGCCCATTATGTAAGCACATACGTATGCAACATATTAAGGCACGAAACAAATAGAGAGGAAAACTTGTAAGCACATACGCATGCAAACTATTAAGAAATAAACGAATAACTTGTAAGCACATACGCATGCAAACAATTAAGTATTTAGATATAAGGAAAAATACACTCATACCTAACTAAGATGCACGCGGTTTGAAAAACGCTTCTTAACCCAAAAACTCTTTGTAGGTCCTGACCAGACCTGAGAGAACAGATCTGCGAAGAAATTCTTCAAACAGTCCGGATTTAGAGGCGGAATCTCTGGATCCGGTATCACTCTCGAATCAGAAATGGTAGAGACGGGTGCGGGAATCACAAACACGAACAGAAATATATAAAAGTGAAAAGAACAGATAATTGGAGCATAAAACGTATGATTCTTTGATTGATATGAAAATTAAAAGGCTCCTCACACTTCAGTCGAAACAAGGCTAGTTTCGATACAGGCAGTATCGAAACAAGAAGTTTCGATAGAGAGATTCTTCAATCGAAACTAGTAGTTTCGATAGGAGATTCTTCAACCGAAACTAGTAGTTTCGATACCCTCTAGGTTCGACAGCCTAGTTTCGATGTCTTCTACTTCTGATTTAGGGCAACACTAGTAGTTTCGATAGAAAATGTTCTGCCGCCACATAGTTTCGATTGACCATCTTCAACCTTCAGCTACTTCGATACCCCCAATCCAGGTCTGAAAAATGCTTCAAAAGCCTTACATCTTCAGATTTTGAAAGTGGAAATGTAGAACAACAGTCACGAACCTGCTACACATCGATTTCTTCATGTTTAACGTCTCAATGGCGGGTTTTTCTCTGTTTTTCGAGTAGATTCGAGAGCAATAAGAGCCACCATGGCTCTGATACCACTTGTAGGTCCTGAGCAGACCTGAGAGAACAGATCTGCGAATAAATTCTTCAAACAGTCCGGATCGAGAGGCGGAATCTCTGGATCCGATATCACTCTCGAATCAGAAATGGTAGAGACGGGTGCGGGAATCACAAACACGAACAGAAATATATAATAGTGAAAAGAATAGATAATTGGAGCATAAAACGTATGATTCTTTGATTGATATGAAAATTAAAAGGCTCCTCACACACTCTACAATTATCTCACCCCAGGGTGAGCTCCCCCTAGGGTGATGATTCCCTCTACAGACACACATTCACTCTTAGGACATAATCTGCTATATATAGGAGACCAAGCACATGCGCCTTATTTTCCAAGCCACCGCCCAATGGGCTTGAAAAACAGGTATCGAAACTACCTAGTTTCGATTGAACAAAAGTTCAACCGAAACTAGTAGTTTCGATTGAACAAAAGTTCAACCAAAACTAGTAGTTTCGATACTATAATTTCGATTGACAGCATCAGTCTCAAAATTATACCCAACACTCTTTTACCCCCTTTTTTTTATTAGTTATAGACTAGATTTAAATAAAAAAAAACATTTTCTAGTTCGCTATAACCATGGGCTCTGACACCAACTTAACTGTCACACCCCAAGACAACGAATCGCAGCGAAAATGTTTATGAAAGCATGGTGGTAACATAAGTTGGAGCCCATAATATAATAGCAAACACTTTTATTTATAAATTAGGGAAATAAGTCTTACATAAGATGAAATTTAGTTTAAACATAACATAAGTTTAATGATCCAATACTAGGTGGATCATATTACAAAAGATAGTCCCAAATGAATTTCCCATGTGAAGCGTTTGCCAAAAGCCCATTTTCATGACCGCGCGTGCTTGTATCTATTTTCCTGAAAAACATGCTTAAAAACATCAACAAAAAGTTGAGCGAGTTTCACATGTTTAAATAATTACTAACCGAACTATCATGCAACTTTTGACTAACATGTGCTAAGTTGTAAACTAGCAAGGGATACAACAAGATGATAGTACCTAGAGCTTATAATCAAACCGAGACACGAAATAAACAATATGTCCCCACAAAACCTTTTAAAATATACTCTCTCGTACAAACGACCGATTAGCGATACTAATCACGAGAGTGGGTGGTCGTACCCAAATAGATCTATCAATATACCATGTGGCCCACAAGAGGCTAATGATTATAACGACGGGGGCTATTCATGAACGATTTACACGAATATATATATGTAAATGCCCTTACTCGAGACCATCACACAAACACATATAAGTAAGTCAAGTATCATGATAACAAATGAACGAAAGCATGTTCTTCCCCCATATTTTATAAACAGTTAAAATAATTTGAAAAGGGGCCGTGAAAACTCACCTTGAGCAAGGAACAATGAAATTGACAAGTACTAGCAACTACGCCCACGAGTGCCGATCGGACCTAATAGTGCCCTAAATAAGATAGACATTTTAATAATCGAACTCAAGTCTTACAAGTAAGTTGTTCATCCAACCTACTAGACTTATAATATTTTTAAGAAAATATTTATTTACGAGAACCGTTGGTGACTTCGACACTCGGTTAAGATTTTAATGAAAACGATGGATTACGCACCCTTAGATAAAATGCTAATCAACAATCAAAATGTGAAATTATAACCAAATAGCACATAAAAACATTCATACTTATATACATAAGTCCTAGATCATATGTGAACATACCCAAATCATACTACTTGCATATACACATTATTTAAGTAAAACGATCAATTTTTACTAGTCAAATTCTCAATTTACCAATATTAGTGACCACATATCATCTCGTAACATGAAATCATAATTGACAAACCATGTTTCATGAATCAAAACAATCTTTCATCACATTAGCATCAATGTACCTAAAACATGATTTCTACGCATACGAGGTAACCGAATAGTCAAATGATGCATATAGAAACATGTTTAATGAAGTTAATCAATTTTTTTATAACTTAAAAGTTGTAAATAATCCATAAAATATGACCAAACTTTCTGCCCAAAATCAAATTTATAGAACACTTATTTTTCATACCGAAAATAGTCGATTTTTACGACTAGTTTACCGTAAAACCTAACGAAATGCATCCAAACACCAAGATTCATACATATAACTAAAAATCTAAGTTTTAAACATAAAATATCATCAAGTTACTGCCATAGCTCCAGATTTTTAACAATTTCCTTTTTTATGGCCAAATTTCACCGTTTTAGCGTACTTTTAAGCATCGTAAGCTAGTCCACTATTTAACCAATCATCCCAACACATGATATACTTTTAGAACAGATTATTATAGCCAAAATACATCACATTTATCACATTATTTTCAGATTTCAATAATCCTTTTAATCCATACTCAAAACCTTAATTTAAACATGCATTTTAACGACAATTTTAAGCAATAAACATCTAAATCAACAAATCAATGATCCATCCATAATCTATCATGCTTTTATACAATAATATATCCTAATTTACTATTTGAAACTAACCATAATAAACATTTGTTTGCATGCCAAGATCAAGTCTTAAATCGTAACATTTTGCAAGATATGAACAAATACATACATACATATATACACGACACACATACACACCCATAAACACTTCAAAACCTTCAATAATAAGCCATAATTTACTGATTTAAAACTTTATAAAAAAAGTTCCTCTTAGTTGGTGGTGAACAATCACTTGTAAGTGTCAAATTCGGTAAAATAAGTAAAGGAATGGATGGGGTTTTCTTACCACTTAAATAAATCAAGGGAATCACTATAAATGTAGGTGAAAAGGGAGTATTTTCTGCTGGAAACTCAGCTCCAAGAGACTCCAAGACTCAAAACACCATAAAAACTTCAAGAATAGTAAAGAACTTAGAGAGGTAATAATTGGAGATGGTGTGAAGACTTGTTGCAAGAGTTGAAGGGTATAAATAGGGGGAGGGGGGGCTGGTTTACGGACTCAAGAGGGAGGGAGAGGAGAGAGTTGGTCCAATGGGTATTCATGCAAAGAAATGATGAGGATTTGGTGTGTAAGATTGGTTTTAAGCAAATGTGTAACCTTGGGTAAAATAATTAGATTAGATGATTTGTGGTAGGTGGGACCCACATTTTTCTGCAGATTCTTAAGGGGGGGGGGGGCTTCTAGAAGACCATTTTTTTTATAAAAACCAACCTTTTATAAAAATAAACCATTTTAAACATGGTTTATCACCAAATAAAAATTATATAAATTAACTGCTAATTTTTCTCTATCATAATTGATAAAGATCATAATTTTTACTAAAGGTGAATTTTTAACACTTCCGGTGCGCCAAACGTTAAAATACCGGTAAAAAGGCGATAAAAATTACCGGACGCAACAATTAATAAGTAGCACATAATTTTCACATATAATCCACCAATGTAATTTTATCCAAGTAATTTTTGGCAGAAACGGATATTTTTATCTTACCGGGTCGTTACCAGCGCGTATTACGGGCATTTTACCGATACGCGGTACCGAAATTTCACGAAATGCCAATTTTTGTAAACGAAGGGCTTTTCTAGACTTTATAATATCCTAATTAACTAAAATTAAGTCTAAGATGCGTATAATTAATTTATGATGCGTATCAGGGCTTAACGGTAGTTAACCTGAAAATCGTCGTATGTCACACGTGGTCGTGATGATTTGGGTGGCGAACCACCATCCAATACCTCCACATGTCTTTTCTTCTCTTTCTCTTTGGTGCAATGTGATGGTTTTGACACCAGCTCCCTCACTTGCACCTCTTCTTTCACCCCCACACTTGGCTCTTGATATAGCAAATCTTCAAGTATTTTCAGCTCGCCAAGTGGGTCAAACTCTTCTTCATTATGAGTCGGCAGGCCCCCCAAATCGTCTCCAAATTCACTTTCCCAAGATGGGACCTGCTCCTCTTTGACCATCACAACCAAAGACTCATCCCGTTGCTCGCCGGGATGCACCTCACTGTCATCCTCTGTCTCGAACAACCTGGCTAATCCCTCTTCAAAGCACTCATCATCAGTCGGGGTTTTAGGGATCTCTATCATCTCTTATTCTTCGATCATATCTTCATCATCACCCCAAAAGCCATCATCTATATTCCATGGTATAGGACACCAAAATTTTGGCTCAATGACCTGTTAAACCGGAGGTGGGACTTTGATATCCATTATCGTCTCCGGCTCTGGAGTTTCCTATGACTCATGCACTGTATCAACATCACCATCATCCCAAGAAAAATCATAAACTCCAGGTCGAAGTTGCTTAACACCCTGAAGATCCGAGGGTGGGACTAAGACATCCATTTTTGTCCTTGGTTTTATCAGTGATTCCTGTGAAATATCATCCTCACAAGACAAGTGAAAAGAATCGTATGGATCATTGTGATTTTGCATAGAATTAGTATAGAATTCATCAGTTCTACAATCAAGGTCAGAAAACTTACTTGGAGATGGGACTTGTTCTTCACCTTTTGTCACTATGAATTGCAGTTCATCCATTTTTTCCTCTAGTTCTGGAATTTCCAGAATCACTTATCCTGATGTAGTTTCAGTTCCGATGACAATCCCTTCACGGTCATAAATCACACGCTCCATATTATTCGGGTGATGTGATCCAATGCGAGCGATAATTTCCTGTATTTCTTTCTCATATTGCTCATTTGCCTCCTTGCACCAGGCATTCAACTCCTCTTGCGTTATGTATTCCTTATATGGCTGTACCTGCGGATAAGAATGATCATAGCAATATGCAGAATATCCCGATGAATGTGGGCAATGACAAGTAATGTAACATCCAAGATTTTCTAGCATTATTTATTTTTATTATATTTTATATAGTAATGACACTTCATTTCAAACCCGTACTTACCACATTAATTTGACGAATATTAAATCCAAGTGTTTGTTTCAACCTTGCAATAACATGTTATATATATGAAACGGACAAATGCGTATTTACATAAATACATACATATATATATATACGTTTATATAATAACCATGAACTTAAAATCATGTATTTACAGTGGAAATGTATATATATATATATATATATATATATATATCCTACAATTTTATTTCCATATGTATATATGCATATAAACATATACGTAATTTTGTGTATAAAATACCTGTGTAAATTACATTATCTTGATAAACTTAGTTATGTATACAAATTATAAAGTTTTATAGTTTCTAAACAAAAATCAATTTATAAAATATCTATAAATAACTATTTACAAATTTTATAAACCTCTTTTGAACCCTTTGGGTTATTGGACTCACAAGCTTGAACCACCACCCTCGAATTAGAACCCTTTAATCCTAATTTTCAGCCCCATTCACTACATTTTGACCTATGTAACTTATTTTGACTTTCAGAAAGTCAAACAACCAAATCCTTCCTACAATTCGACACCAAAAGCGAGTAAAAGCGTTTGATATGGGCTTTCCTTGTCTGTGTAAATAATCTCGGCCATTCCTAAACCTCCCTAACGATCCATTATGACAAATTTCACGGCCAAAATCAAGATTCAAATCAATTTGAACTACTTTGACTATCCATAGTCAAACCGAGTCTAAATCATTTCCAAACCAGGGAATTAAACGTAATTAAAACCCGGAAATCATGCCTTGATTACTCTCGCATGAATCTAGACCTTAATCGCGACCCAATTCATCAACACCCAATCTAATTTACACGTAGTAGTGGTCAACAGCAGTTGCTTCCAAATCGCGGTCGAATCATGTAATTAAGGTAAAATTGAGCGAACTGAATCACTCTCACACCTCCGCGAGACCTCATTGACACTCCCTGATCTCGCAATCTCAACCCATTGCGTCTCTAGAACTCGATTCAATCCGAAGAACTTGAACCAGAAGGCTCCAGCCGCTCGTCCCCCTCACATTTTCGTTACAGGTTAATTTTACATACAATCAATCCCTTTTTACTCTAGTTTGAAAGCCCCATGACTGTGGTACCGATTTGTTGCTTAATCGGATCAACTTCATGGCTAGGGTTTAGGGATTTACGTATTGGGACGAAGGGGCTTGGGTCTGTAAGGAATTTTCTACTTTTCACACCAGTTAATTGTCAAGGCATTCGCCCAGACCCACGAGTTTAATAACTTGACTCCTACGCATCTGGTTGCGGGTTCGAAACTGTAAGGCCCCTTTCCCGGGTGACCTCACTTGTTGGATTTACTCATAAACATAGCCATGAATACTGAACTTAAATTAAAAACCTTCATCATTCAATTACATTACATAACAGCGGAAGTCTTAACAATTAAAAACACAACATTGTCTTAACAAACAAAAGTGGGATGTCAGTCTTGTGCCGGGCAACCTTCACGCCATCGCACGACCTTTTCTTCCTTTTCCTGAAATGTATACTAAAAGTCAGCTAACGCTGGTGAGTTCTAGTTTAATGCGATTTGATATAAACATTCTTTTCTTTACTCTATAAGTATGCATTACTGTATAGTCATTCATATAAATACGTATTCATAACTTTTGCCTTTCTTTTCATCTTTCTTTTCTGTATTTTTTTGTGATTTCATATATATATATATTCATTCACCCTTTTCTTTCTTTTCTTTCTTTCTTTAATTTCATGGGTCATACTATATAAGGGTGATCAACCCGTCATTTGCTTACGAATGTCACAAAGACAATCGCCGTGGTCCATCGTCATGGCCCACCTATACTTACAACCGTCCGGCAACAAGTGCCGTCCGTCATTTTATTCTTACAACCGTCCGGCAACCTTTGTCCATCCGTCATGACTTACAACCGTCCTACCGTCGTAGGCCGTAATTCGCCCGTCTACCCGAAGGTATCCGTTTCCCATGCGACTATTATTTATACAACCGTTCTACTATAATATGCCAATTGTTTCGACCGTCCATTAATGGCATTCGTACGTCCTAACCGATGAAGGAGCGCACTTGTCCCGGTTATAAAATAGTCACATGGTCGTCCGTCTACCGAAGTAGCCGTTATCATCGAAGCGTCCATAACATTTTCTGTACTTGGCAAGCAATATATACATGGATATAAAGCAAGATTTCATTCTTATATGTTATGACATTCATTCATTTCATTCTTTGCAAGCAATATATACATGGATATAAAGCAGGATTTCATTCTTTCATATGGTGTTATACTTTCGTTCATTCTTTATAATCATGCTTTTCATTCTTTATTCATAATTTCTCTTTCGTGTATAGGTATATATACTTGTATAACACATATGATCACATTAACATTCATAACCTTTATTCACTTAGTGTATACATTTCAGCCCCAAAACATTTGAAAACATTTGCACATAACATAGAAGGGGCACATAGAACTCACCTGATGAGTAGTTTCTGTAATACACTAAGCTGGCTACTGGGCTTCACTAATGTCACTCACGATCTGTATAATAAAGTCATACACATAAGATGGTGCTCCTAGATGACACTAGACATTACTATGCTTGAACATAGTAGTTTCGATTGATTAGCTTATATCGAAACTTGGTAGTTTCGATAGGTTGTTTCTGTCGAAACTTGGTAGTTTCGATAGGTAGTTTTGATAGATAGTTTCGATAGGTAGTTTCGATAGGTAGTTTCGATAGGTAGTTTCGATAGGTAGTTTCGATAAGTAATTTCGATAGGTAGTTTCGATAAGTAGTTTCGAAAGGTAGTTTCGATAAGTAGTTTCAATAAGTAACTTATGTATTATCTTAGCTTCGGATCGGGGGCTCATATCGAAACTATGGTATTTTCGATTGGGTCTGCATATATCGAAACTAAGTAGTTTCGATGGGTCTGCACATATCGAAACTAAGTAGTTTCGATGGGTCTGCACTTATCGCCTTCCCCAAAAATCCGAATGTTCTGCATGCGATTCTGATCATGTCGATATCTAAGTTTTCTTTGATCAAAACGTTCGTTTTTCATTCTAGATGCTATACCTAAGCTCACTTTCAAGTTTCATCCGCAAAATCGTTGTCTTTTTAGCCAAAACCCGAAAACTCCAAAAACGAACAAAAACTCATAATGTGATCGAATCGTTACCTATGATCACGAGAATAGCAGCAACGTTCTTCTGAATTCCCGAGTTGATCCGTCACTTTCTCTCTCTAGACCCGAGCTCTCCTTTCTCTCTCTAAAAGCTGCGTGAGTTGGGGAAATGAGCAGGGAAGAGGGCTGCCTTGCCTCTTATGTGCATGGGCTTCCCTCAGCCCATTGAAGCCGGGCCCAGGCCCGCTCCCTTTTTGTTTAAATAATCCAACTAAATCACCGTCTCGCTATATTTATTCGTTTTATTATTTTTTTTGGGATGTTACAAAATTGATCAACCCGATTGTAGTGGATTTCCCGTGCACGAGAAATCGTTTATCGACCGTTTCCAGACCCATTAACCATAACAATTTGACAATCTTAGCAGTGGAAATTTGAAATTCAAACAAATTTAAACAGTTTGACTAATCAAAGTCAAACCGTGTCAATCCAACATTAAATTCATGAAATCAATGAGCTTCAATCCTGTAAATCACTCACAATCTATACTCCTACGAATTCAGACTTGTTTCACGACCCAATTCATCCTTAAACATTCAAATTCGTGCGTATTTTGAGCCGACAGTTGGCATCCGTTAAGACCAAATCAAATCATACGTTTCAAATAAGTTTAATCTAATTAACTCATCGCTCATCGTCGCACCACCCTTCTCAAACTCTCCCAACCCTCTTCCGACATGCATTACCCCTCTAGATCGCGTGCAAGCACCAAGAACATCGAATCGGTTGTGCCAGCCGTTCTCACACATCACGTAACCATTTCAGGTAAGGTTTATGGCTTTAGATTCGTCGTTTCTTTACGATCAATAGCCCTCTGTCAATTTTTATTGACAGAGGGAAACGAAATCAATTGAATCGGGACTTGGAACGATATGCGCATATAATCGATTTGGGATTTTGATTCGTTTGAATTTACGTATTTCAGACGGTTAAAGAACACGGGCTTGGACTAGGTGGCGTGGGTTCGAAACCCACAACACCTCCCCTTTTTGCATGTTTGTTGCCCCATACCTGCCCCCCGCTGTCTTCTGTTTAACACATGGTGAAACCCAACATTAGATCAATAAAGGACCACTGGTTCAGTGGTTTATGCGTAAGTGATCCCCAGAACCCACCCGGGTTCGATCCCAACTCACTGCACTTATTTTTAAAACCCGATTTTCATGGCTAAAACCACTAGACATTACTATGCTTGAACATAGTAGTTTCGATTGATTAGCTTATATCGAAACTTGGTAGTTTCGATAGGTTGTTTCTGTCGAAACTTGGTAGTTTTGATAGGTAGTTTTGATAGATAGTTTCGATAGGTAGTTTCGATAGGTAGTTTCGATAGGTAGTTTCGATAGGTAGTTTCGATAAGTAATTTCGATAGGTAGTTTCGATAAGTAGTTTCGATAGGTAGTTTCGATAAGTAGTTTCGATAAGTAACTTATATATTATCTTAGCTTCGGATCGGGGGCTCATATCGAAACTATGGTAGTTTCGAATGGGTCTGCATATATCGAAACTAAGTAGTTTCGATGGGTCTGCACATATCGAAACTAAGTAGTTTCGATGGGTCTGCACTTATCGCCTTCCCCAAAAATCCGAATGTTCTGCATGCGATTCTGATCATGTCGATATCTAAGTTTTCTTTGATCAAAACGTTCGTTTTTCATTCTAGATGCTATACCTAAGCTCACTTTCAAGTTTCATCCGCAAAATCGTTGTCTTTTTAGCCAAAACCCGAAAACTCCCAAAACGAACAAAAACTCATAATGTGATCGAATCGTTACCTGGATTGGATTTCTGATTCAGAGGATATGATCACGAGAATAGCAGCAACGTTCTCCTGAATTCCCGAGTTGATCCGTCACTTTCTCTCTCTAGACCCGAGCTCTCCTTTCTCTCTCTAAAAGCTGCGTGAGTTGGGGAAATGAGCAGGGAAGAGGGCTGCCTTGCCTCTTATGTGCATGGGCTTCCCTCGGCCCATTGAAGCCGGGCCCAGGCCCGCTCCCTTTTTGTTTAAATAATCCAACTAAATCACCGGTCTCGCTATATTTATTCGTTTTATTATTTTTTTTGGGATGTTACAAGTCTACCCTCCTTAAAGAGGTTTCGTCCTCGAAACTGTTCATACGTTAAACAATTGAGGGTATAGTCCCTTCATCTCGTCTTCTTTTTCCCACGTAGCTTCTGACCCTTTTCTGTGCTTCCATTGTATCTTGACTAACGGTATCGACTTATTGCGTAGTCGTTTCTCAGCTCGGTCAAGAATGGCTATTGGTTCCTCTACATAATTTAGACTGTTATCCACTTCGATCTCGTCGTAAGGTATGTGAGCTGTGTCATCAGCTAGGCACTTGCGTAAGTGCGACACGTGAAACGTAGGGTGTATTCCACTAAGCTCGACGGGTAGGTCGAGTCTGTAAGCAACTTGACCCACTCTTGCTACAATCTTGAAAGGTCTGACAAACCTTGGACTTAGTTTGCCACGCTTTCTGAACCGAATGATTCCTTTCCACGATGATACTTTCAACAGTACCATGTCCCCTACTTGAAACTCTAAATCCCTCCTTCTCTTATCCGCGTTTGATTTATGTCTGTCTTTTGCGGCTTTCATACGAGCCTTGATTTGATCAAATTTCTCAGAAGTAGCTTTGACCACTTCGAGACTTGCAAAATCCTTCTGTCCAATTTCCCCCCAACAAACCGGGGTCCTACATTTCCTCCCATACAACATTTCAAATGGCGGCATGCCAATAGTCGAGTGATAGCTGTTGTTATATGAAAATTCTGCCAATGGTAGATGGCTGTCCCAACTCCCACCGAAGTCAATGATACAGGCCCGGAGCATGTCCTCCAAGGTCTGAATGGTCCTTTCCGATTGTCCATCGGTTTGAGGGTGGTAAGCGGTGCTGATGTTCAGTCTAGTGCCCATCGCTTCGTTGAATTTCTTCCAAAATCTGGATGTGAATCTAGTATCCCTGTCAGACACGATCGATAGTGGCATACCATGTCTACTTACAATTTCCTTGATAAATGTTTCTGCTAGCTTTTCAGAAGAAGAAGTTTCTCGTATTAGCAAGAAGTGAGCACTCTTTGTCAAGCGGTCGACGATCACCCAAATGGTATCATTGCCTTTAGCTGTTCGCGGTAGCTTGGTAATGAATTCCATTGTGATCTCTTCCCACTTCCATTCCGGTATTGGTAAAGGTTGCATTTTACCGCATGGTTTCTGGTGCTCGGCCTTAACTAGAGAACACGTTAGGCACTTGCTCACGTATTCTGTCACATCATTCTTCATGCCAGGCCACCAGTATTCTTTCTTCAAGTCTTGATACATTTTGTTTGTCCCGGGGTGGATAGAATAGCGAGACTTATGGGCCTCATCGAGTATTTTGGCTCTAAGCTCACCAATCTTAGGTATCCACATCCGGCCAAACCTAGTTCGTACTCCGTATGCATTCGCATCTAAGTTCCCTTGTTGTCCTACTATTCTTTCCCATTTCACATTTCTTTCTAACAATGCTTCATCTTGTGCCTTTGATATTTCACCCATTAAGTCTGGCGTTATAATCAACTGACACGCTTTGATCCGGATAGGTGCCGATTCTTCCTTTCTACTTAAAGCGTCAGCCACTACGTTTGCCTTGCCTGGATGGTACAATATCTCACAGTCATAGTCTTTCAGTAGCTCTAACCATCTTCTTTGCCTCATGTTTAGTTCCTTTTGTTCGAAAAAGTATTTCAAGCTTTTGTGATCGGAGTAGATGGTGCATTTAACTCCATACAAGTAGTGTCTCCATATTTTCAACGTGAAAACTACTGCTGCTAATTCTAGATCGTGTGTTGGGTAGTTAACTTCATGAACCTTTAGTTGCCGCGATGCATAAGCAATTACCTTTCCTCGTTGCATGAGTACGCACCCTAAACCTTGCCCTGAAGCGTCAGAGTAGACTACTAAGTCTTCATTTCCCTCTGGTAGTGTTAAGACTGGAGCTTGAGTTAATCGTGTCTTAAGTTCCTCAAACGCGTTGTTTTGGGTTGGACCCCATTCATACTTTACTTCCTTCCGTGTCAGTTTGGTTAGTGGCGAGGCAATTCTTGAGAAATCTTGGATGAACCTTCGATAGTAGCCTGCCAACCCTAGAAAGCTTCGTATCTCTGTTGGTGTCTTTGGGATGTTCCATTCCTTTACTGTCTCGATCTTTGCAGGATCCACCATGATGCCGTTTGGGTTTATTACATGACCTAGGAATTGGACTTCCCTAAGACAGAACGCGCATTTGGAGAATTTTGCGTACAACTTTTCCTGCTTTAGCACCTCCAGAACCTCTCTTAGGTGACAGTGGTGATCACCCTTGCTTTTTGAATACACCAGTATGTCATCTATAAAGACTATCACCGATCGATCCATCATTGGTCGACATACTCTATTCATCAAATCCATGAACGTTGCTGGTGCGTTGGTCAATCCGAAGGACATCACGAGAAACTCATAATGTCCATAACGCGTGCGAAACGCGGTCTTTGGTACGTCTTCTTCTCTTACTTTCAACTGATGGTAACCCGACCTAAGATCGATCTTTGAGAACCAACTCGCACCTTGCAGTTGATCAAAAAGGTCGTCTATTCTAGGTAGTGGGTATTTGTTCTTTACTGTTCTCTTGTTCAATTCGCGGTAGTCGATGCACATGCGCATACTGCCGTCCTTCTTCTTTACAAATAGTACCGGAGCGCCCCATGGTGAGATGCTCGGCCTAATAAATCCTTTCTCGGTTAGTTCCTCTAGTTGGGACATCAATTCTTTCATTTCTGACGGAGCCAATCGGTAGGGGGCTTTGGCAACGGGCTCAGCTCCTGGCAGTAAATCAATCTGAAATTCTATTTCCCGATCGGGTGGCATCCCAGGTAGATCCTCAGGGAATACTTCCGAAAAATTGCACACCACGGGTACATTCTTGAGTTCTTTCGTTTTCATTCTATCATCTATAACATATGCCAGATAAGTTTCGCAGCCGCGCCTCATGTAACTTTCGGCCTTAATCATCGAGATGACGTTCGGCATTGTGCAATTCCAATCCCCATAAACCGTAATTGGACTACCGCTAGGACCTTTGAGGTGTATCCTCTTACGTTTACATATGATTTGAGCTTCGTTGGCAGCTAGCCAATCCATACCCAATACTATATCGAATCCTCCTAAGGTGAGAAGGAATAATCTAGAAGGAAATTTATGACCCTCTATTTCTATTATGCAATCCTCTGTTACTTGGAATACTACCGAATTTTTACCAACGGCAGTTTGTACACTAAAGGCCTTTACTACTGTGTTGATAGTGCAATTCAGTTTTTGACTAAAGGCATTTGATATAAAGCTTTTACTAGCACCCGAGTCAAATAATATAGCCGCATGTTCATCATTAACTAGGAACGTACCTGACACAACATCAGGATTTCCCCTTGCTTCCTCCTCAGTCAGGGCGTAAGCTCGAGTCCTAGTCTTTGGTCGTTCCTGTTCCTTTTCTTTTCCCGAACCAGATTGTCTGGTTTTTCTGCAATCCATAGTCAGGTGACCAAACAGTCCACATACTTGGCATTTAGTGTCTCTCAAGCAGTCACGAGAGTAGTGCCCCGCCTTCCCACACCTGTAACATGTGGTGGAGCCGACCCGGCACTCGCCAAAATGTTGCCTTCCACATTTCTTGCAGGTTTCATATTTGTCCGACCTTGGTTTCTTATTTTCAGTTATTACGTTCCCTCTTCCGGTGCCTCTAGACGGGTTCTCCCACTTTCTCTTTTGGGTTTCTGTTGGTGGGTCCTCATTGGCATAATCGTCGTAGACGATTCCGCTCAGATTCACTACCGACTCGAAGGTCGAGGGTAGGTTGGCTTTCACGTGGACACGGACCCTTTGAGGTAGGCCCTTCACATAATACTTGATCATTCGCTCTTCTGTCTCCACCAGGTGGGGTACCAGCTGTGCCAACTTATTGAATCTAGAAGTATACTGGCGGTGTGTCTTGTTGCCAGCTTTAAGGTTTAGGAATTCATTTTCCACTCGATCAATTTCGTTCTGGGGACAGAACTTTTGAATTACCAGCTTTTTCAGTTCTTCCCATGTCATTCTTGCAAGAGCGTTTGGGGACTTTGTCCTCTGGATGTTCCTCCACCAACCTAGGGCCTCGTTGGTGAAAGAATGAGCAACATATTTAACAGCCTGGTTTGGTCGACACTCGCTGATGTTGATTACAGCACTCATCCTCTCAATCCATTCAAGCGTTGCCACTGAATCTTTGCTCCCATCGAACTTGGGTGGGTCTCCGTCCTTGAAACCTTTGTAAGTGCACCCACGATTGCTCGATCCTATCTTTATTTCATCCCCATCACTATCATATACTTTATCTTCATTGTCTCCTTCATCCTCCTCTTTACTTTTCTTTATTGCCTCGGATAGTAGATCGGGCAATACCTTCTTCAAAGTGAGCACAACTTCACGGGCAATAGCATCCCTGACTTCAGGTTCCAACTGTATAGGCCCTGGACTGTCGTCCCTAATTGGGGTCACTTCTGTTTCGTGCACACTTTCGGTGTGCTCTGCGTGCACACTCTCTTCTTCTTCTTCTTCAATTCTTCGGTTCAACGGAGGTCTACCTACTCGGCCAGTACGACCGCCTCGTCGTCCAGTTCTTCCTCCGCCAGCCATAATTTCTTAATTTCCTGATAGTCATAAAGGGAATACATCAATGTCATTTCTTCAGATCATAGTTTGGAACAGTACGAGCAAGGTAAATTCTTAATTACAGTGACCGGTTTGTGATTACTAATTTACATTGCCTTTCGGGTTCAAAACTCTTCAAATCAGTCATGGCATTAACATCTATTTGTTCTAAGTTATGGTATCTATTCTTATGCAAGAGCATTAACCTTATTTCTTACTTACCGTGCTAGCGTTGGCGTTGGTTACCCATACTGACATCCGTGCGTTGGTCCCATAATCAGTTTGAGTCTAGACATTTTAGGGATGTCTAAATCTCTCAAACTATTGCTCTGATACCAACTTGTAAGGCCCCTTTCCCGGGTGACCTCACTTGTTGGATTTACTCATAAACATAGCCATGAATACTGAACTTAAATTAAAAACCTTCATCATTCAATTACATTACATAACAGCGGAAGTCTTAACAATTAAAAACACAACATTGTCTTAACAAACAAAAGTGGGATGTCAGTCTTGTGCCGGGTAACCTTCACGCCATCGCACGACCTTTTCTTCCTTTTCCTGAAATGTATACTAAAAGTCAGCTAACGCTGGTGAGTTCTAGTTTAATGCGATTTGATATAAACATTCTTTTCTTTACTCTATAAGTATGCATTACTGTATAGTCATTCATATAAATACGTATTCATAACTTTTGCCTTTCTTTTCATCTTTCTTTTCTGTATTTTTTTGTGATTTCATATATATATATATGCATTCACCCTTTTCTTTCTTTTCTTTCTTTCTTTAATTTCATGGGTCATACTATATAAGGGTGATCAACCCGTCATTTGCTTACGAATGTCACAAAGACAATCGACGTGGTCCATCGTCATGGCCCACCTATACTTACAACCGTCCGGCAACAAGTGCCGTCCGTCAATTTAATCTTACAACCGTCCGGCAACCTTTGTCCGTCCGTCATGACTTACAACCGTCCTACCGTCGTAGGCCGTAATTAGCCCGTCTACCCGAAGGTATCCGTTTCCCATGCGACTATTATTTATACAACCGTTCTACTATAATATGCCAATTGCTTCGACCGTCCATTAATGGCATTCGTACGTCCTAACCGATGAAGGAGCGCACTTGTCCCGGTTATAAAATAGTCACATGGTCGTCCGTCTACCGAAGTAGCCGTTATCATCGAAGCGTCCATAACATTTTCTGTACTTGGCAAGCAATATATACATGGATATAAAGCAAGATTTCATTCTTATATGTTATGACATTCATTCATTTCATTCTTTGCAAGCAATATATACAAGGATATAAAGCAGGATTTCATTCTTTCATATGGTGTTATACTTTCGTTCATTCTTTATAATCATGCTTTTCATTCTTTATTCATAATTTCTCTTTCGTGTATAGGTATATATATATACATGTATAACACATATGATCACATTAACATTCATAACCTTTATTCACTTAGTGTATACATTTCAGCCCCAAAACATTTGAAAACATTTGCACATAACATAGAAGGGGCACATAGAACTCACCTGATGAGTAGTTTCTGTAATACACTAAGCTGGCTATTGGGCTTCACTAATGTCACTCACGATCTGTATAATAAAGGCATACACATAAGATGGTGCTCCTAGATGACACTAGACATTACTATGCTTGAACATAGTAGTTTCGATTGATTAGCTTATATCGAAACTTGGTAGTTTCGATAGGTTGTTTCTGTCGAAACTTGGTAGTTTCGATAGGTAGTTTTGATAGGTAGTTTCGATAGGTAGTTTCGATAGGTAGTTTCGATAGGTAGTTTCGATAGGTAGTTTCGATAAGTAATTTCGATAGGTAGTTTCGATAAGTAGTTTCGATAGGTAGTTTCGATAAGTAGTTTCGATAAGTAACTTATGTATTATCTTAGCTTCGGATCGGGGGCTCATATCGAAACTATGGTAGTTTCGATTGGGTCTGCATATATCGAAACTAAGTAGTTTCGATGGGTCTGCACATATCGAAACTAAGTAGTTTCGATGGGTCTGCACTTATCGCCTTCCCCAAAAATCCGAATGTTCTGCATGCGATTCTGATCATGTCGATATCTAAGTTTTCTTTGATCAAAACGTTCGTTTTTCATTCTAGATGCTATACCTAAGCTCACTTTCAAGTTTCATCCGCAAAATCGTTGTCTTTTTAGCCAAAACCCGAAAACTCCCAAAACGAACAAAAACTCATAATGTGATCGAATCGTTACCTGGATTGGATTTCTGATTCAGAGGATATGATCACGAGAATAGCAGCAACGTTCTCCTGAATTCCCGAGTTGATCCGTCACTTTCTCTCTCTAGACCCGAGCTCTCCTTTCTCTCTCTAAAAGCTGCGTGAGTTGGGGAAATGAGCAGGGAAGAGGGCTGCCTTGCCTCTTATGTGCATGGGCTTCCCTCAGCCCATTGAAGCCGGGCCCAGGCCCGCTCCCTTTTTGTTTAAATAATCCAACTAAATCACCGGTCTCGCTATATTTATTCGTTTTATTATTTTTTTTGGGATGTTACAGAAACCCTGCCCGCATCCTTTTTGAGTTCTAGTGATACCCAAACCCGTTTTCCCCCTGACCTCACACTAAAACTGTACTGTAACATCCATGATTTTTCCGGTACTATTTTAACTTGTTTATTTTATCTATTTATTCAATGTAATGACTCTCCATTTCGTTCCCGTACTTGCCCAACACAATACGTTACATTAATTATTATTTCAATGTGCATCAATACAAAGTTCCAAAGCTTATAAATTTTAATCAAATAATTTTATCTTCTTTTTATGCATATACACATGAGATTATTTATAAGTATATGTGCAAATATACATAGTTGTTTTTATGGAATAAATCAATTATACAATTTGTAAGGTTCTAAAAAAATGGAACTCTCCTTTTTAAATGATTTAAATAAATAATGTTAAAATTTTCATAAAGTTATAAAAACGATTTTTTTTATGAATAAACAAAGAGGGTTTAAGATGATTAAATTGAGCTTTGAACCCCTCCTCATTACGGTTGAACCCTACCCTTTTGTTTTGAGCCCTCCACATTCAAATTTAAACCCTCCACCCACTTGTTGGCCTAGTTAACTTTTAAAGTCAAAGCAGTCCAAATTCGTACAATACAGTACTCGAAAAATTGATCAACCCGATTGTAGTGGATTTCCCGTGCACGAGAAATCGTTTATCGACCGTTTCCAGACCCATTAACCATAACAATTTGACAATCTTAGCAGTGGAAATTTGAAATTCAAACAAATTTAAACAGTTTGACTAATCAAAGTCAAACCGTGTCAATCCAACATTAAATTCATGAAATCAATGAGCTTCAATCCTATAAATCACTCACAATCTATACTCCTACGAATTCAGACTTGTTTCACGACCCAATTCATCCTTAAACATTCAAATTCGTGCGTATTTTGAGCCGACAGTTGGCATCCGTTAAGACCAAATCAAATCATACGTTTCAAATAAGTTTAATCTAATTAACTCATCGCTCATCGTCGCACCACCCTTCTCAAACTCTCCCAACCCTCTTCCGACATGCATTACCCCTCTAGATCGCGTGCAAGCACCAAGAACATCGAATCGGTTGTGCCAGCCGTTCTCACACATCACGTAACCATTTCAGGTAAGGTTTATGGCTTTAGATTCGTCGTTTCTTTACGATCAATAGCCCTCTGTCAATTTTTATTGACAGAGGGAAACGAAATCAATTGAATCGGGACTTGGAACGATATGCGCATATAATCGATTTGGGATTTTGATTCGTTTGAATTTACGTATTTCAGACGGTTAAAGAACACGGGCTTGGACTAGGTGGCGTGGGTTCGAAACCCACAACACCTCCCCTTTTTGCATGTTTGTTGCCCCATACCTGCCCCCCGCTGTCTTCTGTTTAACACATGGCGAAACCCAACATTAGATCAATAAAGGACCACTGGTTCAGTGGTTTATGCGTAAGTGATCCCCAGAACCCACCCGGGTTCGATCCCAACTCACTGCACTTATTTTTAAAACCCGATTTTCATGGCTAAAACCACTTTATAAAATTTATTTTATAAATATACAAAACTCAGATTGGTTTTAACATGTAAATTGATAAGTTTTTTTAGAGAAACAATTTTATTCATTACTTTTAGAATAAAAACATAATAAACTTTAAATTTTTTTATTACAATTATTTTAACAAATTATTTATTATAGCCTTATAAAGTTTTATAAATTCTTCTATTTAATGTACTTCCCTTATATAAATTATTTATTTAAACAAATTTCATACATTTAATTAATAATTAATTATGATTAAATTATTATTAATTAGGTTATTATTTTTACACTAATTTTTCATGGAAATCAAATTATAAATAAATAAAGGTTTTCTTTATATTCATTTATTTATATATTCATTAATTTATCTACTCATTTATTTATTCAGTTATAAACCTATTTATTTATAAAAAATAGAAAACCAATTATTTATTCTTTTATTTATTCAAATTATAATTATTGAACAAAACTTACAAAATTATTATTTGAAACTTAATAATTATTTTTCTTACTTAAATAAGGAAAAACCCAGCATAACCCCTTTGCTCACTAGAAACCACAAATTTCATATTGTACATACATTGATACACGTATACCATCAAACATAGGTTGACCTCGTGGTTAGCTAGTCAATTGTGAAGCAACTCTTTGTGTGATTTTCAAGCTACTCATTTCAAGGTGAGTTTACATAGCCCCTTTTTCACTATTTTACATTTTTGGGGTAAAACATGAACATTATATTCAATGATTTGCACAAACTACACAAATACAAATCCACTTTACATTCATGTGTGCAATTTGAGCTTTATGTTTGAGTACTTTATGTGTTAACTACTTTGTGTGCAATTTCATGTGCAATCATTAACTATACAAACCGACGGTTAACAATGATAGATCTATTGAGTCTGACAAACCCACTCAGTTAGGGTGATTGTTACCGACAACACAATTGTTTTTGCATACTAGTTACAAAGGTTTGATTGTACTACTTGGTTACACAATAGTAACTCTCCATAATTGCCTTATTAATCATGACTTGTATAGATTTGTTTACTCACAACTATATGATATCTATGTACAAACCTATGTATGCTCACCAACTTTTTAGTTGACTTTATTTTAATCATATTTCAGGTGCGAATGTTTGAGTTGATCAAGGCATGCTACATTTAAGTTTGGATTTAGTTAATTTTAATAAGGAATTCATGTATTTCATTTTATGTATTTGATTTGAATTTGGTTTGTTTTTGAACTTATGCAATGAAATTTGAATGATTAATATATTTCAATTTAGTCAACCTTGTGCTCATGAACAGTCTATATGTCCCGCCCTGATGTATTCCGCTGTCGGTTGGGGTGTGACAGAATGGTATCAGAGCCTTGGTTATAGAGAATTAGGTTATTAGAAACTTTTGACCTAGACTATAACCTTAGGACACCCATACTATGCCATTCTACTACATGCTACATGATTACTTCTTTAGTAAATATTTCTACATTTTATCCTAAGGAGAAGAAACCTGCTGGATTAAATAAACCTCACTTTCGGGCCTCAAAGCCCAGTCCACAACAATTCTCATCATGACCATGAGCCCAACAATAGTGTTATTAGTACATGATAGATGGAAGGGTGTATAGACCCATGAGGGATTCTGGCTAAGGAAAGACAGGTACTTAAGTGTGTCCTAGTGACCCACCCCTCTTTCCTTGGAATTCTCCTTAGGGATGCACTACTTATAAGTCAAGTGTACTTCTAAAATACTATTGTGAAGACTCGGTGTTATGACTAGTCAAACTCTAAACCTATGAGAACTCCTGTATTTAACACTCTGTATTTTATTATCGCTTACAACCTTTTCATTGTTTTCTGCTAGACGTGGACTTCTACTCTCCTTCCTCCCCGGTATACCGTCCCGGAGCAGAATCTGATCAGGAAGAAGACATCGGGTCACCCGTGTGTCGGTCACCAACACCCGCAGCTGCTAGGCCAAGGTTTGACGTAAGGGCAGATCGGATTAGGATCACTGGCCCGAGACTTCGAGCATCTGGATCACCCCTACCCAGAAACCCGTACCAGACACCCCGTCTACACAATCAGTTACCACCCCTACTAAGAGACCCGTATCTGATGCCCGACCCATATCATCCTAACCCTTGGGCAAGGCATACCAAGGCACCCACTAGTGCCATGGGAGTCCCGGTCGATGACATTCACCAATATGTGAGGACCACATAATTTGTGAGGCAAGGGTACAAGGACAGAGAATAAATAGCCTCGCGAATCAGATATGGTGCCAGGAGTAGAAAATTTCCACCGTCGAAAAAGACAAAGAAATGCTGGAGAATCGCATGGAAGCAACTAGAGTTGAGGCCAGATCGTCTACCTGAATATCCATAGCGGTGTTCATCTTGGTGCTCATCTACTTCCTAGTGGAAATCTACCTAAGATGTTAGCGGAAATATCTATGTATTGTCTTTAAATTTTCAGTTTGAGAACCATTTTCCTATGTTTTGAATAACGCTCAACATTTCAGCATTGAATAATGAATTTTATATGACAACTCTAATGTTATTAATCATTGATTTGGCACAGTGAGTGTGATTTACACCCGTCATATTTTCATCAGAATTCCCCACGTATCACCTTCTTCATTCACTATAATTTAGTACACTACCGACAATCTTCTTCGTAAACAAATCATCCTATTATTTGATCTAAACAACCTCGTTTTCTTGTTCAAACAAAACGTTTATTAAACTTTTAGATAGTATCAGAAATATATTTTCTATAAACATTTTCACCTTGTAACAAAATTTAATACAACCTGTGTTATAAGAGCATTACTTCAAAATGAGACATAATTATGATTTTTCTCGTTAAATTAATTATTTCTAAACTTTGGCTAAATTAAGGTACAACTACTTGTATAGCCATTGTAAACCATGATTTAAGTTATTTTCTTAAATATTTTTTTTAATAAAAAAGATTTCATGAAATTATCTACTTACCTATTCAACCCATCACTTTCACCCTCCTATCCACCTAACACATGAAACTTATTTATTTGCAATATACATGATACATAACAATTGTTTGTTTGATACATAATTGACCACATTAAACATGAAACTCATTTGTTTACAAAGTACATAATACCAAATTGTGCACATTATACAATATACACGATACTAAGTTGATAACATTACACATGAAATTCACATAGACATGATACTAAGTTGATTAACATTATACATGAAATTCATTTCTTACCATGTACATGATGCTAAGTTGTTCACGTTACACATGAAACCTATATGATTACAAGTTACATGATGTTAGATCATACATGAAATTTCGGTGCTACATTATACACGAAACTAAACTGCTTACAAATGTCATAATTTGATTGATTACACACAAGGCATGGTCATACACTTTGTTCACCAAAGATGAAAACTATAATACATTGAAACTACTCGGGGTTTGACGTATTCTTATTCAAACACGAGGAAGCTGTAACACTTTAAAACAACTCGGTGTTTGACGTATTCTTGTTCAAACATGAGTAAACTATGGAACTTTAAGTTATACTACCTTATGACTCTTTAGTCGCTAACGGACCTGCCTATTTAGGGACCTAGTTACTTATTAGCAACTCTTATGTGTGAGCGATAGACATGAACTAAGTGAACTTATACCCCTCCCCTTGCCCCGCACACAACGGAAGGATCTATACAGACCGTGCAATGATTCGAGTAATTACGGGTGCACACGTAATTATAAGAATCGACGCATGGAAAAACATAGTGAATTCTGTTGTGTGTTGTGACCTAAAACCTATCGTGATATATAACAACGAAACTAATGTGATATGACAAGGGCATGGTGGATACGCTGATGGTACGTCCTATATATAAGTGCTCTGTTATAGTATCAAGAGTAGCATTGTTCGTGCCATGTGAAGTTTTGACCTAGGCCAATAATTGTGAAATACTGACAACTCTTAAACATATTAGACTACACCTTAAACAAGCCTTGAACATCTAATTCCCATCAATTCCATTCCAAGTAATACATTTCATATTAGGGATCCAAAATATCATTCAATAGTTTTCTCCTTCAATTCATTATCATTATTCATATCCGACCATATATATCAAAATCCGTATCCTATCACCAGATATATTCCTTAAACCAACTGTCATAAAGTATTGAGAATTCAAATCCATCAACTCCCTCTTGATTCAGTACTCCCCACTAGTTCAATTTCGGGACGAAATTCCCTCAACAGGGGGATACTGTAACATCCATGATTTTTTCGGTACTATTTTAACTTATTTATTTTATCTATTTATTCAATGTAATGACGCTGCATTTCGTTCCCGTACTTGCCTAACACAATATGTTACGTTAATTATTATTTCAATGTGTATCAATACAAAGTTCCAAAGCTTATAAATTTTAATCAAATAATTACATCTTCTTTTTATGCATATACACATGGGATTATTTACAAGTATATGTGCAAATATACATAGTTGTTTTTATGGAATAAATCAATTATACAATTTGTAAGGTTATAAAAAAAATGAAACTCTCCCTTTTAAATGATTTAAATAAATAATGTTAAATTTTTTACAAAGTTATAAAAATGATTTTTTTATGAATAAACAAAGAGGGTTTAAGTTAATTAAATTGAGCTTTGAACCCCACCTCATTACCGTTGAACCCTACCCTTTTGTTTTGAGCCCTCCACATTCAAATTTAAACCCTCCACCAACTTGTTGGCCTAGTTGACTTTTAAAGTCAAACCAGTCCAAATTCATACAATGCAGCACTCGAAAAATTGACCAACCTGATTGTAGTGGACTTACCATGCACGAGAAATCGTTTATCGACCGTTTCCAGACCCATTAACCATAACCATTTGACAATCTTAGTGGTGGAAATTCGTTTATCGACCGTTTCCAGGCCCATGAACAGTGAACCACCTAGTTCAGACGGTTAAAGAACACGGGCCTGAACTAGGTGCGTGGTTTTGAAACCCACAATCACTCCCCTTTTTGCACGTTTGTTGCCCTATAACCGGCCCCCAGATGTCTTTTGTTTAACACACAGCGAAACCCAACATTAGATCATTAAAGGACCACTGGTTCAGTGGTTTACACGCAAGTGATCCCTAGAACCCACCCGGGTTTGATCCCGACTCACTGCACTTATTTTTAAAACCCGATTTTCATGGCTAAAATCACTTTATAAAATTTATTTTATAAATATACAAAACTCAGAATGGTTTTAACATGTAAATTGATAAGTTTTTTTTAGAGAAACAATTTTATTCATTACTTTTAAAATAAAAACCTAATAAACTTTAAATTATTTTATTACAATTATTTTAACAAATTATTTATTAAAGTCTCTAATTTGTAAATTGTATTTGGGGTGTAAATAAGGTTATTTTATAAACCCATAACCTTATAAAGTTTTACATATTCTTCTATTTAATGCACTTCCCTTATATAAATTATTTATTTAAACAAATTTCATACCTTTAATTAATAATTAATTATGATTAAATTATTATTAATTAGGTTATTATTTTTACACTAATTTTTCATGGAATTCAAATTATAAATAAACAAAGGGTTTCTTTATATTCATTTATTTATATATTCATTCATTTATCTACTCATTTATTTATTCAGTTACAAACCTATTTATTTATAAACAAAAGAAAACCAATTATTTATTCTTTCATTTATTCAAATTATAATTACTGAACAAAACTTACAAAATTATTATTTGAAACTTAATAATTATTTTTCTTATTTAAATAAGGAAAAACCCATCATAACCCCTTTCCTCATTAGAAACCCCAAATTTCATATTGTACAAACATTGATACATGTATACCATTAAACATAGGTTGACCTCGTGGTTAGGTAGTCAATTATGTAGCAACTCTTTGTGTGATTTTCCAGCTACTCATTTCAAGGTGAGTTTTACATGGCCCCTTTTTCACTATTTTACATTTTTGGAGTGAAACATGAACATTATATTCAATGATTTGCACAAACTACACAAATACAAATCCACTTTACATTCATGTGTGTAATTTGAGCTTTATGTTTGAGTACTAGGTGTGTTAACTACTTTGTGTGCAATTTCATGTGCAATCATTAACTATAAAAGCCGATGGTTAACAATGATAGATCTATTGAGTCTGACAAACCCACCCAGTTAGGGTGATTGTTACCAACGAAACAATTGTTTTTGCATGCTAGTTCAAAGGCATGATTGTACTACTTAGTTACACAATAGTAACTCTCCATACCTGTCTTATTAATCATGACTTGTATGGATTTGTTTACTCGCAACTATATGATATCTATGTATGCTCACCAACTTTTTAGTTGACTTTATTTTATTCATGTTTCAGGTGCGAATGTTTGAGTTGATCAAGGCATGCTACATTTAAGTTTGGACCTAGTTAATTTTAATAAGAAATTCATGTATTTTCATTTTATGTATTTGATTTGAATTTGGTTTGTTTTCGAACTTATGTAATGAAATTTGAATGATTAATATATTTTAATTTTATCAACTTTGTGCTCATGAACAGTCTATATGTCCCGCCCCCACATATTCCGCCGTCGGTTGGGGTGTGACATGTACTATAACCGAGTTCAATCACCACTGACCCTTGGGTCTAGTGGTAGATCATTTCAATCATGCAGGATCCACCCGGGTTCGAACCGGGTGGTCCTTACCTATTTTTTTTAGCAGTTTTAGCATCTAAAATACTTTATAAAAAAATTAGTTTATAAACCCAACACCATTTAGAACCGATTAATACAATAAATTGCAATTCTAAACATAAAACAATTAATTTTAGAATTTAGATGGTTTTAAAATCTCATTTTTTGTTATAAAGACCATTTAAAAGTTTACTTTAATTTATAATTTTAACTTGCAAAACAAAACATTTAAATTACTTATTATATAAAAATTGTGTGAAGATTTTATAAAATACTTTATCATTTTTTTAACAGATTTCATGAAAACAATATTTTAAGTCGTTTTTTACCATTAATTACCTATTTAGGATTTAATTGGTATTTAAGCAAATATAAGTTTTTCCTAAATATATATTAGCACATATATATTTACAATTCATTTGTTTCTTTTGAGAGACACTTTATCTAATATTAAATAAATAAATAAAATTTTTATTTATTTAAATTAATTATCTTTTACATTATCAATCCATTTACAATACCTTCTTTTAGGCACATTATTATAATAAATAAAAAATAAAAAAATAAATTATTTATTTAAATTATTTAAATTAAACCCTAAGTCAATTATTATTTTAATCAAATTCATATATACTTTGAACTTACATTTTATATTAAATTTTTTATTTAAATTCAAACATTGACTTGCCCGCATCCTTTTTCATGAAATGTCACAAATAATTTTGTACAAATTCCCACACTCAAATTCCGTTGAACCTTAGACTTTGCCTTAGACTTTTGTGCACATCATTGATTAGATACATATAATTCAATTTTAGGTCGACATTGTGATTAGCAAATCACTGGTGCATCCTATTGCTCATGTTATCTATAACAACTATCACAAGTGAGTTTACATAGTCCCTTTTTTCATTTTTGTATGTTTTTGGGGTGAAACATGTTATGCATTGAAAACTATTTGCAATTACAAATACAATTCTACATTATGACTATTTGTGTAATTTGTGCTTTTGTGCTTGAATGCTATGAGTTGAACTACATATACATGACATACTCGTACAATCATTAACTCAGTACAAGCCAACGGTTAACATTGATAGATCTATTGAGTCTGACAAACCCACCCAGTTAGGGTGATTGTTACCGACAACACAATTTGGTTTTTGCGTGCAAGTTACAAAGGTTTGATTGTACAATTTGGTTTCGCAATAGTAACTCTCCATTTTTGCCTTATTAACCATGATATGTATGGATTGTATACACACAACACTTCGATACTATTTAGAGTCAAAACCTATGTATGCTCACCAACGTTTTAGTTGACCCTGTTTTTATCATGTTTCAGGTACAAATGTTTAAGTGTGTGTTCAAGTTGCTACACTTAGGGATAGAGACCTAGTTAATTAAACATTGAATCATGATGATGTATTTTCGTTTTCCTTTTGAATGTTGATTGTGTTTTGAACAAATGTATGGAAAATGAATTAATCTTAATAATGAAACTTTAGTTTTATCTAGATCTATGAACAGTCTACATGTCCCGCCCCGACGTTTCCGCCGTCGGTTGGGGTGTGACAGATTGGTATCAGAGCCTTGGTTATAGGGAATTAGGTTATTAGACACTTTTGACCTAGACTATAACCTTTGGACACCCATACTATGCCATGGTACTATATGCTACATGATTACTACTTTGTGTGAATATTTTTACATGTTATCCTAAGTAATAACACTACATGATACAATATTTAATAGGCTATGTGTCACACTACTTGATAACTCTGGTACTTGTATTTATTGCTATCTACATGCTACCTATTTCATTCATTAAATGCTATCCTAAGTTTAACACACACACATAAACACCAAATTTTTCATGCACCCTTAATTTCTCACACATGATACCACCATCTTTTGTGAACAAAATCTAAACTATTGGGCCTAGTGTCAATTAATAATAAACTTAGAAGCCCACTTGTCCTCCAAGAAGAAGAAGCCTGCTGAAATGAATAAATCTCACCTTTGGGCCTCAAAGCCTAATCCACAATGATTCTCATCATGACCATGAGCCCAACAATAGTGTTATTAGTACATGATGGCTGGAAGAGTGTGTAGACCCATGAGAGATTCTAGCTAAGGAAATACCAGGTAATTAAGTGTGTCCATGTGACCCACCCCTCTTTCCTTGGAATTCTCCTCATGGATACACTACTTATAGGTCAAGTGTTACTTCTAAAATACTATTGTGAAGACTCGGTGTTATGACTAGTCAAACTCTAAATCTATGAGAACTCCTATATTTAACACTCAATATTTTTATTATAGCTTACAACCTTTTCATTTTCTCTGCTAGACATGGACTCCTACCATCCTTCCTCCCCGGTATACCATCCCGGAGCAGAGTCTGACAAAGAAGAAGACATCGGGTCACCGGTGTATCGGTCACCAACACCCCCAGATGCTAGGCCAAGGTTTGACATAAGGGCAGATTAGATTAGGAACACTGGCCCGAGACTTCGAGCATCTGGATCACCCCCATCAGGAAACCCATACCAGACACCTCACCTACATAACCAGTTACCATCCCATCTGAGGGACCCCTACCTAGCTGTAATGAACCAACTTTCGGGTTCTATCCTATAATATACTTATTATATTGTAAGAGAGTGTAAATAAATAAAATGGAAGTTTAGAGGGTATTATGTTGCAAGTTAAGGGTTTTGAGTAACTTATGGTAAAAAGCGGGTCAAAACTGAAGTTGAGGGACCATTTGTGTAAATCAGCCAAAGCTGATTTATATGGTGGTGAAAGTGGTGACACACACACTCCATGGAGTGTGTGTGTGTCGTGAATTGCAAGAGAAAAGGGGGAAGAAGGAGCCAAACCCGAAATTGAAGATTTGCATGTGAAATCGGTGGGATTTGAGATGTTCATCTTCATCTAAACATCAAGTAAGTGCTCTAGCATCTCTTACATCCACCACTGTTGGTGTCCTTGAGGTTTTTGAGAAAAAGCGGATTTGTGGCTGCATTGGATGGAATTGGTGAAAGATAACTTGAAATAACTTGTTATCTAGCTTGTCTAATGTTGATTGGTGGTTATTAACATCCAAATTGTTGATTTCAAAGTTAGGGTTCTTGAGGTGAAAATTGGGGGTTTTTAGTTTAATGAAGTTAAAAGATGAATTGGTGGTTGATAAGTGTTTATGGTGTTAATAAACACAATTTTTAGTAAAAGCCCTCAATCAATTTGATTAATCAAGAACCTTGGAGAATTGGGTGTAATTGGATGAAATCCTTAACGGGTCAAATGGGTGGAATTGACGTAAATGGTTAAAAGCTTGTTTGAAACATAATAAACCTAGATTAGATGATAGATGAGGATTATAAGATCTTGAGTGGGTGTCAAACCTCAATTGAGGAATAATTGGGGATTTAATAGATTACTAAACAAGTGGATTGTTTAGGTGATCAAGGTATGAAGTGGCTAGCTTGAAGACGAATTGGAATCTTCATTGGCAAATGTAAGTGTTTTGCACTTACTTAGTAGTAGATAAGTAGTTTATATGTAAGTAGATTATGTGGTTTAATCCTATTTACGTGTTGTATGTTGATTTCGGCTATGTGGTATATGGTTAAACTAAAGTGTGAAATGTGGTAAAAGTAGTGTAGTTGACTAATGTGGTAAATAGCCAAAGGTAATGTGGTAGAAGTGTTGTAGTTGACTAATATGGTAAATAGTCTAACATAAAGTAGTAAAAGTGGTGTAAATTGACTTAATATGGTATAAGTCAAACCATTGTGGATAATGGTGAAATTAGTGTTATTTGACCATAGTGGTATAGGGTCAAACTATTATGTAAAAAAAGTGTAATTAGACAATGTGGTTAATAGTCAAACTTAAATATGTAAATGTGGTAAATATGTATAATTAGACTATTTGGTTAATAGTCAAACTTGACTGTGCAAATGTGGTTGAAATTGTATGTTTGACTTAATGTGGATATTTGGTCAAACTAAACCATCGATGTGTGGCAATACGTGAAATTGAATTGAGTAGTAACTAACTAATCTTGACCATCGTATATGAAAATAAGGAATGAAAGACTCAATGTGGATAATATTACTAAAACGTGAACATTTGTGTGAACTTGATAGAACTTGACTTATTATGTTGTGGAATCGACCCGTTAATATGAAGTGTGGATACTTCATGGAAGGGGGTAAGTGAAGGAAAACACTTCACGGATGTAAATGAGGACACAGTTCTCACAAGTGGTAGTGAAGTTGACTACTTCATGGTGGACATGAAGTCAATTACTTCATAAATTGACATGGAGTCAAATACTCCATAGGAGAAACCGAGAGGTGGATCTCTCACAAGACATGTGGATATGTCAAATGAATGAATGATAAACTATAAACCATGTATAGATTATTATTAATCTTAAGAAGATGTTAAATGTATGCTTCTATATAAGGATATGTGCTATATTTCTTTGAAAAGGGAAAAATGGAGTTGCTATCAAAACTGTGTTTTCTGAGTGGCGTACTCTGATGCCCACCAGCATACTCTTACGCTGGACCTGGAGAAGTTCACTGCCTTATGGCCCCTTTACGCTGGAAATTTGTTTTCTGGGTGGCGTACTCGTACGGCAAGGGGCGTACTGATACGCCAGGACTATTTTCACATGATTTTGTTTTCTTGATATGCATTGATACTATGGATGGGATGTTTTACTTAACTAACCTTGTTTATTTTAATGTTGTGAATGTAGGAAAAGCTCCGTTATAATCTCAGGTCTCGCCAAGGTTGGACAATTGGATTCTCAATGTTTCTTTTGGAAATTGTTTGTTCTAAAAAACTAACCCTTAGAAGGGAATACTTTTGTGTGGGTTCTTGTGGGATATGAAATAGTCTAAAAATAGTTAAACACTTTATTTATGAAGCATTTTATGATCTTTTGTTAATTTAAATAGTGGAACTAAGTTTTTGAACATGTATGCTCATCTGGGACCTAAATTCCGTATTATTTAAAAGTTTTAATTGGTTACAAATTTCGGGTGTTACAACGTGGTATCAGAGAAATGGTTTGAGAGATTTAGTGTGCCTAACAGTAAACTCAAACCAATAATGCTCTTGATAAGGTCGGGTAAAGAAAATCCAATGGTGACGAGACCGAGACACGGAGCTTGAAAGACGAGGTTAGTATTGATTATTGTACTAAATGTGAATTGGAGTCTTATATGACGTACTTGTATTGAAAATTGTTAAAGAAATTATTATATGGGAATAATGATATTAATTGGGCATATTACATTATTAATCATGCCTGGCCAGTATGATTCGTAATGCAATATGAGCAATTGCTTCATGATGACCATATAATAATGAACAACGACGAACGATCATGTAAATGTGAGCATGTATGAAAGGATACATGAATTAATGTTAAATGTGAATGTGAGCATGTATGAAAGGATACATGAATATATGTTAAATGTGAATGTGAGAATGTATGAAAGGATAAGGCACGACTTGCAAGGACAGAGAGAAGATTGCCTAGCGAATCAAATATGGTACCAAAAGGAGAAAATTTCCACTCTTGAAAAAGAAATGCTTGAGAATCGCACGGAAGCAGCTAGAGCTGAGGCCAGATCGGCTACCCGAGTGACCATAGCGGTGCTCGTCTTGGTGAGTATCTGCTTCCTAGTGGAAAGCTAAGTGAGACGTTAGCAGAAATTTCTATTTATTGTCCTTAAATTATCAGTTTGAGAACCATTTCCCTATGTTTTGAATAATGTTCAACATTTCAGCATTTAATACATTTTATATTACAACTCTAAAGTTATTATTCATTGATTTGACACAGCGAGTGTGAATTACACCCGTCATATTTTCATCAGAATTCTCCAAGTATCACTTTCCTCATTCACTACAATTTAATACACAGCCGGCAATCTTCATCGTAAACAAATCATCCTATTATTTGACTTAGAAAACCTCGTTAGTTTGTTCAAACCGAACGTTTATCAAACTTTTAAATAGTAACAGCAATATAATTTTTTTATAAACATTTTCACCTTATAAGGAAACTTGATACAAACTGTTTTATAAAAGCATTTTTTCAAATTGATAAATAATTATGACTTGTTCTCGTTAAATTAATTATTTCTAAACCTTGGCTAAATTAATATACAACTACTTGTTTAGCCATTAATTTCTCTTAAAAATACTCTCCTTATAATAATTGAAAATTTAATAAAAAAGTTTTCCTAAAAAATTGTCCTTTTATTTAGATTATTCAACTCATTTGTTTCACTACCTTATTTATCTTCAAACAAGAACAAACTACAATTACCTATTTAAAAAATAGTTATTCGTAAACACATTACTCAGAATGTTTTCAGAACCTCCTCGTTATTTTTCACCTTCAGTAATAGATGAGTGTACTTACCACTTCAAGAGACAACCCATTTTGCGTAAACGTTAACCGTCTCTACAAACCTCTACGAGATTTAAAAAGCTAAAACCTAACTACCCACATTATACATGAACGCCAAACAACACGCTTATCCGCAACACTTGATCACATACAAAACTCGTTAGTATACGTCACACACGAAATTCAATAATCTACGTATGCACGTTCACAAAATACACAGCCCGATCACATAATACATGAAACTTAGCTGTTTATAATATACATAATGTTACACTGATCACATAATACATGAAACTTAGTTGTTTGCAATATACATGATACGAAACTGATCACATGATACATAACAATTGTTTGTTTGGTACATAATACTAGATTGACCACATTGAACATGAAACTTGTTTGGTTACAAAGTACATGATACTAAATTGTGCACATTATATAAAATTCATGATACTAAATTATTTATATTACACATGAAAGTTTATTTGTTTACAATATACATGATACTAAGTTGTTAACATCATACATGAAATTCATTTCTTACTATATACATGATGCTAAGTTATGCATGTTACACATGAAACCTATTTGATTACAAGTGCTAGATCATACATGAAACTTGGGTGATACATTACATATGTAACTAAATTGCTTACAATTATTGCAATTGATTGATTACATTTTACACAAGGCATGGTCATACACTGTTGTTCACCAAAGTGGAAAACCATAACACATTGAAGCTACTCGGGGTTTGACGTATTCTTGTTCAAACACGAGGAAGCTGTAACACTTTAAAACAACTCGGTGTTTGATGTATTCTTGTTCAAACATTAGTAAACTATGAAACTTTAATTTATACTACCTTATTATTCTTTAGTTGCTAACTGACCTGCCTATTTAGGGACATAGTTATTTATTAGCAACTCATATGTGAAAACAGTTGACATGAACTAAGTGAATTTGTGCCCCCCTCTTGCCCCGCACACAACAGAAGAATCTATACGGACCATGCGATGATTCGAGTAATTACGGGTGCACATGTAATTATAAGAATTAGCGCATGGAAAAAAACATAGTGAATTTTGTCGTGTGTTATGACCTAAAACCTACCGTGATATGTAGCAACGAAATTAATGTGATATGACAAGGGCATTGTGGATACGCCGATGGTACTTCCTATATATAAGTGCTCTATCATATTATCAAAAGTAGCGTTATTCGTGTCACGTGAAGTTTGACCTAGACCAATATTTGTGAACCCTCTTATCCACTAACAACTCCTAAGTATGTTAGGCTTATCATCAAACCCTTATCATCAAATTCCCATAAAATCCATTCCAAGTAATGCCTTTCACATTTCGAATCCAAATTATTATTCAATAGTTCTTCTCCTTAAATTCATTTCAAAAACTAAATCCATTGTCATCATTCGTGCCTGACTGCGAGAAACAGACGAAAATCTTATTACCAGATATACTCCCCGAACTGACAATCAAAGCTTGTCTAAAATCCAAACCCTCATCTCTTTCAGTAGCCTCTAAAAGTTAAATTTTGGGACGAAATTCTCTCAACTAGGGGATACTGTAACATCTAAGATTTTCTAGCATTATTTATTTTTATTATATTTTATATAGTAATGACACTTCATTTCAAACCCGTACTTACGACATTAATTTGACAAATATTAAATCCAAGTTTTTGTTTCAACCTTGCAATAACATGTTATATATATGAAACGTAGAAATGCGTATTTGCATAAATACATATATATATATACGTTTATATAATAACTATGAACTTTAAATCATGTATTTACAGTGAATATAAATATATATATATATCCTACAATTTTATTTCCATATGTATATATGCATATAAACATATACATAATTTTGTGTAAATTACATCATCTTTATAAACTTGGTTATGTATAAAAATTATAAAGTTTTATAGTTTCTAAACAAAAATCAATTTATAAAATATCTATATATAAATATTTACAAATTTTATAAACTTGTTTTGAACCCTTTGGGTTATTGGACTCCCAAGCTTGAACCACCACCCTTGAATTAGAACCCTTTAATCCTAATTTTTGACCCCTATTCACTACATTTTGACCTATGTAACTTATTTTGACTTTCAGAAAGTCAAACAACCAAATCCTTCCTACAATTCGACACCAAAAGCGATTAAAACCATTTGATATGGGCTTTCCTTGTCTGTGTAAATAATCTCAGCCATTCCTAAACCTCCCTAACGATCCATTGTGACAAATTTCGCGGCCCAAATCAAGATTCAAATCAATTTGAACTACTTTGACTATCCATAGTCAAACCAAGTCTAAATCATTTCTAAACTAGGGAATTAAACGTAATTAAAACCCAAAAATCATGCCTTGATTATTCTCGCATGAATCTAAACCGTAATCGCGACCCAATTCATCCATACCCGATCTAATTTACGCGTAGTCGTGGTCGACAGCAATTGCTTCTAAATCGCGATCGAATCATGTAATTACGGTCAAATTGAGCGAATTGAATCACTCTCACACCGCTGAGAGACCTCATTGACACTCCCTGATCTCTCAATCTCAACCCATTGTGTCTCTAGTACTCTATTCAATCCGAAGAACTTGAACCTGAAGGCTCCAGCCGCTCGTCCCCCTCACGTTTTTGTTCCAGGTATTTTTTACATATAATCGATCCTTTTTTACTGTAGTTTGAAAGCCCCATGACTGTGGTACCAATCTGTGGCTTAATCAGATCAATTTCATGGCTAGGGTTTAGGGATTTACGTATTGGGACGAAGGGGCTTGGGTCTGTAAGGAATTTTCTATTTTTCACACCAGTTAATTGTCAAGGCATTCGCCTAGACCCACGGGTTTAATCACTTAACTCCTACGCATCTGGTTGCGGGTTCGAAACCTTTCCCACTTCCTTTTTGACTTCTAGTGATACCTAAACCCGTTTTCTGTAAGTCCCCAAACCCGGGAGGCCTCACTTGTTGGATTTACTCATTCACAAACAGTTCTTAACTTGAATATCACATAACGCAGCGGAAAATACTTCAATAAAACATAACCATTACATTGTTTAACAAACGGAAGCGTGACAAAAGTCTATTACATAAACAAAACATAATCTAATCTTAACGGGATGCCAGTCTTCATGATCAACCGGGTAACTCTTCCCGCTTGCCAAGCATCACCGTCCATCGTCCATACCTGCCTTAACCTGAATGTGCATACTAAAAAGTCAGCTACGCTGGTGAGTCCTAGTTTTTGTTCGATTTAAGAAATGGTTCATCATTCAATCATTCATTAGGGTTTAACATCATGTATAAGAAAACAGGGCCTTTTCGTTCATCATTAAAAACCTTTAAACATTTTTCCTCATCATAAACACGTTGAACGGATCATTTGTTTAAAACATTTAACATTCATTTAAGTCATACATTACTATCTAAATCTGTGTTACCATTCGTACCGTCATTTAGTATGGTATTACCCCTAAGGCTTAACTGCATGAAGACCGACAATACCATACATTCCGTCAAGTCCCTTTTGTATTGCCCCCAAGGCTTAACTGCACGAGGACCGACAATACCCATTCAGTTGCCCCTATGGCTCTCATGTCCATAGACCGACAACCTCCATCGACGGCTATGGCTCATGGCCATAACACCGTCAGATCATAATTTAACCTTACATAGGGTCATGTTAACCCCTGAGTAACCGTCGTTACTCCCTACCAGTTGTACAACATCAAAACCATTGGTAGGCCACCAAGACACGACCCCTGTTGCTCTTATGGTAACTATGGCTCGCTGTCCATAATCTACCACAAGGCTGGGAATTAAATTCCCAGACTTCATTCGTCAATTCCATTCATTCGACAGATTAGATTTGTAATGTCATCTTTAAAACCTTTGCCCTTTTTCTTTTCTTTTCATAAAACCTTTCATTCATTTTCGAAACCATTTTCCTTTAGTTTAAACCATTTCTTTATATACATTTCGTTCGTAAACATTCCATTCATAAAACTTTCTTTCCATAAACCGTTCATTCCAAATCATTTCATTTCGTAAACATAGTTTTATATGCATAATTTTATAAACATAGTTTCATAAACATCGTATCGTAAAAACATCATTTCATATGTATGCAGACCAGTCCGAAAACATTATATAAAATATTTAAAAGAGGGCTTCTGGAACTCACCTGATAAGCTAGTCTTGGTTGTCCTAAACAAGGGCCCAACAACGTCACGTACGATCTGAATTTGATAGTTAAATACACATCAAACCCAATCCTGACTCTAACGGTTTAACCATTCTAAACATACTAACTTTACTTAAACAACCTGATGCATGCGCACTTAGCAAGTGCGCAGACCCTGCTTCCTGCGTACTTGATAAGTACGCAGGATCCTCTTCCTGCGTACTTGATAAGTACGCAGTGCCCTCTTCCTGCGTACTTGATAAGTACGCAGGACCTGCTCCGTGCTTACTTGATAAGTACGCACGATCTGTTTCTTCGCAAAAACTCTAACTTTCGCATTCAGGTCTGATCACGTCAAGATCGCGAACCTGTTTACATTCAAAACGTTTGTTTTCCATTAAGGAATTCAAATCTATGTTTATCTTTCAGTTTTATCCGTGAAAATGTTACCTTTTCACCCAAAACCCGAAACACCCAAAAACGAACAAAAACTCAGATTTAGGCCCGATCGTTACCTGAATCGAGTTTCTGATCCGGAGGTTCTTCTCACGAGCTATGGAGCAACACTTTGCTGAAATCTCGGGTTGATCCGCCAACTTTCTCTCTCTACGATTTCTCTCTCTAGAACTTGCAATTGAGAGAAATGATGGAGGTCTAAGCTATTTATAGGGGAGGCTCCCCTTCCAGCCCGCCGGCCCATCCGGCCCGACCCGACATGCCTCGTTCGTTTATTTCGTCATTTTAACTGTCGTTTTATTTTTGGGATGTTATAAGTCTACCCCCTTACAATAGGTTTCGTCCCCGAAACCTATCATAAGTCAAAGAGATGAGGGTACGACTCCCTCATCTCCTTCTCCGTTTCCCAAGTGGCTTCCGATCCCTTTCGATGTTTCCATTGGACTTTAACCAGTTGGATAATCTTATTACGCAAACGCTTCTCCTTCTTGTCTAAGATGGCCACGGGTTCTTCGATGTAATTAAGGCTGTTGTCGACCTCGATGTCAGTAAGTGGTACGTGAGCTGATTCATCCGCCAAACACTTTCACAAGTGTGATACATGGAAGGTAGGATGAATCCCACTCAACTCATCAGGCAACTCTAGCCGATAAGCGACTTCACCCACCCGTGCCATTATCCTGAATGGTCCGACGAACCTCGGACTTAACTTCCCTCTCTTCCTGAATCGTATTATTCCCTTCCAGGGTGACACCTTCAACATTACTCTGTCCCCAACATCGAACTCAATAGGCCTTCGTCGTTTATCCGCATAGGATTTCTGACGATCTTGTGCGGCCTTCATTCGTGCTTTGATTTGATCAAACCTTTCTGACGTTTCTCTTACTACTTCAAGTCTCCCTAATTCCTTTTGTCCAATCTCACCCCAACAAATCGGGGTCCTGCATCTCCTCCCATACTACATTTCGTAAGGCGGGATGCCTATCGTCGTGTGATAACTATTGTTGTAGGAGAATTCGGCTAACGGCAGATGACTGTCCCAACTGCCGCCGAAATTGATAATACAAGCACGAAGCATATCCTCCAATGTCTGAATGGTCCTTTCGGACTGACCATCCGTTTGTGGGTGGTATGCCATGATAACATTGAGCCTCGTGCCCATCGCCTCGTGAAATCTTTTCCAGAACCTCGATGTGAATCGTGTGTCCCGGTCAGATACGATCGTCAAAGGCATCCCATGCCGTGCTACTACTTCTTTAATAAATACTTCCGCTAACCTTTCTGACGAGAACGTCTCGCGAATAGGTAGGAAATGAGCACTCTTCGTTAAACGGTCCACAATTACCCAAATGGTATCATGACCTTTAGCTGTGCGAGGTAGCTTGGTTATGAAGTCCATGGTAATGTGTTCCCACTTCCATTTCGGTATATCAAGTGGTTGAATCTTTCCATAAGGTTTCTGGTATTCGGCCTTTACTTGCGAGCAAGTCAAGCACTTGCTTACGTACTTCGTCACTTCATGCTTCATTCCAGGACACCAGTATTCCTTCCTTAGATCTTGGTACATTTTATTGGTACCAGGATGGATAAAGTACCGAGACTTATGAGCCTCATCCAAGATTTTGGTTCTAAGCTCGCCACCCATAGGTATCCATACCCGTCCAAAACGTGTCCTAACACCAAGGGTGTTATATTCCAACTTGTCCTGTTGGCCAATCATTCTTTCCTTCTTTATATTTTCTTCTTTAAGTGCCTCATCTTGAGCCTTTTCAATTTCTCTCATCACATCTGATGTTATCACCAACTGGAAAGCTTTAACTCTAATAGGAGTAGGCACATCCTTTCGGCTTAGAGCGTCAGCCACCACGTTTGCCTTTCCAGGATGGTATATTATTTCACAGTCATAGTCTTTCAATAGTTCCAACCATCGCCTCTGCCTCATATTAAGTTCCTTTTGTTCGAAGAAGTACTTCAAACTTTTGTGGTCAGAGTAAATAGTAAACTTCACCCCGTACAGGTAGTGCCTCCAGATTTTTAATGCGAATACGACAGCAGCAAGTTCCAAATCGTGAGTCGGATAATTAGCTTCGTGAATCTTCAACTGCCGTGACGCATACGCGATCACTCTCCCGCGTTGCATTAACACGCATCCCAATCCCTGACCCGAAGCGTCAGAGTATACAACTAAGTCTTCATTGCCCTCGGGAAGGGCCAAGACTGGGGCTTTGGTTAGCTTCTCCTTCAACTCCTTAAACGCCTCGTCCTGGGTCGAACCCCATTCGTACTTTACCTCCTTCCGAGTCAACTTTGTCAATGGCGAAGCTATTTTTGAGAAATCCTGGATGAATCTCCGATAGTAGCCTGCCAATCCCAAGAAACAGCGGATTTCAGTTGGCGTCTTAGAAATATTCCTTTCCCTTACCATCACTATCTTTGCTGGTTCAACCATAATGCCGTTCGGGTTAATGAATTGACCTAGGAATTGGATATCCCTAAGCCAGAACGCGCATTTGGAGAACTTAGCATACAACTTTTCCTTTTTCAGAGCCTCCAACACCTCCTTTAAGTGACATGCGTGATCACCCTCATTCTTGGAGTAGATGAGGATATCATCGATTAACACGATTACCGATCGGTCCATCATCGGTCGACACACCCTATTCATCAAATCCATGAATGTTGCTGGTGCGTTCGTCAATTCGAAAGACATTACACGGAACTCAAAATGTCCATAACGCGTGCGAAACACAGTTTTCGGTATGTCTTCTTCCCTCACCTTCAACTGATGGTACCCGGACCGAAGGTCGATTTTTGAGAACCAACTTGCGCCTTGCAATTGATCGAACAGGTCATCGATCCTTGGTAAAGGGTACTTGTTCTTCACCGTTCGCTTGTTCAACTCGCGATAATCAATACACATTCTCATCGAACCATCCTTCTTCTTCACAAACAACACCGGAGCACCCCATGGCGAGATGCTCGGTTGTATAAATCCCTTCTCAAGTAGTTTGTCTAATTGGAACATAAGTTCTTTCATTTCCACAGGTGCTAGTCGATATGGAGCCTTTGCCACGGGCTGGGCATCTGGTACTAAGTCGATTCGAAATTCAATCTCTCTGTAGGGTGGTATCCCAGGTAACTCCTCTGGAAACACCTCCGGGTACTCGCGTACCACGGGTACATCGTGTAGTTCCTTCACTTCCTTACACTTGTCCATTACGTATACCAGATAAGCCTCGCATCCGCGCCTCAAGTAATTTGTTGCCTTAATCATCGAGACGACGTTTGGCATCGGGGCATCATGATCTCCAAATACCTTGACTTTGCTACCATCTGGAGCCTTGAGTCGGATTATCTTTCGTTTACATATGATATGTGCTTCGTTGGCAGTTAACCAATCCATACCTAACACGACATCAAACCCTCCCAAAACCATAACAAACAATCTGACAGGGAATCTATGACCTTCTATCTTTATCGTGGAGTTGTTAACTACGTCGGTCACTCTCGCAGTTCTACCCTCAGCGGTTTCTACGCTAAAGGCCCTTTCTAGCTTACTGACACTGTACTTCACTCGTTTACAAAACGTCGTAGATATAAAACTCTTACTACAACCCAAATCAAATAACACAGAAACAAAAGTGTTGTCAAGGATGAACGTACCTGACGCCACATCGGGGTCTGCCCTGGCTTGGTCTTGCGTCAGCGTGTACGCACGAGTCTTTGCTCGGGGCCTCTCTTCTTTCGTTTTCGGGCCTTTCCCTTTACCGGCTTCACCCATTCTCGGTTTCGGGCATTCCCTACTCAGATGACCGGCATCCCCACAATTATAGCACTTGAAGTGTTGTGGGCACTCACGGGAGTAGTGCCCGGTCTTGCCAAACTTGAAGCACAAGTTAGATCCCAGTCTACATTCACCTGCATGCTCCCTTGCACAATTCTTACAAACAGTCGGCTCATTCACCCGAGCCCTCTTATCACGAGTCCCAAACATCTTTCCACCAGTTCGCTTGTTTGAGAAGCTCGGTCTCTTCTTCGGTTCCTCAATGGCGGCATCTTTTAATGCCAGATCATCATACACCACCCCACTGAGTTCCACCACCGAATCGAAAGTGATAGGAGTGTTTGCTTTGATTAAGGTGCGGACCTTGTCCGACAGTCCCTGGATATAACAAGAAATCTTTCTCTCTTCAGTAGTAATTAGGTGTGGCACCAGTCGTGCCAACTCATTGTACCGGGTGGTGTATTGACGGTGAGTCATGTTACCAGCCTTTAAATTCAGAAATTCCCTCTCCACCTTCTCAATTTCGTTCCTTGGGCAAAAATTCTTAATAACTGACGCCTTCAAATCATTCCATAACATGGAGTCAACAGCTGTATCTCCCTTAGCTTGTCGCACTCCTTCCCACCAATGGGACGCTTCTTCTCTCAAGGAGTTAGCATCTAATTTCACCACTTGATCCGGCCGGCATTCGCTGAGACGGATGGAAGCCTCCATACGGATTATCCAGTCAAACGTAGCAACCGCGTCTTTCTTTCCAGTCAGGACCGGCGGGTCACATGCTTTAAATGACTTGTAGTCATATCCGCAAGCAGGCGGCGCGTTGTCAGTCTCGTTGTTCTGGGCACCATTTGCCACGCTAGACCCACCTTCCCCATTAACATTCTTCAATGCTTCAGCTAACAGACCTGGCAGATAAGTCTTCATCAACTCGGTGAACTCTCGAGCTATAGCTGCTCTCACTTCTTGTTCAAAAGTGAAAGGTTGTTCTTCAATCTGTGTCTGCTCAGTTCCATGCACACTTACCGCCGGTTCAGTATGAACACTTCCTTCTTCACTATACTCTTGGGGCGCAGGGGTCCTGCCACGCCCACCATTTCGACCGCCGGTATGACAACCGGTACGGCCCCCACCACGTCTTCCGTTTCCTCTCCTTGCCATTTCGTTCTATAAGACAAGGAATCCAATGTCATCACGCTAGTTAACAAATAAAATTCAATAAGCACTGTAAGATGTTAATATACACTGGCCATCTGCTATTAACCATTACACTACTGTAAGGCCCCATTCCCGGGTAACCTCACTTGTTGGATTTACTCATAAACATAGTCATAAATACTGAACTTAAATTTAAAAACATTCAAAAGTAGCGGAAGCAAACATCATTCAAATTACATGACATAACAGCGGAAGTCTTAACAATTAAATACATAACATTGTCTCAACATATATAAACGTGGGATGTCAGTCTTATGCCGGGTAACCTTCACGCCATCGCACAACCCTTTCTTCCTTTACCTGAAATGTATACTAAAAGTCAGCTAACGCTGGTGAGTTCTAGTTTAAGGACAATCATACATAATATTTCCTTCTAATAGTGCTTCATCTTGTGCCTTTGATATTTCACTCATCAAATATGGTGTTATAATCAACTGACACGCTTTGATCCGTATAGGTTCCGATTCTTCCTTTCTGCTTAAAGCGTCAGCCACCATGTTTGCCTTGCCTGGATGGTACAATATCTCACAGTCATAGTCTTTCAGTAGCTCTAACCACCTCCTTTGTCTCATGTTTAATTCCTTTTGCTTAAAAAAGTACTTCAGGCTTTTGTGATCGGAGTAAATGGTGCATTTAACTCCGTACAGATAGTGCCTCCATATATTCAACGTGAAAACTACTGCTGCTAACTCTAGATCGTGTGTTGGGTAGTTAACCTCATGAATCTTTAGTTGTCGCGAGGTGTAAGCTATTACATTTCCTCTTTGCATAAGTACGCAACCTAAACCCAGACCTGAAGCATCAGAGTAGACTACTAAGTCTTCATTTCCCTCAAGTAGTGCCAAGACTGGAGCTTGGGTTAATCGTGCCTTAAGTTCCTCAAACGCGTTGTTTTGGGTTGGACCCCATTCATATTTCACTTCCTTCCGTGTCAACTTAGTTAGTGGCGAGGCTATTCTTGAAAAATCTTGAATGAACCTTCGATAGTAGCCTGCCAATCCCAGAAAGCTTCGTATCTCTGTTGGTGTCTTTGGGATGTTCCATTCCTTTACTGTCTCGATCTTTGCAGGATCCACCATGATTCCGTTTGGGTTTATTACATGACCTAGGAATTGGACTTCCCTAAGCCAGAATGCACATTTGGAGAATTTTGCGTACAACTTTTCCTGCTTTAGCACCTCCAGAACCTCTCTTAGGTGACAGTGGTGATCACCCTCATTTTTTGAATATACCAGTATGTCGTTTATAAAAACTATCACCCATCGATCCAACATTGGTCGACATACTCTATTCATCAAATCCATGAACGCTGCTGGTGCATTGGTCAATCCGAAGGACATCACGAGAAACTCATAATGCCCATAACGCGTGCGAAACGCGGTCTTTGGTACGTCTTCTTCTCTTACTTTCAATTGATGGTAACCCGACCTAAGATCGATCTTTGAGAACCAACTCGCACCTTGCAGTTGATCAAAAAGGTCATCTATTGTAGGCAGTGGGTATTTGTTCTTTACTGTCCTCTTGTTCAAATCGCGGTAGTCAATGCACATGCGCATGCTGCCGTCCTTCTTCCTTACAAATAGTACCGGAGCGCCCCACGGTGAGATGCTCGGTCTAAAAAATCCTTTTTCTGTTAGTTCATCTAGTTGAGACATCAATTCTTTCATTTCTGATGGAGCCAATCGGTAGGGGGCTTTGGCAACGGGCTCAGCTCCTGGCAATAAGTCAATCTGAAATTCTATTTCCCGATCGGGTGGTAACCCAGGTAGATCCTCAGGGAATACTTCCGGAAAGTTGCAAACCACGGGCACATTCTTGAGTTCATTCATTTTCATTCTATCATCAATAACATATGCCAAATAAGCTTCGCAACCGCGCCTCATGTAACTTTCGGCCTTGATCATCGAGATGATGTTCGACATCGTGCAATTCCAATCCCTATAAACCGTAATTGGACTGCCGCTAGGAGTTTTGAGGTGTATCCTTTTACGTTTACATATGATTTGAGCTTCGTTGGCAGCTAGCCAATCCATACCCAATACTATATCGAATCCTCCTAAGGTAAGAAGGAACAATCTAGAAGGGAACCTATGACCCTCTATTTCTATGATGCAATCCTCTGTTACTTGAAATACTGCCGAATTTTTACCAACAGCAGTTTGTACGCTAAAGGCCTTTACTATGGTGTTGATGGTGCAACCTAGTTTACGACTAAATGCATTTGATATAAAACTTTTACTAGCACCAGAGTCAAATAAAATAGCAGCATGTTTGTTATTAACTAGGAACGTACCTGACACAACATCAGGGTTTCCCCTTGCTTCCTCCTCAGTCAGGGCATAGGCTCGAGTCCTAGCCTGCGGTTGTTCCTTTTCAGCTTCCTTTTCCTTTCCCGAACCGGATTATCTGGTTTTCCTGCAATCCTTAGTCTGGTGTCCATGTCTTCCACAACTTTGGCACTTGACGCCCTTCAAACAATCTCGGGAGTAGTGCCCCGGCCTCCCGCACTTATAACACATGGTGATGCTGATTCGACACTCGCCAAGATGTTGCCTTCCACATTTCTTGCAGGTTTCATAATCCTCCGACCTTGGTTTCTTAATTTCAGTTGTCACATTCCCTTTCCCAGTGCCTCTAGACGGGTTCTCCCACTTTCTCTTTTGTGTCTCAGGTGCCGGGTCCTCATTGGCATAATCGTCGTAGACGATTCCGCTCAGATTCACTACTGACTCGAAGGTCGATGGCAGATTAGCTTTTACATGAACACGGACCCTTTGAGGTAGGCCCTTTACATAATACTTAATCATTCGTTCTTCTGTCTCCACTAGGTGGGGTACCAGTTGGGCTAGCTCATTGAATCTTGAGGTATACTGGCGATTAGTCTTGTTGCCAGCCTTGAAGTTTAGGAACTCGTTCTCCACACGATCAATCTCGTTCTGTGGGCAGAACTTTTGGATTATCAGCTTCTTCAGATCTTCCCATGTCATTTTGGCCAAAGCGTTTGGCGACTTTGTCCTCTGAATGTTCCTACACCAACTTAGTGCCTCGTTGGTGAAAGAATGGGCAACATACTTAACAGCCTGGTCCGGTCGACACTCGCTGATGTTGACCACAACGTTCATCCTCTCAATCCATTCGAACGTAGCCACTGAATCCTTGTTCCAATCGAACTTGGGTGGGTCTCCGTCCTTGAACCCCTTGTAAGTACACCCACAGTTGCTTGATCCCACCTTCACTTCATCCCCATCACTGTCATACACTTTCTCTTCATGGTCTCCTTCATCCTCCTCTCTACTTTTCTTTAGTGCCTCGGATAGTAGATCAGGCAATACTTTCTTCATAGTGAGTACGACTTCACGGGCAATAGCATCCCGGACCTCGGGTTCTAACTGTAGAGGCCCTTGATCATTGTTCCCAGTTGGGGTCACTTCTGTTTCGTGCACACTCTCTATGTGTTCTGCGTGCACACTCTCTTCCTCTTCATGTCTTTGATTCAATGGAGGTCTACCGACTAGGCCAGTGCGACCGCCTCGGCGTCCTGTTCTTCCTCCACCAGCCATAGTTCCTAGTTTCCTGATAGTTATAAACGAAATACATCAATGCCATTCCTTCAGATCATAGTTTAGAACAGTACGAGCAAGGTAAATTTTTAATTACAGTGACCGGTTTATGATTACTAATTTACATTGCTTTTCGGGTTCAAAACTCTTCAAATCGGTTGTGACATTGACAACTATTTGTTCTAAGTTAAGGTATCTATTCTTATCCAAGTGTATTAACTCTAGTACTTACTTACCGTGCTGGCGTTGGCGTTGGTTACCCATATTGACATCCGTGCGTTGGTCCCATAATCAGTTTGAGTCCAGACATTTTGGGATGTCTGAATCTCTCAAACTATTGCTCTGATACCAACTTGTAAGGCCCCATTCCCGGGTAACCTCACTTGTTGGATTTACTCATAAACATAGTCATAAATACTGAACTTAAATTCAAAAACATTCAAAAGTAGCGGAAGCAAACATCAATCAAATTACATGACATAACAGCGGAAGTCTTAACAATTAAATACATAACATTGTCTCAACATATATAAACGTGGGATGTCAGTCTTGTGCCGGGTAACCTTCACGCCATCGCACGACCCTTTCTTCCATTACCTGAAATGTATGCTAAAAGTCAGAACATCGATGTGAATCGTGTGTCCCGGTCAGATACGATCGTCAAAGGCATCCCATGCCGTGCTACTACTTCTTTAATAAATACTTCCGCTAACCTTTCTGACGAGAACGTCTCGCGAATAGGTAGGAAATGAGCACTCTTCGTTAAACGGTCCACAATTACCCAAATGGTATCATGACCTTTAGCTGTGCGAGGTAGCTTGGTTATGAAGTCCATGGTAATGTGTTCCCACTTCCATTCCGGTATATCAAGTGGTTGAATCTTTCCATAAGGTTTCTGGTGTTCGGCCTTTACTTGCGAGCAAGTCAAGCACTTGCTTACGTACTTCGTCACTTCATGCTTCATTCCAGGACACCAATATTCCTTCCTTAGATCTTGGTACATTTTATTGGTACCAGGATGGATAGAGTACCGAGACTTATGAGCCTCATCCAAGATTTTGGTTCTAAGCTCGCCACCCATAGGTATCCATACCCGTCCAAAACATGTCCTAACACCAAGGGTGTTATATTCCAACTTGTCCTGTTGGCCAATCATTCTTTCCTTCTTTATATTTTCTTCTTTAAGTGCCTCATCTTGAGTCTTTTCAATTTCTCTCATCATATCCGATGTTATCACCAACTGGAAAGCTTTAACTCTAATAGGAGTAGGCACATCCTTTCGGCTTAGAGCGTCAGCCACCACGTTTGCCTTTCCAGGATGGTATATTATTTCACAGTCATAGTCTTTCAATAGTTCCAACCATCGCCTCTGCCTCATATTAAGTTCCTTTTGTTCGAAGAAGTACTTCAAACTTTTGTGGTCAGAGTAAATAGTAAACTTCACCCCGTACAGGTAGTGCCTCCAAATTTTTAATGCGAATACGACAGCAGCAAGTTCCAAATCGTGAGTCGGATAATTAGCTTCGTGAATCTTCAACTGTCGTGACGCATACGCGATCACTCTCCCGCGTTGCATTAACACGCATCCCAATCCCTGACCCGAAGCGTCAGAGTATACAACTAAGTCTTCATTGCCCTCGGGAAGGGCCAAGACTGGGGCTTTGGTTAGCTTCTCCTTCAACTCCTTAAACGCCTCGTCCTGGGTCGAACCCCATTCGTACTTTACCTCCTTCCGAGTCAACTTTGTCAATGGCGAAGCTATTTTTGAGAAATCCTGGATGAATCTCCGATAGTAGCCTGCCAATCCCAAGAAACAGCGGATTTCAGTTGGCGTCTTAGGAATATTCCTTTCCCTTACCGTCACTATCTTTGCTGGGTCAACCATAATGCCGTTCGGGTTAATGAATTGACCTAGGAATTGGACCTCCCTAAGCCAGAACGCGTATTTGGAGAACTTAGCATACAACTTTTCCTTTTTCAGAGCCTCCAACACCTCTTTTAAGTGACATGCGTGATCACCCTCATTCTTGGAGTAGATGAGGATATCATCGATGAACACGATTACCGATCGGTCCAGCATCGGTCGACACACCCTATTCATCAAATCCATGAATGTTGCTGGTGCGTTCGTTAACTCGAAAGACATTACGCGGAACTCAAAATGTCCATAACGCGTGCGAAACACAGTTTTTGGTATGTCTTCTTCCGTCACCTTCAACTGATGGTACCCGGACCGAAGGTCGATTTTTGAGAACCAACTTGCGCCTTGCAATTGATCGAACAGGCCGTCGATCCTTGGTAAAGGGTACTTGTTCTTCACCGTTCGCTTGTTCAACTTGCGATAATCAATACACATTCTCATCGAACCATCCTTCTTCTTCACAAACAACACTGGAGCACCCCACGGCGAGATGCTCGGTTGTATAAGTCCCTTCTCAAGTAGTTCGTCTAATTGGACCATAAGTTCTTTCATTTCCACAGGTGCTAGTCGATATGGAGCCTTTGCCAAGGGCTGGGCATCTGGTACTAAGTCGATTCGAAATTCAATCTCTCTTTCGGGTGGTATCCCAGGTAACTCCTCTAGAAACACCTCCGGGTACTCGCGTACCACGGGTACATCGTCTAGTTCCTTCACTTCCTTACACTTGTCCATTACGTATACCAGATAAGCCTCGCATCCGCGCCTCAAGTAATTTGTTGCCTTAATCATCGAGATGACGTTTGGCATCGGGGCATCACGATCTCCAAATACCTTGACTTTGCTACCATCCGGAGCCTTGAGTCGGATTATCTTTCGTTTACATATGATCTGTGCTTCGTTGGCATTTAACCAATCCATACCTAACACGACATCAAACCCTCCCAAAACCAAAACAAAAAATCTGACAGGGAACCTATGACCTTCTATCTTTATCGTGGAGTTGTTAACTACATCGGTCACTCTCGCAGTTCTACCCTCAGCGGTTTCTACGCTAAAGGCCCATTATAGCTTACTGACAGTGTACTTCACTCGTTTACAAAAGGTCGTAGACATAAAACTCTTACTGGAACCCAAATCAAATAACACAGAAACAAAAGTGTTGTCAAGGATGAACGTACCTGACGCCACATCGGGGTCTGCCCTGGCTTGGTCTTGCGTCAGCGCGTACGCACGAGTCTTTGCTCGGGGCCTCTCTTCTTTCCTTTCCGGGCCTTTCCCTTTCCCGGCTTCACCCATTCTCGGTTTCGGGCATTCCCTACTCAGATGACCGGCATCCCCACAATTATAGCACTTGAAGTGTTGTGGGCACTCACGGGAGTAGTGCCCGGTCTTGCCACACTTGAAGCACAAGTTAGATCCCATTCTACATTCACCTGCATGCTCCCTTGCACAATTCTTACAAACAGTCGGCTCATTCACCCGAGCCCTCTTATCACGAGTCCCAAACATCTTTCCACCAGTTCGCTTGTTTGAGAAGCTCGGTCTCTTCTTCGGTTCCTCAATGGCGGCATCGTTTAATGCCAGATCATCATACACCATCCCACTGAGTTCCACCACCTAATCGAAAGTGGTAGGAATGTTTGCTTTGATTAAGGTGTGGACCTTGTCCGACAGTCCCTGGATATAACAAGAAATCTTTCTCTCTTCAGTAGTAATTAGGTGTGGCACCAGTCGTGCCAACTCATTGTACCGGGTGGTGTATTGACGGTGAGTCATGTTACCAGCCTTTAAATTCAGAAATTCCCTCTCCACCTTCTCAATTTCGTTCCTTGGGCAAAAATTCTTAACAACTGACGCCTTCAAATCATTCCATAACATGGAGTCAACAGCTGTATCTCCCTTAGCTTGTCGCACTCCTTCCCACCAATGGGACGCTTCTTCTCTTAAGGAGTTAGCAGCAAATTTCACCACTTGATCCGCCCCGCATTCGCTGAGACGGATGGAAGCCTCCATACGGATTATCCACTCAAACGTAGCTACTTTCTTTCCAGTCAGGACCGGCAGGTCACATGCTTTAAATGACTTGTAGTCACATCCGCAAGCAGGCGGCGTTGTCAGTCTCGTTGTTCTGGGCACCAGTTGCCGCGCTAGACCCACCTTCCCCATTAACCTTCTTCAATGCTTCAGCTAACAGACCTGGCAGATAAGTCTTCATCAACTCGGTGAACTCTCGAGCTATAGCTGCTCTCACTTCTGGTTCAAAAGTGAAAGGTTGTTCTTCAATCTGTGTCTGCTCAGTTCCATGCACACTTACCGCCGGTTCAGTATGAACACTTCCTTCTTCACTATACTCTTGGGGCGCAGGGGTCCTGCCACGCCCACCATTTCGACCGCCGGTATGACCACCGGTACGGCCCCCACCACGTCTTCCATTTCCTCTCCTTGCCATTTCGTTCTATAAGACAAGGAATCCAATGTCATCACGCTAGATAACAAATAAAATTCAATAAGCACTGTAAGATGTTAATATACACTGGCCATCTGCAATTAACCATTACACTACTGTAAGGCCCCATTCCCGGGTAACCTCACTTGTTGGATTTACTCATAAACATAATCATAAATACTGAACTTAAATTTAAAAACATTCAGAAGTAGCGAAAGCAAACGTCATTCAAATTACATGACATAATAGCGGAAGTCTTAACAATTAAATACATAACATTGTCTCAACATATATAAACGTGGGATGTCAGTCTTGTGCCGGGTAACCTTCACGCCATCGCACGACCCTTTCTTCCTTCACCTGAAATGTATACTAAAAGTCAGCTAACGCTGGTGAGTTCTAGTTTAAGGACAATCATACATAATATTTCCTTCTAATAGTGCTTCGTCTTGTGCCTTTGATATTTCACTCATCAAATCTAGTGTTATAATCAGCTGACACGCTTTGATCCATATAGGTTCCGATTCTTCCTTTCTGCTTAAAGAGTCAGCCACCACGTTTGTCTTGCCTGGATGGTACAATATCTCACAGTCATAGTCTTTCAGTAGCTCTAACCACCTCCTTTGTCTCATGTTTAATTCCTTTTGCTCAAAAAAGTACTTCAGGCTTTTTTGATCGGAGTAAATGGTGCATTTAACTCCGTACATATAGTGCCTCCATATTTTCAACGCAGAAACTACTGCCGCTAACTCTAGATCGTGTGTTGGGTAGTTAACCTCATGAATCTTTAGTTGTCGCGAGGCGTAAGCTATTACCTTTCCTCGTTGCATAAGTACGCAACCTAAACCCAGACCTAAAGCGTCATAGTAGACTACTAAGTCTTCATTTCCCTCAAGTAGTGCCAAGACTGGAGCTTGGGTTAATCGTGCCTTAAGTTCCTCAAACGCGTTGTTTTGGGTTGGACCCCATTCATATTTCACTTCCTTCCGTGTCAACTTAGTTAGTGGCGAGGCTATTCTTGAAAAATCTTGAATGAACCTTCGATAGTAGCCTGCCAATCCCAGAAAGCTTCGTATCTCTGTTGGTGTCTTTGGGATGTTCCATTCCTTTACTGTCTCGATCTTTGCAGGATCCACCATGATTCCGTTTGGGTTTATTACATGACCTAGGAATTGGACTTCCCTAAGCCAGAATGCACATTTGGAGAATTTTGCGTACAACTTTTCCAGCTTTAGCACCTCCAGAACCTCTCTTAGGTGACAGTGGTGATCACCCTCGCTTTTCGAATATACCAGTATGTCATTTATAAAAACTATCACCCATCGATCCAACATTGGTCGACATACTCTATTCATCAAATCCATGAACGCTGCTGGTGCATTGGTCAATCCGAAGGACATCACGAGAAACTCATAATGCCCATAACGCGTGCGAAACGCGGTCTTTGGTACGTCTTCTTCTCTTACTTTCAATTGATGGTAACCCGACCTAAGATCGATCTTTGAGAACCAACTCGCACCTTGCAGTTGATCAAAAAGGTCATCTATTATAGGCAGTGGGTATTTGTTCTTTACTGTCCTCTTGTTCAAATCGCGGTAGTCAATGCACATGCGCATGCTGCCGTCCTTCTTCCTTACAAATAGTACCGGAGCGCCCCACGGTGAGATGCTCGGTCTAATAAATCCTTTTTCTGTTCCTCTAGTTGAGACATCAATTCTTTCATTTCTGACGGAGCCAATCGGTAGGGGGCTTTGGCAACGGGCTCAGCTCCTGGCAATAAGTCAATCTGAAATTCTATTTCCCGATCGGGTGGTAACCCAGGTAGATCCTCAGGGAATACTTCCGGAAAGTTGCAAACCACGGGTACATTCTTGAGTTCATTCATTTTCATTCTATCATCAATAACATATGCCAAATAAGCTTCGCAACCGCGCCTCATGTAACTTTCGGCCTTGATCATCGAGATGATGTTCGACATCATGCAATTCCAATCCCCATAAACCGTAATTGGACTGCCGCTAGGAGTTTTGAGGTGTATCCTTTTACGTTTACATATGATTTGAGCTTCGTTGGCAGCTAGCCAATCCATACCCAATACTATATCGAATCCTTCTAAGGTAAGAAGGAACAATCTAGAAGGGAACTTATGACCCTCTATTTCTATGATGCAATCCTTTGTTACTTGAAATACTGCCGAATTTTTACCAACGGCAGTTTGTATGCTAAAGGCCTTTACTATGGTGTTGATGGTGCAACCTAGTTTACGACTAAATGCATTTGATATAAAACTTTTACTAGCACCAGAGTTAAATAAAATAGCAGCATGTTCGTTATTAACTAGGAACGTACCTGACACAACATCAGGGTTTCCCCTTGCTTCCTCCTCAGTCAGGGCATAGGCTCGAGTCCTAGCCTGCGGTTGTTCCTTTTCAGCTTCCTTTTCCTTTCCCGAACCGGATTGTCTGGTTTTCCTGCAATCCTTAGTCTGGTGTCCATGTCTTCCACAATTTTGGCACTTGACGCCCTTCAAACAATCTCGGGAGTAGTGCCCCGGCCTCCCGCACTTATAACACATGGTGGTGCCGATTCGACACTCGCCAAGATGTTGCCTTCCACATTTCTTGCAGGTTTCTTAATCCTCCGACTTTGGTTTCTTAATTTCAGTTGTCACATTCCCTTTCCCAGTGCCTCTAGACGGGTTCTCCCACTTTCTCTTTTGTGTCTCAGGTGCCGGGTCCTCATTGGCATAATCGTCGTAGACGATTCCGCTCAGATTCACTACTGACTCGAAGGTCGATGGCATATTAGCTTTTACATGAACACGGACCCTTTGAGGTAGGCCCTTTACATAGTACTTAATCATTCGTTCTTCTGTCTCCACCAGTTGGGGTACCAGTTGGGCTAGCCCATTGAATCTTAAGGTATACTGGCGATGAGTCTTGTTGCCAGCCTTGAAGTTTAGGAACTCGTTCTCCACACGATCAATCTCGTTCTGTGGGCAGAACTTTTGGATTATCAGCTTCTTCAGATCTTCCCATGTCATTTTGGCCAAAGCGTTTGGCGACTTTGTCCTCTGAATGTTCCTCCACCAACTTAGTGCCTCGTTGGTGAAACAATGGGCAACATACTTAACAGCCTGGTCCGGTCGACACTCGCTGATGTTGACTACAACGTTCATCCTCTCAATCCATTCGAACGTAGCCACTGAATCCTTGTTCCAATCGAACTTGGGTGGGTCTCCGTCCTTGAACCCCTTGTAAGTACACCCACGGTTGCTTGATCCCACCTTCACTTCATCCCCATCACTGTCATACACTTTCTCTTCATGGTCTCCTTCATCCTCCTCTCTACTTTTCTTTAGTGCCTCGGATATTAGATCAGGCAATACTTTCTTCATAGTGAGTACGACTTCACGGGCAATAGCATCCCTGACCTCGGGTTCTAACTGTAGAGGCCCTTGATCATTGTTTCCAGTTGGGGTCACTTCTGTTTCATGCACACTTTCTGTGTGTTCTGCGTGCACACTCTCTTCCTCTTCATGTCTTTGATTCAATGGAGGTCTACCGACTAGGCCAGTGCGACCGCCTCGGCGTCCTGTTCTTCCTCCACCAGCCATAGTTCCTAGTTTCCTGATAGTTATAAACGGAATACATCAATGCCATTCCTTCAGATCATAGTTTAGAACAGTACGAGCAAGGTAAATTTTTAATTACAGTGACCGGTTTGTGATTACTAATTTACATTGCTTTTCGGGTTCAAAACTCTTCAAATCAGCTGTGACATTGACAACTATTTGTTCTATGTTAAGGTATCTATTTTTATCCAAGTGTATTAACTCTAGTACTTACTTACCGTGCTGGCGTTGGCGTTGGTTACCCATACTGACATCCGTGTGTTGGTCCCATAATCAGTTTGAGACATTTAGGGATGTCTGAATCTCTCAAACTATTGCTCTGATACCAACTTGTAAGGCCCCATTCCCGGGTAACCTCACTTGTTGGATTTACTCATAAACATAGTCATAAATACTGAACTTAAATTCAAAAACATTCAAAAGTAGCGAAAGCAAACATCATTCAAATTACATGACATAACAGCGGAAGTCTTAAAAATTAAATACATAACATTGTCTCAACATATATAAACGTGGGATATCAGTCTTGTGCCGGGTAACCTTCACGCCATCGCACGACCCTTTCTTCCTTTACCTGAAATATATGCTAAAAATCAGCTAACGCTGGTGAGTTCTAGTTTAAGGACAATCATACATAATACTTATCTTATCATGAATATTTTATATATGTATACATAACATACGTAATATTCGTACTTTTACATATTCTTTACTTTACTGTTCTCACATAATCATTCATTTTGAGTATATACATATGTACATACATACATACATACTTACTTTGGGGGGGAGAACAGTTATTGGCCATAATCTTAAGGGAGATCAACCCATCACACTTGTCACGAGTGTCACAAAGACATCGCAATGAGAACTACCATCGTAGCCCATTTCATTAACCGTCCGGCTCTAGAAGACCGTCCGTTCATTCATTAAATCCGTCCGGCAACCTTTGTCCGTCCGCTCTTAAACCATCCTACCGTCGTAGTCCGTTCTTTTGTCCGTCTGCCCTAGGGCATCCGTTTCCCACGCGACCATTATGTATGCCACTGTTCTACTTTAATTAAGGCAATTGCTTCGACCGTCCATTAGTGCCTTAATATACGTCCTAGCTTGCGAAGGAACGTTTTTGTCCCGATTGCAAAATAGTCACGTGGTCGTCCGTCTACCAAAGTAGCCGTTGTCATAGAAGGGTTCATAACGTTTACATACATTCATAACATGCAATATATATAATATAAAGCAAGATTTCATTCATTTACGTTATGTCCTTCTTTCATTCATTCTTTATAATCATACGTTTCATTCTTTGTTTATTATTCATTTTCATATATTAATATATATATATATATATATATATATACATACATATTTGTATACCACGTATGATCACATTGAAATTTTTAGCATTTATTCATTTAGTGTATACATTTCAGCCCCAAAACGTTTAAAATGATTTGCACATAACATAGAAGGGGGCACATAGAACTTACCTGAAAAGCTAGTCTTGGTTGTCCTAAACAAAGGTCCAACAAAGTCACGTACGATCTGAATTAGGTAGTTAAATACACATCAGACCCAATCCCGACTCTAACGGTTTAATCATTCTAAACTTACTGACTTTACTTACTGGTCTGTTGCCTGCGCATTTACCTCATGCGCACTTGACAAGTACGCATGATCTTTCTCCTGCGTACTTGGTAAGTACGCATGATCTTTCTCCTGCGTACATGCGTACTTGGTAAGTACACATGACCTTTCTCCTGCGTACCTGCGTACTTGGTAAGTACGCAGGACGTCCCTACTGCGTAGTTGATAAGTACGCAGCACATGTTTTCTGGACAAGTCCGAAATTTTGCATGTTAATCCGATCATGCTAATCTTACAACTTTCTTTGTTCAAAAGGTACGGTTTTCACTCTAGATGCTAGTTCTAAGCTTATTTTCAAGTTTCATCATAAAAACGTCTCCTATTTAGCTAAAACCCAAAAAATCCCAAAACGAAGAAAAACTCAGTTTAAGGTCGAATCGTTACCTGGATTGTGATTCTGATTCGGATGTTTTGCTCACGAGCTCAAGAGTAACGTGCTCCTTTAATTTAGTGTCGATCCGTCGACTTTCTCTCTATAGACCCGACTCTCCTTTCTCTCTCTAGCTTGCAAGTGTTGGTGTAAAGTGCTTCAAGGCTGTCTTGGCCCTTATATACCTGGGCTTCGCTCGGCCCGTTGTAGCCGAGCCCAAGCCCGTCTGTTTTTTTTTACGACGATTAAGTCTCTATCGCATTATTAATTACTAAATTACTATTTTTGGGGTGTTACAACTACCTTTCGATTTCTATTTGACCACCTTTGTGATTCCATCAGAACACAAGTCCTTACCTAACCCTTTCTAAGGCATACTATACATGTAAATATATACTACCTTCATACCTGATGCTGTGGCTCGAGTTACCCGTACTGGCATCCACTTTCGGTCCCATTCACAGTTTAAGTTCAGACACTGGGAGTGTCCAAATCTCTCAAACTATTGCTCTGATACCAACTTGTAAGGCCCCAAACCCGGGAGGCCTCACTTGTTGGATTTACTCATTCACAAACAGTTCTTAACTTGAATATCACATAACGCAGCGGAAAATACTTCAATAAAACATAACCATTACATTGTTTAACAAACGGAAGCGTGACATAGTCTATTACATAAACAAAATATAATCTAATCTTAACGGGATGCCAGTCTTCATGATTAACCGGGTAACTCTTCCCGCTTGCCAAGCATCACCGTCCATCGTCTATACCTGCCTTAACCTGAATGTGCATACTAAAAAGTCAGCTACGCTGGTGAGTCCTAGTTTTAGTTCGATTTAAGAAATGGTTCATCATTCAATCATTCATTAGGGTTTAACATCATGTATAAGAAAACAGGGCCTTTTCGTTCATCATTAAAAACCTTCAAACATTTTTCCTCATCATAAACACATTGAACAGATCATTTGTTTAAAACATTTAACATTCATTTAAGTCATACATTACTATCTAAATCTGTGTTACCATTCATACCGTCATTTAGTATGGTATTGCCCCTAAGGCTTAACTGCACGAAGACCGACAATACCATACATTCCGTCAATTCCCTTTTGTATTGCCCCCAAGGCTTAACTGCACGAGGACCGACAATACCCATTCAGTTACCCCTATGGCTCTCATGTCCATAGACCGACAACCTCCATCGACGGCTATGGCTCACGGCCACAACACCGTCGGATCATAATTTAACCTTACATAGGGTCACGTTAATCCCTGAGTAACCGTCGTTACTCCCTATCAGTTGTACAACATCAAAAACATTGGCAGACCACCAAGACACTGCCCCTATTGCTCTTATGGAAACTATGGCTCGCTGTCCATAATTTACCACAAGGCTGGGAATTACATTCCCATACTTCATTCGTCAATTCCATTCATTCAACAGATTAGATTTGTAATGTCTTCTTTAAAACCTTTGCCCTTTTTCTTTTCTTTTCATAAAACCTTTCATTCATTTTCGAAGCCCCTTTCCTTTAGTTTAAACCATTTCTTTATAAACATTTCGTTCGTAAACATTCCATTCATAAAACTTTCTTTCCATAAACCGTTCATTCCAAATCATTTCATTTCGCAAATATAGTTTTATAAGCATCATTTTATAAACATAGTTTCATAAACATCGTTTCGTAAAAACATCATTTCATATGTATGCACACCAGCCCGAAAACATTATATAAAACATTTAAAAGAGGGCTTCTAGAACTCACCTGATAAGCTAGTCTTGGTTGTCCTAAACAAGGGCCCAACAACGTCACGTACGATCTGAATTTGATAGTTAAAAACACATCAAACCCAATCCTGACTCTAACGGTTTAACTATTCTAAACATACTAACTTTACTTAAACAAACTGATGCCTGCGCACTTAGCAAGTGCGCAGACCCTGCTTCCTGCGTACTTGATAAGTACGCAGGATCCTCTTCCTGCATACTTGATAAGTACGCAGTGCCCTCGTCCTGCGTACTTGATAAGTACGCATGACCTGCTCCGTGCGTACTTGATAAGTACGCATGATCTGTTTCTTCACAAAAACTCTAACTTTCGCATTCAGGTCTGATCACGTCAAGATCCTGAACCTGTTTACATTCAAAACGTTTGTTTTCCATTAAGGAACTCAAATCTATGTTTATCTTTCAGTTTTATCCGTGAAAACGTTACCTTTTCGCCCAAAACCCGAAAAACCGAAAAATGAACAAAAACTCAGATTTAGGCCCGATCGTTACCTGAATCGAGTTTCTGACCCGGAGGTTCTTCTCACGAGCTATGGAGCAACACTTTGCTGAAATATCGGGTCGATCCGCCAACTTTCTCTCTCTATGGTTTCTCTCTCTAGAACTTGCAATTGAGAAAAATGATGGAGGTCTAAGCTATTTATAGGGGAGGCTCCCCTTCCAGCCCGCCGGCCCATCCGGCCCGACCCGATATGCCTCGTTCGTTTATTTCGTCATTTTAACTGTCGTTTTATTTTTGAGATGTTACATTTCCCCCCTGACCTCACACTAAAACTGTACTAAAACCAATTTCAACAATCACCACTGACCCTTGGTTCTAGTGGTAGATCGTTTCAATCATGCAGGATCCACCCGGGTCCGAACCGGCTGGTCCTCACCTATATTTTAAGCAGTTTTAGCATCTTAAATACTTTATAAAAAAATTTGTTTACAAACCCAACACCATTTAGAACCGATTAATACAATAAATTGCAATTCTAAACATAAAACAATTAATTTTAGAATTTAGATAGTTTTAAAATCTCATTTTTTGTTATAAAGACCATTTAAAAGTTTACTTTAATATAAATTTTTAACATGCAAAACAAAACATTTAAATTACTTATTATATAAAAATTATGTAAAAATTTTATAAAATACTTTATCATTTTTTTAACAGATTTCATGAAAACAATATTTTAAGTCATTTTTTTCCATTAATTACCTATTTAGGATTTAATTGGTATTTAAGCAAATATAAATTTTTCCTAAATATATACTAGCACATATATATTTACAATTCCTTTGTTTCTTTAGAGAGACACTTTATCTAATATTAAATAAATAAATAAAAAGAATTTATTTATTTAATATAATTATATTTTACATTATCAATCCATTTACAATACTTTCTTTTAAGCACATTATTATAATAAATAAATAAATAAATAAATAAAAGAAGTTATTTATTTAAATTACTTAAATTAAACCCTAAATCAATTATTATTTTAAACAAATTCATATATACTTTGAACTTACATTTTATATTAAATTTTTATTCAAATTCAAACACCAACTTACGCACATCCTTTTTCATGAAATGTCACAAATACTTTTGTACAAATTCTCACACTCAAATTCCGATGAGCCTTAGACTTTGCCTTAGCTTTTTTGCACAACATTGATTAGATACATATAATTCAAATTTAGGTCGACATTGTGATTAGCAAATCACTTGTGCATCCTATTGCTCGTGTTATCTACATCAACTATCACAAGTGAGTTTACATAGTACCTTTTTTTCATTTTTGTACATTTTTGGGGTGAAACATGTTATGCATTGAAAACTATTTGCAATTACAAATACAATTCTACATTATGACTATTTGTGTAATTTGTGCTTTTGTGCTTGAATGCTATGAGTTGAACTACAAATACATGACATACTCGTACAATCATTTACTCAGTACAAGTCAACGGTTAACATTGATAGATCTATTGAGTCTGACAAACCCACCCAGTTAGGGTGATTGTTACCGACAACACAACTTGGTTTTTGCATGCAAGTTACAAAGGTTCGATTGTACAATTTGGTTTCACAATAGTAACTCTTCATTTTTGCCTTATTAACCATGATATGTATGGATTGTATACACACAAAACTTTGATACTATTTAGAGTCAAAACCTATGTATGTTCACAAAATTTTTAGTTGACCTTGTTTTCATCATGTTTCAGGTACAAAAGTTTAAGTGCGTGTTCAAGTTGCTACACTTAGGGATGGAGACCTAGTTAATTAAACATTGAATCATGATGATGTAGTTTCGTTTTCCTTTTGAATGTTGATTGTGTTTTGAACAAATATATGGAAATTGAATTAATCTTAATAATGAAACTTTAGTTTGATCAAGAGCTATGAACAGTCTACATGTCCCGCCCCGACGTTTCCGCCGTCGGTTGGGTTGTGACAAGTAAAATGGGGTCCTCCACAAATCTCACACATAGTGACAAAATTAAATGGATAGACTCAAGATACAAGCTAAACATACTAAAACAAAGAAAGACACGAAAAACTAGACGCTCTACGACTCAAGACACAAATAAGACCAAATAAACAATTAAGTTCAATCAAAGTTAGATACGCTATCGCCTAAGTGTCCCCGGCAACGGCGCCAAAAACTTGATGTGTGCTGCACGGTCTATAAAAAAACTAACAAAACCTAACCTAGACACTCTAGCTTTAAATTTATAAATCTAGACTCAACCTAATGCCAGACCACACAACCGGAAAGTGTACCGACCAGTGTAGTAAAGTCTAATGAAAGTCCAGATGTCGAACCCACGAAACACTAGTGACAACTCTATCTAGACTCTGACACAACTAAACAACTGAATTATACGGGGTGATTTGTGTAACTATGATCAGACTAATGATTAACTCCTAACTATCAACACCAACTATCAGAAAGACGAAACGAATGAGATCAATAAAGGATAAAGCACTATCTAGGTAATGAATCCTATTTGACAAACATGAACTTCTCTCGGCTATGACAGTTATGATGGAACCAGGATCTTTGAATACGAAACCCTAAGACAACCTAAGGATCCCAGATCATTCTCTGGGTGTAACCTAATAGGAAACCCTAAGGAACGTGTAAACTCACCTGTTGGTCGGATCACCTCTCAGCTATTTCTAACGATGCTAAAGTACCCTACAGATAAATTACCTCTCAGTCTCAATATCTCTATATGCCCTAAGACATACGAGTTAACCTGGAAACTCTTAGTACGACACGGAATATTAACAATACTAAGAAACCCTCCTTTCAGAGCAGTTAACCTAAAAACCCTAACACCAAGGAATATCCGACAACTTCTCACCTCTCAGCTATTGAAGTAGGAAGAACATTCAACTCTAAGGGGCTGTTTGGTAGCCTCTTAATGATTCCATTAAGAGGCTACCTATGAATCGTTCATAGGTAAGGGGTGTTTGTTTCCCTGACAACCCACCTCTTAATGGTTCATTTTACCTTTTAATGGTTCAACTGAAAAACTATGCTGAACCATTCAGACCTCTTAATGATTCAGCACTTAATCGTTCAACATTTGCCAAACAGCCCCTATGACACTCTCAATATGTGTTTCTATGAACGATGAAATCAATTATCCATAAACTAGTTACAAACACAAAGTAGGTAACCTAACATGCATCTATTATTTGAAAGACATTCAACAAGACACATGAGAAACACAAATCAATTGCAAATCAGAATTACACATGCAAAACATCATACTAAGTGAATCGAAGTTCTTTACTTTACCATCAATCCATCAATAATCAAACATAAACCGAAAGAAATCCACGAATCAATCAAACAATCATCGAAAACCTAGATAGCTACTGTAGTCTAGCCAAGAAACATGCTCAAACTCAGAAAACACATCTCAAAAGTCTTAAACATATTCCAACGCAAACCAAAGTAAACAAGAAACAAAGATTGAAACCCTACAAGCAAGAACGAACCCACCCGATTGATAAAGATCCGAACTTTAGCTTCCCGTTGCTTCTTCCTCTCTCAAAATCGCTCCTTTTTAGTCTTCAAACGGCTGGGAATCGATAATACAAGTTATGGGAGAGTCCTAATCTATTTAGCCTTGAAAATAGGTTAAAATTCACGTAACTGGGGTCCCTCGCGTGTCACTAAATCCAGAAGACCATTTCTTCGCATGTCGTGAGAGACAAAATTGTCGTGAAAAAATTCCTGCCTGGGAATCTTGGCTTGTTGCGAACATTTGGGGTCCCATCTTCGCGTGGCGCGATGATGGGGGTGGTAATAGAATGTTTCATTGTGTTCCTCTCGTCGAGCTACCCCAAATCGATATAAAATAGGCCTCGTAACTCATTTTCTATCCCGAGATATGCCCTTTTTAAGTTTTGATTCTTTCCCGACTTTTTCCGTTTCTCATCCCGGGTTCTCGTGCTCGTTTCTTTCCCGGTTCTTGTTTGTTTAAGCTCAAAAGTGACCCGATTACCTACAAACCATGACACAACTTAGTACTAAACATAAATGACTCAAAACAAATCTGGCTCTACATCATCGTCATCCTTAGTATCGCTACTGTCAGATCCATCCAACCCAACACCACTACCACCATCCCCTCCTTCATCATCATCGTCCTTTTTCTTGGATTGTTCATATTTTTCACCACCATCTTCATCATCTTTCTCATCCTTTTCTTCTTCCATCTCTTCATTCACTACTTCCAAAGGTTCTTTATCTTTCAAACGAGATGAACCATGGACATTTTCATTTACTTTTTGATGTCAAGACCAGAAGCTACGCGGAAATTTTCCTTGGAAACCCTCACCTCCAACATGCCTATGAAATCCTATGACACGTTCAACTTGGTTTAAAGATTTATGATTAACCCAAAAATCCGATACAGAGCCATTTGTTTGCCCTCAATCACCTTCTTTTGAGTCAACACCATTGTTCTTAGTTCAGTAATTTTCATCTCTCTATAGCCTTCTCTTTCTCTGAATGCCATGACTTGACTTTTTAAGTAACTAATTTCTCTTTTCGCAGCCTCACTCGTCATGTTCATAATGTCATCGTCCAATCCTTCGTGGGAATGTTTTGTCCTTTTTTTGTCGGTCATGTTCTGATTTAAGGGCTATTCCTTTGCCTTTCATGGCCATCATTTTCTTTCTTAAATGAACTTCTCTCAGATGTTGCCTTGTCCCGGACTGTGCAAGTGGAGGAGACCTGGCACGAGTCGGTCTTGGCCTTAAAAGATCTGCTTCTCCAGCTCCCGATTCTTCCCTTATTTAGGGCCCTGGCGGCGTTTGCCTCTCACGTCTCCTTTTTTGTCCTCCTTTCATTCAAAGCCTTTCTCTTAGTCTTAATAATCTCAGCCTCTACCTCTCAAGTGCAAACGTTTTCTACATTTACCCTACCAACATCCACATTCACCTCTGGTTCATTTACATTCACTTCGTGTGCATCAACATTTCCTTTTCCAGCTTGTACCCCCTGATTACCTTCATTTTCTTCCAGATCTATCTCGTTAAGACGTGCCGCAATGTACATATATTCAAATAATCAGGTGTATGTGCCCGAGAAATCAATATATCCTTCCCTCATGTCGGCAAAGATTCGTTTTCCCATGTGAGTCATTTTCATTTGAGGACCGATTGTTGGAAGACACTTGAGTTTGGCATTTAATATCATTTGGATGAATCTCATCAAGAAAGTGTCCATCTAGGTATTGCCGATCATGTAGCTGTAGTTGAGGTAGAATAGTTGAAAGCTTCATTCGATACTAAATACTTCATAGCTCCCGCCCAGTGTTGATTCAGTTGATCGAATCCTCCTTTCCTGTTCGATATACAAACTATGATGGTATGGGCGATGCATCTCCATTCCCTATATAGCATTGTCTTGGTAATCAGTTTTTTCTTATAGTCACCTTTATATCCCATTCAATCGAAGCATGCTTTTATATCTCCCATGTTAACATTAATTTCGTTCCTTATTTGTTTATCATTTCTTAACACTTCTTGAACTGTATCTTCAGTGATTATGATTTCTTGATTATGTACAGTGGCTAAGACGCAAGATGGCTCATCCCTATGTAGAAATTCGACAGTGCTCCACAATTACCTTATCAAATCTTCATGATTAGGAATGTTGCATGAAACAACATAGTTAATCTTTAACAGATTGATCCAGCTTAACGTGTCGTATCACATTTAATTAAAAATTTGAACTTACAAGTATGTACGATAGCCCCAAAACAGTAAAACAACAAGTAGGGGATTAAAAACTAACTAGTTGTGAAGATCAAAGTCTTGCTCTGCAACCGTCCTCTAGCTCGAAACCCTAATCTGTCAAATGTGTGATCACATGATCACATTACGTTTAAACCGTACGTCGAATAACGTATATATATCAACTCCACATCTCGTGTTAACTACCCGTCATTTGAACCATCAAACCCTAGCTCCACGGAAACATGAGTTGGACCGTTCTTGGCCCGTTTAGAACTCGAATACTTCAGCCGGGTTCCATGCATGCACGTAAACCATGTCATGCAAAACCCTATTTAGGTAAAACCCTAACCGGTTCCCCTTACAGCCATCCGTCTCCTCCACCTAGCACCACCATGCATGTCGTCTTCGTATTCTCCATCGTGCCAACCCTAATCGGCTAACACCACCTGCACTGTCTCCATGTTCCATCACCGTTGATCGATATCGTTTGGTCGGTGAAAAACGATCCTTAAACAATTAACTAGTAAGGGTAAGTAGAGTATCGTATCCACGAGGAGTTTGTGGAAAGTGTCACTTTGTTACAATACTTGAAGGACAGAAAATAATGAACACCAATATTTGGATTTAAAACAATAATGAGAGAGGTAATCCTCTCCGGGATTCAGGTTTGTAAACACAAGTCACTTCTGGTTAATTAGCAAACGATTACATAAACATAATCTTACGGTTCAATCAAATTCAGTGATAATGGAAGAACACGTTTTAAAGAAAACCTATTCTCACATAACCAACCTAGATTAACCCACTATCATCCAACTCCCAAGTTGTCCCTGATGTAAAAAAACCCGAGACTATTGAGACTTGAACAACAATTCAAAATCAACCAAAATAGTTTAAAGCATTCAATCAATAAATGAAATCATATAGCTTAACATACCAATCAAGATTACAAACCAGTACTGGTCATTCCAGAAAATAACAAGTGTTCAACAAAATCCTAGACCCGGAGAAGACTAAAAGTGTTTTAGCTACTCATATTCATCACATCAATCAAAACTAATGTATTTGGACTTACAATCATGAAACTCTAGTAAAAATCGACCTAACAACGGTGGAAATCGTCCTCTTGAAGCTCTGGAACGGTTGGAATCGAAGATAGATGATAATGGGGGCTGAGAGAGATTAAAACCTAAATTAGGTTAGTATTCCCATAAAAACATTCCTTCGCGTGTCGCGAACATCCTTGCTTAATTCCTTCGCTGTCACGAAGGACAAAACAGTTGGGCGCCTCTCTACTTATTCGTGTGTCGCGAAAACTGAAGCGCATGTCTTCGCAATTACCTTATCAAATCTTCAAGATTAGGAATGTTGCATGAAACAACATATTTAATCTTTAACAGATTGATCCAGCTTAACGCGTCATATCACATTTAATTATAAATTTAAACTTACAAGTATGTACGATAGCCCCAAAACTATAAAACAGCAAATAGCGGATTATAAACTCACTAGTTGCGAAGATCAAAGTCTTGCTCTGCAACCGTCCTCTAGCTCGAAATACTAATCTGTCAAATGTGTGATCACATGATCACATTACGTTTAAACCGTACGCCGAATAACATGTATATATCAACTCCATATCTCGTGTTAACTACCCGTCGTTTGAACCATCGAACCCTAGCTCCACGGGTACATGAGTCGGACCGTTCTTGACCCGTTTAGAACTCGAATACTTCAACCGGGTTCCATGCATGAACGTACACCATGCCACGCAAAACCCTAATTAGGTAAAACCCTAACGAGTTCCCCTTACCGCCTTTCGTCTCCTACACCTCGCACCACCACGAATGTTGTCTTCGTATTCTCCATTGTGCCAACCTTAATTGGCTAACACCACCTGCACCGTCTCCATGTTCCATCACCGTTGATCAATATCGTTTGGTCAGTCAAAAACAATCGTTAAACAATTAACTAGTAAGGGTAACTAGAGTATCGTATCCACGAGGAGTTTGTGGAAAGTGTCACTTTGTTACAATACTTGAAAGACTGAAAATAATAAACATTGATTTAGATTTGGATTTAAAAAAATAATGAGAGAGGTAATCCCCTCCGGGATTCAGGTTTGTAAACATAAGTCACTTCTGGTTAATTAGCAAGTGATTACATAGACATAATCTTACGGTTCAATTGAATTCAGTGATAATGGAAGAACAAGTTGTAAAGAAAACTTTATTGGAGGAAAAATTCATGATCCTGATGCTCTTGAGGAGGATTTTTGTCAAATTGATCCTGTTGATTTGGAAAAGTTGAATATTTAATGGAATATGACCATGCTTATACGACAAGCAAAATACTATATGAAGAAAACTGGCAGGATGTACATTGGGTCTAATAGTCGAACAAGAATGGGGTTTGATAAAACTAAAGTTCGATGTTATAATTGTCAAGAATATGGTCATTTTGCTAAGGAATGTGGGAATCCAAAGGTTGAATTTGATTTTCAGAAAAAGCCTAACTGTTATCAAAATAACAGAACTCAACCACAAGGATCTACTAGATCGGGAAATACAGCTCTTGCTTCAACATCGTCTGCTTCGGTTGCACAAGGTGATGACAACTATGATTGGGGTATTCATCTAGAAGATCTGGTTAGTGTTGTGAGTCAGGAATTTGTAGCAAAAATTCATTCTGAAGAAACATCTGATGATGATAGTTCTAGTGATGGTGATATTTCAAGATGTGATGAAGAAAGTCAAACTGTCAGTTCTGAAGAGCATATTGAAGATGTGAAAGTTGCATGATGAAAGTCTTCATGGCTGATCCTTCAAAGGTAAAATATTCTATCTGTAATATCTATTGTTCTAATTATGTTTTTGTGAAGGATAAAATGATGAAAGTCATGGATAACAATACCAATTTGATTTGTGATATGAAATACATGCATACGGTTAATCAAAAGTTGAAAGACAGTGATAAGTTGTGTATGGATAGAATTGAATCATTGAAGAGAGATTTACATTGTTTGGGGTTAAAGTACAAAGAACATGCATATTATCTGGATATGGCTTATGCAGACATTGAAAAGAGGAATGAACTAGTTGCTGAGAAAAACAAGGAAATTTCAGATAAAGAATCAGAGGTGATCAGATTACATCGAAAGCTGGAGAGTTTTGGGAATTCATCAATTCTTTTGGATTACTTTAATGATAATTCTGATTCTACAAAGAGAACTATTGGCGTGGGATTTGTTCCTCCACCATTTAATGGAAATTATGTGGTTGAACCGACAATTATTAGTGAAGAAGATATTGATCCAAAGACAGTTTTGAAGGTAAATCCAGTGACAGGAGAGGAAATGGTTTATGATTATGATACTGAAGATGAAGTCTTTGATGAACAAAAGGTTGAAGGTGTTCCTAAGGAGGTGAAACTTGATGAACCAGTTGTGGTGAAACAAATTACAAGAGATCGGTGCATATTAACTGAACCTCATACGGGTGTTCAGCCAACTATTTCAAAAGTTTTGTCTCAAAGTGGTTTTGTAAGTGCTGGTCATGTTAAGAAGCAATCAAATATTCCATCCCCAAAGGTGACTCAATCTACAGTTTCAAAGTCTCATGTTGGAGAATCATCAAGACAAGTCTATGTTCCAAAGAATAAAGTTTAAAATGATGTTAAATCTTCTGAAGGTTATTCTTCTCGGTGTTCTTTAACTTCAAGAAAAAGCTTTTATGTCCAAGATCATCGGGATAGAAGGGTGTGCTTTCATTGTAATGAAGCTGGACACATTCTGATTCATTGTCCTTACAAGAACTAGGAGAAGAAACCTATGATTCCAGACAAAGTCACACCAAATGTTGTTAAACCACATCCAAAAGTTGTGCAGATTTTGAAAAGACCTAATGTGGGAAAGCCTACATCTGATTTTGTGAAGAATGTTCCAATAAGGCAATTTGTGCGTAAACAGTCATTTGCTAAACCTTCTGGATTTAGGCAAAGTGAAAAACAGCATGTGAATGCACGACATGTGTCTTCTAAACCAGTGTTTAATTAAACTAGTGGTAGATATGATGCTGATTTTCAACAAAATTTTGAGAATCCCAAAGTTGGATTCACAAAGAGTTCTCAACATGAGGTCAAACTTTCACGACCACAAAGGCGAAGACGTAACAGAAAATTACAGAAACTTTTGGAAACATCTGATTCTGAAAATAACAATTCTAACAATTTTTTTCAAATAATCATAATGTGTCTCCACCGAGAACTTCTAGTTTTGTTAGATCTCATGTACCAAGGGTTGATTATAATGTTGATTGTGAACTCGTTGAAGTAGTGTATTTTGATAATTCTGGAAGACCCAAGACCACCATGGCTTGGGTCCCTATTTCTAACTGATTTCTTTTGTTTATGTAGAGACAACCAAGGAGGACTATCAACAATACATGGTATGTGGATAGTGGTTGTTCTCGACATATGACAGGAAATATTCGGTTGCTAGAAGATGTTATTATAATTGATAGCGGTTATGTCGCTTTTGCTGGTAATAAAGGCGGGTACATAACAGGTCAAGGAACTTTAAAGAATGACATGGTTAAATTTGAGAAAGTTAACTATGTTGAGCAACTTGAACACAATCTTTTGAGTGTATATCAAGTATGTGATAAGAAGTTCTCGTTCCATTTCAATGATGTTGAATGTTATATTTTGATGTCGGGATTTGTCATTCCTGAAGAATGGATTCTTATGAAGGCACCAAGGAGAAATGACACATATGTTTTAAACATGAGTGTTGCAACGAAAACGGATTCTATTCCGACATGTTTACTCTCCAAAGCGTCTGAATCTGATTCTATTCTTTGGCATAGGAAGCTTGCTCACATCAATTACAGGAACATGAATTATTTGGTGAAGAATGAGTTGGTTACTGGTGTGTTCCTAAAATGAAATTTTCCGTCTCTAATGATTGTATACCTTGCAAGAAGGGCAAACAGCACAAAAAGTCCCATATATCCAAGACTAAGAATTCTATTGTGACTCCTTTGGAGCTAATTCATATGGATCTGTTTGGACTGATCAATATTCGTAGTAATGGAGGAAAATCTTATTGCTTGGTTGTTACAGATGATTTCTCTAGATTTTCATGGGTTAAGTTCTTAGCTTCAAAAGTTGAAATAACAGAGATGGTTCAATACTTAATCCTGGGTTTAGAGAGTTTGTGCAAACAGAAAGTCAAACGAATTAGAAGTGATAATGGTAGCGAGTTCAAGAAAAGCAAGATGGGGCTCTTTTGTTTACAAAAAGGCATCCATCATGAATTTAGCGCACCATATGTCCCTCAACAGAATGGTGTTGTTGAGCGAAATAACAGAACTTTAGTGGAAACTGCACGAACAATGCTTGCAGATTCTAAGCTCCCCGTTACTTTTTGGGCTGAGGCAGTGAATACTGATTGTCATGTCTTGAATAGAGTTATGACCGTGAAGTGCCATAATAAGACATGTTATGAACTGCTCCATAATCAGAAGCCTAATTTGGAGTATTTACTTCCTTTTGGAAACCCGTGTACTCTTTTGAAGGTTAGAGATGTTCCGACCAAATTCAGTGTCAAGGCAATTGAAGGAATATTTCTGGGCTATGTTGCAAATTCAACTACCAAGAGAGTATACAACAAAGAAACTCGTCAAGTTGAGGAATGGTTCCATATTGATTGTTCAATTCGTTCTATACCTCAATCGGCAGTTGGTCCAGAATGGGCATTTGATTATGACAGTTTGTTCAAGTCATTTCATTTATCATCTGATCTTTCTCCAGAAGAAGCTGCTTTGTTATATGAATCATGTCATGATGTACATCAAGGCAATAGTACACCAAAGCTAGTTCTAAATCCATATGTTCCCTCTTCCTCTAATCCTGATCCAAATATTACTTCTTGTATGGACCACAAGATTCTGACAGTGAAGAAGATGAAGTTCTCTTTCAAGATTCTTCGGCTGATCCATTAATCATTGTTGATACTTAAACTTCTACACAAGTTCAGAGGGAGATTCCTACGAATATGGATTCAGAAATACCTGTGAATCAAGAAGTTATTTCTCAAAATGAAACAACTTAAGTGGATTTGTTGCTGGTTCCTAAAGTGGAGTCAATAAAAGTGCTTAAAGACCATCCGGTGACAAATATAATTGGGAATTTGAGAGATGGAGTGCAAAATCGTTCTTTAACTGAAAATACTTGTTTGTATGCATGTATTAAAGATACTGTGTTCTTGATGGTTGCTCATATGCATGTTTTATTTCTTAGGTTGAACCTAAGAATGTTGAGAAAGCTTTACATGATAACAATTGGATTGAAGCAATGCAAGAGGAGCTTTCTCAATTTGATAAGCTAAAGGTGTGGAATTTAGTTGATCTTCCTAAAGGCGTGTATCCGATTGGCACCAAATGGGTTTTTAAATGCATAAAGGATGATCGTGGTGTCGTGGTACGGAATAAAGCAAGATTGGTTGTTCAGGGCTTCAATCAACATGAAGGAATTGATTACACTGAGGTGTACGCACCTGTGGCTCGTCTTGAAGCAATTCGTTTGTTTCTGGTGTTTGCAACTTTTAAAGGTTTTAACGTGTATCAATTGGATGTTAAAAGTGCTTTCTTGTACGGTAAGGTCAAAGAAGAAGTGTATGTTTGTCTACCGTCGGGGTTTGAGGATCCTATTCATCCCTCAAGAGTGTTCAAACTTGATAAGGCCTTTATGCCTTACACCAGGCACCCCGTGCGTGGTACGAAACATTGTCAAAACATCTCATGGACAATGGTTTCGTTCGTGGTCAGATTGATTCGACCTTGTTCATAAAGAGAGCAGGGGGAGATTATCTACTGGTTCAGATATATGTAGATGACATTATCTTTGGCTCAACAAACGAAGGGTTATGCAAAGATTATGAGAACGTAATGAAATCAAAGTTTGAAATGTCAGCTATGGGAGAGTTATCATTCTTTCTTGGACTTCAAGCAAATCAAAAAGAGGATGGTTTCTTTATTCATCAGTCTAAGTATGTCAAAGACTTCTTGAGCCGATTCAAGATGGAAGACTGTACCCCATATGATACTCCAATTCCGTTGAATCACAAGTTGAATCCTGATCCGGATGGAAAGGACATTGATTGTCGTCTTTATCGGGCAATGATTGGTTCTCTTATGTATCTAACGGCTTCGAGGCCGGATATAATATTTGCTGTGTGTCTTTGTTTCAGATTTCAAGCAAAACCAAAGGAATCTTATCTGATTGCAGTCAAACGTATCTTTCGTTATCAGAAAGGAAAACAAAGATTAGGGCTATGGTTTCCTCATGGTTCTAATTTTGAATTTAATGCATATACTGACTCTGATTTCGGTGGTTGTTGTTTGGACAGAAAATGTACAATAGGTGGTTGCCAGTTTTTGGGTAATCGTCTTGTTTCCTAGCAGTGCAAAAAGCAAACTACAGTCTCCATTTCAACATGTGAAGCAGAATACATCGCTGCTACAAGTTGTTCCTAAATCTTGTGGATCCAACAGGAAATAAAAAACTATGGTTTAAATTTCACAGGCCCCATGTTCATTGATAATATTGCCACACTGTCCATAACAAATAATCATGTTAAGCACAGTAAAACAAAGCATATTAATTTGAATGTTTGAATAAATAAATAAGTAACTACTTGAATAAATATGTAATTCCTTTTATTCATTTGTAGTTTGAATTACATGACACTTTGATGTAACAAATAATGATCTAATTAATTAATAATTAAACCAAAATTAAAGTATAAGAGTTGTTTCAAATGATTTTATATAATAAAATAAATTATGTAAAAGAATGTGTAACTCCTTACAAAGCAAATGGTTTTACAAAAATAATCATACATATATTTATAAACCAAGGATGTTAATTAAATCAATTAAATAAATTTAAGTTTCTTAGGTTTTTATCCTAAAAATAACAAATAAAATGGCTTCTAAAAATCAAATAAGTTTTATAAATTTATGAAATGAATTCATCCCAAAGTTTAGATAAGTTCTAAATAATTTAGCCATAATCTAGGATACTTAATCGTTTCTAATAGAAAAGAAATCAAATTCAACTGTTGACAGCATAAGATATATATATAGTTTTCATACTAAAATTTATACGGTTTTAAAAACCATTCAAAAATAAAATTAGAATTAATAGAATCCTCTTTAAAGGATTGAAATTATAAAAAAAGATTTAACCATCACACCAACAATATACACTTTTTTGTTTATAATGAGAATGAATGTTTCTTTTTGTAAAAAGAAGATTTTCACTTCCAAAGTTTTTGTTTGGATATAAGATTACAATAGAATCATAAGAAGATTAAGTATTTCTAAATGGAAGAAAGAATACAAAAACTACCTCCTAGAAGTTAAGGTTTTTTTTTGTAGGATGATCGTTGAAAATGCTTGATATCACCAATCATTGCTTTAGAATCACCAAAGGAAGAACTTGATTTGGAGAGGATTTGGACAAGATTATCAAAACGGTGGTGTTGTGGATGTGTGAAGGTGGTGGCAACACAAGGGAAAAAGGATGGGGTTTGGATTTGATTTGAGTTTTTCAAATTTTGTTTGTTGCAAAAAGAGTTTATTTTGTGTAATTAGAATGAGTTAATTGGGTAATAATGAGCATTAAAGGGTAATGAATTCAAATTTGAATATCATTTATTGGTGAGAGAGTGAAATTTCAAAATTAAGAGGAGAGATGGAGAGAGGTTCTTGTCTTTTTTATAAACTTTATAAATAACTAACTCCTGTCTTGCATTTTTGTAAAAAGCTTTTCAATTAACTTTCAACATTTAGATTTATAAAATAATCATACACTTGTCTATTAAATAATATATATGTTTTTTTTAACTTAAGATGAAACAATAATTTCCTTGCAGGTTTTATGTTTCCAGGTGTATAACGCGTGTACATCGGACTATGTTTCAGACAAAATTAGATATGGACACGAAATAATAAATCCCATTATTACATATAAAATTCAATCTCAGAATATATGATAAAGTTTTAGTTTAGAAATTCACTAAAAAGAAAATTTGGAATTAAAATCATGATAACTTAAATTAGTGAGTGTATTAGTTAAGAAAGGTTTATAATAGTCTAGTGAGTAAATATATATCACAAGTTTGACATTTTTATGGAATATAAATATGAAATTAAATAGAGTTCTAAATCGATAGAAAATATAAGTCATTTGATATAAAAATGTTTATTGGAAATAAACAAACGTTGAAATAATATTTTAAGAATGATGATGTATAAATATGATGTGTTGAAATTTGAACTTGCTCGGGGATTACATCGGCTTGTATAATGAATACAATGAAATGGGAAAAACACAAATGTTACAGTCTCCCCTACTTTAAGGAATTTCTTCCCGAAATTGAAATTAGGAAGAGTCTGTAGAGGATAAGTGTAAGTACCTTGTCTACATTTGATCCGCTTATTTCCCAAGTAAACTTTGGGTCACGTTTGGATTCCCAACGAGCTTTGACTTTCGGTTTGAGGAGTACGATCGATAACAAGATTCAGGTCTGACACTCAAGTCAGGTATGAATGATAATAGTGAATTTAGTTCAAAGAGAACTAAGGAGAAAACTGTCGAAGAATATTTTGGACTCTAAAGATGGAATGCATCATGAGAAAGATGAGAACTTGATGATCAAAGCTTATTTAGGATGTAGCCTAACATGTTCAAGAAATGTCACTGGACAAGAGATTTCACAAACATTGGTCAAGGTCAAAATAACACAAAACTTCATGTCATATGAACAACGCTACTTCTAACAATATGACAGAAACACTTATATATAGGAAGTACCAGCGGCGTATCCACCATGTCCTTATCATATCACATTAGTTTCGTTACTATATATCACGATAGGTTTTAGGTCATAACACACGACATAATTTACTATGTTTTCCATGCACTAACTTTTTATAATTATGTGTGCACCCGTAATTACTCAAATCGTTGCATGGTCCGTATAGATCTTCCCATTGTGTGCGGGTCAAGAGGGGACACAAAATCACTTAAATTATAACTATTGTTTTTACGTATGAGTTGCTAATAACTAACTGTGACTCTAGGTGGCAAAGTCAATCAGGAAACAAAAGGATGACAATGTGGCACAAACTCCATACATGGGTGTCCTAGGTAGATGACATAACCCTCCAGATTACCCATAAAGTTTATAACTCTCTCGTTTTTGAACAAGACTATGTCAAACCCCGAGTAGTTTTAAAGTTTTATAGCTTCCTCGTGTTTGAACAAGAATACGTCAAACCCCGAGTAGTTTTAAAGTTTTATAGCTTCCTCGTGTTTGAACAAGAATACGCCAAAGCCCGAGTAGCTCTGTTTATAGCTTTCAACTTTCATGGGTAAAGTGAATAATCATGCCCTATGTATAATGTACTCAATCAATTGCAGCAATGTAAACAATTTAGTTTCGTAAATAATCTAATATAATGTATATTGTAAAAAGCAAAGTTTCATGTATAATGTGAACAACCTAGCATTATGTATATTACAAACAACCAAGTTTTGTCTATAATGTGAACAATCTAGTATCATGTTTATTGCAAACAACCAAGTTTCGTGTATAATATAAGCAATCGAGTCTTATGGAGAACAATCAAATGTAAATAATCGAATCTCATGGGTAATGTAAACAATCGAATTCTGTAGGTGGTCGAGCTTCGTGGACAAGCGTGTTGCTCGGTTATCATGTACAATGCAGGTAGTCGAGTTTCAAATTTTCAAATTAGTCGATGTTGATATGGATAATCAACGCCCATGCGAAATGATTCATCTTCTTGAAGTTTTCTAGTAAGCTCATACATTTCCGAGGGTGTAAGACGATGAGAAAGTTTGGTCACAGGTTAGATATCGATTCAAGTCGATGAGGGGTTCAAATTGGCAAACAAGGGAGTACATGATTTGGTCCTCGGGAAATATATCCAGAAAGTCTCGTAGAGTAGGAATGTCTTGAATACTCTTCCTTTTCTCCTTCTTATCCACCACGTGGGCTAGGAGGCTATGGACTTCTTACATGACTACATTTGGACAAGGTTCTCAATGTGCTACTCGAAGAAAGGAAATTTGGAACAATTTCACGTAATGAACAGTCTCGATACATTGCTTGGATAATCAATCCATGTCTACTATGATATCAAGGCTCTCAAGTTGTGTAGATACAAAGTTAAATATACAGAAAATACGATTTCTGAAATTACAGGGATAGTCGCGAAGAGCTGGAGACTGTACCATTGCCGTAGCGATCCTAGAGAAGGAGAAAATAAAAGGCAGATTTTGAGTGTAATTCGATGGTGAAGTGATTTGGATACGATTAGGATGATTATTATTGCGAGTAACGGCTTGTAACCGACGATTAATGCGAGATTTTTTTTATTTAATTAGTATAACAAAGTATATATATAAATTCATATAAATATACATACATATGTCATATACATAATAGAAAATAATATGTAAATGTAACGTTGACACTTTGAGTTTATACACATTAAAGTAATAATTAATGTGCGATATTGTGTTGGAAAAATACGGGTTTGAAATGGAGTGTCATTATTGTATAAATTAAAATAAAATAATATTTAAAAATCATGGATGTTACAGGATTTTAAGTGCTTAAAGGTGCATTGGGGCTGGTTGGCACCACCACCACCCCACTGTTATTGTTTGCTTAATTAAGTTGGGTTATAAGTTATGTGATAAGGGTAGCAAGATCATTGTGGTTCTCATTGTTGGTGTTGTTAGCACGACAGGTAGACATGTTATACATTAAACAAAACAAGGAGAAAGATAAGAATTTATATGGATTTCTTGGATAAATATAAGAGATAACTAAACATAAGTAGTCATAATTGGATTGCACTCAATTGGTAACATAACCATTTGAATGCTATTACATATCAAGGTTAATTAAACTTATATAACTTTCGAGAAGACATGCTTTAGCCTATAAGTAAACACTCATCCCAGGAATTCCAAGGAAAGCATACGGATCCTTCGATTGATTAGGATTTATGTGAAATGCTTTTTCTAGACAGAAAACCCGGAATATAGGTATCACTCTTCCAGATTGCACGTGTTCTCTAATAATTAACAAAGATTAAAACCTTAACGGGGTGTAAAAAGAAAATTTAATAGACTTGCGTCTATGAGTATGATGTTCCACATGCTACTATAATGATGACATAAAAGAAGATAAGAAAGATGAGAGGCTTAGGATAAGGGTATTGGTATTATTGTTTAGTTTGTTATTTAGGTAAAGCTTGGTAGGTCTTGTAGTCTAACAAATAGGGCATGAAGTAGATTAACACATAAAGAAGTAAACATGTAGCACATAACAAGTAGCAAATAGCAAATCGCATAGAGTATGGAATAAATGGGTGTCCTAAGGTTATATTCTAGGTCAAAAGTGTCTAATAACCTAATTCCCTATAATCAAGGCTCTGATACCAAACTGTCACGCCCCAACCGACGACGGAAACGTCTGGGCGGAACATGGAGACTGTTCGTGAGCACATTGTTGACTAAGTTGTAATATATTAAAGCATCACATTTCAATTCATAATTCTAACAAACCAAATTCAACAGTACAAGAATTTTGAAATACATAACAAGTTCATTTTATTCAATTAACTAGGTCCACAACCTAAGTGAAGCAAACTTGATCAACTCAAACATTTGTACACGAAACATGATAAAAACGATGTCAACTAAAAAGTTTGTGAGCATACATAGGTTTTGACTCTAAATAGTATCATTGTGTTGTGTGTATACAATCCATACATATCATGGTTAATAAGGCAATTATGGAGAATTACTATTGTGAAACCAAGTTGTACAATCAAACCTTTGTAACTAGCATGCAAATAACCAAATTGTGTTGTCAGTAACAATCACCCTAACTAGGCAAGTTTGTCAGACTCAATAGATCTATCATTTTTTACCGTCGGCATGTGTAGTTAATGATTGCACATGTAAATTGCACACAAATTGTAGTTTGCACACCTAGTACTCAAGCATAAGGCTCAAATTGCACACATGAATGTAGGGTGGAATTGTATTGTGTAGTTTGTAAACATTGTATAGTTGTACTCATGTTCCACCCCAAAAATATAAATAGTGTAAAAGGGGCTATGTAAACTCACCTTGAAATGAGTAGCAACGAATGTCACACAAGTATATTGTTTGTTGCACAAAAGTTCAAGCTAATCACAAGACCATCCTAAGTTTGGTGGTATAAGTGTATCAATAATTTGCACGAATGAATAAAGGAAACCTAATGTGTAACGGGATTAATGTGGGTTTCCTCTTAATTAAATAATCTAATATTTGTTTGAGTTTCAATTAATATTTATGTAACTCTTGAAAAATAATTGTATTTTAATTTGAATAGATGAAAGAATAAATAAATGGCTTTCCTTTGTTTCTAAATAAGTAATTAAATACATAATTAATTAGTGTTCTTTGTTTGTAGATAAATAATGAATAAATAAATACATAGTTTTCTTTCATTTGAAATTAATAATTGAAATAAATAAAAGAGGAATAATTAATTGGAGAAATAATTGCATATTAATTTGAATGTTTGAATAAATAAATAAATAACTACTTGAATAAATATGTAATTCCTATTATTCATTTGTAGTTTGAATTCCATGAAACTTTGATGTAACAAATAATGATCTAATTAATTAATAATTAAACAAAATTAAAGTATAAGAGTTGTTTCAAATGATTTTACATAATAAAATAAATTATGCAAAAGAATGTGTAACTCCTTACAAAGCAAATGGTTTTACAAAAATAATCATACATATATTTATAAACCAAGGATGTTAATTAAATCAATTAAATAAATTTAAGTTTCTTAGGTTTTTATCCTAAAAATAACAAATAAAATGGCTTCTAAAAATCAAATAAGTTTTATAAATTTATGAAATGAATTCATCCCAAAGTTTAGATAAGTTCTAAATAATTTAGCCATAATCTAGTATACTTAATCGTTTCTAATAAAAAAGAAATCAAATTCAATTGTTGACACCATAAGATATATATATATATATATATATATATATATATAGTTTTCATACTAAAATTTATACGGTTTTAAAAACCATTCAACAATAAAATTAGAATTAATAGAATCCTCTTTAAAGGATTGAAATTATAAAAAAAAAAGATTTAACCATCACACCAACAATATACACCTTTTTTTGTTTATAATGAGAATGAATGTTTCTTTTGTAAAAAAAGGATTTTCACTTCCAAAGTTTATGTTTGGATATAAGATTACAATAGAATCATAAGAAGATTAAGTGTTTCTAAATGGAATAAAAAATATAAAAACTAGCTCCTCGAAGTTAAATTTTTTTTTTGTAGGATGATGGTTGAAAATGCTTGATATCACCAATCCTTGCTTTAGAATCACTAAAGGAGGAACTTGATTTGGAGAGGATTTAAACAAGATTATCAAAACGGTGGTGTTGTGGATGTGTGAAGGTGGTGGCAACACAAGGGAAAAGGGATGGGGGTTTGGATTTGATTTGAGTCTTTCAAATTTTGTTTGTTGCAAAAAGAGTTTATTTTGTGTAATTAGAATGGGTTAATTAGGTAATAATGAGCATTAAAGAGAAATGAATTCAAATTTGAATATCATTTATTGGTGAGAGAGTGAAATTTCTAAATTAAAAGGAGAGATGGAGAGATGTTCTTGTGTTTTTTATAAACTTTAAAAATAAATAACTCCTATCTTGCATTTTTGTAAAAAGCTTTTAAATTAATCTGTCAATATTTAGATTTATAAAATAGTCATGCACATGTCTATTAAATAATATTTATGTTTTTTTAACTTAAGATGAAACAATAATTTCCTTACAGGTTTTATGTTTTCAGGTGTATAACGCGTGTACACCGGACTACGTTTCAGATAAAATTAGATATGGACACGAAATAATAAATCCCAGTATTACGTATAAAATTCAATCTCGGAATATATGATAAAGTTTTAGTTTAGAAATTCACTAAAAAGAAAATTTTGAATTAAAATCATGATAACTTAAATTAGTTAGTGCATGAGTTAAGAAAGGGTTATAATAGTCTAGTGAGTAAATATATATCACAAGTTTGACATTTTTATGGAATATAAATATAAAATTAGATAGAGTTCTAAATCCATAGAAATATAAGTCATTTGATATAAAAATGTTTACCGGAAATAAACAAACGTTGAAATAATATTTTAAAAATGATAATGTATAAATATGATGTGTTGAAATTTGAACTTGCTCAGGGATTACATGGGCTTGTATAATGAATACAACTAAATGGGAAAAACACAAATGTTATAGTTGAAGTGTGAACATGTTGCAATTTCAAAAAATTTCTAAAGTGTGAAGGTTTGTGTTTGCCTGGTAAGCGAACATAGCTAGTTCGCCTAGTTTTAGGTTAAGATAACTTAGCAAGTTCGCCTCATGAAGCGAACATAACGGTAAGTATAAATACTTTTTCAGGCGAACATAACCGTATAACATTTGAAATTTCTCGAGCGAACATAGCTGAGGCGAACCTGATTACAGTATTGTGAACTTGATCTAGTGTTTTTGACATGTAGTTGATCGGTTTTTCGTGGTTGGATCTTGATTAATCTTGTTATTGTGAGTCTTTTAAAGGTAGTTTCACTGGTTTTCATCTGCTATATCGTTGGGAATCACAGGGTTTTTGAATCGGTGAATATCGACATTGTTCTAAGGTTGTAGAGGGTGTTTTTTTAATCAAATTTAAAATTGATGGTTGTTTATGCTTAATAGAGGTTGAATGGTACTGATTGCGTATTTGATTTGCTTGAAATCCATCGTTTTGAACATGAGCGTTTTCTGGTTTGAAATTGTATCGACATGCGAACATATTCAGGCGAACTTATTATGTTCGCCTCTTGCAACTCTAAGCGAACTTAGTAAGTTCGCCTAGGGACACAATTGTGGTTTGGACTTGTCATTTTTTGTGTGTGTTAAAAAAAATTTCTTAACACTTTTTTAAGATTTGTTTTTGTTTCATATATGTTTGTGTTACATGTATTCCTTTTGTGCATATATACTAATAGTGTTCATGTCCAAATTCGTTTACAGATGGATCGTCATGTTGAGTACAAGCATAATCAAGTAGCATTATTAGATCCTGAAATGTCTTAAGCTGTGAATTATCAAGGAATTATAAATTTTTTGAATAGGTCAAGGTTACATTTGGCACTATCAGGAAATCCATACATCAGCTTGCCTTTTATTCAACAATTATGGGATACTATTCATCAAGATACAAATGTTGATCCTCATGTGTTGAGAGCTACAGTGAATAATACCGAAGTGGCTATATCTGTGGATACTATTCGAGCTGCACTGGATCTTGGATGTGAAAATGATGATCCTATCAGTCTGCCTGGAACTTTGATTATGGGATTCTTTCAAAGAATGGGCTACATAGGTCGACAGAATGATACACAAGCTAGAAAAGGCGGTCTTGTTAGTCAGTGGAGATATTTTATGCATGTGATAATTCAGTGCTTGTCACCAAGAAAGGCTGGGATTGATGGATTGAAATCTTCTCTACAAGCTGCAATGGTTCCTTTAACTCTGAACAAGCGTTTCAACTTTGCTTTATACATATACAGAGAGCTTGTAATTTAAATTACTCCACCTGAAGGTCAAGGTTTCCTTATGTATCCTCGGTTTATACAAATGATTTTGAATAATTTGATTCCTGATCTGCCACAACATCCAAAACGTCTCACTTTAACTCTGATGACAAAAATAATCTTTACAGATTGTACCAAGGTGAAGCAACAAAATGTTAATCTGGTTCATGTTCCTTCTCCATTATTCGGCAACATTATCAATCCTGATTATGTTGAGCCTCCAAATAACAATTGGTTTCATCCGGAGGAATTAGATCCTAATCCACAACAACCTCAACCACAACAACACCAAGTTCAGCAACCACAACTTCAGGTTCAACTCAACAACCTATTCAACAAGAGGTTGTTCAAGTACAAGTTCAAGAAAATGTTCAAGGTGATGTTAATGAACCAATTCCAGATGTTCATCAAGCAGATGTTCCTGTTGATGATGATGCTAATCCTGATATGGGAATGAATATGGATGATATTCATGATGATGTGATTCATTCTCCAATACATAAAGTAGAGGGTCAGGTTGCTGATACAAGTTCTAGTTCTTCTGAGTTCCCTGCTGCATCTGATGCTGGAAATTCTGCTAGCTCACAGGACTTTAGTTCTGATCATTACATTAGGTTAGCTCAGTTGTATCGGGCTAATGCTGGAAAAAGAATTAAATCTATGAGCCAGAAAGGCATGAAAAGGCCTAGGAGAAAGTCAGCACGGGGTCCTCCTCCTGGTGTGACTTTAGGAAAACGAATATTACACGATGAATCTTCTGATTCTGATGAGGAGTATGTTCCAACTCCTAAATCTCAGAAGCTTATGGCTGCTTCTATTGCTGCTGCTTCTTCTCAAGTTGAAGATGTTGAGTTTGTAGATACTTTGCTGGTTACTCCACAACCTTCGTTACATGTTTCATCTACTATGACTCTAGTTCATAACATTCCTTCCTCATATACTGCTGGTCCTTCCATCAAGTCTGATTCAGAGCAGATTATTTATCTTGAATCCCAAGTTATAAGTGTACAGGGTCAAGTTGATGCCTTGGTGACTACTGATTCTAAGAGAGCATTGGTTATTCAGGATCAATCTAAACAACTCTCTGAAATGTAACGTTTGATTTCTCAACTTGTAGAGCGTCTTGACGCTCAGGGGGAGATAAGGCTAAAGGATGTATGCCACAATGTTGAGATTCAAAGAAAAGATTATGATGACAATGATCCCAGTGGCAACATTGAAGGTGATCGTCAATACGCTGACGTGACTCCTATATCAAGAGTTTAGGGGGAGTCAACTCAAAGTATAGAAGGAGAAAGAGATGGAAAGGAAACTGAAGCTAGTGATGAGATACTATTATTAGATTTTTTTTCAAAATGATTCTGATACTGAAGATGATGCTGAAATAATTGAATGTCTAGATGATATTGATGATCTAGATGATGGAGCATTAGATACTGAATTTGAAGAAGGAGAAATTTTTGAGATAGAGATTGAGAAAAGTAAAGTTGATATTACTTATGAGGGTTGTGATGGTCTGAATGTGTCCTATAACTTCATCCAAGATGATGTTATTCCTGAATTTTCTAATGAAGGGATGACTGATTCTGTGGACTCTACTGAAGACATATCTAAGCCTGATGACTCTACTCAATCCAAGAATGAAGTTGAAGCTGAAAACTACGCAATCCATGCCATCTATGTCATCTGAAGAACCAGTGATGTATAGAGATACTCGTATGACAAAGGAGCAGTGGAGAGAGATAGTTAATAGCTGGAAACATATCTTACCTAAGACTCCTTTACCACCTGCTCAGAAAGAGAAATATGTAAACAAATAGAGGTGTATTGGAAGAATTATAAGATGGTTTTATGATGAGGAAGTAAAATTGTTTGCTTTAAAAAGATCAGATGGTGTACAATATTTGAAGTCAAGGATCAAGTATTTCAATACCTTACCGAGGTGTGAAATGAATGGTCTAGCTACGAAGCCACTGATAAACAGATCAAAGTTTGGATTGACAGATGTGATTGCCAATCTGATAAGCAAAGAAGGTGGATCTGGTGATTATCAAAAGCTGAATCCTCAGAAAGGAAAGAGTGTAAAGCTTGTTGATCCCAAAACTGGTGTGACAACTTGGAAATACAAGTTTAAACCAGTAAAAGCTGTGCAAAAGATTCCGTTAAGGAAAATATCACAAGATTTTCTTCGAAACATGAAGTGGTGGTTTTATGATGCTATGAATCTGATAAATCTCAAAGAAAGTCCAACGAACATTAAGGAAGAATGAGATTATGTTTACAAAGGAATGGAGAGAGCAGGGACTACAGTATAAGAGAGTTTTGGAGGTATGTCACAAGGATGGTGTGTATGTAGGAAGCACGCTACCAAAGAATTGGAAGAGCTCGTCATGAAGACTGAAGACAGAAGATCAAGCTATTGTCAAGGGGGAGTCTGTTAGGACATAGTTGTGTGACAAAAGCTTGTAATAGTTTAGATCTGTATGTCTTTATGTTTTGTAAATGTTTAGTTTTGTCTACGTGTGGTAAGTTCTGCTAGAGGCGAACTTAGCCTCTAGCAGAATGTTGTCTATATATAGAGTTTACATGTTCAGGTTTTGTAATGCTTTTTGTAACATCCCTAATCTGCCGATCCTATTTTAGTATATTTTGATTAATACAATAACAACACTACATTAAATTATGTATTTGATCAAGCATCTTAGGTCACGTAAACTATTATTTTAACTAAGTTTCTATATAAATCTAAACTTACGTTACATATTAAATTCTATAACACACTTGGTGTACGTATACATATATACGTATAATTATTTTAAAAGTTATGTATATAATTACACAATTAAAATCTTACTTTTAAACCTCATGTTTGTGTCGGCTTGTGTTAAAACAAAAATATATATATGTATATATATATATATATTCAACATTTTTAATAAACCATTTCAAAAATTATAGTATAATTAATGTCATAAAGTTTTAAAACAAGAATATATATGTATGCATGTACATATAATTTCAATTTAAATAGACCAATTGAACACCCCCCCCCCCCCAATCATTCCAAACTCTCGTTCTTGAACCTAGACCTTTACACCTCGATTTTGAACCCATTCAATAAGAAAAATATATAAATTTGAGCTTACTTTGACCTGGAAAAGTCAACAAGAGCAATGCTCATTAGGGTTGACTTTGAAAGGTCAAACAGAACCGAATTAGTCTATCCAATTAACCATATTCGATGGCTCCTGCTCGTTTATCGCTCATAACAGTTTTTTGGATCTTCCTAAACACCTTAAGAACTTTAATTTGGTTCCAAACGCTATAGAATTCAAATTTCGAATTAAGTTTTACAACCCCAAGTCAAACCGAGTAAATTTGTTTCCAAAACAAGAAATTAAATGCGTTAATGACCATAAATCACATGAAAACAGTTCACGCATGTGTCTAGACCGAAAACACGACTCAATTCATTCGCATTCGTTAAAATTTACGCGTAAATCGCCTCAACAGTTTTCATACGCCGCTTCCTAATCGAATCGTGCCTTCGAGGTGGAATTGAATGAGAAAATCACCCCACACCTTCGCATAACTCGTTTCAAACTCTCTCAACCCGCATTTGATCTAAATTCCACATCTGCCTACTGATCGATCACGAAGAACAAAGCCCCTGTCCATCTAGTCGTCGGCCTTCAACACACAACCATTACAGGTATAAATTACATCGTTAGCTTTGTTTTTATCCTCTAATCGAAAGCCCATTATCAATTTACTAAAACGAATTCAAATCGGATTCGATTTCTAGTTTTCCTTTGAACCTGTTCATCCGAGTTTAAAAAGGGGGATTTCGATTCAAGCTAGTTATTACATTTAAGCTTATACATTACATGCTATACCTGCGAATCCACTCGGTTCAACTGGTTAAGTCGTTTCGCCAGTTGACCGAGTGGCGTGGGTTCGAAACCCACAGACCACAGCCCTTTTCGCGTGTGTTTTGCACCAGAACCGGTCTGTGTCCTAGATACGTTTAAGATGCTTTTGAAACAACCCGTTAACGTGGATGGACCTCTGGTCCACCGGTTAAGCACTTGTTCTCACCCAGGATAAACCCGGGTTCGATCCCAGGCAACCCCACATATTTTTAAAATCATTTTTAACACGAAATAATTTCATGAAAATTATCTTATAAAATCCATTATCATTTGGAACTAAGTTATACGAAAATAAGCAGATTTAAATTTAAATATAATGTTTTTACAATTTAAAAGATTTTAAAACCTCATTTACAATATAAATAAAGTATGAAAATAAAGTCGTTAGTTTTTCAAAATCTTTTATGTTATTTAAGTTTAAAGATATATGTATGTATATATATATATATATATATATATATATATATATATATATATATAATGCGTTTCCGTTTCATAAAACAAATTTTACAAATTATTTCCTTTTTATTTACCTATTAGGGTTAAATCTTAAAAGGGATATTCTAATTTTTCTTGATGATAAATAAAGTTATTTATTTTTCTTTTACATGTACAATCCGCTTAAAGTTAAATCATAATGTTTCAAAATTATATATGCTCATATATATATTTACACCATTACTTTGACATATTTTCATAAACAAGAAATAAAGTAAATTTATTTATTTTTATATTTAAATAAATATATTTCTCACACTATTTTCTATCTAAATATCAAATATTTGATTTATTTAGTTATTCAAACCCAAACCCTAAATTACTTATTTTAAAACCATTCAATTCAACTTTTCACTTTATAAAACACTCATTCATGTACAAACCACAATCACCTACACGCTCCTTTACATACTACAACTCAAACTCATTGTACGCACTTCCATTGCAACCCTAGACTTGGCTTTAGACTATTATACATGTTATTAATCTAGATTCATATATATTACACTCTTGGTTAACATTGTAAGTTACAAGGAACACTTTGCTACCTAGACACTTGTGCTAGCAACATCTTTGATACAGGTGAGTATTACATAGCCCCTTTTCACATATTTACACTTTTTGGGGTGAAACATGAACACCATACATTCAATGATTTACATTTACACAAACTACACAAATACAAATCCACCTTACATTCATGTGTGCAAATTTGAGCTTTATGTTTGAGTACTAGGTGTGTTAACTGTTTGTGTGCAATTCATGTGCAATCATTAACTATTCAAGCCGACGGTTAACAATGATAGATCTATTGAGTCTGACAAACCCACCCAGATTAGGGTGATTGTTACCAACAACACAATTTGCATACTAGTTACAAAGGTTTGATTGTACTTTGGTTACACATAGTTGCTCCCCATAAATGCCTTATTTTATCATGTTATGTAAGGATTTGTTTATTCACATCTATATACTCTCTATGTACAAACCTATGTATGCTCACCAACTTTTTAGTTGACCTTATTTTATTCATGTTTTAGGTGCTAAGGTGTGAGTTGATCAAGATATGCTACATTTAAGTTTGGACTTAGTTAATTTTAAACAATGAACAATGTGTATTTCGTTTATGTACTTGGTTTGTGTTTGTTTTGCTTGAAATGAAATATGATGATTAATATATTGAAATCTAGTCAACCTTGTGCTCATGAACAATCTACATGTCCCGCCCCGACGTATTCCGCCGTCGGTTGGGGTGTGACACTTTTGAATGTTCAAGTCTTTGGTTCTGTAAACTCTATGATTCAGTGATATACAAGAAGGAGATTATTTACATTGTGATTGTTACTGTTTCTATTGTCATCTCATATACACAATCAGTGATACGGTTGGATTCCGCACTCCGTGTTATTGATACGTCATGTCTCGAGTACGATCTATAGGAGAGTCATGTGGACCTACAATGACCCATGAAATCAATTCCCCATACGTCAAAGATATCAACAACGAGGATTGGTTACATGGGCATCTCATTCCTCTTAGTAATACTGCCCATCTTTTGGCAATTTGTAGAACTTCTAGCAAATTCAAAAGCATCTTTAAAAATAGTGGGCCAAAATAACCCGCAAGATAAGATTCTATGCCCTGTTTTCTGACCACTGAAATGGCCACCACACGCAGATGCATGTGCAAGTTCTAACACTGCTGGAATCTCTGATTCAGGAATGCAACGCCTGATGAGTTGGTGCTCCCACCTTGAACAAGCCTGGTTCATCCCAGATGTACTGGTTGACCTTTGTCAAGAACTTGTTCTTCTTCTTCTTGGTCCAGTCTTCAGGAATAGTACCTGTAACCAAATAATTAGCAATACATGTATACCAAGGATCAGAAGAAGTAATAGACATTAAACACTCATCAGGGAACTGTTCATTGATTTCAGGAGTGATGTCTTCCTCTTCCCTTTGAATTCGTGACAGATGGTCAGCCACAAAAATCACACAACTCTTCTTGTCCCGGATTTCCAGATCGAATTCCTGTAACAAAGGGACCCACCTGACCAACCTAGGCTTGGCATCCTTATTTTCCACCAAGTAACGGACATCTGCATGATCAGAGTAAAAAATTACTTTGCTACCCCAAATATAAGACCTAAACGTGTCTAAGGCATAGACAACTGCAAATAACTCCTTCTCTGTTGTGGGTCTTGCTTGCATAGTAAATGAAAACAGATATTTTGTCTACCCTTTGACCCAACATAGCCCCAACTGCATAATCACTAGCATCACACATTATTTCAAAAGGAAGATTACAATCCGTTGATTGCAAAATTGGGGCTTGTACCAATTGATCTTTTAAAACAAGAAAAGCAGTTAAACAATCTTTATCAAATTCAAAAGGCACATCTTTGAGAAGTAAGTTACATAAAGGCTTTGTGATGACACTAAATCCCTTAATAAACCTACAGTAAAACCCGGCATGCCCTAGAAAAGAGCGCACACCCTTGACATTCATCGGGGGAGGTAATGTTGAAATAACACTAATTTTAGCCTTGTCTACCTCAATCCCCTGATTTGACACCACATGCCCCAAAACAATACCCTCCTGAACCATAAAATGGCTCTTTTCCCAGCTTAGAACCAAATTAGTTTCTACACATCATTGTAAAACTTTAGATAATTCATGTAAACTCAATTCAAACGATGAGCTATAAACTGAAAAATCATCCATAAAGACCTCAAGCGACTCCCCGACCATGTCCGAGAAAATACACATCATACACCTTTGAAAGGTGGTCGGGGGGTTGCACAACCCAAATGGCATCCGCCTAAGGGTAAAGGTATCGGGATGGATGGCTATTTGGTTATACACTGAGTAACCGTCTAGAAAGTAGTAAAGTTTCTGACCTGATAGCTTCCCAATGATTTTGTCAATAAATGATAAAGGAAAGTGATCCTTTAATGTGGCGGCGTTCAGTTTCCTGTAATCAATACACACACGCCACCCGGTTACCGGCCGAGTGGCAATTTGCTCACCATTATCACCTGTTACTACCTGTATACCTGCTTTCTTGGGCACTGTTTGGGTTGGACTCACCCATGGACTGTCAAAAATGGGATAGATGATCCCGGCGTCCAACCACTTCAAAACCTCCTGCTTGACAACTTCATGCATGTTAGGATTTAATCAGCGTTGTGTATCCCGTGAAGGCCTAGCATCTGTATTTGTGATGATCTTGTGCATCACGATGGATGGACTCGCACCCTTCAAGTCAGCAATGGTCCATCCAATTGCAGCTTTGTAACTCTGAAGCAAGTTACTAAGGCCAAGAGAGATCATGTACACGGATGAGTGCGGAGAGCAGGCGTTGCAGTACAAAAGAGTGTTGTATGTTTATTTTTAGAATGGAATTTGTGCAGGGAGCTTATTACCGAAGAATTGGAAGAACAAGACTTGAAGATAAAGACCAAGATGTTGTCAAGGGGGAGTCTGTTGAAACTTTTAGTATGACAACTAGTCTTGTAATAGATTAGTCTTTATATTCAATATTGTATTATTTTGTCTTGTAAATGTTAAGTTTGTAACATGCGAACTTAACATGTTCGCCTGATATAATTGAGGCGAACTTAACAAGTTCGCCTGAAATAAATATTGGCGAACATGCCAAGTTAGCCTATGTCTGTTGTATTGTCTATATATAGTGCTGTAGTTGTCTCATTTGTGAGGATCTGTAATTCTGGAACTACAACTTGTATGCACTGTTTACAGAGATAATACAAGGAGCTTTATGATATCTTGTCTTGAGTGTGATCTTATCGTGTGTGTGAGTATTCGAGACATGCGTGTACATTAGGATTCCACACTATGTGTACGTATTGCGTGTTTTACGACTGCTATAGATCCGTAGACCCGCCAGGACCTACAGATATAACTCGATTAAACCTGAATGTACATGAACCCTAGAATTGGTTCGTGTTAAATTTGATGTTGTAAGCCCCAATTAGCATATGAGAGCCTGAAGATGAACCTCCCTGTCGATCCTTCAGACTCTTAGAGATATCCTCTACCGTGTGGTGTAGATCTTGGAATGCCGACTGCTGATTCTTCAATAGGGTGTCATGGCTATCCGGTCTCTGCCTAGCATCCTTGTCCCTCTGGACCAGGTGGTCAAGCATCTGTCTCTGATTCTCGATCTTCCTAGTATCAACAGTGCTTCCCAAGCTAGCTCTTGTATCTCCTCCTCCCTGCTGATGTTGCTGGCGACCGTTAAACCTAGGTGGGTTATTTTTAGATCTCCATCCCTAGCTAAATGAGTTGTTATAGTTGTTATACCCTTGGTTCTGGTACTGGTTTCCAGCAAAACTCACATGCTCCTGATTATTTACAGGGGCAATCTCTGGTGTCGTGGCCTCCCCTACACACTTCACACCTCTGAGCACAGCTCTTTTATCTCATTAGCCATAGCTGCGAGTGCTGCAACCATGCTAGAATCAGGAGTGACCTGATGCACACCTCTAGGAGATGTGGTGGATGATCTAGCACTAGGAACAGAAGTCCTAGTAGATGGATACTGTTGTTCGGTTTGAGCGAAGCTCTTGAACATTTCCTCGCACTTAGCGGGCTCAAATCTCTACATGATATAGCCTCCTGCAGCTTTGTTGAACATCTACTGCTTCTCAAAGGTAAGGCCATTATAAAACATCTGCACTATCGCCAGTCTGAAAGACCATGCTACGGAAATCGTCTTAACAACGTGTTGAACCGCTCCCAGGCCATGTGATAAGGCTCGTCGGGATCCATCCGAAAGGAGTGGATTTGATCCCTTAGGCGAGCGGCCCAGGAAGGTGGCTAGTACTTCTTGTAAAACTTAGCTTGTAGGTCCTCCCAAGTGGTGATGGAATTGTCAGGGAGGGTGTCAAGCCAAGTAGAGGCACACCTAGAGAGCGAGAATGGGAAGAGATGCAAGTAGATTGCGTCCTTAGATACACCCGTGATATTAAAGGTATCACATATGCGCGTAAAGCGGGACACATGTCCGGGTGCATCCTCATCCTCGAGGCCATGAAACATGGTCGAATGAGTGATCGTACTCATGACGTGTGCTGGGATCTGCCATGTATTGTTATTAGGTATGGCGGGGTTCATGATCAAAGATCTCACTCCTGTGACCCCAGAACTAGCTCTCTGGTGTACAGTACGCCTTGATGGCGGAGAGCCGTCACCCATGTTAGGAAATGGAATTGGGTTGATAGGACGTACCTGGTTGCTGCACAATGCTTTCAAACGCTCCCGAAAGTTGCGGGTGCACTCGTGAAGCTCTCGCTTGGGCTCTAGGAAAGCTGAATACGGTGGTGATCCCTGCGACCGAGTATGGTGCATAAACAGAAGGACTCAAAGAAAGAAAGAAACAGGGACTCAAAAACATAAAGACTTGATTCTAAGATTAGACACTCAAGTAAGCACAAAAGGACAAGCACACAAGACAAACTCAAATAAAACAAAATAAACCAAAAATCAAACAAAGAACTAATCAGAGTTAATATGGCTATTGCCAAGTGTGCCACGGCAACGGCGCCAAAAACTTGATGTCATCCGGACGGTCTATAAAATGAATGACAAACCTAACCTAGACTCATAAGTAATAAGATGGAGTACCTATGAACTAAACCGCACTGACAGGCAAGTGTCCTATCGAGTGTAGCACAGCTTAATGGTAAAGCGAGTTATCGAACCCTAAAAACACTGAATACCAATACTAGACTCTGACTCGCACTTAAGATGATTTGGTTGGGGGGTTTACTACACTACTAATTAAGTTAATGAATGAAATAAACTAAGATCAACTCAAGCTATCAAGAGAAAAGACTAAGTTGAAATCAAGATATGGGAAGAATACTACCTAGGTCGGAATCCAACTTGCAAAGTACAACTTCTACCGGTTCTGGTAACTATGATGGATCTAGGTTTCTAAAGATGACAACTAAAGACTACCTAGTGGATCCTTAATGACTCTCAGGGTGTCACCAAATAAAGAACCTAAAGTGTACTAAACTCACCAGATGGTTGGATCACCTCTCGGGTCTCCAACTATGACAATATACCCGAACAGACAGATCACCTTTCAGTCTCACTGTCCACGATACATTCAAGGAATGCATAGGGTAATATCAGGATAACAACTATGACTCAACTAGCAACAATCACTAGACACCTAACACTAGCGTCCTCTCAGACTGTTAATACTCGGATTCTAATGACGAAGACTAGACAACTAATTCTCACCTCTCGGGTATTGAACTAGGACACACAGTCACTTCTAATCAGCAATCAATGACAACTCCTATGGCTACTATGTCTAGCAAATCACACACAATCATAAACCCTAAGATCTATGACGTAGATACGCTAATCAAACTGGAAGACAACCATAATTAACATACGGAATTGAAATCAATCCCACAATCAGATTTAAGCATGCTATAACATCATAATAATCAAACCAAGATTGTTTACAAAATCATCAAATCATCAATTGAATCCAAAACCAAATAAAAATCAATACTTTAACATAGTATTCGTCATTAACCTAGGCAGTATTAAAGTTCTAGCCAATAATTATCCTCAAAACAACTATAACAGAAGTATTTAACGAACCCGGATCCAAAGCTTCAACCTTTAGCTTCAAAATTTCTTCCTCTGCTCAAAATCACCCTTGAACTTCTCTTTGGACGGCAAGAATACGAACTGGTGAAATAACGGCATTCAAAATCTATTTAAAATCGAATTAGGGTTTTTTCTCGGATTACGGGTCGCATACCGCGGGGAACAAAACAGTCGGGCTTATTTATGGAATCCCTCGCATACGGCGAGGGATCTTCCTCTAGTCTTTGCGTACCGCGAGAGACTGGAATTTCATATTTTTCTCTTTTGATATTGGGCTTTCATTCTCGTGCTCGGTTTTCACTTGTAATTCTCGTGCTTGGGATCTTCTTCTGGTTTTCACTTGTAATTACCACGAGCACCTGTAAACATAGCTTAGACTCAATACATAACAAAAACGACTCAAAATGAATACAAAACTAATCAAAACATTCTAAAAAACTAGGAATAAAGATGTGTGCTTTGCACTACATCAATAGCCATACACCATTCAATGTCCATCTTCTCCAAGGCATCAGGATTGATCTGTTCCAAGTCATCACGTTGAAAATTATCCGGTGTCATGTTTCCTGAAATCAAAGCGTCATAGCATGACATGAAAGCATTTATAATAGGAAGATAGTCACCGGGGATCATTGGAGATTGCTTCTGTGTGGTAGAGGAGTTGGAAGGCTGAATCCCAGATACTGAAGGAGTAATATCAGTCTGAAAGTATAACACGGTTGATTTGCTAGAAAAGCTTGATCCATCAATAAGAGCGGTGTTTCCTGACTGACTGGTAGGAGTAACTACACCTTTCTTGATTTCCAACTCATAAGATTCCAGAATGCTATAAAGTTCTTGTTGTGACAAAGTGCTCATTTTCTCAGTTTTCTTGATCATTATCCTGTACATGTTCCATTCCTCAGGCAGTGAGTCAAGCAGGTTCTTGTTTAACTCAACAGTGGGATATTATGCTCCCATAACCTTCAACCTAGACACAATGCTTGAGAATCGGTTGATCAAATCAGACATAGACTCTCAAGGAACACTTCTAAACATCTCATATTGGTTGTTAATCAGATCTCTCTTGCTTTCCCTGACTTCGGCACTTCCTTCATATCTTATACAAAAGGCTACCCATAGATCCTTGGTTATGGTGTATTTAGCAAAAGTGTTAAACACATCCTTGGGAAGCGCCATAGCAATGGATACATATGCCTTGTTATCTCTCGAAATCAAGGTAATATCCTTCTCCTCATATTCAGCAACAGTCTTGGGACGCTGAACATCTGTAGTAGTAGTAGTAAGTGGCTTGTGGGACCATCAATAATAGAGTTGAAAAGCGTGTGATCATGGAATTGAAAGAAGGACTTCATTTTCTTATTCCGGTCTTCAAACCGAGAAACTCAAATAAATAATCCCGAAATCGATGAAACAGGTACCGAAACTTCAATGGAACAGTGCTCAGAACATCAGAACCAGAAAAACTTCAATAGGAGACTAAAACACACCTAAAATCAATTACAAAACCTGATAATATTTAGAAATCAAGAGCATAAAGATCTGATACCAATTGTAGGTCCTGATTCTTGACGGAATAACTAAAACAGATCGATTACACACACATACCTGCGGAATGGGTGTGTATGGTGGTGAAACAGAGGTAAGAACAGTGATATGCTGAAGATAACATGCTAACCACTCTTGAATAGCAATACACAATGATATGAAATTGCAAGAACACAATGAATAACTCAAAGCTTGTATTGATTCAAGCGAAAACTATGAAAATAAATGCAAGGGTTACAGCCGCTATCCATTCTTTAGCTATGCTATTTATAGGAAGCTGATAGGCATCGAAAGTATGCTCACAGAAATTAGTAGTTTCAGTTGACCACTTACATAATACTGAACCTCGTGTTGAAACTTCCCATCTATCGAAACTACTAGTTTCGGTTAAACAAACCTGAACCGAAACTAGATAGTTTCGATGGCCCAGACTTACCTAATACAACGGTAAATTACAGCAAAACGTTACTAATACCAAGTCAAATGTTGTATACAATTAAATATTTTCAAATTTGCAAATCATCATCGTAAGGTTTCATATGACATGTCATTTAATGTATTGTAAAAAGTACACATCTTATGAAATGTATTTTCATGTGTTTTTTTATGTTTTGATTACTCTCATCCATATAATCTTAACATTTAAAAAAAACAAAAAAGTTACCAATACAACACCAAATTTGTATAAAAAGAGGTGTTAAGATATTTATTAATATAATCTTAACGTTTCACCACGTGTACCAAATGAGGTTAAAGCTAGTTATCTAATAATTTAGTTATTGTTTATAAGTTTTGTTCGTTAACGTTAAAAAAAACAAGTGCGCGACAGTCTTTAGTTTCTTTATCAACGTTTAGATGAATTTTTTTTTAAAACAGAGTTTTATTCAAAATCGACGTTTTCTTTTCGCTATTGTGGCCTATAGCTCGTGCGGTTACCGTTAGGTTACCCTGTCAAAACGAACATGTTATGAGAGATAAACATAATTGCCGTTATTGGTATTATCGGAACCGGTCTCGGTATTCGTTTTTATGGTTTTCCATGACCCGAACTTTTTTTTCCCTATTTTAGTATTTATTTTTAGGTTTAGGTTTTACTAACATTATTTTGAACCGTTCGCCTATGTTTTCATTTAATTTTATTAACTATAAACCTAATGCCCGCGGCGGAGCCCCAATGTAACTTAAACCGAATTGGACCAAACCAAATATACTTTCTTAGACTTTCCGATATAAATTTATTTGAAAATGGAGTTTTAATCAAAATTGAGTTTTTTTTATCGTAGTGTATATCGAGTGCCATTAACATAGTGGTAATATGACGAACCGAACCTGTTATTAGAGAATTAGACGACTTGACACCTGCCGCGAAGTGTGGGTATTCAGCTAGTTTTATTTGATGACATATATAAAAATATTTTTACCACTCCCAATCAAATAAGGATTAGAGTGCTGGGGCGTCAAGCGGGTACCCCATCGGGTACTTTGGGTAGCCACGGGTACCCCGTCGCAAGTCATGCGGGTACCAGTGGAGGGTAGCTTCACCGGGTACATATACCCGTTCACTAACGTCGCAATGTTTTTTGAAAGGCAAATTTTTTAATCGTGTATGAGTAGGCCATGAACCAATAACATCCTCAAATAGTCGTTGGAAAACTATTTTTTTTAATTAATTAATTTAAAACATATAAATACATAAACTTCTATTTATATTTTTACATAAAAAACCATACCCTTTTTTAAAGTAAAAAATACATTCATTATTTATATTTTTACATAAAAAACCATACCCTTTTTTAAACTAAAAAATACATTCATTTTACTCCCCATTATTTTTTTTATTTATTGTTACGTATTTTTTTTTAAATTGTTAAAGTTGGTTAAATCAGTTTGTCAATGAGCTCCGGATCAATTGGTTATAAAGTAGGCACCCCATGGCCTTCGAATGTGGAGGTCATGGGTTCGAGACATACTTAATGCAATATGCTCAGGTGGGCGAGGTTTTTATCAAAGTGGGATTTCGAGTGGTGGGTTTTCTCTAAAATGGTTGGCGGGCCGGGGCGGGTCACCGGCGCTGTTTGCGATCGCGGCCGTGGTTGGGCTTTCGCCAATAGGTTTACCTGGGTGGTGGGGATTATAGTATTCGTTGTCCGTTAAAAAAAAGTTAAATTAGTTTTAAATATAAAGATATAATTTAAAAAATGAATAAAAAAGACTTCGAAAACCTAGGGTTGTGTCCCTACCACTTAAATTTGGATAAAAATGAGATGATAGTTCCACTTGGTTACATAAAAGAAGGAACTGGTAAAAATGAAATTCTAGAACACGGGTGGATGTTAGGCAAACCGAGCGCAAACCACTTGGCGTCATAAAAGCCAGTGTTTAAGCATTGTTTACAACGCATATAAAGAAGAACGGAAACGTGAAAGCCAAAAAAAAGAAAATAAAAAATTTAACCAATCAGCTCAAGCCACGTGTTAAGCAAACAATATCTCGTCTCACAAAATTGGATAAGGCACCACATGGCCTTTGGTAGTATTAGTAATATTATTAAATATCTTGAATATCATAAAATATGTAAACTTGTAAGATATTATAAACACGTGTGAAAAAAACATTATTGAATTGTAAAGTAACTCACTAATTGGAAAATACAAATATAACGATTTATCTTTTAAAATAAGATTGGTGTGTTTACAATCCTTTTTGTAGAATTTTATTTGTTTGTAAGTCCTTATGATTCTTTGTTAATAATAGTGGTTTATTCCTTTTTGTTAGAGCATAAATTTGTATCTGTAGTAAAAATTCTAATTGTATATGTAACGAACATGTTAAGTTCGTCTAAGAGAATGTTTAGGCTAACTTTACAAGCGAACTTACTAAGTTCGCCTATAGAGTTATGGGCGAACTTGTTAAGTTCGCCTGCTGACTCAGTTTGCCTATAAATAAGACATTAAATTGTTCATTTGTAGCAAGTAACGCTAGAGTTAGCATACACAGAGAGGGAGTGATTCTCTGTGTGAAGTGAGTCACAATCCCTAGGTAGAGCTCACCTACGGATTGCAATTGGAGCTTAAACGTAGAGATGTACACTTCTTCGGTATTGTAATCTGTGATGACGAGTTCGTTATCGATTATATATACGAATCGTTTCTGTTTCATCTCTGTTCTGTATTCGGTTCTATGTTTGATTCACTTCGTGCTTCCGTCTCAATGCTAATCATCGAGTAATTCTTTGTGATCGTGATCGTCTTGCTCGTTAGAGACGTCACATGGACTTTCACTTTTTACCACCATATCCCTTTTTATCACAACAAAATATTAACACCATGTAACATGTAACATATTGTAAGACCCCAAACCCGGGAGGCCTCACTTGTTGGATTTACTCATTCACAAACAGTTCTTAAACTTGAATATCAAATAACGCAGCGGAATCATTCATTCAACATAATTAAAACTTGTTCAAACATGCGGAAGCGTAACATTGTCTAGAGCATTCATTACATCACATAAATATAACGTAAACAACTCATAACGAAATGCCAGTTTTCATGATCAACCGGGTAACTCCTTTCGCCTGCCAGGCATCACCGATCAACTTCCATACCTGACTTAACCTAAATGTGCATACTAAAAGTCAGCTACGCTGGTGAGTTCTAGCTTTACATTAAACTTTAACATAAACATTTTTCCAAAAACATAACACACATTTATTTAACAAAAGCGTACGTAAAACATGCAATAACCTAACATCATCATAACATCGTAACATAACATCATAACATAAGACAACATGAATCGAATCTGCGCCTACTCGTAACCGTCAATTCCATACATCGCATACCAGCGGATGAACTTAAGGCTCGTTACCTCTAAGTCATCCGTCACACAGGTCCCCTAAGGCTCGTTACCTCTAGGTGGACCAAAAATATGTCTCCTAAGGCTCGTTACCTCTAGGTAGACCAAACATATGTCTCCTAAGGCTCGTTACCTCAAGGTAGACAGAACATAACTTAGGCACTATTTCCCCGCAAGGAGTAGTACCTTCCATCGGGATCCCGGTAATCCCATGGGTGACCGTCGTCACCCCATCCTCAACCCGTTGTACAACCGTTAGCCAGCCACAGAGCCCCCCCCCCCCCGTAAGGGTGAGGCCAATTCATACATACATACCCTAGCTCCCATAGGAACTCGTGACAGATTCGTTCATTCGTGACTTTCACAAAACCTTTACCTCATTTTAGTTAAACCATTCGTACGTTTTACTAAATAATGTTTCATTCATAAACCTTTTATAAACTTCGTTTGGCAAAACATTTTATAACATCATCCTTCGTAAACATCATTTCATAATCCTCATTTCGTAGTCATCATTTCATAAACATCGTTTCGTAAACATCATTTCGTATGTATGCACACTAACCCAAAAACATTTAATTAAAACATTTAAAGAAGGGCTTCTAGAACTCACCTGATAAGCTAATCTGGGTTGTCTTAAACAAAGGTCCAACAACGTCACTTCCGATCTGAATTGATTAGTTAAATACACATCAGACCAATCCCGACTCTAACGGTTTAACCATTCTGAATTAGGCGAACATACTGACTTTACTAACCAGCATGATGCCTGCGCACTTAGCAAATGTGCAGGGCCTTGTTCTTGCATACTTAATAAGTGCGGAGACTTCGCTTCATGCATACTTGATAAGTACGCAGGCTTTGCTTCATGCGTACTTGATAAGTACGCAGGACCTGCTCTGCTTCTTGTGTACTTGATAAGTACGCAAGACCTTCTTCCCAGCAAAATCCCTAACTTTTTGCATGCAGATCTGATCACGTTAAGATCCTGACTTTTTTGTTCAAAACGTTCGTTTTTCCTTCTAGATGCTAGATCTATGTTCATTTTCAAGATTTATGCGTAAAAACGTTTTCTTTTCATCCAAAACCCGAAAACCCCAAAACGAACAAAAACTCAGATCTTGACCGGATCGTTACCTGTATCGAGCTTCTGATTCGGAGGTTCTTCTCACGAGCTATGGAGCAACACTTTGCTACAATCTCGGGCCGATCCGTCTAATTTCTCTCTATTCGGTTTCTCTCTCTAGAACTTGTAAAATGACAGAAGAGAGATGGGCTAGGGTATTTATAGGGAGAAACTACCCTTGAGCCCATACGCGCGCAAGCCCATAGCCGGCCCATTCCACGCTCGTTTATTCCGTTCGTCTCGCGTTTAACCCGTTTCCATTTATTGTCATTTATTATTTTCGGGATGTTATAAGTCTACCCCCTTACAATAGGTTTCGTCCCCGAAACCTATCATAAGTCATATAGTTGAGGGTATGACTACTTCATTTCCGTCTCAGTTTCCCAAGTAGATTCCGATTCCTTTCGGTGCTTCCATTGGACCTTAACTAGTTGAATAATCTTATTACGCAAACGCTTCTCCTTTCTGTCTAAGATGGCCACGGGTTCTTCGATGTAGTTAAGGCTGTTGTCGACCTCGATGTCAGTAAGTGGTACGTGAGCCGATTCATACGCCAAACACTTTCGCAAGTGTGATACATGGAAGGTAGGATGAATCCCACTTAACTCATCAGGCAACTCTAACCGATAAGCGACTTCACCAACCCGTGCTATTATCCTAAATGGTCCGACAAACCTTGGACTTAACTTTTCTCTCTTTCTGAATCGTATGATTCCCTTCCAGGGTGACACTTTCAACATTACTCTGTCCCCAACATCAAACTCAATAGGCCTTCGTCGTTTATCCGCATAGGATTTCTGACGATCTTGTGCGGCCTTCATTCGTGCTTTGATTTGATCAAACCTTTCCGACGTTTCTCTTACGACTTCAAGACTTCCTAATTCCTTCTGTCCAATCTCACCCCAACAAACGGGGTCCTGCATCTTCTCCAAAACAACGTTTCGTAAGGCGGCTTGCCTATCTTCGTGTGATGACTATTTTTGTAGGAGAATTCGGCTAACGGCAGATGACTGTCCCAACTACCACCGAAGTCGATAATACAAGCACGAAGCATATCCTCCAATGTTTGAATGGTCCTTTCGGACTGACCATCCGTTTGCGGGTGGTATGCCGTGCTGATATTAAGCCTCGTGCCCATCGCCTCGTGAAATGTTTTCCAGAACCTCGATGTGAATCGTGTGTCCCGGTCAGATATGATTGTCAAAGGCATCCCATGCCGTGCTACTACTTCCTTTACAAATACATCCTCTAACCTCTCCGATGAGAACGTCTCGCGAATACGTAGGAAATGAGCACTTTTCATTAAACGGTCCACAATTACTCAGATGGTGTCATGACCTTTAGCTGTGCGAGGTAGCTTGGTTATGAAGTCCATGGTAATGTGTTCCCACTTCCATTCAGGTATATCAAGAGGTTGAATCTTTCCATAAGGTTTCTGGTGTTCAGCCTTTACTTGCTAGCAAGTCAAGCACTTGCTTACGTATTTTCACTTCGTGTTTCATTCCAGGCCACCAGTATTCCTTCCTTAGATCTTGGTACATTTTGTTGGTACAGAGATAGATAGAGTAACGAGACTGATGGGCCTCATCCAAGATTTTGGTCCTAAGCTCGCCACCCATAGGTATCCATACCCTCCCAAAACGTGTCCTAACACCTAGGGTGTTATATTCCAACTTGTCCTGTTGGCCAACCATTCTTTCCTTCTTTATGTTTTCTTGCTTAAGTGCTTCATCTTGAGCTCTTTCAATTTCCCTCATCACATCTGATGTTACCACCAACTGGCAAGCTTTCACTCTAATAGGAGCAGGCACATCCTTTCGGCTTAGAGCGTCAGCCACCACGTTTGCCTTTCCAGGATGGTATATGATTTCACAGTCATAGTCTTTCAATAGTTCCAACCATCTTCTCTGCCTCATATTAAGTTCCCTTTGTTCGAAGAAGTACTTCAAACTTTTGTGGTCGGAGTAAATAGTAAACTTCACCCTGTAAAGGTAGTGCCTCCAGATTTTCAATACGAATACGACAGCAGCAAGTTCCAAATCGTGAGTTGGATAATTGGCTTCGTGAATCTTCAACTGCCGTGACGCATACGCGACACTCTCCCGCGTTGCATCAATACGCATCCCAATCCTTGACCCGAAGCGTCAGAGTAAACCACTAAGTCTTCATTGCCCTCAGGAAGGGCCAAGACTGGAGCTTGGCTTAGCTTTTCCTTCAATTCCTTAAACGCCTCATCCTGGGTCGAACCCCATTCGTACTTTACCTCCTTTCAAGTCAACTTTGTCAACGAAGAAGCTATTTTTGAGAAATCCTGGATGAATCTCCGATAGTAGCCTGCCAATCGCAAGAAACTACGGATTTCAGTTGGCGTCTTAGGAATATTCCATTCCCTTACCGTCATTATCTTTGCCGGGTCAACCATAATGCCATTCGGGGTAATGACGTGACCTAGGAATTGGACTTCCATAAGCCAGAACGCGCATTTGGAGAACTTAGCATACAACTTTTCCTTCTTCAGAGCCTCCAACACCTCCTTTAAGTGACATGCGTGATCACCCTCATTCTTGGAGTAGATGAGGATATCATCGATGAACACAATTACCGATCAGTCCAGCATCGGTCGACACACCCTATTCATCAAATCCATGAACGCTGCGGGGGCGTTCGTCAATACGAAAGACATTACGCAGAACTTGAAATGTCCATAACGCGTGCGAAATGCAGTTTTCGGTATGTCTTCTTCCCTCACTTTCAACTGATGGTACCCGGATCGAAGGTCGATTTTTTAGAACGAACTTGCGCCTTGCAATTGATCGAACATGTCGTCAATCCTTGGGAAGGGTACATGTTCTTCACCGTACGTTTGTTCAACTCGCGATAATCAATACACATTCTCATCGAATCGTGTTTCTTCTTCACAAACAACACCGGAGCACCCCACGGCGAGATGCTCGGTTGGATAAATCCTTTCTCAAGTAACTCGTCTAGTTGTGCCATTATCTCTTTCATATCCACTGGTGCTAGTCGATATGGAGCCTTAGCCACGGGCTGGGCATCTGGTACTAAGTCAATTCGAAACTCAATTTCTCTGTCGGGTGGTATCCCAGGAAAGTCCTCTGGAAACACCTCCGGGTACTCGCGTACCACTGGTACATCGTCTAGTTCCTTCACTTCCTTACACTCATCAATCACGTACACCAAATAGGCCTCGCATACGCGCCTTAGGTAATCTGCTGCCTTGATCATTGAGATTACGTTAGGCATCTGGGCGTCACGATCTCCAAAAACCTCGACTTCGCTACCATCTGGAGCCTTGAGTCGGATTATCTTTCGTTTGCATATAATTTGCGCTTCAATGGCAGTTAGCCAATCCATACCAAACACGACATCGAACCCACCCAAAACCATAACAAAAAACCTGACGGGGAATCTATGGCCTTCTATTTTTATCGTGAAATTGTCAACTACATTAGTCACCCTCGCAGTTCTACCCTCAGCGGTTTCTACGCTAAAGGCCCTTTCTAGCTTACTCATAGTGTACTTTACTCTTTTACAAAAAGTCACAGATATAAAACTCTTACTGGCACCCGAATCAAATAACACAGATACAAAAGTGTTGTCAAAGATAAACGTACCTGACGCCACATCGGGGTCCACCCTGGCCACTTCCTGTGTCAGCGCATAGGCTCGAGTCTTCGCTCGGGGCCTGTCTTCTTTCTTTTCGGGGCCTTTCTCTTTTCCCGCTTCACCCATTCTTGGTTTAGTGCATTCCCGGATCATGTGGCCGCTTTCACCACAATTGTAACATTTAATGCCCTGCATGCATTCACGGGAGTAGTGCCTAGTCTTTCCACATTTGTAGCACAGATTTGTCCCTAGCCGACATTCACCCGTATGTCTTACCCCACATTTTCCACAGGACTGCCGTCTCGCCTACCCTGGCCTATTTGTCCCGAGCCCCAAACAACTTCCCACCCGATCGCTTAGCGGGAAAACTCAGCTTCTTCTTAGACTCTTCAATGACAACGACATTCAGCACCAGATCATCAAATACCACGCCGCTCAGTTCTACTACCGAATCGTAGGTAGTAGGGGAGTTTGCTTTAACATAGGTGCAGACCTTGTCCGACAACCCCTGAATGTAACAGGCGATCTTTCTCTCTTCAGTTGTGACAAGATGTGGCACCAAACGTGCCAGTTCATTGAATCGGGTTGTGTACTGCAGGTGCGTCATGCTCCCGGCCTTCAGACCCAGAAATTCCCTCTCTACCTTCTCAATCTCGTTCCTCGGACAAAAGTTCTTGATTACCAGAGTTTTCAAGTTATTCCATATCATTGAGTCAACAACCTCATCCCCCTTAGCCTGACGTACACCTTCCCACCGGTGGGATGCTTCCTCCCTCAAGGAGTTAGCAGCAAACTTCACAACTTGACTTGCTCGGCATTCGCTCAGACAAATGGCAGCCTCCATACGAATCACCCAATCAAACGTAGCCACCGCGTCTTTCTTTCCAGTGAGAACCCGCGGATCACATGCCTTGAAGGACTTATAGTCGCAACCGCGAGCAGGCGGTGCGTTAACTGCCTCAATGATCGGGGCATCAGTTGCCGTGTTGGACCCCCTCACCTCATTAGCCTTCTTCATTGCCTCTGCCAGCAGATCTGGCAGGGTAGCCTTCATCAACTCAGTAAACTCGCGTGCCAGGGACGCTTTCACTTCCGGTTTGAAAGTGAAGTGTTGATCTCCCACGGGAGTCCGTTCAGTTCTATGCATGCTGATTTCCGGCTCCGTGTGGACACTTCCTTCTTCACTGTACTCCTGACGAGTAGGAGTCCTATTACGACCACCGGTACGGCCCCCACCACGCCTTCCGCTCTTTCGTCCCGCCATTACATTCTATAAGACAAGGAATCTAATGTCATCATGTTAGTTAACAAATAGAATTCAACAAGCACTGTAAGATGTTAATATACACTGGCCATCTGCAATTAACCATTACACTACCTTTCGATTTCTATTTGACCACCTTTGTGATTCCATTATAACACAAGTCCTTACCTAACCCTTTCTAAGGCATACTATATATGTAAATATATACTACCTTCATACCTGAAGATGTGGCTCGAGTTACCCATACTGGCATCCGCTTTCGATCCCATTCAAAGTTTAAGTTCAGACACTGGGAGTGTCCGAATCTCTCAAACTTTTGCTCTGATACCAACTTGTAAGGCCCCAAACCCGGGAGGCCTCACTTGTTAGATTTACTCATTCACAAACAGTTCTTAAACTTGAATATCAAATAACGCAGCGGAATCATTCATTCAACATAATTAAAACTTGTTCAAACATGCGGAAGCGTAACATTGTATAGAGCATTCATTACAAAACATAAATATAACGTAAACAACTCATAACGGAATGCCAGTCTTCATGATCAACCGGGTAACTCCTTTCGCTAGCCAAGCATCATCGATCAACTTCCATACCTGCCTTAACCTGAATGTGCATAATAAAAGTCAGCTACGCTTGTGAGTTTTAGCTTTACATTAAACTTTAACATAAACATTTTGCCAAAAACATAACATACATTTATTTAACAAAAGCTTACGTAAAACATGCAATAACTTAACATCATCATAACATCATAACATTGCATCAAAACATAAGTCAACATGAATCGAATTTGCGCCTTCTCGTAACCGTCAATTCCATACATCGCATACCAGCGGATGAACTTAAGGCTCGTTACCTCTAAGTCATCCGTCACACAGGTCCCCTAAGGCTCGTTACCTCTAAGTGGACCAAACATATGTCTCCTAAGGCTCGTTACCTCTAGGTAGACCAAACATTTGTCTCCTAAGGCTCGTTACCTCAAGGTAGACAGAACATAACTTAGGCACTATTTCACCGCAAGGAATAGTACCTTCCATCGGGATCCCGGTAATCCCATGGGTGACTGTCGTCACCCCATCCTCAACCCGTTTTAGCCGGCCACAGAGCCCCCCGTAAGTGTGAGTCCAATTCATACATACATACATACATACATACATACCCTAGCTCCCGTAGGAACTCGTGGCAGATTCGTTCATTTGTGACTTTCACAAAACCTCTACCTCATTTTAGTTAAAGCATTCGTATGTTTTCCTAAATAATGTTTCATTCATAAACCTTTTATAAACTTTGTTTAGCAAAATATTTCATAACATCATCCTTCATAAACATCATTTCATAATCCTCATTTCGTAGTCATCGTTTCATAAACATCGTTTCATAAACATCATTTCGTATGTATGCACACCAGCCCAAAAACATTTATTTAAAACATTTAAAAAGGGTCTTCTAGAACTCACCTGATAAGCTAATCTGGGTTGTTCTAAAGAAAGGTCCAACAACGTCACTTCCGATCTAAATTGATTAGTTAAATACACATCAGACCAATCCCGACTCTAATGGTTTAACTATTCTGAATTAGGCGAACATACTGACTTTACTAACCAGCATGATGCCTGCGCAGTTAGCAAGTGCGTAGGGCCTTGTTCTTGCATACTTAATAAGTGCGCAGACTTCGCTTCATGCGTACTTGATAAGTACGCAAGTTTTGATTCATGCATACTTGATAAGTACGCTTGACCTGCTTCATGCGTACTTGATAAGTACGCAGGACCTGCTTCTTGCGTACTTGATAAGTACGCATGACTTTCTTCCCCGCAAAAACCCTAACTTTTTGCATGCAGATTTGATCACGTCAAGATCCTGACTTTTTTGTTCAAAACATTCGTTTTTCCTTCTAGATGCTAGATCTATGTTGATTTTCAAGTTTTATGCGTAAAAACGTTACCTTTTCATCCAAAACCCGAAAACCCCAAAACGAACAAAACTCAGATCTAGACTAAATCGTTACCTGTATCGAGCTTCTGATTCGGAGGTTCTTCTCACGAGCTATGTAGCAACACTTTGCTGCAATCTTGGGCTGATATGTCTACTTTCTTTCTCTTCGGTTTTTCTCTCTAGAACTTTTAAAATGAGAGAAGAGAGATGGGCTAGGGTATTTATAGAGAGAGACTACCCTTGAGCCCATACGCCCGCAAGCCCATAGCCGGCCCATTCCACGCTCGTTTATTCCGTTGGTCTCACGTTTAACCCGTTTCTATTTATTGTCGTTTATTATTTTCGGGATGTTACACATGTAGGGAAGCTATTTATATAAAAATTTGGTAAGGGTTGTGACTTCATATATTTTTCAATAACTCAAAAAATAAGTAAATATAGATTTAAGAAACAAGAAAAAGTGAAGTTACAAAACAAACTATAGAATACTTATTCCGAAGTGTGTAAAATGTGATACGATGATGTTACTTGTAAAATCACATGCGATGGTCTTTTATATAGTCATTCTGGTGTTACTAGTGTGTCATGGACGTAACTTCTTATTATCTAACAGTTTTATCATGTCTCATTTTTTTTTATAAACATCCTAATCATATCGTTTTTTGGAAATATAGATGGAAATTCACAAGAAGTAGATTGCAAGAAAAAAAGTCTAACTTGTTCCTATGACAAAGTAGCATGGATGTATTGTTGTTGCACTGAGTTGAAAACTGAGACGTGCAGTTCAGCTCTGGAATTATGTGAAAAAAATGTAAAAAAAATGAAAAGTTGTTGTAATTAACATAAATAAAAATAATATGGAATAATAATTTCACTTTTAATAAATATATATTTGGTTTACATACTTAGTGATATATGTTTCCTCACACATTAGCTCGTAATAGAAACGAATTGACAGAAACATATATGATGTTAAAACAATTATTTAACGACCATTGTAACACATTACGATCAAGTATATATGATTAATTGTGGGATCGATTATGGGCGGCAGAAACAAATTAGAACACAAATAAATTGATATACAATCAGACAAGAGTATATAAGACCAATAATCGTCGCAAGTTTCATTAATTGATCATCTGAAACAATTACAAGCTCTCCTCAAGTACAAATCTCTATATCTCTCAATTATAATTCACACACTTATTTGATACACAGTGAATTTATAACGTGAATGATCACAAATTAAGAAATATACAAACATGGAATCATTAAATTCCCTCACATCATAATAATGTGACTTACACAAAGGTCAAAATAGCATAAATGAATTACCCTTTAGTAAACATGGGTTGAGTAACCACTAGTTGATGATGATCAGTGATAAGGTAATTCCCTTGATCATAATGGAAATCCACTAATTAAAACACGATTAGAGGATCTGGTCAGTTGATCATCATTAGTGGAAGATCATCTTTAGTGGATCTTCACTTAAGTTGATCTTATTCTTTATAGCTTTATGTCACACCCAGCAGAAGGCGGAAACACGGAGATGAGACGAGAACGGTGCATCGAACACTTAGGCACAAGAGATGCTAATGAGTACATTGCAAAATACGAAGAACGGCGACATACTTACTAAAAATAAAAATATCTTACAAAACAAATAAACCACACATTGTATCAAATTGTCTAAAATGCACCATCAACCAAAGTATATAATCCAAATACGAGTGTTAGGGGTCATTTTACAGCTAAGGATCCTGGATCTTCGGTATCCTGACAGGTTCCGGTATCCTCAATATTTAACCGTTATATCTTTCATTTATTTTAACCAATACGCAGGTAAAACACGTGTAGTTAAAGTCATTCCTAAAGAATCGCTCCTGAAGTCAAGAAGAACATGTTGAAGACGCGTGGAGTGACTTGCAACGGATATATTTGAAGAATTAGTCTATCCTGGGATTCTAGGATAGTTAGTTAGCTTTATCATTGTATTTATTTCAGCAGCATTGATCGACTAGGCACAACATTCACTACGCACTTAGCATTCTAGACTCGTAAACACTTCTGTAACACACTTAGCTCGATCATCTACTGCTCATACTTGTAATTCTTTCATTGATTTATAAAAGACTAGGAGGCAAGTGACTTTCAGTCACTTCCCGAGGTTTTACGCCGACGATCCTTAAAGATCAAGGGCTTTCCTCGTAATCGATCGTGTCAAGATTCGCATTTACATTCATTATTTCATATTTCGATCAAGCACACTACCTCACAAACTAAGTTTGGTTACAAAATTAGTCTTGTTAATTTTTACCCAAAACAATTTGGGGCCCACCATGGGACAAGTGGTGTTTTTTATCCTTAAATCTTTACTAAAATTCGTGTTCAATCACTATCTTTCAAAACTGATTTAAAAAATGTCGTCCCAATCCAAGAATGTTTCTGTTTCTGCTCCATCTTCAACCTCTGGGTTAGTCAACCCAATTCCTCCTCCTCCATTTCTGAAAAATATTAATCAGCCAAAAAAAACTAGTCCTGCGGGTTTTTCGGGGTCCGGAATATCCGCTAATGCGCCCGTGCTTGCTTCAAACGACGAGATTCTCAAATTGTTCTCGGAAGTTAAACAACAAATGAAGCAGCAGAGGAAGACCAACATAATGCTCTTTCGGGAGATTGAAAGGGTCAAAGAATCATAGAAACCAATGGAAGTGACGACCCCACTACGACCAAAGAACTTGGATTTTGATTATTCAGGATCCTCAAGAGTGCATAAAGGAGACTTTCTTCCCATGCACACCGGAATCACTACTGTTGGACCAACTCCGGTTGTCAAAGTTACTACAAGTCAAGATCTTGGATTTACTCCGGGATCATCATCTGGAACTCCTGACATGGGTAACACTTTCAATAAATTTTTCAATACTAACGAATCTGTGCAGGATGCAGGGTTCACTCCGTCCATGGCTAAGGAGTTGAAGAAACTAAGAGAGATGATCTCTAGTGTACGAGGCGTAGTCCAGCCTATACGCGAGATGTCCGCTACCGGTCACAGGATCTCCAGATTTGCTCATCCCATATGTGATGCAGAGATCCCCAAGCGCTTTAAGACTCCCACATTAAGCTATACGACGGAACTACGGATCCTGAAGAACATGTCGCGCAGTACAGAGAAAGAATGGAGATCAACCCCATACCTTTGGACATGAAGGAAGCTTGTCTGTGCAAGGGCTTCGGCTCCACCTTAACAGGATCAGCCTTAAAATGGCTACTTAATGTTCCTCCATATTCTGTTACTTCATTTGCTCATTTGATTAACATGTTTAACAATCAATTTTCTTGCAGTAGAACTTTTGAAAGATTAACAAGTGACTTATACAGGATAATTCAGAATCCCGGGGAATCCCTCCCGGACTATGTCAGCAAGTTTGGCCGAGAATCCTTAGACATCCCAAACCTTGACGTTGCCACTGCAGTCCAAGCATTCAAGATGGGACTGAAGAAAGATTCTCAATTTTATGAAGACCTTGTCATGTATCCTTGCAGGAATCTTGACGAAGTCAGGAACAGGGCAATACGATTTATCAGGCTCGAGGATGACAAGAAGATCTAACAAAGGGCAGAAGCTCCATCCAATTATAATCAACCTAACCGGAAGGCTGAGTCTGCACCTTTCGAGCCGTACAATTCCAAACCATATTCTAAGCCTATTAATCACAGGGTGAACGTTGTGGAAGATGACGAGGAAGAGGAAGAATATCCTAAGTTATCTGAATATTGCTTTTCACTTGACACAACTGGTTTGTTGTGACAATCCGGACTTTCTAGTTAATTCTGTTAGAAATCCCGTTAAGTTTTCTGTTAAAACCTAACCCAGTTAACTCGATAGCAAATCCAAAGGACCAATTCTGCCTTTTCCTAATCTCTAACGTCGGGGACTGATCATGCCAAATCCCTAAACTTAATTTATTGACTCTCAAAGTCAAAATCAAGAACAAACCAATTCGGTTGACTTTTAAAGTCAAACCCGTGACATTTTTTATCCCAATTCGCATTCATGATCAATGTTATACCAAAATTCGTAATTGGTGTATACAAACAGACCCTTAACGAACTTAATTAAGACTTAATCATCACCATTACACTGAAATTAAACTGAATTAATAGGTATTAAACCGTAACCGTCGCCTCTATCATCTCCGATCATCAAATTGATCAAAAACATGTATCATTTTCACAAATTGAACTCCTGCACACAACAAACAAGACACTGCGAAGCTTTTACACATACCACATTCACCGGAGACGCAACCAGAACCGCTGGGATTAAGCAATTCGAAGTCGGGCCTGCATTTGGTTGATCACCATCAATCCGGCAACATTTCTAGTAATTGTTTGCATCCACACTTTCGTTTTTATCCATAGAATGAAAGCCCTATCATTACCGGGGCTTATATTATCAGTTCGATCGAAATCAAGAATCTAGGGTTCATCTCAGACCGGTGTAATCGAACCCTAGTCTAGACCCAATCAAAATACAATTAACCTATTCAGTTTGATTCGCAATACCATCTTCCTTGAAAGCCCTCTGTCAATTCGATGTTTTATTATGCAAATTGTTGTAACCCGTAATCTAGGGTTCATATGAAACCAAGTTATCGAATTCAACTCTAAACCGTATTTAAATCAAATTAAATCATACCATTAGACTCGTAATCATCTGTAGAGTGAAAGACCTATGAAATATCGGGCTTCCATCATCGAATTGATCTTGATCCAGTAATTAGGGTTCATCCTGGAAACGATTTAGGGTTTTCAATCTTAAACTCAAAAGAAATACAATTAAACCACATCATCAGATTCGCAATGTCGTCCTTATTAAAAGCCCTATGATTCTATCAACTTTTATTATCAGAATATTTCAAATCGATTAAGTGTTCATAAACTAGGGTTACGGCTTTTCTTTCTGTAATTAAACAATCTTAAACATGAAAACTTTGCAATTAAACCCCTCTACTGTTTCGATCGATTAACACCGGAATCGATGGATCAGAGCCGGGTTTCGATCGCGAATGGATTTGGGAATAAAATCACTTGAACCTAGATGTTAAAACAATTTAATCCAGGTATCTAACGCGATACCCTAGCGGGCGGGACCGGTTGGGTCAGTGTGCGTGTGTGGGAGAGACCCGAGTTTGAGACCGGGCTCCCACAACTATTTTTTTGAGCATTTTTCGATTATATTTAATTAATAAAAATCAAACTCTATAATATTATATTATTATATAAATGTGTTTTAGCCCGAGAAAGAGCCCGTAGGTTCGGGTTTGAATTATTAACATATTTTTATTCCCACTTTTATAAATAAAATATTATTGTTATTATCAACTAAAAATAATATGTTTATTAAATAATATACATATTTATATTATTTCGAATCATTTTATAACATCGTGTATCGATTAAGACTAAATAATAATATAATTACTTATATTATTTACTCGTATATATATATTATTATTTTCTTAATTTTTGTGAATGACAAAACACCCGGTTATATTTATTATTATTTGTGTCACTCGTCGCGTAAAGTAATTCATAACTCCGTGGACACTTTCGTCCACTCTTGAATATTAGAGCGTTTCTTTAGGACGCTTCTCATTCCGTGTCGCTGTCACAATTCCCATTTTTATCCCTAATTTATGTGTTTATAATTTTAGGGCATTCGTAAGTCTTTTGAGACTTACACACGTGGTTCCAACTTATCCTCTGTGCGATACTACCTACAACGCAACGCAGGTGAGTTTTCACTTTTTATTGTTTTAACTTGGGGGAGAAAACATGATTAACTATTTTTGAGATTTTGTAAATTCGTATGTTATCAATGTTAAAGCTAAGCGTAACACGCTATCACATAAAGTCCTCATCTTATATCGAACCGTTAATATGGATCTTAGCAAGGTAATATTTAGTAGTACTACTGGGTTTGACAAATCCCACCCGCGTTAGTCGCGCTAACTCGATTAGAGATCGAACGGGTGAAATGTTAGCCTACTCACACCGCCAGTGTTGATAGACCTGGCAGGAGGCAAATAAACAAACAGTCAGCTTCGGTTGCGAGCGCTTGAGTTAAACATGAACATAGGTTAGCTACCTATAGATACATACTGAATGATCATAAATCTGGTAAACGCTTATTTATATATTGAAACCTGTGAACTCACCAACCTCGTGTTGACATATTTTCTTACATGTTTTCTCAGGTCGCTAAGATAAGGCACAGGTGCACATTAGGGCATGCATGGGATTCATCTATTTTGATTGTTGCTTATTTATGTTTGTTTGGATTATTTTGTATTGTACTTGATTTGGGTGGACGTTTGGACTTTTAGACTTTTGGTTTGGGCGCGTGTCTTTTACGCATTTATTTTTCTTTACGCTTCCGCATTGAAACTCTGATTGACATGATATTTTCATTTGAGTCCCATGTAGAGTCGTTCAAAGTAACTAATGTCTGAGATCCTGGTTCGTCACTTCCCAAACGGTAAAACTCCGTTAGTTGAAATTGGGGGTGTGACATTTGTTATATGCCATGCAGGATCTCGAAGACAAGGCTAGATGGCCTCGCAAATTTAAGAGGAATACCGGAGGAAAGGACAAGTCCAAATGGTGTGCTTTCCATGAGGACTTTGGCCATGTGTCACAACCAGACCAGGGGGCTAGGCGTGACGACTGATATCAACCAAACGCAGCGGATATAAAAGTTACATTACTTAGTTGGACTAAACGTCCAAACAAAAAAAAATACATGTCTTGAAAGTAAATAAAACAAAGTTACAACCAATCAAAGTACTATTGTCTAAACAATTTATTCTTCTAGTTTCTTCATGGTTGTACTCTAAGTGTTGTGCCTAAGACTCCTTCTCTTGGTTAGTACCTGAAATACATACTCAAAATATGTCAATAAAATGTTGGTGAATTCATGCGTTTTAGACAACATACACAAATAAATAAGTTTGGTGCATAATAAATAAGTTCACAATCAACCCTATGCCCACAACCCGTGGACATCTAGAAATAATAATTTTCTCCTAACCCATACCCCTTATTGTTATGGGTTTAATTACTCATGTCTGCCAACATAAGCTTACAATTGTTAAACGAATATATGTCACAAGATATTTATCATCATTATATGATTATCATTCCATGGGAGGTTGTCCCGGTTACGTCAAGCCCATGGTGTGCGGGGGTTTCACCGGATAGTACTACCCATATATTCGTTGGCTCCAAAGGAGTTAATGATTTTGTACAAAAGTTTGGGGATTCGTTATGGCAGCTAAAATGGCCTTATTTATGTATCACACCAAGTATAAAATAGTTTAGGAGTATGTATCTCATGTCCCCAAAATGTGTATAGAAATAATTTGTAAAACGGGGATCACATGAACTCACCTTATGGTAGCTTGAAAGATAAGTCGTCGGTTGGTACAAACTAGGGCCCCTATGTTTAGAACAATGTGTTACTAATAAATCAAATATCATAGACTAGTCCATACGTGTCGGTGTCCTAAGGTGATATTGTACACTATGTCCAAATGAACTCGTGCTATTAGTTTGGTTAATATATTATTTATCATCAAATAAGCTTAGGTTTAGTATACATATTAATACTTAAATTATTATAGTTCTTAGTTATTATATGAGTTATCTATATCTACAAAAAGGGGTAAAATAATAATATTGTAATATCGTTAAATTCTAACATGTTGGTTTTGTCAAAATTCACATTTTTGAAGTGATTAACTAATATATAATTTAAGGTTATCTATAAAATTCAAGTGAGAGTCATACTTAAATTATACAAGACAAAAATTCTAGAAAAATGAGGTTTATAACTATTTTATTGTTTTTGTTACTTTTGCTTAATTAACTATCGTTTAATATGATATATTTTCTTAAATAATTAAAATTACCTCAATATTTCTAAGTTATATTTTTATACAGTAGGTTAGGACTCATAAATCATAAAAATTGTTTTTATATAATTATTTTCTGTATTTTTCTATTTTTAGTGCATTTAATTGTCTAGAAATGACCTAAATTCCTAAATATTTTTAAATGAACTTATAAATTAGACTTTACATTTTATACAGCCTTAATACAGTAATTTTAAGTCCTAAAAATTATAAAAATTAGTTTTTGGTCAGGAACACTGTTTATTAAAAATTCATGTTGTTATCGGTTTATTTTACGTACGTTACACAAGAATCATACTAACTGAAGACATGCACCTAATTCAACATTTTTCCTGGGTTTATATTAGTTTTATAAAGTTTCCTGTAAAATTTCATAATTTTCTGAGGTGTATAACTATTTTTCCCAATTTACGGCTCTAAAACTCGTTTTAAAATTGTACGGTCGTTTTGTAAAAGTTTCGAGTGATTCTTTTTGGAAAACTCTTTATTTGGGACATATACTCTCTGGAAAAATTCTGAGTTTATAATGTGGTTGGTGGAAAGGTCATTTTTAAATAAATAAGATTGTGGAATCCGTTTTTTATGGTTTCACGACGGTTTTTCGGTTGTTTTTGATATCTTTACAAGTTTAGATCCATAGGTTGTTATGAGTCCGATTTAAGAACTTACATGCCTATAACGGTGTGAAATATAGGGGGTCATACGTGAGAGCCATAGGTTGTTATGAGTTTTTTAATACAAATGAATTATTTTTTCATGTATGGACATGGACCGATGGAATTCATAGATCTTATTTTGGACTTTTTTGGTTTAGATTGAGAGTTTATTTGTTGCTTTTATATGTGTTCAACTCTTTCTAAATGACGTTCATTCTCTAGGGCAAGAAAGACAACTAGTGTTTGGCCAACTGTTAGGGCTTGTTATTGGTTAGTTAGATTGATTGGTACTCTTTGATTCGTTAATAATAGTCTACTAAAAAACTTGCATCTCTTTATTAAAGGTTTGTTGTCTTTTCAACATGATTTCTTAATTGATAAATGATCTATGATTGATATGTTTGGATTATCAAATTGATGAGGGGTGTTAAAATGTTAAAATCTTTTTCTTCAGTTTGATAATTATATGTGTTCTAATGTTTTTTTTTATCTTTTCTTGCTTATTGAGCTCCACCCCTGTTTTCTTGTTTTAATCTCTCTTGCGGTCTAGATCTCATGGTTGGGCCGAGCCCATGGAATTCTTATTTAAATATCTCATGGTTGGGCCGAGCCCATGGAAGTCTTGTTTTAAAATCATTTTGAAGAATCATAATCTCTAAAGATGATAATCAATTTATTAATGCCATAGGTTGTTATGAGTCCGATTAAAAATTCATCTGTATTTTTTTTTTGTATCTTTAAAGGTTTGGACATATAGGGGGTCATACGTGCCTATAACAGTGTGAAATAGTGAAAATAATGCTTATAAACGTACGGTTTTCGGGTAGGCCTGCGTACCTTAACAAGGGCTGGGTGTTTAGCAAGACTGGGGACTCCGACAAGAGTGTATAACTTCTGGAATAAATCATATTTCAAAGGGCTAAGTGAGAATATGGACGGAACAATAATTTCACCATTTTAAGATGATAATACGAGTGATCAAGGCTTCTCATGCACAAACCGTTTCGGGTGAAGATGTGTGCATGGTTTGGAGTTCCAAATGGGTTATCTCAGATTCAAATAATGGTTTTTAGTAAGGTTATGATGGAGTTAAAATTTAGCTTTTGATTATATAAATTAAAATCCTATTTTAGGGTTTTGCAGTTCAACTTTTCGGTTGTAAGATTTCAAAAGCTACATGTATGTAAAGTCTTGATCAAATCATCAGTGGTTATATCATCACCCATGAATATGGCTATTCATGGCTGATCATATGAACGAATTGGAAAGGAAAACCCGATGGGTCGGGTGGAACAAACGAGTGTACTTACTTGTTTACGTGGTCAATACTTTGGATGATTCTTGGGATGTATCTTCCAAGCTATGAGAACAAAAACTAGGATGAATATAAGACAATGTTAGGGCTGTGATTCGGACAGAAATCGTGTATAAAGATGGTGGGTATACAAGAGATTGAATGGCGAATAGCGAAGTAACTTACGTGGGATGAACTTGGCTTGAATCCTTGCTTGTTCTTCACCAAAAATTCAAATTTTTAAGAACTCAAGGGCTGCTGGAGTATGTTTGAATGCTTGTGAGAGAATAAGATGGAAGAGATTGTTGTATAAGAGCTTAATGGTGGAAGGCATGCAATGGATCTTGATTATGGAGATGCCTGATGGAGATCGATTGGTGAAGAGGGATGGTGGCGTGATTTTTCTCTGGCCCAAATCTCCTAGGAACCGTGTATATCTTGGGTAATGGAGATATGGCAAGATTTGACTTAGATTTGTCTTGGGAAGTAGAAGATTAGCTAGATTTGAATGAGATTGCTACAAAATAGGGAGGATTTTAAAAAAAATTCATGTGAGGTGGGGGGTTTTGGCTTGGACGAAAATTCAAGAGAGAGAAAGGGATTATGGCTAGATTTTAGGGATTTTAAATAAGTGTGGAGATTTTATAAAATTATCTAGTCTTTTATATAAAATTGGTTGATTTAATGGTTTTAATTAAATAACTATAACGAGGTAAATAACTCTTTTGTATAAATACTTCATATAGTTATATGTAGGGATTTTTTTTAAATATATTAGATGGTAGGTTTTATAAAAACATGGATTTTATATAAACTCATATAGCATTAATTTAAATCGAATCACTAGGTATTATTTTTAGTACTAATAAATGCGAGACATTAATGTTCACTTTTATATAAGTACATACTTAGTTATTATTAATTATTGTTCTTATTTTAATAGACGAGACATCTTATACCAGTGTTCGGTGTTTGTAGATACGCGAGTGCAAGTAATAGGTATGTGTATTATTATAATTATAAGTTCATAATTCCTGTAGATGGTATTTACGTAGGCAACTCTTATTGTAATATATTACATGTGGTATGACTCCGTGTTCCGTACTGGGATCAAGTCAGGTATGATTAAAACCATAATTATTATGTATGATCGTTCGGGTTTTTTTTATAAGTGTGTCTATATATAATGGGTTTTTAGACGATTGGGCCATGCCTAATAACCAATGTATGGACTAAGCCTAACAAATCATACATGGAACAAGCCCATTGGGCCTCGTTTGTAACCACTAATTGTGTCATAAATTTTCATATCGGTACTCGTCTATGTCTGTCTCACTTATGTCTTCTAGAATAAATAAGTAAATAAAAAAAATATATAGCCCTAAAATTGGGGTTGTTACTGTCTCCCCTACTTATTGGAATTTCGTCCTAAAAATTTAAGTGATGTTATTATCTAGGGCACATATATTAACATGAAATCATATAGCAGATAATTTGGCAAGTAAGTATTTAAAAGGGCACATAGTAAAAATAGGTACCTCGTTTATGAGAGGTGGACATAACCAGAATTTGTCTCGTGAAAGGATTTAGGCTAATCATGTTTTTTTGTGCTTTCTGTTGTGTGGATCGGTTGGTCAAACAAATGGGGATACTTCTTTTTCATTTCGTCTTCTCGTTTATGGGGCAGTACCTTTCTATCATAAGCTCCTTGAATTCAGCCCATCGCATCGCGTTAATTACGTCTACTCCTCGACTTTTCACAATCGAGTTCCACCAAGATAGAGCTCCGGTCTTGAGTGAGTGAGTGGCAAACCTAACCTTCTCCTTTTCTAGGCAATCACTGATGTCTAAATCTCCTTCTATTTCCTCTAGCCAACGAATAGTTCCTATGGCTCCCTCGGTTCCGAAGTATGAGTTTGGTTTACAAGCCATGAATGACTTGTAGGTGCATCCAATTCTGGTGCTTTCGGTTGTCTTGTTAGCTTCATTGTCTTCCTGACCACTTCCTCTTCCACCACCACTTGCCGCATCTTTATTACCTCCATTTTCGGTGCCGTCACCCACGTTTCATTCTGCATTGAGGTTTAGTGCCTTGGTAACAGCTTCAGCAATAAGTTGTTGGAGTCGGGCATCAGCGGTCTCATTGGTATTAGTGTTGGTGTTATTGGTGTTGGTGTTGTTATCATTGGAGTTGTTGTTGTCATCGATGTTGGTATTGATGTTGTTGTCACCGGTGTTGGTGTTGGTGTTGGTGTTGGTGTTGGTGTTGTTGCCATCAGTGTTGGTGTTGTTTCGAGCGTTAGCTCGAGTGTAGACTGCATTTCCTCTTGCCATTACTGATAAATAAGCTTTGAAATATAAGAGACATATAGCCATATTGACATTTTAGCACACTCTTTATAATTGCAATATTAGGATTTTACTAAACACTTGGGGAAAAATGCTTGTTAATGAAGTAATACGTGAAGCTCTTACAATACTTGACATTAGCTAAACGCTATGTGTCGAAAAAGAAAACAAAATACATGATAGTAGAAAACGAGTGTAACTTACTCATTTCGTTTACAAAATAAAATACAATAAGAAGTACGATATGAGAGGTTCTTCAATAACGGCGATGGCGGCGGGAAGGGCGTCGTCTGGAATTGATAGCTTCCTTCAGCTGGTCACCCATGCTCTTCATTTGGTCACCAATGTTCCTCATTTGGTCACCAAAGTTCTCCATGTACCTCTTGAAGTTGTTCCTTCATGGAGGGGGCTCTCTTCGCCTCGTTGCGACCTGTTCGTAGGGCCTAGACTATTGGTGCGGCGGCTCCATAGTCGGTATCTGTTGGGGCAAAGTCTCGTCCATGGCCGTTGGTTGCTCGTTTAGGTAGAGCGGCCCTAAGAAGTACTGCGGCTCCTTCGTTGGATAGAACTGGGAAGCGCTCGAGTAGCGCGGGTCCATGAGGTACGGATCATTGTACGTCTCGTTGAAGTCCATGTGCACGCTGTGGCATGCTCTCGGGTCAAAGCTAGTTTGCTCCGGGAAGGGGAAAGGAGTTGGAGCGGGATATGAAGGCAACTCGGGTTGAGCAGGTAACCATGTCCACCCAGCGTAGTTGTTCCCCCAGGTGGGGCAAGGTGGTGCACGTGCTGATTGGCCAATGCGTAAGGCGTCCCCTGAGCGTGATCGGCTCACACTCCTATCACTTGTTTCCACTGACGACCAAGACCCATAGGTCTCGATAGTTGGCTCTGATTCCTCCGGTGCACAGTTCTCGGGTCCGGGTATTGTTAGCGATGGTCCGCATCCCATTGGAAAGTCTCTGAAGGCCCTCGGTCGCGGGGGTCTTGATGGTCCAGTGCCCATGTCAAAAGGGGGCACCATCACCTGGGTCAGTATTCCATAGAGTATGTTGGTAAGATGGGCCTAGGAGGCGAGCTTGATGAGTCGACGTAAACAATCACTGCTTTGCCTTTTCCGTTCATGGCCATTATTTCTTGGATCTTAAGGCGCACAATTATAGTATATAAGAAGTTAGTGTATAAACATTTAAGCAAATAAAAAAAAATATAAGGTTGTTCAAAACTCTATTTTTCTAAATACCCTAAGTCCTACATGTTAAGCCTATTAGTGCGTGGGTTGTTTTTAGTTTTTTTTTATATATTGTGGTTAAAGCCTAGGAGTCTATACCTCTATGACCCTAATTCGTTAAAACCTGGCTCTGGTACCAATCTGTCACAACCCGACCAGGGGGCTAGGCGTGACGACTGATATCAACCAAACCCAGCGAAAATAAAAATTACATTACTTAGTTGGACTAAACGTCCAAACAAAAAAAAATACATATCTTGAAAGTAAATAAAACAAAGTTACAACCAATCAAAGTACTATTGTCTAAACAATTTATTCTTCTAGTTTCTTCATGGTTATAATCTAAGTGGTGTGCCTAAGTCTCCTTCTCTTGGTTAGTACCTGAAATACATACTCAAAATATGTCAACAAAATGTTGGTGAATTCCAGCGTTTTAGACAACATACACAAATAAATAATTTTGGCGCATAATAAATAAGTTCGCAATCAACCCTGTGCCCACAACCCATGGACATCTAGAAATAATAATTTTCCCCTAACCCATACCCCTTATTGTTATGGTTTTAATTGCTCATGCCTGCCAACATAAGCTTACAACTGTTAAACGAATATATGTCACAAGATATTTATCATCATTATATGATTATCATTCCATTGGAGGTTGTCCATGTTACGTCGGGCCCATGGTGTGCGGGGGTTTCACCGGATAGTACTACCCATATATTCGTTGGCTCCAAAGGAGTTAATGATTGTGTACAAAAGTTCAGGGATTCGTTATGGCATCTAAAATGGCCTTATTTATGTATCACACCAAGTATAAAATAGTTTAGGAGTATGTAACTCATATCCCCAAAATGTGTATAGAAATAATTTGTAAAACGGGGATCACATGAACTTACCTTGTGGTAGCTTGAAAGATAAGTCGTCGGTTGGTACAAACTAGGGCCCCTATGTTTAGAACAATGTGTTACTAATAAATCAAATATCATAGACTAGTCCATACGTGTCGGTGTCCTAAGGTGATATTGTACACTATGTCCAAATGAACCCGTTCTATTAGTTTGGTTAATATATTATTTATCATCGAATAAGCTTAGGTTTAGTATACATATTAATACTTAAATTATTATAGTTCTTAGTTATTATATGAGTTATCTATATCTACAAAAAGGGGTAAAATAATAATATTGTAATACCGTTAAATTCTAACATGTTGGTTTTGCCAAAATTCACATTTTTGAAGTGATTAACTATTATATAATTTAAGGTTATCTATAGGATTCAAGTGAGAGTCATACTTAAATTATACAAGACAAAAATTCTAGAAAAATGAGGTTTATAACTATTTTATTGTTTTTGTTACTTTTACTTAATTAATTATCGTTTAATATGATATATTTTCTTAAATAATTAAAATTACCTCAATATTTCTAAGTTATATTTTTATACAGTAGGTTAGGACTCATAAATCATAAAAATTGTTTTTATATAATTATTTTCTGTATTTTTCTATTTTTAGTGCATTTAATTGTCTAGAAATGACCTAAATTCCTAAATATTATTAAATGAACTTAGAAATTCGACTTTACATTTTATACAGCCTTAATACAGTAATTGTAAGTCCTAAAAATTATAAAACTTAGTTTTTGGTCAGGAACATTGTTTATTAAAAATTCATGTTTTTATCGGTTTATTTTAAGTACGTTATACAAGAATCAAACTAACTGAAGACCTGCACCTAATTCAACGTTTTTCCTGGGTTTAGATTAGTTTTATAAAGTTTCTTGTAAAATTTCATAATTTTGCTGAGGTGTCTAACTATTTTTCCCAATTTACGGCTCTAAAACTCGTTTTAAAATTGTACGGTAGTTTTGTAAACGTTTCGAGTAATTATTTTTGGAAAACTCTTTATTTGGGACATATACTCTCTGGAAAAATTCTGAGTTTATAAGTTTGTTGGTGAAAAAGTCATTTTTGAATAAATAAGATTGTGAAATCCGTTTTGGACGGTTTCACGACGGTTTTTCGGTTGTTGTTGATATCTTTACAAGTTTAGAGCCATATGTTGTTATGAGTCAGATTTAAGAACTTACTAATCTGTATTTTTTTTGTATCTTTAAAAGGTTTGGACATATAGGGGGTCATGCGTGCCTATAACGGTGTGAAATAGTGAAAATAATGCTTATAAACATAAGGTTTCCGGGTAGGCTTGCATACCTTAACAAGGGCTGGGTGTTTAGCAAAATTGGGGACTCCGACAAGAGTGTATAACTTCTGGAATAAATCATATTTCAAAGGGCTAAGTGAGAATATGTACGGAACGATAATTTCACCAATTTAAGATGATAATACGAGTGATCAAGGCTTCTCATGCACAAACCGTTTCGGTGAAGATGTGTGCATGGTTTGGAGTTCCAAATGGGTTATCTCAGATTCAAATAATGGTTTTTAGTAAGGTTATGATGGAGTTAAAATTTAGCTTTTGATTATATAAATTAAAATCCTATTTTAGGGTTTTGCAATTCAACTTTTCGGATGTAAGATTTCAAAAGTTACATGTATGCCAAGTCTTGATCAAATCATCAGTGGTTATATCATCACCCATGAATATGGCTATTCATGGCTGATCATATAAACGAATTGGAAAGGAAAACCCGATGGGTCGGGTGGAACAAACGAGTGTACTTACTTGTTTACGTGGTCAATACTTGGGACGATTCTTGGGATGTTTCTTCCAAGCTATGAGAACAAAAATGAGGATGAATATAAGACAATGTTAGGGCTGTGATTCAGATAGAAATCGTGTATAAAGATGGTGGGTATACAACAGATTGAATGGAGAATAGCGTAGTAACTTACGTGGGATGAACTTGGCTTGAATCATTACTTGTTCTTCACCAAAAATTTGAATTTCTGGTGGCTGTTTTACGAACTCAAGGGCTGCTGGAGTATGCTTGAATGCTTGTGAGAGAATAAGATGGAAGAGATTGTTGTATAAGAGCTTAATGGTGGAAGGCATGCAATGGATCTTGATTATGGAGATGCCTGATGGAGATCGATTGGTGAAGAGGGATGGTGGCGTGATTTTTCTCTGGTCCAAATCTCCTAGGAACCGTGTATGTCTTGGGTAATGGAGATATGGCAAGATTTGACTAAGAATTGTCTTGGGAAGTAGAAGATTTGCTAGATTTGAATGAGATTGCTACAAAATAGGGAGGATTTTAAAAAAATTCGTGTGAGAGGGGGGGGGGGGATTGGCTTGGACGAAAATTCAAGAGAGAGAAAAGGATTATGGCTAGATTTTAGGGATTTTAAATAAGTGTGGAGATTTTATTAAATTATCTAGTCTTTATATAAAATTGGTTGATTTAATTGTTTTAATTAAATAAATATAACCATGTAAATAACTATTTTGTATAAATACTTAATATAATTATATGTAGGTATTTTTTTATATATATTAGATGGTAGGTTTTATAAAAACATGGATTTTATATAAACTCATATAGCATTAATTTAAATCGAATCACTAGGTATTATTTTTAGTACTAATAAATGCGAGACATTAATGTTCACTTTTATATAAGTACATACTTAGTTATTATTCATTATTGTTCTTATTTTTATAGACGAGACATCTTATACCAGTGTTCGGTGTTTGTAGATACGTGAGTGCGCGTAATAGGTGTGCGTAATATTATAATTATAAGTTCATTATTCTTGTAGATGGTATTTATGTAGGTAACTCTTATTGTAATATATTACATATGGTATGACCCCGTGTTTCGTACTGGGTTCAAGTCAGGTATGATTAGAACCATAATTATTACGTATGATCGTTCGGGTTTTTTTTTATAAGTGTGTCTATATATAATGGGTTTTTAGACGATTGGGCCATGCCTAATAACCAATGTATGGACTAAGCCTAACAAATCATACATGGAACAAGCCCATTGGGCCTTGTTTGTAACCACTAATTGTGTCATAAATTTTCATACCGGAACCCGTCTATGTCTGTGTCACTTATGTCTTCTAGAATAAATAAGTAAATAAAAAAAATATAGCCCTAAAATTGGGGTTGTTACACCATGTGACCGAAGATTGCATTCCCCTGCGCAAAGAGATTAGCTACCTCTTAAGCATGGGGTATCTCAAAGAATTCCTAGGCAAAGGAAAGAACAAGAGCAAGGATCAAGACAGGATCCCGCAAAAAGCAAAATCTCCACCGCCAGACGCTAAGGTAATAGGTTTCATGTCTGGTTGGTCTGACATTTTTGGTACTTCTTATTCTGCGGCAAAAAGAAATGCCAAGGAAGCAAAGACTGAAAGAGGGGACAAGCCTATCAGAACCTCTAGCCTGACTGAAGAAAAGGTGATCTCTTTCGATGAAGATGACAAGGATAACGTGCAGGATCCTCATCATGATGGACTGGTAATCACTCTGTATATCACCAATCACTTCAAAAGAAGGATATTGATAGACGGAGGAAGCTCAGTAAACATCATCCAACATGATGTTCTAAAAAGAATGGGGATCCCGGAATCCAAAATTATTTCAAAGTACGGAGTATTGGTAGGATTCAGCGGAGAGGTCAAAAACACAGTCAGAGAGATAAAGCTTCCGATATAAATATCGAGGGGGTAAACACTATACAAAAATTTTGCATAATAGATTCGTTATCTTGTTACAATATTATTCTAGGGAGACCCTGGATACATGACATGAAAGTGGTACTTTTGACATATCACCAATGTGTCAAGATGTTAACCCCTTGGGGGGTAGTGAAGATCAACAACGATCAGCAAGATGCAAAGGACTGTTACACCTCTTCGATAAAAGCTTCCGCCAAGACCAGGCAAGCATAGCAATTAAAGAAGAAAGCCCGAGACTTGCTAGAGGCCAAGGTGAAGGATGTGAAAGAAGTATCCCTAAATGCTAAGGATCTTGACGTCAAGGCGCTTATTGGAACCAATATCCCCAAGGATATTGAACAAGATCTTGTAGAATTGCTAAAAAGTAGAACTTCAACTTTCGCCTGGAAGCACGAGGACATGAAAGGTATCTCTAAAAATGTTATTACACATAAATTGGGTCTTAATAACAGTTTCAGGCCTATACACCAAAAGAGAAGGAAGTTCGCTCCTGAAAAAATGCAGTGATACAAGAGGAAGTTGAAAGACTACTAAAAGCAGGGATGATAAGGGAAGTAAAATTCCCAAGATGGCTAGCTAATGTGGTGGTGGTCCAGAAGAAGAATGGAAAATGGAGAGTTTGTGTAAACTTCACAGACTTAAACAAAGCATGTCCGAAAGATCCATTTCCATTGCCACACATAGACTCAATGGTTGATGCTACAGCAGGCCAAAAGATGCTCACGCTCATGGATACTTCATCAGCATTCCAACATATCCAGATGGAACCCTCAGACTATAAGGATACTGCCTTCATGACTCCGCATGTATCTATTGTTATATTGCTATGCCTTTTGGTTTGAAAAATGCAGGTGCTACATGCCAAAGACTAGGGAATATGATGTTTAAAGACAAGCTAGGGGACACCATGTAGGTCTACATAGACGACATGGTAGTAAAATCAAAGAAATATGAGGATCATCTCAGGGATCTTATGGAAGCATTTGACATTTTGGACAAGTATAACATGAAACTAAACCCTTCCAAATGCCACTTTGGAGTTGGGGCAGGAAAATTCTTGGGCTACATGGTGACCAAGAGAGGAATAGAAGCCAGTCAGGAACAGATCAAAGCAATAGTCAATTTAAAATCCCCAGCAAATACCAACGATGTCCAGAGACTGACCGGAAGAGTAGCAGTACTTAACAGATTCATATCAAGATCCTCGGAAAGATGTAGGGAATTCGATGACATCCTGAAAATGACCAAGAGGTTCGAATGGGAAGAGAAGCATGAGAAAGCACTCCAATCATTAAAGGAGTACTTGTTAACCGCTCCTCTATTGATGAAACCAGAAAATGGAGAACCATTATCCCTATATCTGACGGTATCCGGAAACTCAATGAGCGCTATCCTAGTTAAGGATCACGAAGGCCAACAACATCCGGTATATTATGTAAGTAAAAGCCTACTCCCGGCAGAAACCAGGTATTCTCATTTAGAAAAATTAATATTGGCTTTAATAATGGCATCCACTAAACTTAGACATTATTTTGAAACACACACTATTCACTTAAAGACTAACTATCCTATTAAGTGTGTTTTAAGAAAGCAAGAAATGTCTGGAAGGATGGAAAAATGGTCGGTCAAGCTCAGCGAATATAATCTCGTGTATGAGCCCAGAACATCGTTAAAGTCACAGTCACTTGCAGACTTTGTGGTTGATTTCAGCAGTGATATACAACATGAAACAGACCTTGAAGTTCATAAATTAGAGGAATCCAAAGACAAGTAGATTCTATTCACTAACGGGGCATCAAACGTTAGAGGAACGGGTCTAGGGATCATACTAAAATTGCCACAAGCGGATATAATACCCCAATCTATAAGTTATGAGTTACTGGCGACTAATAACGAAGCTGAGTACGAAGCTCTGATAGATGGCTTAAAATTAACTTGGGATATGAAAATCAGGTATCTCCAAGTATATGTTGACTCTTTGTTAATTGCTAACCATGTTAATGGCTCGTATGCAGTGAAAGGTGAAAGACTAGCCAAGTATCTGGAAATAGTTAAACAATTATCTGTGAAATTCAATATATTTGACATAAATCAGGTACCAAGAGAAGACAACTCTGAAGCTGATGCCTTAGCGAACCTCGCTTCGGCTCTCAAAATACCGAAAGGAGTCAGGATACCGATCATACATATCCTGAGCCCAACAATCGAAGAGTCAAAGGATGTGTCAAATGCTGAAGAAGAGGACATTCAGGATCCTGAACCCAATCTGGAATCCTAGACTTTACCTATTAAAAAATAGTTATAGGATGGAGAAATCTCGAGTGACGAAAAGAACCATTGGGCTTTTCGCATGAGGGTGTCTTGCTTTATAATTTTACATGATGTCTTGTACAGGAAATCTATTACGAATCGATATTTGAGATGTTTGGAGGATCCAGAAGCACTTGAGGTTCTCAAAGACATACACGAAAGAGATTGCGGAAATCACACCGGGGGCAGGGCGCTATTCTCAAAGATCCTGAGGACAAGTTACTACTGGCCTAACATGAGGAAAGATGTTGTAACCTACTCTCAAAAGTGTGATGCCTACCAAAGACACAGTAATATACTTCACCAACCAGCAAAGCCATTGTATCCAATAATCTCTCCTTGGTCGTTTATGAAGTGGGGAACGAATATAGTCGGCAAGCTCCCCAAGGCACCAGGAGGAAAAGTGTTCATGCTAGCAATAACCAACTACTTCTCAAAATTGATCGAAGACAAGGCATTTGTTCAAGTAAGAGAAAAGGAAGTTATCTCCTTCATCAAGCGCAATATCCTGACAAGATTCGGGATCCTGGCGGAGATAGTATGCGACAATGGGTCTCAATTAATCGGCAAGAGGACAACCAACTTCTATGCTAGTTGGGGGATCAAAATGATAACTTCCACCACTGTGCATCCTCAAGCCAATGGACAGGCGGAGTCAAGGAACAAGATCATCATCAACAACTTAAAGAAAAGATTGGGATCAAAGAAAGGAAGATGGGCTGAAGAGCTACTTTTCGTACTTTGGGCAGACAGAACAACCGTAAAAAATGCTACAGAACAAACTCCATTTTCTTTGGTGTTTGGAACAGAAGCAATGATCCCTACGAAGATGGTTATCCACAATGCTAGAACCAATCTTCAATCTGAAGAATCCAACAAAGAAACCCTTGCTCAGGATCTTGACACCGTGGATGAGCTTAGGGATCTTGTTAAGGTTCGTATAGCAGCTTACCAACAAAGGATAGCGAAGTCATACAACAAGAGAATAAGAATCAGAAGATTCCAAGTGGGTGACTTAGTGCTGAGGAAAGCATTCCAGAATACAACCAATCCCATCAACGGAAAACTTGCACCTAAATGGGAAGGCCCGTACCTGGTTGATTTAGAAGCAAGTAAAGGTGCGTATTGGTTGGCCACTATGGAAGGAGAAATCCTGCCAAGATCCTGGAATGCCATCCGTCTCAAAACCTACTTTACGTGAGTTATAAATTATCTTCTAACTAAAAAGGTACATCCTCTTTCCATAATTATTTTTAATTTCTATTATTCTTTATCAAGTTACTGACTTGAGCGTCGGAGGGGTGTTAGCCAGGCTAACACCCACCTTCACCAAGGATTCTTGTTTTGTAGGAATCACCTCGAGGGATCCCGACAGAAGATAGAGACCGGCCATCTCTCCTAAGTTTGGGTATCCTGATATACCTCGAAGGTTTAAACGGCTTTCGCCTTTCTAAGTATTGGGTTAATACACCCCGCCAGGAGCGCACAATATCCGATTATAGTTCAAGGTGGTGCCACCAGTCCATGTAATAGTGGCTGATAATTTCACCACTGTTGGCTATATATTGGGTGCTACCAATATAACAGACGTGTTATTACTCAAGTTTCTCTCGATCATTTAACACTTACGTGTTAAAGCTAAGGTTTTTAGCATTTTCATGCTAACTCAGAACTGGCCTTGCCCCACGATATTGGCTTAGCCCACGATTCTAATTTTTCACAGACTAAAAACTTATAAACACCATGAAGTTCAATTACTAAGTCCATGACAGGACTGAACACTGGGGACAACTAATAGTTGTTACACTTTGGACTCTATGCTATAATCCAGTATGTGTATCCACCCCACTTGATACCTAACTAAGGTATGTGATACTTATTTTTCGTATTTGAAAGCTGAATGACTAAGTCATGATATGTATGGTATTCTTACTTAACGTTTATCAGAACCAAATTGTATTTTCCTAAGTCTAAGTTTGGTAAAAATCTGAGAGTTTTTTATTAAGCTTTCGGTATCCCGAAAATATGTTCAAACCTATTTTTCTAAGTATTCCAAACTTTTGATTATCAAAGGATCCTAATTTTCCAAAATACATCAAAGCAAACCAAACAGGTAACAATCATGGCAAATAGTCATCAACTGTCTACTAATATTTAAAGTGCAGGAACGAAAAGTGATCCGGGCTTCATCCAAAACCTGGACCCATCCACTCGGAATCACAAACTGTTTATCCCACGTCAGGGATCCCAAAAACACGAAAAGTAAATTGTTCATCAACCACAGACAGAAAAAGAAAATTGTTTCGAGATAAGTTAACCAACAGAAATAATCTTGTCTCAACATTTTACCTTCATCGCCCTGGTCAACCTGATTCTCAACATCAGCAGCTCTAGTATCCTCAGCAACCTTGCTGGTCTCCACTGCTTCACCTCCAAGCTTAGCAAGAGAAGAGCACCATCCCTCAAGATCCTAGGTTGCATGATCAATACCTTCAGCAACATCCAAGGTTACTCAGCCATCTGGATCCTGGATTGAAGAATAGACTTGGCCGCGAATTTCTGAGCATCATCCATAGTCTGCAGAAGCCTCAGCTCGTACTGGGTTATCTGCAACTTGTTCTTCTGGCTCTGGATCTCATTCTCCAAGTACGTGCTCTTGGAAGCCAAGATTTTCTTCAAGTCCTCAACCATCTCTATAGCTTCCTCAACACTCTTCTCCACTTCAAACAAATTGGCGTAAAGCTTCTCAAGACCCTGCAAGATATAGACAGATTAATAATTTGGAATCCTGAAAAAACACATTGGGATGCCAAGAGGATACTTACTAGATTCAGAAAGCCCTGAAGCTTCATGGTGGTCTCAGCAGAATCCATCCCCTCAAACAATTCTAGATCCAGCACCTCCGTTGTTTTACTCTTTTTGCTTCCAGAAGCTTTGGATCGGAGAACAAGGGCACGAGGCTTCACACTTGCAGGTGTGGGACCCTCTTTCTTGACTTCAACAGCCCAAGACATGTAAGGCCCCATTCCCGGGTAACCTCACTTGTTGGATTTACTCATAAACATAGTCATAGATACTGAACTTAAATTAAAAAAAAAAAAAAAAACATTCATCATCCAATTACAAATCATTCGTCATTCAATTACATAATATAACGTAACTTGACAGCGGAAGTCTTAACACATATATTAAAGTGGGATGTCAGTCTTGTGTCGGGTAACCTTCACGCCATCGCACGACCTTTTCTTCCTTTACCTGAAATGTATACTAAAAGTCAGCTAACGCTGGTGAGTTCTAGTTTAAAACTATTAAGTATGATCATTCTTTTCTTTATAAGTATACATAATTATATACATACATTTCTACAAATACGTATTCATAGCTTTTACTTTTCTTTCTTCATTCTTATGTGATTACATAGATATGTATTCACCTTTTCTTTCTTTATTCTTATGTGATTACATAGATATGTATTCACCTTTTCTTTCTTAATTCTTATGTGATTACATAGATATGTATTCACCTTTTCTTTTCCTTAACATTCATTGGTCATACACATAAGGGTGATCAACCCATCTTACGGTACGTATATCACAAAGACATACGCCCTTGAGCTACCGTCGTAGCCCTTTTACTAGTCCGGTCCTAGAAACCGTCCGCCTTAACTTTAGTCCGGCCAACATTCAGCCGTCCTTCTTTACCGTCCTACCGTCGTAGTCCGTCATATTCGCCCGTCTGCCCTAAGGCATCCGTTTCCCACGCGAACTATTGTTTATGCAACCGTTATACTATTTTAGCATTTTCTTCGACCGCCCTTTTATGCTTTTTGTACGTCCTAGCTTGCGAAGGACGTATCTTTCCCGGTTGCAAAATAGTCACGTGGTCGTCCGTCTACAGAAGTAGCCGTTAACTTCGTTTCCATCCATAACGTATACATACATTCATAACATGCAATATAAATAATTATAAAGCAAGATTTCATTTATTTACGTTATGCCATTCTTTCCTTCATTCTTTGTAAACATACGTTTTATTCTTTGTTCAAAATTCATTCTCGATTATATATATAAAATATATATTAGTACATCACGTATGATCACATTAGCATACATATCATTTATTCATTTAGTGTATACATTTCAGCCCCAAAACATTTAATAAGGTTTGCACATAACATAGAAGGGGGCACATAGAACTCACCTGATGAGTAGTTTCTGAGATACACTTAGCTGGTTATTGAGCGTCACTAATGTCACTCACAATCTGTATAATAAAGTCATACACGTAAGGTAGTGCTCCTAGATGACACTAGACATTACTATGCTTGAACCTAGTAGTTTCGATGGATTTGCTTATATCGAAACTTGGTAGTTTCGATAGGTTGCTTATGTCGAAACTTGGTAGTTTTGATAGGTTACTTATGTCGAAACTTGGTAGTTTCGATAGGTTGCTTATGTTGAAACTTGGTAGTTTCGATAGGTTGCTTATGTCGAAACTTGGTAGTTTCGATAGGTTGCTTATGTCGAAACTTGGTAGTTTCTATAGGTTGCTTATGTCGAAACTTGGTAGTTTCGATAGGTTGCTTATGTCGAAACTTGGTAGTTTCGATAAGTAACTTAGGTGTAATCTTAGCTTCAGATCGTGGGCATATCGAAACTATGGTAGTTTCGATAGGTCTGCATATATATATATATATATATATATATCGAAACTATGGTAGTTTTGATGGGTCTGTATATATATATCGAAACTATGTAGTTTCGATGGGTCTGCACATATCGAAACTAAGTAGTTTCGACGGGTCTTCACATATCGAAACTAAGTAGTTTCGATGGGTCTGCACAAACCATCTTCCCCAAAAATCTGAAGTTTCTGCATGCGAATCTGATCGTGCCAATATCTCGATTTTTCTTAGATCACAACGTTCGGTTTTCATTCTAGATGTTATACCTAAGCTCATTTTAAAGTTTCATCCGCAAAATCGTCATCTATTGGGCTAAAACCGAAAATCCTAAAAAATCATAAAAACTCAGATTATGATCGAACGTTTACCTGGATTGGATTTCTGATTCGGAGAAGATGATCACGAGCACAGCAGCAACGTTCTCCTGAATTCCCGAGTCGATCCGTCACTTTCTCTCTCTAAACTTGTGAATGGTAGAAATGAAAGGTTTGGAGCAGCCCTTGCCCTTATATACTTGGGCTTCCTTCGGCCCGTTGGAGCCGAGCCCAAGCCCATCCGTTTTTCTTTCGCCATTTAAAAATTATAAATTTCGATCGTGTCATTATTTATTTATTACCAGTTTTGGGATGTTACAAGTCTACCCCCCTTAGAAAGGTTTCGTCCTCGAAACCAATTATACGTTAAACAACTGTGGGTATAGTTCCCGCATCTCGTCTTCTTTCTCCCATGTAGATTCTGATCCCTTTCTGTGCTTCCATTGAACTTTGACCAATGGGATTGACTTGTTTCGTAGTCGCTTCTCAGATCGGTCAAGGATGGCTATTGGTTCCTCGACATAATTCAGACTGTTATCCACCTCGATCTCATCGTAAGGTATGTGAGCTGTGTCGTCAGCTAGGCATTTGCGTAAGTGTGACACGTGGAACGTAGGTTGTATTCTACTAAGCACAATGGGTAGGTCGAGTCTGTAAGCAACTTGACCCACTCTCGCTAGAATCTTGAAAGGTCCGACAAACCTTGGACTTAGTTTGCCACGCTTTCTGAATCGGATGATTCCTTTCCGTGGTGATACCTTTAACAGTACCATGTTCCCTACTTGAAACTCTAACTCCCTTCTTCTCTTATCCGCGTATGATTTCTGTCTGTCTTTTGTGGCTTTCATTCGAGCCTTGATTTGATCAAATTTCTCGGAAGTAGCTTTGACCACTTCGAGACTTGCAAAACCCTTCTGTCCAATTTCCCCCCAACAAACCGGGGTCCTACATTTCCTCCCATACAACATTTCAAATGGCGGCATGCCAATAGTCGAGTGATAGCTGTTGTTATATGAGAATTCTGCCAAGAAGTCAATGATACAGGCCTGGAGCATGTCCTCCAAGGTCTGAATAGTCCTTTCCGATTGTCCATCGGTTTGGGGGTGGTAAGCGGTGCTGATGTTCAGTCTAGTGCCCATTGCTTCGTTGAATTTCTTCCAAAACCTTGACGTTAATCTAGTATCCCTGTCGGACACAATCGACAACGGCATACCATGTATGCTCACAACTTCCTTGATAAATATTTCTGCTAGTCTTTCTGACGAGGAAGTCTCACGTATTGGCAAGAAGTGAGCACTTTTCGTCAAGCGGTCGACGATCACCCAAATGGTATCATTGCCTTTAGTTGTTCGCGGTAGCTTGGTAATGAAGTCCATCGTGATCTCCTCCCACTTCCATTCCGGTATTGGTAGAGGTTGCATTTTACCGCATGGTTTCTGGTGCTCGGCCTTAACTAGAGAACACGTTAGGCACTTGCTCACGTATTCTGTCACATCATTCTTCATGCCAGGCCACCAGTATTCTTTCTTCAAGTCTTGGTGCATTTTGTTTGTCCCGGGGTGGATAGAATAGCGAGACTTATGGGCCTCATCGAGTATTTTGGCTCTAAGCTCGCCAATCTTAGGTATCCACATTCGGCCAAACCTAGTTCGTACACCGTATGCATTTGCATCCAAATTCCCTTGTTGTCCTACTGTTCTTTCCCATTTTATATTTCCTTCTAATAGCGCTTCGTCTTGTGCCTTTGATATTTCACTCATCAAATCTGGTGTTATAATCAGCTGACACGCTTTGATCTGTATAGGTTCCGATTCTTCCTTTCTGCTTAAAGCGTCTGCCACCACGTTTGCTTTGCCTGGATGGTACAATATCTCACAGTCATAGTCCTTCAGTAGCTCTAACCACCTCCTTTGCCTCATGTCTAATTCCTTTTGCCCGAAAAAGTACTTCAGGCTTTTGTGATCGGAGTAAATGGTGCATTTGACTCCATACAGATAGTGCCTCCATATTTTCAACGCGAAAACTATTGCTGCTAACTCTAAATCGTGTGTTGGGTAATTAACCTCGTGAATCTTTAGTTGCCGCGATGCGTAAGCAATTACCTTTCCTCGTTGCATAAGTACGCACCCCAAACCCTGCCCCGAAGCGTCAGAATAGACTACCAAGTCTTCATTTCCCTCATGTAGAGTTAAGACCGGAGCTTGGGTTAATCTTGCCTTAAGTTCTTCAAACGCGTTGTTTTGGGTTTGACCCCATTCATACTTCACTTCCTTCCGTGTCAACTTAGTTAGTGGCAAGGCTATTCTTGAAAAATCATTAATGAATCTTCGATAGTAGCCCGCCAATCCCAGAAAACTTCGTATCTCTGTTGGTGTCTTTGGGACGTTCCATTCCTTTACTGTCTCGATCTTTGCAGGATCCACCATGATGCCGCTTGGGTTTATTACATGACCTAGGAATTGGACTTCCCTAAGCCAGAACGCGCATTTGGAGAATTTTACGTACAACTTTTCCTGCTTTAGCACCTCCAGAACCTCCCTTAGGTGACAGTGCTGATCACCCTCGCTTTTCGAATATACCAGTATGTCGTCTATAAAAACTATCACTGATCGATCCAACATGGGTCGACATACTCTATTCATCAAATCCATAAACGCTGCTGGTGCGTTGGTCAATCCGAAAGACATCACGAGAAACTCATAATGCCCATAACGCGTGCGAAACGCGGTCTTTGGTACGTCTTCTTCTCTTACTTTCAACTTATGGTAACCCGACCTAAGATCGATCTTTGAGAACGAACTCGCACCTTGCAGTTGATCAAAAAGGTCGTCTATTCTAGGCAGTGGGTATTTGTTCTTTACTGTTCTCTTGTTCAACTCATGGTATTCAATGCACATGCGCATGCTGCCGTCTTTCTTCTTTACAAATAGTACCGGAGCGCCCCACGGTGAGATGCTCGGCCTAATAAATCCTTTTTCTGTTAGTTCCTCTAGTTGAGACATTAATTCTTTCATTTCTGACGGCGCCAATCGGTAGGGGGCTTTGGCAACGGGCTCAGCTCCTGGCAATAAGTCAATCTGAAATTCTATTTCCCGATCGGGTGGTAACCCAGGTAGATCCTCAGGGAATACTTTCGGAAAGTTGCAAACCACGGGTACTTCCTTGAGTTCATTCATTTTCATTCTATCATCAATAACATATGCTAAATAAGCTTCGCAACCGCGCCTCATGTAACTTTCGGCCTTGATCATCGAGATGATGTTCGGCATCGTGCAATTCCAATCCCCATAAACCGTAATTGGACTGCCGCTAGGAGCTTTGAGGTGTATCCTCTTACGTTTACATATGATTTGAGCTTCGTTGGCAGCTAACCAATCCATACCCAATACTATATCGAATCCTCCTAAGGTGAGAAGGAATAATCTAGAAGGAAACTTATGGCCCTCTATTTCTATGATACAATCATCTGTTACTTGGAATACTGCCGAATTTTTACCCACGACAGTTTGTACGCTAAAGGCCTTTACTATGGTGTTGATAGTGCAATCCAGTTTATGACTAAATGTATTTGATATGAAGCTTTTACTGGCACCAGAGTCAAATAAAATAGCAGCATTTTCATCATTTACTAGAAAAGTACCTGACACAACATCAGGGTTTCCTCTTGCTTCTTCCTCAGTCAGTGCATAGGCTCGAGTCCTAGCCTGCGGCTGTTCCTTTTCCCTCTCTTTTCCCGAACCAGATTGGCCGGCCTTCCTGCAGTTCTTTGTCAGATGTCCAAACAATCCACATACTTGACACTTGACGTTTCTTACACATTCTTGAGAGAAGTGCCCCGGCTTCCCGCACTTATAGCATGTGTTGGTGCCGATTTTACATTCGCCAAGATGTTGCCTTCCACATTTCTTGCACGTTTCATATTCATCCGACCTTGGCTTCTTCATTTCAGTTGTTACGTTCCCTTTTCCGGTGCCTCTAGAAGGGTTCTCCCACTTTATCTTTTGGGTCTCTGTTGGTGGGTCCTCATTGGCATAATCGTCGTAGACGATTCCGCTCAGATTCACTACCGACTCGAAGGTCGACGGTAGGTTGGCTTTCACGTGGACACGGACCCTTTGAGGTAGGCCCTTCACATAATACTTGATCATTCGCTCCTCTGTCTCCACCAGGTGGGGTACCGGTTGAGCTAGCTCATTGAACCTAGAAGTATACTGGCGGTGTGTCTTGTTGCCAGCCTTAAAGTTTAGGAATTCATTTTCCACTCGGTCAATTTCATTCTGGGGACAGAACTTCTGAATTATTAGCTTCTTTAGGTCTTCCCATGTCATTCTTGCAAGAGCGTTTGGGGACTTTGTCCGCTGGATGTTCCTCCACCAACCTAGTGCTTCATTGGTGAAAGAATGAGCAACATATTTAACCGCCTGGTCCGGTCGACACTCGCTGATGTTGATTACAGCGTTCATCCTCTCAATCCATTCGAGTGTTGCCTCTGAATCCTTGCTACCATCAAACTTGGGTGGGTCTCCATCCTTGAAACCTTTGTAAGTACACCCACGATTGCTTGATGCCACTCTTACTTCATCCCCGTCACTGTCAAAAATTTTCTCTTCATTGTTCCCTTCATCCTCTTCTTTGCTTTTCTTTAGTGCCACAGATAGTAGGTCAGGCAATATGTTCTTTAGAGTGAACACAACTTCACAGGCTATAGCATCCCTGACTTCGGGTTCCAACTGTATGGGCCCTGGATTGTCGTCCCTAGTTGGGGTCACATTAGTTTCGTGCACACTATCAGTGTGTTCTGCGTGCACACTCTCTTCCTCTTCACTTCTTCGATTCAATGGAGGTCTACCCACTCAGCCAGTGCGACCGCCTCGGCGTCCAGTTCTTCCTCCTACAGCCATAGTTCCTAGTTTTCCTGATGGTCATAAAGGGAATACATCAATGTCATTCTCTCAGATCATAGTCTTGGAACAGTACGAACAAGGTAAATTTTTAATTACAGTGACCGGTTTGTGATTAGAAATCTACATTGCTTTTCGGGTTCCAAACTCTTCAAATTGGTCGTGACATTGACATCTATTGGTTCTAGGTTTGAGTATCTATTCTTATCCAAGTGTATTAACCTTAGTACTTACTTACTGTGCTGGCGTTGGTGTTGGCAACCCAGACTGACATCCGTGCGTTGGTCCTATAATCAGCTTGAGTTCAGACATTTAGGGATGTCTGAATCTCTCAAACTATTGCTCTGATACCAACTTGTAAGGCCCAATTCCCGGGTAACCTCACTTGTTGGATTTACTCATAAACATAGTCATAGATACTGAACTTAAATTAAAAAAAAAAAAAACATTCATCATCCAATTACAAATCATTCGTCATTAAATTACATAATATAACGTAACTTGACAGCGGAAGTCTTAACACATATATTAAAGTGGGATGTCAGTCTTGTGTCGGGTAACCTTCACGCCATCGCACGACCTTTTCTTCCTTTACCTGAAATGTATACTAAAAGTCAGCTAACGCTGGTGAGTTCTAGTTTAAAACTATTAAGTATGATCATTCTTTTCTTTATAAGTATACATAATTATATACATACATTTCTACAAATACGTATTCATAGCTTTTACTTTTATTTCTTCATTCTTATGTGATTACATAGATATGTATTCACCTTTTCTTTCTTTATTCTTATGTGATTACATAGATATGTATTCACCTTTTCTTTCTTAATTCTTATCTGATTACATAGATATGTATTTACCCTTTCTTTTCCTTAACATTCATTGGTCATACACATAAGGGTGATCAACCCATCTTACGGTACGTATATCACAAAGACATACGCCCTTGAGCTACCGTCGTAGCCCTTTTACTCGTCCGGTCCTAGAAACCGTCCGCCTTAACTTTAGTCCGGCCAACATTCAGCCGTCCTTCTTTACCGTCCTACCGTCGTAGTTAGTCATATTCGCCTGTCTGCCCTAAGGCATCCGTTTCCCACGCGAACTATTGTTTATGCAACCGTTATACTATTTTAGCATTTACTTCGACCGCCCTTTTATGCTTTTTGTACGTCCTAGCTTGCGAAGGACGTATCTTTCCCGGTTGCAAAATAGTCACGTGGTCGTCCGTCTACAGAAGTAGCCGTTAACTTCTTTTCCGTCCATAACGTATACATACATTCATAACATGCAATATAAATAATTATAAAGCAAGATTTCATTTATTTACGTTATGCCATTCTTTCCTTCATTCTTTGTAAACATACGTTTTATTCTTTGTTCAAAATTCATTCTCGATTATATATATAAATTATATATTAGTACATCACGTATGATCACATTAGCATGCATATCATTTATTCATTTAGTGTATACATTTCAGCCCCAAAACATTTAATAAGGTTTGCACATAACATAGAAGGGGGCACATAGAACTCACCTGATGAGTAGTTTCTGAGATACACTTAGCTGGTTATTGAGCGTCACTAATGTCACTCACAATCTGTATAATAAAGTCATACACGTAAGGTAGTGCTCCTAGATGACACTAGACATTACTATGCTTGAACCTAGTAGTTTCGATGGATTTGCTTATATCGAAACTTGGTAGTTTCGATAGGTTGCTTATGTCGAAACTTGGTAGTTTCGATAGGTTGCTTATGTCAAAACTTGGTAGTTTCGATAGGTTGCTTATGTCGAAACTTGGTAGTTTTGATAGGTTGCTTATGTCAAAACTTGGTAGTTTCGATAGGTTGCTTATGTCGAAACTTGGTAGGTTCGATAGGTTGCTTATGTCAAAACTTGGTAGTTTCGATAGGTTGCTTATGTCGAAACTTGGTAGTTTCGATAAGTAACTTAGGTGTAATCTTATCTTCAGATCGTGGGCATATCGAAACTATGGTAGTTTCGATAGGTCTGCATATATATATATATATATATATATATATATTGAAACTATGGTAGTTTCGATGGGTCTGTATATATATATCGAAACTATGTAGTTTCGATGGGTCTGCACATATCGAAACTAAGTAGTTTCGACGGGTCTTCACATATCGAAACTAAGTAGTTTCGATGGGTCTGCACATATCGAAACTAAGTAGTTTCGATGGGTCTGCACAAACCATCTTCCCCAAAAATCTGAAGTTTCTGCATGCGAATCTGATCGTGCCAATATCTCGATTTTTCTTAGATCATAACGTTCGGTTTTCATTCTAGATGTTATACCTAAGCTCATTTTAAAGTTTCATCCGCAAAATCGTCATCTATTGGGCTAAAACCGAAAATCCTAAAAAATCATAAAAACTCAGATTATGATCGAACGCTTACCTGGATTGGATTTCTGATTCGGAGAAGATGATCACGAGCACAGAAGCAACGTTCTCCTGAATTCCCGAGTCGATCCGTCACTTTCTCTCTCTAGACCCGAGCTCTATTCTCTCTCTCTAGAACTTGTGAATGGTAGAAATGAAAGGTTTGGAGCAGCCCTTGCCCTTATATACTTTTGCTTCCTTCGGCCCGTTGTAGCCGAGCCCAAGCCCATCCGTTTTTCTTTCTCCATTTAAAAATTATAAATTTCGATCGTGTCATTATTTATTTATTACCAGTTTTGGGATGTTACAAGACAGAAGGCTGTCAAGTTCAGACAAAGAAAATTGAGAACCTGACTTAGGGATTCCTGCACGAAAATAAAGTAGTTCAGAATCCTGGCAAATGTAAATGAAAGTGCTAAACATTCCTAACCTGAAGACATCTCAGATTTAAAATACTGACTATCAAGGCTTGCTTGACTAGCGCAAGACTCAAGGCGAAAGGATCTCTCCCCCATAGGTATTTCCAATAATGCTTCAATCATCTTGTCTGTATCATTTCTTGCAGGTACCGGTTCACAAAACTTTGGAGCTGCACAAGGATAAAAAAAAAGATTCTCAGCGACAGTTAAAATGCGATATAAATAGCAGGCATCCTATCTATTTCCTACCCTTCTTAACCCATTCAAGCAGAAAATTCTTCCCACCGGGAATGGAATCTCTCCTGACAAAGAAAAATTTTCCTTTCCACTCGAGATCGTTTTATGTGGCTCTCAGAATTAAATGAGTTCTCCCGGTCTTAAGCTGAAGGACGAATCGAGAAGAACCATTGGTTCTTAAGTTGTATGTATCAGATAACTCAGGGATGCCAATGGTCAAGGAGTGCGAACGATTCAGCCTTTCAAGAGAAATCAAAATCCTCCAAACCATCGGCATGATTTGGGAATAGCACCGGCCAGTAAGTTTGAAAAACTCCGTAGTGAGTGGAGGAAAAGGATAAGACAATCCTAAAGTAAAAGGATAATAGTGAAAACAAATCCAGGTTTTAGAAATCAAGTCCGCTTTTGTTCGATAATCGAAAGGCCAAAAAATGGTTTTTTGAGGAAAACATTGTTTGACTTCAAAATTTTTTATCTCCGAATCGGTGAAAGAACAGAGCTCAAGATCAAAGTGATCAAGGATCCACTGATCAGTAAAATCCTCTATCGTCTCAACGATGATAGAAGAAGCCGATCTGGTCATTTACTTTCCCATAATCGAAAAAGAAGTAGAAGAACGAAAACAAAGAATTTCATAAGATAATTTACCTGCTACAGCTTGAAGAAGATAAATATGAAAGAGGAGCCGTAATGATGGTTTTATCCTGCAAGCCCCAACGGTTAAATCGCATTGATACCCGTGAAATTCTTATCGCTACCCTATCATCATTTATTATTTGAATTTTGAAATTTTTACAAATGTCGATAAGTGTTTGACAACTGTTAAAATTTGAGGACAATTGTTAGGGATCATTTTACATCTAAGGATCCTGGATCTTCGACGTACTTCGGTATCTTGACAAGTTCCGGTATCCTCAATATTTAACCGTTATATCTTTCATTTATTTTAACCAATACGCAGGTAAAACACGTGTAGTCAAAGTCATTCCTGAAGAATCGCTCCTGAAGTCAAGAAGAACGTGTTGAAGACGCGTGGAGTGACTTGCAACGGATATATTTGAAGAATTAGTCTATCCCGGGATTCTTGGGTAGTTAGTTAGCTTTATAATTGTATTTATTTTAGCAGCATTGATCAAATAGGCACAACATTCACTATGCACTTAGCATTCTGGACTCGTAAAAACTTCTGTAACACACTTAGCTCGATCATCTACTGCTCGTACTTGTAATTCTTTCATTGAATTATAAAAGACTAGAAGGCAAGTGACTTTCAGTCACTTCCATAGGTTTTATGCCGCTGATCCTTAAAGATCAAGGGCTTTCCTCGCAATCGATCGTGTCAAGATTCGCATTTACATTCATTATTTCATATTTCGATCAAACACACTACCTCGCAAACTAAGTTTGGTTACAAAATTAGTCTTGTTAATTTTTACCCAAAACAACGAGTAACAAGTTTTAATCCAAAAGCAAGTCACTACTTAACTCCTTTCATCAAATTTGTTAACCCGAAAAGCATGTTTCGAAAACAGTCAACTATAAAAATAGATGGCGAGTACGCAGGTTTAACGACTCGATAAGAAAAAGTAAGTAATTTCAAAATTGAAGTGTAATAATCTATAGATGATCATGTACACGTGTAAAGATTTTATTATCCTGAGCCACAATCAAAACCATTAGACTAGTTGTTGCCCCTGAAGAAATCCAGATGATCTCCATGAACCTTGCAAAAGTGAATGCATGTCAAGTGAAAAAGGTTTTGGTGCATCACGTGCAACAAAAGGACGAGTTGCATGGGTTTGTGCCGCCGCAGGATTTGAGGATGAATCCTTGTTGGATCGTGAAATTACAAGATGGTTCTGTTCTTAGTTGAAATTGGCGGAAACAATAACAACTACACAAATGTAATCGAACAGACAGAAAGAATACTTTTAAGAACACTGTTGTATTAAGCTTTTACAGATAAACGATTACAAGTGAAACTCAATCAGATATCAACAAAAGCACACATACAATGAAGTGTTTACAGATTATTTATACTCACTTAGAATCAAGACAGCCCCTTGATTCTAAGGATCAGATCTAACATAGACCGTTGATCTGTTGTGTCTTGCTAACTATTACACGTTTTGTCTATATCTAGTTAACTTTATTGAAGCGTCTTCTTTATGCATTATTGCTTGCATGCTTGGAGAAGAGCATTGTTGTCCGTCATTGGTTGTGCCATTGAGGTTCCTTCTGCTTTGAGTGTGTCAGTCGCTTTTGCAGAAAGTTGTCAGTGACGCTTGGCATGGATAGTCAGCTGCAACGATTTGTCTTCAAGGAACACAGCTATCAGCAGCAAGAATGAAAATGATGCTGTTGATAAGCCTATCAGCAGCAACAAGTGTTGAATGCTGCTGATAAGCCTATCAGTAGCAACATGTGTTGAATGCTGCTGATAAGCCTATCAACAGCATTTGTACTTAGAATAATTTAGAAGCAATCATTCTTTGGTTCTACAAACTCCCCCTATACTGATGCAACCAAAATTCTTCTAATCACTTTGCTGCTGAAGCTTTTGCATGTAGCTGACTATCCTTTCAACTTCATAGCCTCTTGGATCCTTGCTGGGATTGTTCAGTGGAAGTGCAGACAGAGTCTTGATGTCTTTATGTGGCATTTTGTAGATTTTTTTGCTTGAACATCTCATCGTCTGCTTCGTCCAAATCAGCATTATAGGACCAACTTACAAATGGAGAGTGGGACTTGAGTGGTTTGATGTTAATGATCACATCTTTGCTAGGGTTGAAGTAGTGTTTGATGTCTAGCACAAGAAGTTTCCCACCCTCATTTGCAGGCTCATGAGCTTTACTCAGCTTCAAAATTCTGCCAAGATCTAAATCTGGCAATTACAGAACTTCATCAACAGATCTGTGGATAGATCTTCTTCTTTCAGTTCTCCCCCTGAAGATCTCAAACCTTTGATCCTGTGGATTATAGACCCAATCAACTATGTCTCTTGAGTCTTCTGGTTTAGGTGTGGGTTTGGATTTCTTCAAAGGAGGTTGTTGATGAGTGGGAGATGGGTGGAATGGTTTGGACTTTTTTGGTGGAGGAGTGGAAGGTTTGGGGAGGAGAGTGGAAGGTTGTTGGACTGAGGAAGAGGTAGGTGAGGGAGAAGGCTTGGGTTTCTTTGCTTTTGTTTCTTCTTCTTCTTCCTGAATAGGTACCCTTTTCTTGGAGCCCTTATTCCCCAATCTTTCTTCCTCATCCTTCTTGACTTTGAAGTAGAGGGCTTGCAGGTTCATGAAGTTCATGGGACCTAGTCTCTTTCCATTCTCTCATCTAGCCTTAAGGAAGTCAATCATGACCTTCCTTTCTTCATGGGTCCGTTTATTAAAGGCAATGGTCTTTTTGGACTTTTGTTTGGCTTTTTCTTCTTCTTTAACCTGTTTCTTCTTTGCCAATTGACCTTGCTGACCCATGAAGGCTCTGTAGACTTATTTATTTGATAGTTTCTCAAGGTAGTCTGCATCCTCACCTTGAGAAACTAGAGCCTTTACCCACTCCTCCCTCATTTCTTTGGCTAGTTCAGAATCGGTTATTCTGAACTTAGCTTCTTTCTTCTTCTTCTCCAATTCTTCCTCTTCTCTGTTAAATTGTTCCTGCAGTTGAAGAGCAAGAGTTGCATCTTCTTCAATCTGGTCAACTGCAGGAATCTTTCTTTTCAGTTCATCCAGCTGTCTAGCATACAGCTGGATAGTTTGTTCTCTGAGGAGAATGTCTGTTTTTCTTTCTTGAGCCTTTTTAATGTCAGCCATCTCCTCTTCTTTTCTTCTTCTTCTCTTCTCTTCCCTCTCTCTTTTCTCTTTTAGCAATCTCTCTTCATCTTCATCTGTCATAATTCCCTTACCCATGTTTATATTGGATGCCTCTGCTTCGGCTTCACTGACCATAACAGCAGATGATGGTGCTGCTATTGGGATCTCAGCCTCAGCTTCATTGGCACATTGAGATGTGAACAAGGGAAGGTCATTGGCTTCATCCGATTTACACTCAGGACCTGTGAATTCTTTTAGCATTTCTTTGATATTTGATCTTGACTCATATGCTGCAGCAAAGATGTCTACTCGAGGGGAAGCTGAGTCAGTATCAGTGTCAGAGTTTGACACATATACTTCCTCAGTAATTCTTCCTTCTTGTTCAAGATGGGCTCTGACAGTAGCTATCATTGCCTGGCTTTCAAGGGAGTTGACATTGCAGATATTTGCCCTGAGTTGAAAGATCTTGTAAAGAAAGGCTGTAGGAAGTGACAGGATGTTCCTGGTGTTGATGGTGAGAGAGGAGCCGTTGCTCAGTAAGAAGGTGTGGTCAAGAGACTTAGTGCTTATCCATCCCAGCACATCTAAGTCTTTGACAATGAAGGAGTACAAAAATCTTCTTAAGCAGCAAACTTCTTCTTTAGTGAGAAGACTGCTCCTTATAATTTCAAGTCTTCTAGGAGTCAGTCTTCTTTCTGCTGCTGTCGAAGATTCAGGATAAGCTACCCGTTTTGCTATTTTTATGAGTCTTTCGAAGTTGGGTAGATTATCCTCCATCAAGTCATAGAACCTGCCAATGGCAAGTTCTGCTGAGAGATCTGATGAAGTGTTGATGCAGTTAGTTAAATACAGTTGTAGGACTTGGAGGGCATTGAGAGAGTTCCAGTTTAGCTCTTCTACTCCACTAAACTCCCATCCAATCCAAAATCTCTCAGCTGATCCATCATACCCCCAAGCTAGAATGGAGTCAAATTCTAGCTTTTGTGAAGTTTGAAAGAGTTGGGGGGTAATGGATTGACTTATGATGGCTGCTGCTTCAGGGAGGATGCTGAAAGCTGTATATTTTTGTTCTTTGTCTTCAGCTTCATTCAGCACCTCATCAACAGCCCTGACGACTAACTTCTAGTCTTCAGTTGTTTCTTATTCTTCGTTATATGAAGCTGGCAAGTCATGGACCTGTACAAAAGCTGGCTTGAAAAGTGTACTTTGAAAAACAGCCTGCTCTTGAATCCAGTCATCAAGACTGTCTGTGTCTTCCTCCATTGGGACCATCTCCCCCTTTTTGGTTGCATCAATGGACAAATAAGCATCAGTTTGGGTTCCCACTGATACAAGAGAGGGAGAAGGTACAGTTGGGCATTGATGGGCTTCATGCATAGAGACTTGGTGTCTTAGTTTGGACACTTCAGCCTCTAGCATAGCCACCCTGGCCGTCAATTCCAGGTTATGAAGTTTCAGTCTGTCCTCATCCACAGTTGTGGAATCCTTGGATCCAGATGGGGCCTTAGGCCTAGCCTCTTCATCCCCATCACCCATGGTTGCTTGGCGCCTGGGATTCCTCTCAGTGAGGGGAGTTTCCAAGGAAGCATCCTCACTGTGAGTTGCCATGCTTGAGGTCTTAGCAATGTTGTCACTGTCCTCCTGGTCATTTGATGGACCAGCAGTAGTGACAGCCTCTTCCACATCCACTCTTTCATAACTCCTATAGTGGTCCTTCAGGGTAGAAGAACTTGGGTTGGGTGTGTTGGAAGCAAGATCAATTAGTACCTCCGAGATAGTGGTAGTTGGAGAAGGTACATCATCTTGATCAGGTTCCTCAGCACTTAAGTTCAGAAGAGAAAGGAAGGGCTCAGGGGGCTGTTCTATAGATCCGGGAGGTGATCATGATCCTAATAGAGAGACATCCAAAGAAGTCTCCCTAATAATGTGGCTTTCCCTTATGATATTCTCACCAGAATGTTGGGATTCTGAGTGAGGGTTGTTAGGTTGGGTTTGGGCCTTGGAGGCAAGAGAAGAAGGAGTTCTCTTACCCCTTTTTCTAGTATAAGTTGTTGCAATCGGGGCCCTGTGTTCCGGTTGAACGATAACATCCAAAAGAGGTGTAAGTAAATTTTGTGCCTGTGCATCCTTAGTAGTATGCACAGGGGTTCGAATGGTAGAAGCAGATTGTTGTTCAGGATGTGAGGTGGAGGGTGTGGGATCAGTATCAGCTAGGATTGCTGAACTGTCACCCGGGGTTCTTTGCATGTTCAGCATTGTAGATAACAATGGAACATTGACCCTTAGAAACAGTCCTCATGCTTTGAAAAATGTTATTTTTATGACCCAACATGATGTAGATTCTTGCAGGTTTTGAAAGTTCTTTTAGTTCTTGATTGAAAACTTCCTGCAAGAATCTTGGGTACATAAAGAATTGTTGCTTTGCACCTTCTTGAAGGTTATATCTCAAACCCTCAAAGATGAGGTGTGCAAAGTTGAAGCCTTGGTTAGTGACCGTACCATGGAAAGCGGAGGCAAGTGCAGAGCTCACCTGATGCCATCCACTCATCTTCTGAGATATGCATTGGAGAAGAGTGTGGCAGAGATACTTCCATGGAGGGCCCATCAGCGCCTTCTCGATCGTATACTCGGTCTGATTTCCAGTGTATCCAATAGAGACAAAGGTCCTCATATATTCGTCCTTCGAGTATGAGATCGCTGCTCCCTCATCTTGAAGCTTAAGATGTTTTCTGAGTGTGGCTTCCTAGATGGTGATATCCTTGCCATCTACTTTGGCTTTGATTTGGGGAATCCCCTGTTCGGTAGAGTAGACGGCGGTATTCCAGAAATCATCCATATGAGGGATATATATGGTAGGGTTGGTGGTGAGGGCAAAGTAGATCTTTGATCGACATAAGAAATCGATCATATCGTCAAATCCTTCGGATTTCTTTCCTTTGGAGAGGTATGCTGTTAGGTTATGGTATGGGGAAAACTTGTCATCTGGGTTGTTGATATCTGCCATAGCCGTTTGATTTTGGAGGGATGGTTTGAGTATGGTGGAGACTTGAGAGTATGCAGAATATGGAGAGCTTTGAATGTGGTAGGGACTTAGGGTGAAAGTGATAGTTGGTTAGGGTTGAATTAAATGTGAAGAGGTGGTAAAGAAAATTTGATTTGTTCTTATAACGGCAGAGGAGAGAAAAAGCAAAATGACTTGTACAGTACAACCTTATTTACTTTTTATTGTTACAGCTGTAATACACCGAGGCAGTCATGGTAAAGACTGACATTAATATCTTTTACAGCGGGTAAAAGTTAATTTGGAATTAAATTTATCCATCAGCAGCAAACTTGGTTGCTGTGGATGAATAAGTCTGTCCGGTGCAACTTTGGTTGCTGCGGAAGGTTAAGTTTGTCAGCAGCAGACTTAATTGCTGCTGATAGATGCAATGATCTGCAGCAAGGATGTTGCTGCTGACAGCCTTAAAGCTATCTACAGGAAACATGTTCCTTCTGATTAGTTAAAGCAGTCAGGGGAAAATTCTTTGCTGCTGAAAATTAGACCTGTCAGCAGCCAAAAGGATGCTGCTGACTTATAACTTTTCTTTACAGCAGAGGACATACATATTTACAACAAAGGATAGACGCATTCAACTGAACCGATGATGATGCTTGGTGGTTTCTTTGCCTTCCATTGTTGAGTTGGTGGTTTTCCAGCTCTCTTTGCCTTTTCAGCAGCAGACGTTGTATCTGAGGTCTTTGGCTTAACAGCAGCAGATTTTGTTGCTGCTGATAGTTTTACTTGAGCAGCTGCAGACTTTGTTGCTACCGAAGGCTTTCCTTTTGGTTTCTTGAGCTTTACTTGATCAGCAGCAGTTATTTTGGCTGATGATGGTTTAAGAACAGATGTATGCCTATCCTTCTTCACCTTACTGATAGACTTTTGTATAATTGGGGTTGGAAGAAGAATTTGATTGAAAGGATTAAACTTACAATTTGCAGCAAAGTGATCTGATTCACCACAGATGATGCAAGATTGTAGAGGTTTTGACAACTGCTCCCTTGGTGGAGAAAGAGAGTTTCTGAATTGAGTTGTCTTAGCTTCAAACCTTCTTACCTGTTTGTTCTTCTTTGTCTTCTCAAAAGCATGTTGCTTGAGGGTTTTTTTGCTGTTGGAGATAGTAGAAGCAGGTGCTGGCAGTGTGGTTATATTTTCCACAGACAAAACATGATTTTGCCAGTTTGTCCCTTGAAATATAAACATAATCCTTTCTTTTGAAAAGGTCTTTGAAATTCCAAGGGTGAGCTTTGTTGTGCTCAAAAGTAGCTTCTTCCAATGTCTTTTGAACATATGGAACCCTCTCTCCAGGCGCATGACATATGTCAAACACCTTCCTTGGCTGGACTGAAGTTGAGGACTGGCTCTTTTCAGTATTTAGCTTCCTACCTTCTGGAGGATAGCTAATTTTGATTTGTTTGAATGGTGTAGGAACTGGTACTGAAATGGCTGGTACTGGTGCTGAATGGATAATGGGGACTTCATCTTTAGTCAGAATGACTTTAGGGGCAGGAGGAGATGAAGTAGTGGATTCTTGTACCAAATATGAAACTTCACTTGTTTCAGTGGAGTCTGAGCAAGTTGAATCAGACTCTGATGAGGTAGTGCATTCTTGTACCAAAGGTTCATCCTTAGAAGGATCAAGATTTCTGTTGGCCATATCAAGATTTGCAAGATTGAAGCTTGGTTCATGGATGGAAACGTAGTCAGCAGGAGGTGCAACGGCTTGATATTGTTCAGCATGATACCCCAGACCAGTTTTTACTTTTTCATGAATTTGAGCATCCAAAAGTCTTTGTAGCTTTTTAGATGAAAATTCATATTTGTCGACATGAACTTTTTGTTCTGCTAATTCTGCTCTGGTAGCTTTTAATCTGGCCAGTAGATCATCAATATGAGTTTCAAGATTGGTTTGTTCATGTCTTAATGATGAAATCTCTTTCTTTAGGCAGTTAATTTTTTCTTTGTAACTGTCTTCGACCTTTTTGAATTCAGATTTCATTTGATGAAACTCTTCATTTTTATCTATGAGGTTTTGATTATGCTTTCTGTAGCCTAAAACCTTATCAATACAGGCTTGTGAACATAGATGTTCATATACCTGAGACGGTATTTCAGTTGTATCTGCCATAAGGGCTTGGTTGTTGGTAGGCAGATCTTCATACTGAAAGCTCCAGTCAAAGTCAGAAGTTCCAACAGCTGCATAAGTTGCAGTTTGAGCTGGAGGAGTAGCTTGTTGCTGTTGTCTAGGTTGGCTAGGTTAGCTTTGTCTTGTTCGATCCTCAGTAGGGTTTGCCCTAGGTGCCTTGCATTCTCTAGCAAAATGACCCAGTTGGTTACAGTTGTAACATCTCAATTTACTTTTATCTAATCCAACTCTGGTGTTGGAGCTATTGCTTGGAATGGGTCTTCCGGTTCTAGAGTAGAACCTTTTTGCTCTTATAGAGAGCATGGCATAGGAGTGCTGTATATCCATTTCTTCTAGATCATCTGGATGGAAGCACTCAAGATCCTCCTTGATAAAGTACATGTTGCTTGAGTTTTCACAAACAAAAGCAGCGGAGGTTGAGGCTTGAGAAGTAGCTTCAAGAAGAAATGGTGATGTGTTTGTTTTAGAGGTAGGAGTTTGAGGATGTGTGACTATGGGAGGATAGTAGTTGCTAGTACTAGGACCTGAGTGCTCAGAGTGAAAAGCAGAAGAGGTGGTGGTGGATGTTGAAGCTGTTTGGTAGCTTGAGCTTCGTTCTTTTGCCTGAATCATCTCTAGCTCATAAGTCTTCAGCATACCGAAGAGCTCAGTCATTTGGAGAGTCTTCAGATTCTCAGTTCTTCTAATGGACACCGTGTAGAGTGTCCAGCAGCTAGGTAAAGACCTGATGAACTTTTTGAGAATATCCTCATTCTCCAGTTTCACCTTTGAGCACTGCAGCTCACCTACAAGATAAGTAAATCTGTTATATAAAACAGTTAGGGACTCACCTTCCTTCCCGGCGAAGTTTTCATACTGCTGCTTCAGGATGTCCCTTCTATTTTCTTTGACTTCTTCTGAGCCAGCAAACATCTTCTCAAGAGCCTCCAAGAGCTCTTTGGCGGTTTTGTAACTTCTGAAGTTATGAAAAACTTCATTTGGAAGGCACATTTGGATAGCTCCTAGTGCCTTGAAGTCCACCTCTATCTTTTTTATATCCTCTTCTGAGTACTTGGAGGGATCCTTTGGAACTGATGGTCCTCCAGAGTCAGCAGATGCCACCATGGGAATGTAGGGTCCATCCCTGATGGATTTCCACATTCCGTACTCCTGATAGCAGAAAAAACTTTCCATGTGATTTTTCCACATGTCGTAGTCTTCTCCAGAAACCAATCTTGGTGGTCGGTTGATGCTGCCAATGTCTTCAAACCCGTTGCTTTGTGCCATTTTTGTTCTTGGTGACTTGATGAAAGAGAGAGAGTTTAGAATAGAACCAGAAGTGATTAAAAAAGTGTGAGTTTGTTTAATCTGAGCCAATGCTCTGATACCACTTGTTGGATCGTGAAATTACAAGATGGTTCCGTTCTTAGTTGAAATTGGCGGAAACAATAACAATTACACAAATGTAATCGAACAGACAGAAAGAATACTTTTAAGAACACTGTTGTATTAAGCTTTTGCAGATAAACGATTACAAGTGAAACTCAATCAGAAAGCACAAAAAGCACACATACAATGAAGTGTTTACAGATTATTTATACTCACTTAGAATCAAGACAGCCCCTTGATTCTAAGGATCAGATCTAACATAGACCGTTGATCTGTTGTGTCTTGCTAACTATTACACGTTTTGTCTATATCTAGTTAACTTTATTGAAGCGTCTTCTTTATGCATTATTGCTTACATGCTTGGAGAAGAGCATTGTTGTCCGTCATTGGTGGTGCCATTGAGGTTCTTTCTGCTTTGAGTGTGTCAGTCGCTTTTGCATAAAGTTTTCAGTGACGCTTGGCATGGATAGTCAGCTGCAATGATTTGTCTTCAAGGAACACAGCTATCAGCAGCAAGAATGAGAATGATGCTGCTGATAAGCCTATCAGCAGCAACAAGTGTTGAATGCTGCTGATAAGCCTATCAGCAGCAACATGTGTTGAATGTTGCTGATAAGCCTATCAGCAGCATTTGTACTTAGAATAATTTAGAAGCAATCAGTCTTTGGTTCTACAATCCTCTTTTAAGGGGATAGACTTGTAACATCCCGGAAATTTATAAACTCGTAGTTCGGGTTGGTGAATGACCCGAACCTAAGTTAAATGCAAATGAGGAGTGGGGTTGGTCACGCATGAGGCGTTTTGACAATGTTAAGTACTCGTTTAGCCGTTTAAAAAGAATTGTTTGGGATCAAAATGTACGAAACGGTTTAAAAGGGACCCGAATGTAAACTTGTAGGATTTAAAAACTAGTTTAGGGAAAAACCCTAGGCCATAATTGGCCTAGGGAGGACTCACGACGGCAGGCAGCAAGACAGCGGGGAAGAGGACGAACGGAGGAGGGTGATTCACGGCTGTTTCGAGCAGGAACTTCACAATTAACAAGGTACACCCCATTCATATTCTTTTGACTTGTTCCTCTCGAGTGATGCTAGAAAGACCCGATTAGGGTTTTGTAAGTGGGGTTTAATCGTGAACAAAAACAGCGGGGAAGAAGGCAGTTATGATGGTGGCCAGTTGTGAAGGTGGTATTCGTGAGTGACGGTGGTTACGTGTGGTCGGAGGTGGCGTGCGGCAGCCGGAGCCGAGAAGGAGAGTAGAGAGAGGAGAGAGATAGAGAGGGGAGGGTGACGGGCGAAGTTGGTGGTGGCGTCGGGGATCGCGGAGATGACGATGACAGCAGGTGGTGGTGCTCGGCAGCTTCCGGAAGCTGTTGTGGAGGTGTACCCCAGCGACAGACGGTGGAAGTGTTCGGTGGTGCTTGGTAGCGACGAATCGGATATGGTGATGCAAGATGGTGGTGCTAAGAGATGGTGCATGGTGGCGAGTAACATGGAGGTTCACATGAATGGACGAGGAAGAAGATGGAGCCGAGTTACACCCGATTAGGGTTTTGCGAGCCTAGGGTTTGCATGGAGGTAGTCGGACGTGCATGGGGATCTCGGCTCGCGTACATGTGACCAGTGAGATTAGGATTTTTGTATGCACATGTATGTGCATGCATGCGGGTTCTAAATGGGTCAAGGACGACCCGATTCTTGTGAACGAGGAGCTATGGTTTTTGCATGGATAAAGAGGTGTGCGGATGAGACGAGCGTCGGGGAAATTTATATTTGTACGTAATTGACACATGTGTAGGACGTTCTCTGACTACGTGATCATACCTTAATAGGTACGGGTTCGTACGAGGAGTCGTTGCAGTAGTTGTGAAGGATCTTCAAACCATTGAGTTTCTAATCCCCTAATTTGTAAATGTTTTAAATATTTTTTGGGCTATCGTACATAATTATTTTTTTGACCAAATATTACACAAGATAATAAAGTGATCAAATTTAGTTTGTGACGTAATGTGCTTGTAATATTCGTGATGAATAAAGTGTAAAAAGCAATAAAATGACACGAGCGTTTACGAGGAAAGCCCTTAATCCCTAAGGATTGCCAACATAAAACCTCGAGAAGTGACCGAAAGTCACTAGCCTCCTAGTCTTTTATAAATCAACGAAAGAATTACAAGTGCGAGCAGTAGATGATCGATATCTAAGTGTTACAGAGGTCATTGCGAGTGTATAGTGTTTTGAGAGTTCGTGAATTGGGAGATAATGTGTTCCCTAATCGACCAAGTTGCTCATTATATATAGATAATAACCTAGCTAACTATCCGAGAATCCCGGAATCGACTAAGTCATCAAATATGACGGTCTTCAACACGTTCTCTTTGACTTCTTGAGCGATTATTTAGGGATGGGCTTGACTTCATGTGTTTTACCTGCGTATTAGTCAAGATAAAAGAAAGATATAACGGTCATATATTAAGGAAACCGAAACCTGTCAGGATACTGAAGTATGTTGAAGATCAAGGATCCTTAGCTGTAAAATGACCCCTAACAACTGTCCCCAAATTTAACAGTTGTCATCTTCATCGACATCTGTAAAATTTTAAAATTCAAATGATTAATTGATGATAATGTTTCGATAGGACTCCTCCTAGGTTCCAATGTGAAATGACTGTTGCTTCTACAGGATCTAATCATAATCCTTCACGCTTCTCTCACTTGGATCTTCTCCATCTTCATCTATCTCCTCCTGGGTTCCAAGGCATCTATTTCGATAGGACTCTTTATAGGAATCCCGAAGTATGATTCTCAATCAGCTTTGTAAGAAGTTTCATGTCCTCATTCATCTAGTAACATGCTTTCAGTATCCTTGATTCTGAACTTTTTGTGCTTTGGAGATCCTAATTTGGGATAGACAATTTCAACTCTTGACTGATGGTTCCGTGATTCGGGTGGATAGGGTCAGCTTTTGGATGAAGCTTGAATCACTAATTTTCCAACACTCTCAATCTTAGTAAATAACTTGTGACTATGTGCCATGATTGTTATGGTTTTGATATGTTTTTGACAATTTTTTAGAAAATAAGGATCCTTAGGCAATTTAGCCTTATGATACATGGAAAAAAAAAGATTTAGGTATCTTTTTGGGATACAGGATCCTTTCTGAAAATATGTAAATAATATCTTATGTTATAACTTCGGTTTAGGAAAACATACCTTGTTTTTTATAAATAGTTTGAAAAAATATCAGTACAAACATACCATGACTTAGTCATCAAATATTTCGAGTCTACCCAAAATTGAAAAATAATAAGCAATTTTAAGTTAATACCTTCATCAAGAATAAGGATGGGTAGATATACATACCAGATAATGATATGGAGTCTAAACAGATTCAAAGTATGATAACTTTTAGTTGTCCCCTGTGTATAGCTGTCAAATAAATTGTATGCTTAATAATCGTACCTCAGGATTATCAAGGGTGTCCCCAATCTGCTTGAGTGTCAGGATCTTGAGTTATTAACTTGGGACATGCCAACGTAATGGGTTGTGCCCGTAGTAACATGTAAATGCCAATAACCTTTGGTTAACATGTCAATGTTAAACTGCTTGGGTCATGCCCGGCTGTATAACACGTCCGTGTTACTCCGTTGATAATATCCGTAAGGTCCAACATATATCCAACAGTGATGAAATTATCAGCCATGGTTACATGGACTGGTCGTACCACCTCGAACTATACTTAGATATCGTGCGCTCCTGGCGGGGTGTAAAAACCCAGTCTACTTAAGAAGGAGAAAACTGTTTAAACCTTAGAAGTGTTATGTAACGCTTTTAACTTAGAGAGATGGCCAATCTCAAATTTCCTGATCAGGATCCTTCGGGATTCCATCTGCAAAAACCTTAGATCTTGGTGAAGGTGGGTGTTAGCAAGGCTAACACCCCTCCGATGCTTAAGTCAGTATATTGATGGAACAAAAGATAGTAATTGAAACAAAAATAAACAGGGATAGAAGACAAACCGGTCTTAGTTAGAATTTAAATTCTAACTTACATGATCCTATTCTAGGGTTCCAATGTTGGTTTTCTTTGCGTGTCTTTTGGCTGTGGAATAAGAAGTACCATAAATATCAGAACCTCCAGAAATAAGATTTATTACCTTGGCATCCTGAGGTGGGGATGCCGTTCATCTTGGGGTAGTATCAGAATTATGATTCTTTTCTTTCTTTCTACCCAAGAGTTCCTTCAAGTGGCCTTTGCTATGAAGATAACTTATTTCTTTTCTAAGGGCAATACAATCCTCAGTCATATGCCCAAAATCCTCATGATAGGCACACCATTTGAATCTATCCTTCCATCCGGATCCCTTGTCAGTTTTCTTAGGCCATCTGACCTTGTCCCCAAGATCCTGCATAGCATACATCAGTCATGAAACATCAACAGAAAAACAATAGTCAATCAGTTTAGGATAATTTTCTTCTTCCTCATCGCCCTTCACATCGTTGAAACTGTGATTGTCATCTCTCGAGTAAGGCCTTGATCAATGAGGCTTGAAAGATGATGATTCAGATTTCATGTTGGGATAATCATAGTTGGAAGGCGCATTAATCCTTTTTTGGATCTTCTCGTCATTTTCGAGTCTTATGAACCTTAGTGCCCGGTTTCTGACTTTATCAAGATTCCTGCAAGGATTCATGACAAGGTATTCATAAAATTAGGAGTCTTTTTTCAATCTCATCTTGAATGCCTGGACAGTAGTGGCTACGTCAAGATTTGGGATATCTAGGGATTTCCGGCCAAACTTGCTGACTTATTCTCGAAGGGATTCTCCGATGTTCTGAGTTATCCTTTATAAGTCACTTGTTAACCTTTCAAACGTTCTGCTGCAATAGAATTGATTATTAATAAGTTTATTAAATGATAAAATGAAGTAATAGAATAAGGTGGAATATTCAGTAGCCATTTTAAGGCTGATCCTGTTAGAGTAGAGCCAAATCCTTTGCATAAGCAATCTTCCTATAAATATAAGGGAATGGGATTGATTTCCATTCTTCCCCTGTATTACGCGACATGTTCTTCGAGGTCGGTATTTCCATTATATAACTTGTTAGGACATAGATGTATGACAAAAGCTTGTAATAGTTTAGATCTGTATGTCTTTATGTTTTTGTAATGTTTTGTAATTTGTATAAGTGTTTTATGTAAGTTCTGCTAGAGGCAAACTTAGCAAGTTCGCCTAGTCTAAGGTGAGGCGAACTTACTAAGTTCGCCTATAGCATAATGGTGCCTATAAATAGAGTTTACATGTTCAGTTTTTGTGAGCGTTCTGTGTTTGATCTCAAGTACTGTAAACTCTGAATTGGAATGATATAGAAGTGAAGATTATTTACATTGTGTGATTGTCACTGTTTCTATCATCTCGCACACACAATCAGTGATACGGTTGGATTCCGCACTCCGTGTTATTGATACGTCACGTCTCGAGTATGATCTATAGAAGAGTTATGTGGACCTACATAACTTCATGTTGGGTGTCCGGAAGCCTTTCGAGATCTCTGCATCGTATATCGGAGGAGCGAATCTGGAGATCCTGTGACTGGTTGATGATGCTTCCCGTATTAGTTCTACCACACCTAGTATGTTGGAGATCATATCCTTAATCTTTTTCAACTCCTTGGCCATGACTGGACTGATCCCTGTATTCTGCATAAGTTCATTAGCGTTTAAAAATTGATTGAAATTGTTACCAATGTCAGGATCCCGCGATGAGGATCCTCGGGTGATTCCAAGATTCTGGTTTGCGGTGATTCCAACAGCTGGAGTCGGGCCAACTGTAGTGGTTCCAGTCTACATGGGGATGAAGTCTCCCTTATGGTTTCCTGAGGATCCTGCATAGTCAAAGTCCAGGATCCTTGGTAGCAGCGGAGTTGTCACTTCCACCGGTTTCTTTGATTCTTTGACCTTCTCAAGCTCCTTGAACAACATTTGATTAGTCTTTTTCTGCTGCTCCATTCGTTGTTTCATCTCTGAAAATAGGTCGAGGATATCATTGTTAGAGATGATCACAGGTGCACCGGTGGATATTCCGGATCCCGAAAAACCCAAAAAAGTAATTTTCTTCGACAAATTAACACTCTTTTGGAATGGAGGAGGAGGAATAGGGTTGATTAACATAGAGGTTGAAGATGTAGCAAAAACAAAAATATTTTTGGATTGGGACGACACTTTTGAAATCAGTTTTGAAAGATAATGATTGAACATAAATTTTAGCAAAGATGTGAAGATAAAAAGCACTACTTGCCCCACGATGGGCGCCAAATTGTTTTGACCAAAAATTACACAAGATAATCAAGTGATCAAATTTAGTTTATAAGGGTAGTGTGCTTGTATTATTTGTGATGAATAAAGGGTAAAAAGCAATAAAATGACACGAGTGTTTACGAGGAAAGCCCTTAATCCCTAAGGATTGCCGGCATAAAACATCGGGAAGTGACCGAAAGTCACTTGCCTCCTAGTCGTTTCTTAATCAACGAAAGAATTACAAGTGCGAGCAGTAGACGATCGATATCTAAGTGTTACAGAGGTGATTGCGAGTGTATAGTGATGTGAGAGTTCGTGAATTGTGAGATAATGCGTTCCCTAATCGACCAAGCTGCTCATTATATACAGATAACAGCCTAACTAACTATCCGAGATCCCGGAATCGACAAACTCATCAAATATGACCGTTGGAGGCCATTCCACGCGTCTTCAACACGTTCTCTTTGACTTCTTGAGCGATTCTATAGGGATAAGCTTGACTTCACGTGTTTTATCTGCGTATTAGTCAAGATAAAAGAAGGATATAACGGTCATATATTAAGGATACCGAAACCTTTCAGGATACCGAAGTATGTTGAAGATCCAGGATCCTTAGATGTAAAATGGCCCCTAACAATTATGAGACAAGTTTGCTCTATTAATCGTGTTAAGGGTTTTAGGTTCCACACCGAGGGGTTTTGATATAAAATGATTATTAAGTAGTCATAGGGTCTATGGTGTGTCCATAGGAATATGTGAGCTAGAGGTACTAGTTAATAATGTGTTACGTGTTAAGGGTTGGCCGGGGAGAGTCGGGCTTTAAGCTAAATTGTTATGATTGCATATGGGATATATTGTCCTAGTGTTACGTGTGAGGTGGAGGTGTAGTTAAAAAGTCATATAAGTGTAGTGTGATATTATATGTCTATATTTGTTCTATATTTGTGTTGTGTGTTTTGTGTCATTGTCCTTGTGGCACGATGGGTATTGTATTTGCATCGCTATCTTTATGACACGAAAAACGAGATTGTGAAGGACGAAGTCCTTCGGGAAGTCACCAACGGTGACATTAATTTAATAGATTAGTGATGAGCTCGGGGTGTGTTTAATGCCCTGACGAGGTATGTCATTGTGTGCATATATATATATATATATATATATATATATATATATATATATATATATATATATATATATATATATATATATATATATATATATATATATAAGGGTGAGTTCACAAAAAAACTCATTTTCATGAGAAAACCAAAAAACTCCTACTCCATATGTGTAGTACACCCAAAAACCTAACCCACCCCCAAGACCTATTGCCTAAGCACTTGCTAAGTGCACAGGGCTTTGTTCTTGTGTACTTAGCAACTTGTTCTTGCGCACTTGCTAAGTACGCAGGTTATACAACCTGCGCACTTACTAAGTGTGCACAACACTTTACAAAAGAAAATTACAACAAGTACCTACATACGTGTTTACAACTCAATAAACCAATACATACAGACACTGAAATACAAGTACAAGTACAGAAAGACAAATACAAAAGCATAGACAACATCCAGAGTGTCTGTCACATAAACGTGCTCCAACAAACTCCCCCTTGACAACAGCTCTGGATTGTCTTCGGTCTTCTAACTCCACCAGCTTTAGCTTCCCATCTTCAGCTTGTAGTCAAGGCAAAACTTGACTAACTTGTTGTACCTTGATGCTTGAAGCTTCATCCATTCGTCCGTGTAGGTGCAGTACTTGTCATTTAGAGCCGTTAGATCTTTCACAGAGAAGTTGATGAAAGTGATTTCATCAAAGACTCTGATCAGTTCCTTAGGCTCCAAGCTTCCACTTGCGGACCTCATCTTTCCCATAACCACTGCCTCGCCTGTCTTTGGATCCACATACCAGTATCACATGTTACCAAGGATATCCTGAGATAACTTGATCAAGGGAATCCTGGTTTCACACAGCACTGGGTTGTAGACCCGTTTCCTTAGGCTTCTGTTAGTCACAGGATGTCTCACATTCTTATCTCAGACTCTCTTGGGCATTTGAGGCTTGAACATCTCGAAGTTCCCAGATCTTCCCTCTCTCTACAATGCACCCCACAAACCCTTTTCTACTGCATGACTAGTGTCACCAAGCAGCTCACGATTTGCTAAGTTCACCATATTGTACTTCGACAATGAGCTGAACGTCACTAGTTGGCTTCAAGTATTGAACCCCACCAGATCGTTTGATGGCAAACAGCTTCTTGTCGCGTCGAACTTGATAGACAAGATCCTACATGTTGCTCCATGTTTGTCTATGATAGATGTCTTTTGCCAAACTGGAGGTTGTTCCTTAGTAAACCATCCTTGCAGATATTTGTTCTTCCAGTCTTCAGGATCAACAGGTTGGGGATCAGTGGGAGAGGCTTCAGTCGAGGTTGATGCACCACTAGCCTCAGCAACATTTTCAGGCTCGAGTAAACCTGTGTGGAAAGCATCTTCAAAGGCTGGAGCCTCAAAAATCTCTCCATCCTCAAGCTCATAAACTCCCTCTCCGTCACCCTTTGGGAACTCCACCACTACATCTTCATCATCCACATCCCACTCATTATCAGACTCGATCTCTCCTTTTTCTAGATTACTAAGAGCATCGATCTGTGCTTCCTTGGAATAGTGTGGCTCAATCATTAAGATGACCTCATCAGATAGGTCGTATAGCACATCAGCCACAGACTTTCCTTTCTCACTCCCACCACCAGCACCAGAAGTATCACCTCGACCTTGATGCTGAGTAGACTCCCCCTCAGCCATTGACACATCAGAAATTGGAACGATATCTAAAGCTTGTTGCTCACTTCCATTAGGACCGGCTTCAGGATCCTTGTCTTTGTCATCATCCTTGGTTAGATCAACCGGATGACAAGCCTCATCACCGCTAGGCTTTGATGTCTTCTCCTTCTCCTGAAATCTCTCCCCAGAGCAGCAAGCTTCTCGGTCAGTTCACACACTAACTTGACCATCATATCATGTTCTTTACGCTACTTCTCAAACCTCACCTCTAAAGAAGTTGTGTCCTAGAATCAGCTCATTAGTCTTTATCATAAGTTCCTTTTGGGCCAACACATTCTCCAGTCTCTCTTCAGTCCCGGTCCTCTGGCTTTTGAGAACTGTTACTTCATGCACCAAGGTATTTATCTAAGCCTGTTGTGCTGCAGATTCTTCCCTTGACTTCCGAACTGTTTCCGGTATGCCAGCCACTTGAGACTCTAGAGTAGCAATCCTGGCATCACGAGGATCCGGATCCCTGGATGAAGAGGCTTCCACTGTATATAGGATAGACTGATGGGTTGAAGGGTGGTCGTGGGAATGGTAGTTGGGATAGTGGTTGGAATGGTGGTTATTTCAACTGTTGTTGGGGTGATAGTGATCGATTCCGTTTGAATTAGAGTCGTCACCATCTCTTGATGGACTGGTTGGATAGGAAGGGATACTATCTCAGGCACCTCCTCCGAGACAGTAGTGGAAGCCGCCTCAGCAGTAACATGTGGCTGCCTCCTCCTCTTTCGCTGATACAGCTGGGTTGAAGTAGAAGTTGAAGTTGATGTCGTGCTCGCAGCCGCAAGGGTTGCATAGTGTTGTGCACGAGCCTCAGCTTCTATCATAACAGTATCAAATGGCATGTCTTCTCTTTGCTTAACCCGTCTCCCTCTCCTCTGTATTTGTACTTCAGTATCAGTATCGGAATCGAGTTCATATTCACTTCCGGTACTCTCTTATATTTGTCTTTTCGAAGATGACTCGGGAAGGGAAACCTTCGTCATTCTCGTTGGGTGTGATTGGTCGGGTGCATCATCAAATTCAGATGAATCATATTCAGTTGCTTCGGAATCTGACTCTTCAGCACCTCTCCTCATTCTTCTTCGTCACCGCCATCACTCGACTCATCACTCTCAGAACCTTCATCTCCTACCTCTTTCTCCTCTACTTTTTCATCAGAGTGTTCACTCAGCTCAGGCTCAGAATCAACACTATACCATCTGAAGTCATCAGGGGCCACATATGCTTCATTAATTAGAAGAGTATGCTTAGGGGTAGGTTCTACACTGCATGGCTTTAAAAATTGTGCAAACACTCTCTTGTCCACCCGTTTAACTTGTAGACGTTCTCCAATCTGAGGTAGATTGGGCACAGCATCATTGACCAAGAGTTGAACAAATCTCGGTTACAATAGGAATCTAAACCTCTCCGCTAACACAGATATGTCCGTGATTCGTGTGGGAACAAAAGAAACAAATAGAGAAAAAAAAAGAACATAAAGAAGAGAAGAATAAACAATACGTAATCCACAATATAGAAATTATCCCGTATTACAGACAACATACCGAAGGAGTACACATCTCTCATCTAAGCTCACGGTCCAGGGGCGGGATAGCTCATCCCGCCCGGACACCTCTCAACCTAGTTCAAGAGTTCCACCTACAAATGAACACAAGCCTTCTATTTATAGGGGAAGGAACACTTCATACGTACTTAGTAAGTACGCAGGGCATTGGGCTTGCGTACTTACTAAGTATGCGGGACCAATATGGTGGCTAAGTACTCAGGAACGCCCTCCTTCGTACTAGACACGTATACCGATACATAGAATTTTATCTATAGTTACTAAAACATGCTTCAATAATTAGATGATCGAAGAGAGGAGTATGCTCAGGGGTAGGTTCTACACTTCCTGGCTTTAGAAATTGTGAAAACACTCTCTTGTTCACCCGTTTAACTTGTAGACGTTCTCCAATCTGAGGTAGATTGGGCACAGCATCATTGACCAACAGTTGAACAAATCTCGGGTATAATAGGAATCTAAACCTCTCCGCTGCATTTATCTGGTCAGTCATGGACTTATAGATATACTTAGAAAAGTTGTAGCCCTTGTTGAGAGAGAGTCCAACCATTGCAGCTGCCAAGTCATGACCCATGGCATCCTTGCTCGCCTTCCTAGCAGATAGGCACATGATCATGACGTCTGTGAAGTAACGCCACTGATCAAGTACCCACATCTTCTTATACGAGGAGTAGTACATGGTACCAACATACCCCATCATTTGTCTCCAGCAGCTATCCACCATATAATTTGGGTAAGTGATAGGGTTAGTAGCCAAATCCCTAAACTGTAAAACTCTCCGGATGGTGTCTTCTGATATTGCAATATCATGACCAGCTAGAGTAGCCCTAATAACATTTGGGGTTACTGTACAGTCGTGATCAGCAGTTTCCTAGAACTGCTCCAGGTATGATCTTGAGACAATAGGATCAGCAGATATGGCACAACTGATCTTGGAATGGTTCAAAAAATCCACTATCTGTCTATACTCAAGGGTAGCACCCTTCCATTCTGGATGTGTTAATGCTAAGAGGATGAATTTACTTGTAAATGTACGAGCCATCACTCCAAGAACAAAAAATGAACACAATAAGAACAAATAGAATCATTGGAATGGAACAAACATGACTTGGTATAGCACTTGCACATTGAACTGAATTTCAGACTTCAAAAATTTTCGAGTCGCCCTTCCTGCGCACTTAGAAAGTACGCAGGTGGTTTTTCTTGCGTACTTGTTAAGTACGCAGGAGCTGATACTTAGAAAATTTTCAAATTTCAAAATACAAAGAATGTGAGTTTAGTGTGTATGATGGTCACCACAAAGTCGAAAAACATGTTTAGGACCTATGGGACCAAAACCAGCACCAAACTCGAGCTAAGACCTGGTCATTTTGACCTAACCCTTGTCCGACATAGAACCACGGTGACACAGGGGGTCAAAATCAAAATCAAAACAAGTTAAGGATGAAAATGAGTTGCTAGAGCTCCGATTAATGATATTAAACAGGTTTTAGGGCTTAATTTCACTCAAAAACACCCAAAATCGTTTCAAATTTCATCATCTAAACCCTAGGTTCTAAAAGTCAAGAAATCGGTCCAAACTCATGATTTTGTGGATGAAATGCTCTGATATTCTCAACAAATGTTAGTTAGATGATGTTGAAACTAGAAATGGGATAAAAAATCTCTTTGGAAACACACGAATTTTTGAGGAAAATTTGAGTCGGTAGAATAATACAGTGTTAGGTCGTTTGAATGTGATAAACATATGAAAGTTTCTAACACCCGTATATATACCCTACATACACATGCCTTGCACACTTGGTAAGTGCGCAGGAAGTAACTCATGCGTACTTAACAAGTACGCATGACTTACATTTTACGCACTTGCTAAGTACGCAAGGTTCAACTCTTACGCACTTAACAAGTACGCAGTGACCTGTGTGTTCTCAAATTTTAACTCAAATTATGAAGATTGTCAAGCCAAATAGTGAACCGGATATGAATGTTCAATCATGAGGTTTTCAAAAACAATTCAAGAAAGTTAAACACAAATATTTTTTGTTTTACTTAAATTTTAATAACTGTACTTAAAATCGTTTTGTCGTTTTTGAGAATAATTGAACTGTACACAAACTTAAAATCTTTTTGAGCTTTTCTAAATAAAGATAATATTCACAAGATTCAGATATGGATATACAGGAATATACACACAAACTATTTTTAGTCAAAGTCATGAGCAGAGGATCATATCAGGCTACTAAAAGCAAAATGATACACAATAAACATCAAATAATATGGGATCATGTCATGGTTTACTACTTATTCATACGTAATATGCAATATAAGCAAGTTAATTCAAGTTGGCAATATTATAAGATTTGAAACCATAAGCATCTTTGTATCACGTTCTTGTGTGTTAAGTTATTTATTATAAATATACAACGTGTACCCCACAGTTATACTAAAGAAATTTAAATTGCACTATCTCAAGTCATCTAAGATTTTCCCAATGATTTTCAAAGTCTCTAGAATGAAGTTACACCAGTTAGCACAGAAAAATCAAGCAGAATCCAAAAGGATTATCAAGAATCATAAGATTCACAATCAAGTGATTCATTTGTCTTGGATTGATAGGATTTCTTCTGTGAATATCGGTATGATGATTCAGGATAATAAGTATGGTGTCTAAGGATTTAGGTAAAGGGATCCAACTGTTATCTGGATATGACTTCAATGAATCAGGTATGATCCAAGGGGTAGTATGTGCTCAACGGTTGATGTCAAGACATATCTTGGCTCAACTTCCCATTGTATACTTGTGAGTATAGGCAGTGAAGTGAACCGAAAAATTGTGCTAAAGATATAACCTTAAACTGGTCTCATAGGAAAATACTTGCCAAAATCTTACATCCTTTATCTGATAATGATCTTTTTGCATTCTTCTACACACAAACACACACACATGCAAGCATGGGTTCAAATCACAGTTGTAGTATTGATTAAGTTTCCATACTACTAATGATTCAAAAATGCTTATAGCCTACGGACAATTCAAATAACTTGCAAATATTCAAATTAATAACAGAAAAACAACTTAAACTTTCAAGTAAGCATGACGTAATCATTTCCCATATGTGCAATCTAACACGTTTAGATCATTACTGATGTACTATCATTTCCTCATTTCTTCAAATGACTTTGAAATTTTCTTGATTTTCTATTTTGTTTGTATTTTTGTAAGATATTTTAATTTTGAAACGAACTATACAGAATTAAAAGGAAATAAAATTTAACTTCCATGAAAACATTTTGATTTGAAAAAGATTTTTCACCCAGGATTGAACATTCCATTCATGTTGACAAGATGTTCAAAACAGGTATGATCAAACGCCTTAGTGAAAAGGTCAGCAAAGTTGTCATCCGTGTGAACTTTTACAAGTTCAACTAACTGTTTTCAGCACAATCACGGATGAAATGGTGACGAATCTCAATGTGTTTAGTTTTGGAATGTTTCACCGGGTTATTTGTGATGGACATGGTGGCATTGTTGTCAATGAATAAAGGAGTTCTAGTGAAGTTCAAGCCATAATCTCTCAATTGTTGTTGGATCCACAATATCTGAGAACAACAGCTCGCGGCAGCAATGTACTCTGCTTCACAAGTTGAAACAGAAATCGTTGACTGCTTCTTACACTGCCAGGAGACTTGGTTACACCCCTAAGTGAGATTTATGTGCTTAGACGTTTAGAATTTAGTTTATGTGTTAGCTTCCGGGATAGTGACTTGGTTGAGACGCCTCTAGACGAAAGTTCTTATGCTTAAATTAATGTTGATTACCATCCATTCATTCCAAATTCCATTGATCTCTAAAACCTGTAAATCTTAGTTTAACGTGGTGGGCAAATCTATATGGTTTAACCCGTACGTAATTTTTCTTAGTTAACCAAAAAAGGATAAGTGCCAATTAGTCATCACGGAATCTCACCTTAGAGCAAGGGGTATACCCGTGTGATTGTGGTGTGATGTGATAATAAAGTGCACGTCATGTGGCGCCACATCACTTCCTTCATTATCACACCATACATCACTTGGCAAGGGGTATACCCAAGTGATTGTGGTGGTGTGATAAATATTATTATTTAATTTAAAAGTACCTTCAACTGTCACAAAAGGAGCCGTTGAACAGTAATATACCCTACAATTGTGTTGAATTCTCCCGTGAAAAATCTCACCTGAATGGATCACCTACATTATTCTGAAAATGGTCTTTGTCTTTGTGATGAGCACTCGCCTGTATTGCATCACCTACATTATCCGTCTTATATGTTGGTAAATTGTGGATGCACCTAGGAATCAACTATTAAGTAGCAAACTTCATTTTTCCGCCAACTTCTCATGACGCGCACATTGATCGGGACCGGGTCATGTTTGGGCTGTATTGACGATATCCTGTGTTGTTCCATTTAGGAAAACTTGAAAATTTTATGAAATACATTTGAACATGTTTACATTAATGTGTATTGAAATAATAGATTAAAGGATGTGTAGTTTTTTTCTTAGAACATATGTGTGGGTCATGTTGTAGAATGTAATTATATGGCTAACAACCTTAGAATCGCTAAAGATCTATTTAATATGATAACAACCATATGGCTATCAACTTCTTGCAATAGGTCTGAATATACGATATTTTTTGTTTTGTTTACTCCACAACTTTTTGCTTGTGGCATAACATGGCCGGCCCTGAGGGTGTGCCGGGTGGACGACAGCTCAGGGTCCAAACTTTTGAGGGGCCCTCCAACGAATCAAGTTTTTTTCCGTTAATGAGGCATCCACCGGAGATTTCTTTTTAATTTGACTCTAAAATAGAAAAAACAGAAAAGTGAAAAAAGAAGAGAAAACAGAGAAGGGAGTAAAAAAAGAGTTTTTTAACATTTTTGGGTCAAATTGGTCTTTTGGAATCATGATTATTGTTTTCTGAAGATTGATTTTTTTCATCTAGAACCCTTTGTATACAATTTCATATAGTGGTCCTCTCATCCTTCAATTGTAAAAAATCATAATCAATTTTCGATCCAAGCTTTGCTGGTCGTGTGAAGAAGAAAGATAATGTAGATATATCATTATTTGTATTTTAAAATAAGTCAATTTAATAAAGAAGTGACAACCTACAGAGTCTACCACCTAACCAACCCTCAATTCAAATGAATCAAGTTCTATTATTATATTATTTCTTAAAATTTTTTTATTTATTTTACAAATGATTTATAATAAACCTGTTTTTATTTATTGATTACATTATCTCATATTATTATATTATATCTATATTTATTAAGCAAGTAAATGAATAGGGGTTTTTTTGTCTTTTCGTGTGACGTGCACAAGTTTTCTTTGCACGCTATTTTTTCTCCGTTATCTGAGAGCATTCACAGCAATTTTTTCATATGTTTGTGAGTGGGGTTCCCTATATTTTAGGAAGTTAGTTTAAAGTGGTTGTGAGTAGAGAAGAGAGAAAAAAGTATAATTTTTTGTATATTTTGGGAAAACACTATTCATCTTTATAATTTTTTTAATATTTTTTGAAAGTGTTATGAGTGGAGCAGAGAGAAAAGTTAATGATAAATATATGAAAATCTATTATTTAATTGAAAGTGAGAGAGAAAAGTTAGTGATTTTTAGTGTAATCATAAAGATGGTTGCATTTCTCTGTTAAAATATATTCCTTTTTTTTTAAGAAGAGGTTGGGGTGACAACCTGTCCGACTGGATTGTAACAAAAAGTGTGAAAATCTGCATCTTGGTGGGGCAATCCGGATTGCTACGTGAAAGGAACAACGGTTTCTCTCACGTTGCAACCGATTGAATTGCAGTCATGGTGGATTTGTTTTTCTTTGTTCAATTTTTGTGTTTAGGTCCTTGCTTTTGTACACATTTTTTTTCTTATTTTTCCCAACAGCACAAGGCCTTCTAAATTCTTTTACCGTTTCTTTGTTTCAGGTTGCTCCTTCAGTTTTCATTTGCTATATGTGCTTCTATGGCCTTTGCAAATGGTTTGTGACAAAATGTTAATTTAGTCACAAAAAGTTTTTTTCTTGAAAGAAATGTGAATTTACTCACCAAAAAATCAATAGCAATTGCAGAGATCGTGCTTGGCCTATATTTGGTTTTGAATAATGAATATGTGGTTTGTGGTCTTTGCGAAGGGTTTGTTGTGTAAGAATAGTGCAAAAGTTGTCCTTTGCTTGCAAAGAGTTTGTTGTGATTTGCTTTTTATACAGGTTTTGATTTTGTGGTTTGTGGATTTGTCCATTAGTTTAGGGACTAATGAAACATAGGTTTTAATATAGGCGACTTGTAGTGAAAAACATGTACGTTCAAAAACTGATAAAATCCGGGCATTTTAAAAAATCTTGATCGTGTATTTTTTTGAAACAGAAGAATTAAGGCATGTTGTCTTGGTGGTTATACGTTTGTGTATTCGCGTGACAGCCATGGCTTTACCAGGTATTGATCCTGCCTATTTCTCTTTTAGTTTTCTAATTGTGTCAATGTTTTATGATTTCAATAGGTTTTTGATTGTTTTTCTTCAATCGGGTTTAGAATTTATGATTTTGCAGATCTAATAGACAATAATCTCGGTTGTACGTTATGATATTTATATCTGTTTTAAGAGCATTTGTTACTTAATGGTAGAGATGTTTGCCATGTAATGTGTAGGCCCTTATACGTTGCTAAATGTTTCTTTGTAACGTTATTAGATTTATTTGGAGGTTTCTTTTCCACCGTACACTGATTTGCCGAATTGAAGTCGCATGGGTGTTTTCATTTACAAGTTAGTTTGCTTTTGTTTTGAATTTCCTCTTTATTTTTAATGTATCTGGGTATATTGCTTTTGTTGATATAGTATTATTTTTACTGATTTACGGTTTTATTCTACAGGTTTGTTGGTTAGTATCTCCCGCACAGTTTAATTGGCATTACTATTCATGTTGCATGCTTGATTGCTTATATATTATTTTTTCCTTTTTTGCCTTAGAGTTCAGCTTTCGTCTAAGTTTTATAAGATTGTGTTCAGTTTGTTTTGAAATCTATCTTTGAAGTATGACGGTTATTTTATTTAGTTGTTTGAATGTGTACTTATAAGTCAGTATAAATAAAATTGTTTACTTCTTATGTTCATGGTCTACTTAAAACATAGTTATTTTCAATCCCAAAGATATCATATTAAGTACAGTAATAATAATTATATGCTATGTATATATATTCTTTATTACAAACATTACTATTTAAACTAAATAATAAAATATGTAGCATATTTAAGATACGGATTACACAAAAAATAGACCAATTTTTGTTTTCTATTTGTTTGTATATCATTATTATATGCTATTATTCATATTATGTCTTATGCACATTGATATATCATCTATAATTAAACTAAAACCCTACTATTGCAGTTGCCAACATCATCAGTGAAACAAAAAGACCACAATATCAGATTGAAAAAATCATGAAAAACAAGCACACATCTTTTGTAGTATGGCTGTAAAACGCCAAACCGACAAGAAGGTCAAAAAACAGCCAGTTTTGTAATATTGTTGTAAAACGACAAGCTGATAAGAAGTTTCAAAAACAAGTGGTCTTTTGTAATGTGTATGTTAGCCCACCTAATATGGCCATAAATATTATTCAGTCAAACACTTCTATCGCTCATGTAAGAAACACTTCTACAGCTGATGTAAAAAATACATATATGCAAACCTTTACGATGGATATATTATCACTATGTATGATAGAAAATTTTTATAGCGCACGATAAACAGACTGATAACAAGAAAATTGCTCGCCGTAACGCGCGACGGGGATACACCTAGTTTTATTTATTTATCCATTTATTGATTTAGGATTATTACTTTATACCGGGCTTATTTTATATTTTCTAAAATATATATATCAAAAAATATTTTCATAAAAACGTTTCTTTTAAAAAATTATTTGGTATAAATCTTAAACCAAAGAGTGAACTCTAACTAAATTCATTTGGGTGATGTGCACTTTTAAAGCTGGTCAGTGATTAACGATGGAAATTTTCATACAAGATCGATTTCATTCGAGTCTTTTTAGTATTTTACAAAACTACTGATGGATAGACTTTAATAGACCTTGTCATGTGTTATTGAGTTGGTTTAGGTTACTCAAAGTCACAAAATATCATAGAAGTCATTTTGTTGTTAATGATATATGTATGATTTTATTAATACCTAATGGGCATTGTCATGTGTTACAAAGCTAGTTTAGATTACACAAGGTTACATTAGGTCATAAACAAGTCATTTTGTGTTAATTTGCATTAGGGGGTGTTTGGGATTACTTAATGAAACTAGTTATTAACTTTTATAAATTAAAAAGATGTTTGAGTAATTTGACTTTTGTTTCTACTTTTAACTTTTTAAAGAAGGAAAAATGAGTTTTTTAGAAATAAGTAATCCCAAACACCCCCTGATTACAAATAAATACATGACGTGCCTTAATGCATAAAAATATTTTTGTACTAAACTACAAATCCGGATCTATCTTATAGATGCACCTTATCACGTGCATCGTTGTTTTCCATATCCTCACATTAAGTTTATGTGCGCTACTCTGTGTGATCGAAAGACGTAAAAACCATGTGACATATGAGGTATTTCCTATCTCCATTTCGCTCGAGAAACTTATGAGTAAATGATCATTTTGTAGGGCTAGAAATAAAATTATGTCAATGATGTACACATCTTTTAAACACATATGAGCTCATATATGCAAATCTGTTTTGTGCGCATTTAATTCCTAGTCAACTTATTGCATCACTATTTGACAACTGCATCCAAAGGATGTCGAACCCGACATACATTCTTGTAAACCATGGGGTTCCAAATGCACACACCTTCTGGAAACATAAAAAACCAAACACATATGTGGAAACTTATTTTACATAACATGGGCACAAATGTAAAGGTCTGGATAAACATAAGGTTACGACTGACAAAGATAAAAAGAAACCACGACAACGTGTGCGAAATGGACCTACGTTCTTTACCTCTTTTGGGATACGTATGATAGATTTTACCTTTAGTATTAACATAGAATTACGGAGGGACTATCAATTGGAAAGCGGTTCTCATCAACAACAACAAAATAGCTTGTCCAAAATCTCATCTGAAATCTTACCCACGCCTGTGGTCTCTATGATCTGTCAGTGAAAGTCTTTTTAGTTTAGGCTATCCGTCCCTGGATAATTATATATTTTTCACTTTTTTCTAGTTTTTTTTGGAATCCCTTGATAAATGCAGCCGTCAATGACAGTCAGTTTTCAACTACAGCTAGTTTTTTACGCTGTTCATAATTTCTTGAGAGGTTTGGATATGTTTATATATAGCTTCGTCGTAAAAAAAATATATATATCATAAGAATTAAAACAAATACATTAATATTACATACAATATATATGATGTAGTACACAAATCTCTCATGGCATGCAAACCCCGAATGAGTAGGGCAAATAACACTTATTATATGAAATACTAACATGAATGCAACATCTACTATCGATGCATTAGTAGCTCAAACACACAAGACCAAATGCAACATCTCCCATCCATTAGCTAGCTTCAACAATTCAAGTGATTCTGCAAATATAAACAAATATTACTTTTAATCCTCAAATTTTCATCAAACCAATTTGGCCAATGAAATTGTTAATCATCTCAATTTTCATTGATTAATAGAGCTTAACTGCCATAGATTAGTAATTTACTTGGAGCAATCGACGTTGGGTGAGATGGTGAAGCCCAAACTGATCCCACAATTTCCTGGAAGTGATTTAGCTAGCACAGGATTTGGGTTTAGGGTTTTGGAAGCCGACTGGAGGCAACTACAAGCCGCTTGTTTGTCAAGAGTGGCTTTAGCAGCAGCCGCAAGAGCTTTAGCACCTGAACAACAAGTAGACGGGGGCATCCCACTCCCGCTTCTGAGATAACTCACACAAGGCGCTATGTCCTGGATGACTGTACTACAAGATATCACAGCATCCGAGGAAGGTAGCGACAACATAAGTAGTGAAACGATTGTGATCACCAACAATAGTGAGACTTTGGAAGAACCCTTCATGGTGAAAGTTTGTGGACTGATTGTGATTATTTTCAGTTGATTAGTGGTGTTTTTTTATAGGAGAAGTTGAAGTATATGTCACCATTAAAAAATATTTATTTTATTTGTTGGGTGTTTTGGTGATTGAGTGCAAGTTAAATGTAAATGTTTTTCCAAATTCTTGGGTTTCTTATTCATGTTTAGAAAGTCAAACCAATTTACGATGAGGGATGATCCCTTGTTTAAATATGTTTTTTGTTAGCTTCCTTACAAACTTAGCATCTTGTTAGAATATGCAACAAACTATATATAATAATTACTGGCAAATTGATCTTCAAAATTGTTTAATTAAAATGTCCAATTTTGTCATACTTCACTATTTTCTTCACATTTCAACAACACTATGATATTGATATGTGTTAACTAGTACATAATTACATAACTAATTCTGTCACTTAGAACTCAAATATACACATGTGAGTGCATGCACATAACGTGACAAGATTGACAATTCACATAAATTTTTGAATGAACCTCAAATACAATCTCATGAAAGACCTTCACCTACTATTTCTTATCTATACTACTATATAATACATACTAGTTTAGAACTCGTGTACTACACACGGGTTGAAAAATATTAATACATAAAATTTTTAAATATTTATATATATATTTTACATGTGTAAAAATGAATTACATATACTAAGGATATAAACCAAAATTTAAAATATGTAAAAATTAGTATATAATTAAGTTTCGAAAATACGTTAATTACTATTTAATGTAATTTGACTTTCATTATTTGATTGAAAATAAAATTTACATAATTAGATTTCAAAGTCTCTTATAATAAAAGATAATTTAAAATAAATGTGTTTTATTAGTATAATTAGTATTAAATATATTATTATTAAAAGAGTGATGTATTTAATAAGAGAGAGGGGCGGGAAAAAAATGATGAGATTGAATATAAAGGTGACACGTGCCATGAAAAATCTTTATTTATTATATAGTATAGATTTGAAGAATATTGTTGTAATTTACATTTACTCAAAAAATTAAGACGCATAGCACAATTCTTTTTTGGATAGTGTACAAATTAACAATGACTCAAATGTGTATAATTACTTTCTAACCCATGTTTATAATTAAAGGCTAATAATTACCTTTTAACTTATACAATTAATTCTCTCATTAAGTAACTCATACACTTAATTCTCATTTACTCACAAAATTAAGACACCTAGCACAATTATTTGTGTATATTGTGTAAATTAGCAATGGCTCAGTTGTTTATAATTTATATTCAAATTTTGGGATTCTAATTATATTCAAATTTTGGGTTTTTTTTTATAATTTGTGCTCTTATTGTTTCTTTATTAGTTGTTTCACTATATTAAATAGAGAAATCAATTAAAAACGTTCAATTCTCCACGGAAACGTACGGAATACCTTTTACATGTGGTCGTAACTCATATAAATATTTTATAAGCAACTTGTATGAGCGTTTGCAGATGATGTGTCATTTATAAACAAAATTGTTTAATTAAGCAAATATTGGCACATGATTAATTTGTCGGGGTACGGGTTCCCTACTAGTGCTTATCTATATCTATACTATATACTATATAATAAATAAATGTTTATTCATGCCACGTGTCGCCCCCATAATCATCATCACGGTTTTTTTCCCTCTTCTTTCTCATATCAAATACACTTTTTTTTATAATAATATATTTTTTAAAGAAAAATCATAATTATACTAATAAAACACATTTATTAAGTTATCCCTTAGTATAAGAAATTTTAAAACTTAATTATGCAATAAAATAGTAAATGAAAGTCAAATTAAATTAAATAGTAATTAACATATTTTTTAAACTCAGTTATATATTAATTTTTACATAATTTAATTTTTTTCTATCCTTAGTATATATAATATATTTTTACACTTGTAAAATATATATAATAAAAATTTAAGAACTTTATATATTGATATTATTCACCCCGTGTGTAATACACGGGTTCTAAACTAGTTAATACATATAAAGAACATATAACTTGTTGCATTTGAAAACCCCAAAAATGCAAAAATTAGATGTTGATGTGGATGTTATATGAATGAGCAATAAAATTCAATACTGGAGAACACCTTGCAATTAATGGTAATTTACTTGTTATAGAAGGCTTACAAACTCACATTGCTACAAGCCTCATAAATAGATATCTCAACAACTTATCGTATTATTCTATTAAATATCCTTCCTTTTTAAAGTTACAGTGTTAATTTCGTTTTTTTAATAGCTTTCGTTTGTTAACTTTTTTTTCAACCTTACTCTATACATAATATACGATTTTATCCCGTTTCATTTCCTTTTAGGTTTTTTTTGGATTTTTTTCCAATAAAAAATTTCTGTATAACATGACTTTTATTTGAGTTGAACTTTTATCTATTCATAGGCTAAATATTTGCCATACTTTTACTCCTTTATATCATAAAAAGAGAAATGTTTCATTGAATATGAAGTTAAAAACACGCCTGCATTATGCTCAATATCTTAACGGTTATATGTTACAACAAGCATATACATTTGTAAAGAGATTCCATACTAGAAAAACACGGTGAAGTGTGATCATTCCTGAGGGCCATTTTAAAGCCCAAGCATATTATATATATATATATATATATATATATATATATATATATATATATATATATATATATATATATATATATATATATCTTCCACTTGTCATCATTTTAAAGCAACTGTGCCACTTGTCACACTATCCCTTATTTACCCGGAATTATACAACTCGCGGATCTTAGAGCCGCATCCATACCCGGAATTATAAAATTTCTGTTTATAAACTCCGATGCCTTGTATGCACCTCTTTTCTTATAAGACTATATTCAGGTTTATAAAAAATGTCTATTTCATTCATTATTTTCACTGATCTTTGCTTTTGGTTTTTGTATATTTGTTGTTTTATGATTTTAAAGAACTTCATCGTTGTGTTTTTTTAAGTTGTGACTATCCATTCAAGAGGAGGAGTATCAATTGACAGATAGATGGATAAAAGTTCTCAGTTCTCGCAATCCATTGATCACATTCCTCATTCACATAAACATTTTTGTTTTATGATTTTTTTTTTCATCTGAACCCAATTGATTAGTTCTAATCTTATTTTGTGATGTATGATTTGTGATTTTTGTTTAGTGCAAAATCAACTAAACAAACAATGATGATGTCTTATTGAAGTATTTACGGCCCCTTTTTTACTTTTTTTTTCTTATAATATGTAATTTTAATTATAAGAAGTATTTACACATTTTTGAATTATATGGTTTTCGTTATTTAACCCATGTAATATTCAGTCATGAGATGTATATGAATTTTATCGTTTTTAATGTTCAACCCGTGTAATTTACGGGTTTCTAACCTAGTATGTATGCATGTATATATATACCTATATAGAGGAGGGTTCCAGAGAAAACCACATAGTTAGGCGAAAACCGAGATTACCACTAAAAAATCAATTTTAACCAATAATATAATAATATTTATTTTTTATTTTTATTTATATTTTATTTTTTATAAGAGTACCAATGTAATATTACACATTTTTACTAAAAAATCATTTAAATGTTGGTTTACGTTTACGTAACCCATAACGTATACGTAAACGGAAAACAAAAAAATCGCGGTTACGTATGCGTAAACCATAGTATTACATATTGTTTTAGTGCTTTTCTTTGTTTTCGCCTAACTTTGTGGTTTTCTTTTGATCCTTTCCCTATATATATATATATATATATAAATGGGCATGAACGAGGTTTTGATGGGCATAAAATCGTCTTGGTAGCATCAAATCAATAGAACGAGGGTTAGCTCTGCAGCTGGTCTACAAGCAAGGTAAGTAGGTCCGTTCGCTCTTCCCGAAGTGAGCGAATTGCATGTAGAGATCCGTAAGGGCTTATAGTTTAATTGGTTGAAACGTACCGCTCATAACGGTGATATTATTTTCACTGATCTTTGCTTTTGGTTTTTGTATATTTGTTGTTTTATGATTTTAAAGAACTTCATCGTTGTGTTTTTTTAAGTTGTGACTATCCATTCAAGAGGAGGAGTATCAATTGACAGATAGATGGATAAAAGTTCTCAGTTCTCGCAATCCATTGATCACATTCCTCATTCACGTAAACATTTTTGTTTTATGATTTTTTTTTCATCTGAACCCAATTGGTTAGTTCTAATCTTATTTTGTGATGTATGATTTGTGATTTTTGTTTAGTGCAAAATCTCCTAAACAAACAATGATGATGTCTTATTGAAGTATTTACGGCCCCTTTTTTACTGTTTTTTTCTTATAATATGTAATTTCAGTTATAAGAAGTATTTACACATTTTTGAATTATATGGTTTTCATTATTTAACCCATGTAATATTCAGTCATGAGATGCATATGAATTTTATCATTTTTAATGTTCAATCCATAGTATTACATATTGTTTTAGTGGTTTTCTTTGTTTTCGTCTAACTTTGTGGTTTTCTCTTGATTCTTTCCATATATCTATATATATATATATATATATATATTGTCACACCCCCGCTAAAGCAGAAACACAAAAATGTAACTTAATACTGGATATCATGAGCGCATAGTACATATAGAGAATAACATGTTACATCATCGGATATTACGATGTTCTTGAAAATTAATAAAAATGAGTACAAGTTGACTTCCTAAGCTAGTTAGCCCTATTAGGTCGGCTAAATGCGTAGGTCTTCTAAAGTACTCTTATTCCTGTGAGGTGCTTGATTTGTTACTTCTTTCCTGAAAATCATGCTAAAAAGTGTCAACCAAAGGGTTGGTGAGTTCGTAGGTTTTTAACTTAGAAATTACTTGCTTTTAAAGTAGATAGCACGAGGCTCATCGTACTTATTAGTTGTACTTTTACTTAGACTTTAGATAGCATTTGGGCGCATCTTAATTACTCTGTGGATAGCCCTTGTGCGTATTTTAACTATGTTGTGGATAGCCATGGGGCTTCCGTACTTTCTTTACTAGTAGTTGTATACATATTACATGGGCGATAACCAAACCTATTGACCTGAACTGGTGCCCCTGCTTGCAAATGCCTTATCACGGAACATCCGCCTCTACTCTTTGGAAATAAGCATCCATACAAGTTCTGTTGATTTACGCGTTCAATATCACATGGATGGGAGTTTGTCAAACTCCGATAGTACTATCAATATTAATCCATCGGCTCTCGAGTTAATTGGTTATCATAATACTTGGGAACTTAGAGTGACAATACTGGCCACATGTAAACGTAACTACTTAGAGGTTCTGGAACCTCGAGCATGTTTTTCCCCCAAAAACGTAAAGTAAAAGTGGGGCTACGAAAACTCACCTTGATTCTTGAATGAAGTTATTAAGTGGGATGATACGTTCTACTCGAGCGCTACAAATATGTAAACACTTTTTAAGTTCGCAAGCCTTGGCTTTTATGCAAAATCTCTAAATATGAATGCATTTTTGCTCACATTTTATGCGTTTATTATCTGAAGTATGTTCTCGTCGTTTAAGTTAAAGTGTTACCCCTTATATCCCCTTGGGACTTGACTCGTTTATTATCTATCTCATCAAATTTTATCTCTTTTTGTATCAAGAAATGGACCTTGATTATCTTAAACTCCTAAATCTTTATTTTTGTGTCTCTTTAGTAATTATCGTATTTTTTGATAACGAACGTGTGTTTTAACTAAAACGTTTTATACAAAATATCTTGTTTTCATAAATATAATCTCTTTACTTATATAAAAATGCTATATTGCTCAAACTCTTGAAAACCCTTAACTAGTAAATAAAGAAAGTATTTTCGTCGAAAAATAACCAATACAGCGCTTTTTATCGTAAATAGTCTTGAACTTTAAAGAGACCTATATTCCTTTGAAACCATACTAGTTTTTATAAAATAAGTTTATGGTTCTAAAATATTATCTCGGTACACTTGTATACTTGTCCGAGTTATCTTGTTTATTTTGTTATTTACAAATATTCTTGAATAGTTATCCGTTAAAAATGCTAACTCATTGTTTAGTACATACTCTTAACCTCTTTTGATTAATATCATGCTAAACCTTTTTACGTGAATCTTACTTATTTTTAATGAGAAGTAGAAATTAGGTGGTTTTCTTGACTTTGATACTAACCATGTTTACCCGGTTCGTACTCGTCTCATGTTCTTTCGTTTTAAGTTTTCTACTAACTTTTATGATGTTATTATGGCTACTTGAAGTGTGTGGATTATTGTTTTGGTTTGATGAACTCTACTAAATGTATGCAGTTGATTATATATATATATATACACTTTTAGTTAACACTTTTCACGTTCATATGTTGACGATAACCGTTACATATGTTTTCTTGAATCATAGGACACCACCTTGAACTTAGCCAGGTAAGTCACACATGATCATACAACCTCACAAACATGAATCCTTCAACATAACACATGAATGGTGTGAAGGGTTTTCAAAGAACACCATCACCCAAGTGTTATTTTATGTAGGTGTTATATGTATATATTTACTTATTCTAGTTAGTATATATGCATAAAATCATGAACTCTTGCTAAATAAAAGATGTGCATGCATGGAATGTTAATGCTAAGATGTATAAAACTTGATTAACTTACCAAGTGGGGCTTCAAATGGTGATTCCAAATGCTAAACTTCAAAACACATAATGTGTGTGTGTGGTGTTTCGGCCGAGAGCAAGAGGGAGAGGGAGAGTGAGTTGTGTGATTTGGTGCAACATTTCTCCTTGCTTAAGCCTTCTATTTATAGTGAAATTTTCCATACCTAACTCCTCAATCATGTTGGTCAACATAGGAGTTAGTGAGCATAGTGAACTCATGTGGTAAATTTGAAAGAGGTAAGGGGTTGGGGGTAAGTTTCGGCCGAAATAGGGATAGGGGGAGAGGGGAGGGGGTGGGGTGAGGACAATTGGGTAGATGACAAAGGTGGAGATGTGTGGCAATTTAAACATGTGGGGATCTAATTTTTATAAAACCTTAAGTCTTTTATAAAAAAATATACATGCATTCATGGATTTTCTAGGATAACTATGTCATATATGCAAAGTATATGGTTTATGTCTTGTTTAGTTATCTCATAAGTTAACATTGGTTATCTAATTTGTTAAAGATGAATATATATATATATATATATATGTATGGATACTATATAATTTACATCATCCTTACTATAATTGATCAAGTGTATTTCTAAACACATTACGTGAACTTGATTAAGTGCTCATAGTTTATCGTAACGTATCTCTCTTCACATTCCTATGAATGTGTATTACTTAGATGTAATCATACTTAGACTTGACAAAGTACGGGATTAACGTTTGCTAAATTGACGGTTGTCACACACACATACACACACACACACACATATATATATGTGTGTGTGTGTGTAACATCCCAAAAATTTATAGGTTAATGGTTCGGGTCGGAGGTGACCCGAATCTCTTTCAAAACACGTGTGTTAGCTTAGATGGAGCACAAATATTCATATTTATGGGTCGTACAGAATTCGATTAGCTGTGTGATGTCTAATTAAATATCGAAACGTGCGAGTACGGAACCGTAGGGACCCGGTTAGCCATTTATTTCATACTTCGAGATGGAACGGGTTAGACGGATTAGGAAGGACCGGAAACGAAACATTCGAAAGTATATATACAACTTATGCGCAAACCCTAGGGTAACGGCTGGGAATCGCAGGAGAGGAGGAGGGAGCCAGAGACGGCGGCTGAAAGGAAGAAGACGATGGGGAGGAGGTCCAGAAGGTAACGCTCGTACAAACCTTTCTTCTTTTCATTACGTTTTTCATGATTGATGAAGGAAGTGAGCGAAAATGAGAATTTGGTGAGAATTTCTGGTCACTATTTGGGTTTCCGATGGCGGCGCCGGTGACGGAAGGAGGCGAAGAGGGTAGCAAGTGAAACGGTTTGGCGACACGGTCGCGTGGATATATTATTTGTCTAATTCCAAGTTCGTTTGATAGGGATACGAGCAGTGCTAAGACAGACGCGCGAAGAGGGCGTATTCCGGCTACTGTTCGGTTTTCCGGTGATGGAGGCGATGGTTTCCGGCGACGGCGACTGGTTCTTCTGAAAGGGTTCGGCGATACGGACGCATGGACATATGATTCGCTAAAAACGAAGTTCATATAGTCGGTTTTAAGCTACTCGTATTTTGACGAGCAAAACCGAACGAGCTGAAAGACAAATTCGTGTTCTGGTAGCAGCGGTGGCGGCGACGGCCAACACCAATAATTTTCTGAGGTCGGGCATGTTGAGACGAATGCGTGGATAGGTGGTTCACGCGAAACGGAGCTCGTATGGTCGAGATATGAGCAAAGCAAGTTTTCCTCTCGCGTGGTGCTCAGCGGTTTCGTACAAAACCGCTTAGAACGGCTTATACGCAAAGGTATGACCCCATAGGACTTTATATTCATTGTTGGGGAGTAATTTGGGGTATGGGAAAAATGTCGGGAACGACTTTCGGAAAGGTTTTTTTGGTAACATTAATTTAAGGGTTTTTTGTACGCGAGTGAGCGCGTCGGTTGTACGGTTTGGGATGACTTAGACCGAGCTTTATAATAGGATTCATCTGGGTAGTTCATTTGATGACAGGTTCGCGTTGGACTGCGAGTTTACGGGTATACGACTTCGGAAGGAAAGCTTCACAACCGGTGAGTTTCTAATCCCCTATTTTTAAACGTTTTACTATTTTGGGGTTATCGTATATACTTTAAAGAGGTGTTAATACAAATAATCATGTTAAGGGTTTCGGGTTCTAACCCGACGTGCTTTTGAAAATAAAATGAGTATTAAGGGATTGTAGGGTCTATGGTGTGGTTATGTGAATGTGACATCTAGGGTTACTAGTAATGAATGAGTGATGTGTTAAGGGTTGATTAGGGGGAGTCGGGCCTCAAGCTAAATGCTTGTGATTTTACGTGGGATGTATGTGGTTCTAGAGTCATGCGTGAGGTACAGGTGTAGTTAATGAGTCATGTAAATGATATGTGAAATTATGTGTTTATATTTATGTGTCGTGTTTGTATCGTTGTCATTATGACACTACAAACGGGATTGTGAAGGACGAGGTCCTTCGGGAAGTCACCAACGGTGACATTTATTTAACAGGTTAATGATGAGCTCGGGGTGTGTTGAACACCCTAACGAGGGTGAAATGACGAGGTAAGTGTTTACATGAGTATTTATATATGTGTAGAATTGCATGTAAACGTTGAGTTATGTTGATTATGAGTGTGGTGATATTAATGTGGTAATATTAGTATGACGTGTAGAGGTTATTATTGCGGTGTGTAGAGTTAGACTGACCCTTGAGTCAGGATTTGTGACGTGACGTTTATAATTGTCGTGTCGTTTAATTGTGAGATCCTTGGTTAAGGCCGGGTGTGTTAATGTCTAGGGTATGTTATGTTAACCAAGAGTCAAGTTAATACTGGTTCTTGGGTATGAGTTATTAGTATAGCATGTTGAGTCTATGTCGACTTGATGGTAAGTTTATCATTATTATTATTGATAGTAGGGGCTGAATCTTGGGTGATAAACGGTTATGAGATGTCGTGGGATAACAGGGGGTTAACTATTCGTTAATAAATTGTAATATTATTTTATAAGGACCGAAGGGTCCTGAGTGGAATAAGCTATTGAATAAGATGTGATGGTTTTCATTCAAATTAAACTATTAGAACTCACTCAGCGTAGCTGACTTTGTGTGTACGCTAGATTGTTTTGCAGGTAAGCGTAGAGTTGACGTATCTTGGCTTGGAAGCGGTGTTACTCGGATTGGTGTGCAGACATTTGTGAGGTATTTAATATAATTAATGTCACACCCTCAATTTCAACTAACGGAGTTTTACCGTTTGGAAGGTGACACACCAGGATCTCAGTCATTAGTTACATCAAACGACACTATATGGGACTTGAAATGTCATAACATAAAAGTTCAGAGTTAATGCGGAAGCGTAAACGTTAAAATGAAGTCAAAAGTAATTGCACGCAACAAGCGTTAATTAATATAATTAAGTAAACTATTTAAAATGTTTGAAATGAATGATATGACAATAGGACTCCATGCATGTCCTAAGTGCGCAATCTGTGCCGAAGCGACCTGAGAAACATGTAAGAAAAAGTGTCAACACGAGGTTGGTGAGTTCACAGGTTTCAAGTTTACAATAAGAGAGTGTTTTCTAGATTATGTACATTCAATATGCATATCTATAGGTAGCTAGTCTATGTTCATGTCTTACTAAAGCGCTCGCAACTGAAGCTGACTGTTTGTTTATTTGCCTTCTGCCAGGTCTATCAACACTGGCGGTGTGAGTAGGCTAACATTTCACCCGTTCGATCTCTAATCGAGTTAGCGCGACTAACGCGGGTGGGGCTTGTCAAACCCAGTAGTACTACTAAACATTACCTCGCTAAGATCCATATTAACGGTTCGATGTATGATGAGGACTTTCTGTGATAGTGTGTCACGCTTAGCCTCAACAGTAATAACATATGAATTACAATAATCTAAAATAGTTGTGTCATGTTTTCTCCCCCAACGGGAAAAACATGTAAAATAATGTTTGTATGCGTACCTATTTCACCCCCACGGGAAAAACAAGTAAAAGTATGATAGTTTGTGTACGTGTTTGTTTCTCCTCAACAGGAAAAACAAGTAAAATATGTTTGTCAGTAAGCATGTTTCTCCCCCAATAGTAAAACAAGTAAAAAGGGGCCGTGAAACTCACCTGAACGGCGTATGTAGTAATCACACAAGTACAAGATTAAGATCTCAAGCGGTAGCCTGATACGGCTCACAAATGTCCTAGTATTACAACATAACAGTTAGGGACTCAATGGAAATATGTGACGACGATACAAAAAAATGAGGAACGTTCTGAAAGAAACGTTCTAATGATTAAGGAATAGACGAACGTGTCCACGGAACAAGGATTCTTTATATGCCTATTAAGATGGATACGTTTCGTGACGAATGACAAAATAATATAATAATTATATTCGAGCGAGTTCGTCATTACATAATGGCCCACGAAAATAATATAATACATATATTATTTTTAGATCTATAAAGTATTTCAATAATTAATTATGCGATAAAATAATAACTTCGTTATTTTATTCGAAGATAACAACGAGTGTAAAATATTATAAATATCTACATTATTTATTATTTTAAAACGTTACACGGAATTTTATAACCGAACAATATTATAATATATTATTTTTAATCGTGATACGGTTATAATATATATGTAAATGCAATTTAATTAAAAATACAAGGTACGAGGCTAAACCCGAGCCGATGGGGTATTTTCTGGTTTGAAACATTTTAATATAATCACATAATAATATACCATTTTATTTTAAAATACAATAAAGGTTAGAAAATCATTAAAAATCAAAACGGGGGTGAGGAGACTCGAACCCGGGTCTCCTCCCCACCAGCACACAACCTTAACCAACTCTGCCCGCTAGGGTGTCGCGATTAAACTGCTTCCGAATTGGTTTTAATGATTCCAAACCCACCTCCCCTCTAGTCTTAGTCGCGACCCGAAGCAACCCCCTCCAAATTCCAACGATTTCGATCACGATTGATCCAAACCAGAGAGGGGTTTTGTTAATCGCATTATTTCGAGCCTGTGGGTTCAATTAATTGCAAAATCGTTAGGTTTAGATTAGCTAATATCTTGTTCGTTCATTAGAAACCCTAGGTTACGAACACAGGATCGAACATGTCGAATTTGATATTAAAGTTGGTTGGGATCATGGGCCTTTCAACAAGCAAGGCATTGCGAGTTTGATGCTGTGATTTAATTTGATTAAGGTGGTGTTTGGATTAGGGTTCGATCGAACCGAGAACATAAGAACCCTAGGTATAGGTTTGTGTTTAAATCAGTGTTATAAATCCAAATTAGATTAGGGCTTTCATTGAGTATGGGATTACGAAACTAACCATATGATTTAATTGGATTTAAACTGAATCTAAGATCAAAACCCCCAAACCGGTTTTGAACGAACCCTAGGTTCTAGATTTTGATTGATTTGATGTTTTAAGTTTGAATTAGCATAGGGCTTTTACATATTAGAGTATTGCGAATCTTTTGATATAGATTAATTTCATTTAGGTTGAGTATAGGGTAGTGTTCGATCAAATTGGTTCCGTATGAACCCTAGATTACGGGTTGAGTTCAATTCGGTGTTATACGATTCAATTAACATAGGGTTATTGATCTAGCCATGGAAACGAAGTTGTAAACGTAGATAATTACCAGACTTCGATTCGGATTGATAGAACTCGATCAAAACTGATGTCGACCGCGACTAGGTTGGTCTCCGGCGAGTGTGGATGCCTCTCCGATCCAGTTAGCGGTTGCAGAAGCTTCAGAGGGTTACGTCAATCGTGTGCAGAGACTCAATTTCGTGAATTGGTATAAGGAAACGATGAATTTGATGGTAATTGGCAATGAAGTCGACGATTACGGAAATCATGATCATAATTGAGTTTAAATGAGTGAAACGATTATAATTAAGGCTCTAATTTGGTTCATTAATGTCATAAATGAGATTATCGTAACTAATTGCAACAAATCTCAGGCAGGGAATTCAAATTTGAATCAAACGAATGCGGTTTTGACTTTCAAAGTCAACCGAATCAAAGTTGGGCTATTGACAGATTTGGATCTAAACAAGGTGAGTTTTGATTAATTCAATACTAATCCTTGTAGTTTTGGTTTGGATAATAACCGGACTAGTCCCTGGAGTTTAATTTAAGTTATTTAGATTAACTTTTAGGGTCTTACAAGTTGGTATCAGAGCCGTGTTTTAAGAGAAAATATGTGTTTTTACAAAAATAAAATACCATAACTTAAACCGAAAATGGGATGAGGGTGAAACGAATGCCACCACGAGTAACCGTGAGCCAAGAGGTACGTCTTTCTAGTTGAGCAGTAATTATTATTTACCATTTGTGTAGTGTTACGCTAGGTAAAACGATTGGTGTGAGTGGGTGATTTATGATTCCGTGTGGGAACATGATGTGTGCTAGGTGCTGTAGTAATATGTAGAACTATGTGAAGTTGTGTGGTACGATTAAGTGAGATTATGTGTGAAGTTAAGTAATGTGGAGTAGCATTAATTGCGTTATGTTAGATAATTTTATGTGTTAGCATGGTTTAATGAATTTGTGTGTAACCATATGTGGTGTGTGACTGTGATTATTATGAGAACTTGATAAATTATTTTGTTGTTTTATGAGAGTTGCGTGGGATGCATGTGCATTCGGTGAGCGTGAAAGTAGAAAGTTAGTGTGAGTATGATGGGAAAGGTTTAGAATCCGAGCAGTGATGTGGACCACCAAATTGCATTTGATCACTGTGATTTGGCAGTCTATGATTACTCTCATATTCTAAATTTGTGCCTATAGTAATCACTCTAGCGTTCTATCTTGAGTAGGATTAGGTGGTTAAACTAATCCCAAAAGCTAAACCGGCTATTTTTTCGAGTTTTTTTTTAACGAGGATGACGTGAGAAACATGGTCTCCGAACCACTTTATATATACATATATATATAGGGAAAGGGTAGAATAAAAACTCACTTGAGTTGAAAAAACCTTATAAACCCTTTGAAAAAAATTTAATTTTTTTTTTAAATTGGGATTGATTATTTGTATAAAATAAGGCATAGTCGCAAAAAAACACCGAAGGGTATAAAAATAAAAAATAACCAAAATCAGCGTTTTTTTTTCTTACGTCAGCAATTACCTATGTAAAAAAACGTCAGATTTAAAAAAAAATATTTTAAAAAAAAACCACTCGACGCTTTTTTATAATTTATTTACCAAAAGTGCTAAAATTGAATGTAAAATCCATTCCAAAAATAAAAATAAACAAAAAAAATTACATATGTAAAAACAGAGTTTCTAAGGTTTTTTTTAACTTAAGTGAGTTTTTATTATAACCACCCCTTATATATATATTATATATTTAGAGAGAGAGATGGGGGATTAAGAAAAAATCACGAAATTAGGCGAAAACCAAGAAAACAAGGATCAGCAAATCAAATAATTTACATATTAATTATTTTCTTTTAATATAAAGGGTATTTTAGTAAATATACTTTAATATATATTTAATATTTATTGTTTTTCCATCTAAATCACTAACTTTTCTCCCATATTTACGTTTTTATTCCTTAACATTTTTCTTTTGAGAATTCAAAAATGCCTGCATATATTTCCATCTAAATCCCTATCTTTTCTCCAAGATTTCGTTAATATACATAATTCATCCTATGCTACTAGGTTAGCACCCACGTAATACACACGGATTAAAAAATATTAATAAATAAAATTCTTAAATTTTTATATATAGAGTTTTTTTCTCAAAATGGTGTAAGTGGAAAAGATATTTACCTAATAGGTGGAGTTAGAAACTTATTTACCAAAATGGATGTTTTTCTTTATTTTCTTTGTTCTTAAATAAATAACTATCTTTTTTTTCAAATCATTCTTTTTGTTCAATGTTTTTTTTAACATATTTCGCTTTATTAAACATTCTTTTCAAAACCGTTCGGTTTTTTAAACATTTTTTTCAAAACCATTCGGATTTTTTAAACGTCATTTTCAAAACCATTCATTTTTTTTTCTAAACATCTTTTTTAAAACCATTCATTTTGTCTAAACGTTTTTTAAACATTCAATTTGTCTAAACATCTTTTTTAAAATCGTCCGTTTTTGCTAAACGTCTTTTTTAAAACCATCTGTTTTGTCTAAACGTTTTTTTAAAAAGCGTTCATTTTTTCTAAGCTTCTTTTTAAAACCGCTCCTTTCTTAAAATGACAGTTTTTGAAAAAAAGAAATTTTAAAAATAGTGAACGTTTTGAAGAAAAAAAATTAACAGAATTTTAAACTTTTGAAAAAAAACATATTTTTTTAAACATCATTTTCTAAAAAAATGAACTCTAAAATTTCATTTCACCAAAGGCAATTTTATAATGAATTAAAGATAATTTTATTAGTTAGTAATTAATTTTTTCATGAAATAGATACGTTCAAATGAAGTGTTTTCAATTTCTTGGAGGATTCCTAAAAAACGATATAAACGATTTAAAAAAAACAAACAGTGTTAAAAAAATTTTAGGAAAAGCCAACGGTGTTATTTTTTTTTTAAGAAAACGAACGATTTTATAAAAGATATGGTTATTAGATTAGTTAAAAATAAGAACGAAAAAAAACACTCATTTTGGTAAATAAGTTTCCAACTACACCTATTTGTTAAATATTTTTTTTCAACTACACTCTTTCGGAAAAAAAATACTCTATATTTTACAGGTGTAAAAATATATCACATATATTAAGAGCATTCCTGTCAGTTTCATTATCCTCATCTCTATAATTACATTAAAAATTACTACATTTACCTCTCATTTTTAATTAAATAATACTTTTTACACATTTATCATTACATTTTCTCTCTACTTCACTCACAATCACTTTAAAAATTATTAAAAAAATTATGCGGGTGAAACGTGTTTTCCCCAAATATACAAAAAATTTATACATTTTCTCTCTCCTCCACTAACAATCGTTTTAAACTACTCCCTAAAATATGCAAAACACACTCACACAAATATGCAGAAGCTGATGTAAATGATGTAAGGATAGAAAACAAAATTCAAAATATGTAAACTTAATATATAATTGGATTTTGAAAATACGTTAATTAGTATTTAATTGAAAATAAAAAATTCATAATTAAATTTCAAAATTTCTTATAATAAGAGATAATTTAAAATAAATGTGTTTTAATAGTATAATTAGTATTCTTTTTAAATACATTATTATTAAAAGATAAATGTGTATTTAATAGAAGGGAGAGGCGTGAAAAAAAATGATGAGATTGAATATTAAGGCGACACGTGGTTTGAAAAAACCTTTATTTGTTAGATAGTATAGATATTAAATAATATAGTATTATTATTATTATTTATATTCTAAAACTACTAAATTACAAAGTAAAATATACGACGTAAATTATTATATTTAGATTAACATGAATTAAACAATGCTTATCATATTTATTTCAAATTTCAAAATCATTTATGATCACAATCTAAAACTCAAATTCCTTCTAATATAAACAATACGAATGTAAAATTTAGAATCACAATTAGCGACCAACCCACGTCGTTTTCCACCCACGACTATTCCTGCACGAGAAAAATGAAGCTGTTTTTTCGTTTCGCAGTGGTGTTGTTTGTGTTCACGGCACATTTGTGTTACTGTTATGCTGGTAGAGCTTTGGAGAAAGGCAAGGTCCCGAAGCATTTGAATCGTTTAAATAAACGCCCGGTTAAAACCATCAAGGTCTGTTTTCTTATTTTCTTTGTTACTTTCACTATTGTTGTCAAATATTAGCTAATGATCGTCATTAAACTCTTTGAACAGAGCCCTGACGGGGATATAATAGATTGTGTTCATATATCTCATCAACCGGCTTTCGATCACCCACTTCTCAAAAACCATACCCTTAAGGTTTGTTTCTTTTTCTCTGTATGCGTTTATACAAGATTTCAGATGTCAATAATAAAAATAGGCCCCTGAAATATAAGCTTGTATATATAAAAAAATTATTTCATATGACGATGATTGTTATAAAAATAAATATTTTATTTATTTATTTTTAAACTTAATTGGGCCTCTTTAGAATATGTTATTGGCTATTTAGGTTTTAAAATGTTTATTAATTTATTGTGTCCGTCTAGAACATATAACTAGTAATAAGTTTTTAATTTTTTTAAATGTGTTAATTCACTTATGTACCTTTTTTTTGAACGGTGTGGGCTCGACTGACACGTCCCACCATGGGAGGCTCGTACATCAGTCTACCCGAACATCCCTCAAAGAATTCGAAATCTGTAGAGGGTGTTCCTACTTTTTATGAAGTACACCTTTCAAAATTTGAACCCATAACCTCCACAAAGGAGAAACCTTTTGAGAAAACCACCCTAACCACCAAGGCAGAACCTTGATTGCATTCACTTCTGTACCTAAATGACAAAAATAATAACTTTGGGCCCCCTAAAAGTTTAGGCCCCGTGCGTCGCCCATCCGGCACACCTACTTTTATATGTACGCTAATTTAATGACTAATAACTTGTGATTATAGATGAGGCCAAGTTATCATCCAAACTGGAAAAAGGATGGCGACATAAAAAATGCTTCAACAGTTGGACCATTATCATCATCAACACCAATTACTCAATTGTGGCAATCAAATGGAAAATGCCCAGAAAGAACTATCCCCATTAGAAGAACTAAGAGCGGTTCTGCGAAAAATTATGGGAAGAAGAGTTTGCCTGTTGCTCAAACAAGTTCCATTGATGTTGAACTCATCAATGCGAACAATGCGGACAATGGCCATGAGGTAAGCCTTTTTAGGTCGATCTACGTCTTTTTTCATAATTTTCCGGGTTTTGATCGATTTGGAGTATTTTTTTAGTACGCGACTGTATATGCTGAAGGGCCCCTTTATGGAGGAAAAGCAACATTTAATGTTTGGAACCCAAAGGTTGAAGGATATAATGAACTTAGTTTGGGTCAACTATGGATAGTAGGAGGTTCACAATCCCTTGAAGCTGGTTGGCAGGTGAATTCTTAATTTCTTAATTTAAGTAATCAACTTTTAATCATAACAAAAATCAACAAATAAAATAAAGAGTAAAATGTTATTTTCGTTACTGTGATTTGACCATTTTAGCCACTTTCATTCAAAAGTTTTTTTTTTACTTTTTCGTCACAGGCTTTTCAAAATCTAGTCATTTTAATCCAACTGACTAACTCCGTCAACATTTTAACGTTAAATCAAGGGTCGGTTTGAACTTCATAGGTTAAAATCTAATTAAATTACCCTGATTTAACTAAAAAAGCCCCTAATTTAACGTTAAAATGTAAACGGAGTTATTCAGTTAGATGAAAATCAAAATGACTAGATTTTGAAAAGTGAGAGACGAAAAAATTAAAAAAAAGTTTTGGATGAAACTGGGTAAAATGGGCAAACCTCGAAGACGAATATGATACTTTACTCTAAAATAAAAGTTATAAATAATTAGAATAGTATTAATTAAACGATTTATTTTTGAAACAGGTGGTTCCATCGGCATACAAAGACACCAACACTAGGTTCTTCATCTACTTTACGGTAATTAGTTCATGTTAATTTGTGTACAATATTTATATTGAAAAATGCTTTATGATTTTTTAATTTTTATATATATTTTTGGCAGCTTGATGGATATGTAAATACGGGGTGTTACAATCTTGATTGCGGCTATTTCATGCAAACAAACAATGAGATTGTAATTGGGGGCAGCATATCTCCTACTTCACAAGTTGGTGGTTCTCAATATGACATCACCATATTCATCTGGAAGGTATATATCAAATAGTTTAAATTACATCATCATAGCTAATATAGGCGGCTTAACATATTTCGGTAAACTTTGAAATCGAGGTCTTTTTGTGAAAGTTTTAATGTATAAAAGTTTTTAAAATTTAATTTTATAGAGAATTAAAGCGTATATAGTTAATGGTTAGGCCAAATTGGTGGCCGGATTATCACATATATTTTCAGCTTAAAATATACGTTACATAGTTTTTTTAATTTTTTGATGCACTTAAAATTTGAGTGACTAAAGCGGTTGCTATAGTTGTTTGTATGCCAGTCATATAAATGTCAGTTTTATAATTCATTTATTTTATAATTGGTTTAAAAGGAAGTTGCATTGAGAATATGTCATTACTAAAAAACTGAACTGTTTCCGACATAATAATTCGTAGAAAATTTGTCGGAAACATCGTTTAGCAACAAAATACCAACAAAAACTTTTTGTTGGAAAAAATCTCGTAAGAAATATTTTTCCGACGAATTTCCCACAAAATAGCAACAACGGTTGTTTGTCGCTAAATTTGAGACAAAATTCTGAAAAAACTTAAAATTTATATTTATGTTTTTTATAAAATTAATAAATTATGTTTATTAATAGTTATAATAAAGAATTTAACTAACAATTCCACTATTTGTGGTAAAATCGTCGGAAACTTTAGACATTTATGACAAATTTCTAACTAACCTTTTTTTTACCTTTATTAAATTAATAAATTTTATTTATTAATAATTAAATGGAATAGTTGTCGGTAAGTTGTCGAAAATGGCTTATAGTTACCGATGGAATCACGACAAACAAAATTTATGTAGCTATTTTATCCGGAAGTTGTCAGAAATTTTTTGTGTTATTTATTCGTTGTAAAGTCGTCACTGGGAAACTTCTCTCGTTGGGTTTTTATCAAAAAAATTTGTGAGAAAATTTTCACTTTTATAGTATAGATAGAATTTGTACCGGACAAAGTTGTTTGTTAGTTGTGGATGACTCAACCAAATTTAAAAAACTCAACAAAATCACTTGAGACCAAAAATTGAAAGTCTTTTAACTATTGAGGCTGTAAATTAAGGTTCCATGTGTACATATATTGAAGCCTAAGGTGCAATAAGCAGTAACTGGTTGTTTGTCAAGTGCTGAACCATTAAGTAATAAACCATTAAGAGGTGGGCTTTTAGCGAAACAAACTCCCTTATCTCTGACCGATTCATATGTACCCTCTTAATGGAATCATTAAGAGTCTACCAAACAACTCCTAAGTGTGATGTTTTTTTTTTTGACAGGATCAAAGAGATGGGGACTGGTGGTTGCAAGTTGGGGATGCGGTTATAGGATACTGGCCAACCTCAAAGTTTCCACACTTAAGTGACGGTGCATCTAGGGTATATTTTGGTGGGGAGATAATTAACGATAATTTAGACGGGCATCACACAACTACACAAATGGGCAGCAGTCGTTTCCCGGAAGAAGGGTTTGGGAAAGCAAGTTATGTTAAAAATATTCAAACAGTGGATGATTCCATCACTTTAAAGACTCCTGAAGATCTCAAAACCTATGTATCGGTGAAGAGTTGCTATGATATAATGACGAGCAACGAAGATATTGATAACTGGGGCAGTTACTTTTTCTATGGTGGACCTGGTCGTAATGACCGCTGCCCGTGAAAAGATTGAATTAATTAGTAGCATTAATATTTTTTATATGTCTGTTTAAACGTATTAAGTTTATATTTTGGGTTTGATTTTTCTGTTTACGTGGTATTTTCATTTAATGTTAATTATTTTTTGGGACTCTTCTAAATTTTGATACTAGTAGGGGTGTAAACGAGCCGAGCCGTGCCGAGTCGAGCCCGAGCTCGACCTCGGCTTGTTTAACTTTCTGTGAACTCGAGATCGGCTCGATTCGAGCTTTATTTCTAAATATCGGGCTCGGATCGTGGGTAGTTTTTCAAGCTCGAGCTCGGATCGGGTTCGTCTTGTTTATTATTTATTAACTAATTTATATATATATATATTTATATATAAATATTTTGTATAAATTTTATTATAAAATTTTATATAACATAATATATATTATTTAATTATTTTTATCATTATTTTATATCTACTAATTATTATTTTATAAAAGTATATTTAATATATATTTTTTAAATATATAAATAATAGGCTCGTTTAGGCTCACGAGACAGCTCGAGCTCGATAAGTGAAAACTTGGGCTCGGGCTTGTTTATTAAACAAGCTTTTTTAGACTCGAGCTCGGGCTCGGGCTCGTTTAAGCTCGGCTCGATTCGAGTTTTTAGCGAGCCGATCTCGAGTAACTCGCGAGCCGACTTGGCTTGTTTACACCCCTAGATACTAGATCACATAAATGGAATTCAATCATTTCCAAATAATTTATCGCAGAGCTAGGTTAAAAACCCATGTAGTACACGGGTTGAACAATAAAAGCAACAAAATTCATAAAATTGTAAGTACTTCTCATTATTGAAATTACGTATAAGTAACAGTTTTAAGTAATAAATCAATAATATTGAAAATGAAAATTTACAAATACTTATTTGTATACAACATTTGATAATCTACTCGTAAGAGCATCCATAATGGTGGATGGGGCAAAAACAACCAAACGTGTCACATCAGCTGTCAAATCAGATTGTCACTCATCTTTAAAAAAAACTCTTATTTTTACTCTAACACTACATTTTCTTTCAAACACCTCTATATTTCCACATCATCACCTACTTTTATATTTATTTACTATATATCAAAATACCTTTTTAATAATAATCTTATTTTTATATTACGCATTATTTAAAATAAAATAATGTAATATAATATAATATAATTTAAAATTAAAATATTAATATCCTTGAAATTAAAATTGAAAATTACATTTAAAGTAAAAAGGTTACATAAAATAAAAGTTAAAATTACATAAGCTAATCAAAATGAACAAAAAAAAACCTATAAAGGCGGGTTACATAAACCACCTATTGCTAAAATAGACCATATATGCTTCAATAAATCGCCTCGAAGCGCATGATGAGCTTCATTGTTACGTACATTCTTGAACCTTGCTAAGTGTCCTTCGAAATCTACTGTCGGTCCATAGTTTGGTGGTTCAGGTTCTTCACCCTGATCAATAGGTTATATCGTCCCCTTCATCTTCTACAATCATATTATCCAATATAATGCATGCATATATTATATCACGAATTACTTTTGCACTCCAATTTTCTTGTTGACCCTTGTATAATGTGCCATCGAGCTTGAAGGACACCGAGTGCCCTCTCGACATCCTTTCTTGCTGACTCATTACGTTTTTTGAATCCCAAAATTTTTGGATTATGTGGATGTTGAATGCCCTCTCGACATCGTTTATAAAACGTTTAGCTAAATAAACACGTTCTCTTTCACTTACATTCGTTTATAAAATATTTAGTTAAATAAACGCATTCTCTTTCACTTACATTCGTTTATAAAACATTTAGTTGAATAAACACATTCTCTTTCACTTACATTCGTTTTTAAAACATTTAGTTAAATAAACACATTCTCTTTCGATCACTTACATTCGTTTATAAAACATTTAGTTATATAAACACTTTCGTTAAACATTTACTTGTTTACAAAACGTTAATTAAGTAAACCTCTTTCTTTCTTACCATTCACGTTTAAGTAATAAAATACAATTATTATAATTGTCCGTTAATTGAGTATTCACACCACCCTAAAACAGTAAAATATGGATTCTTGAACTCACCAAACTATCAATATATAACCCGTAGTTGACGTCTTATCTACTACTAATGCGTATACCGATCACAAGATAAGTCAAAGTGTGAATTCTATCATTTTGTGCAAGAGTCGGCAGAGTCATTAAAGTGTCGGCAGTCACACATGAGTATCAGCTCGGAGTGTCGCCAGCCACACTTGAATATTTGTCGGGACTGTCGCCAGGCACTCTTAAGTGTCGCCTGAACTTGCGTTCCGGACTTTGTGTCGTACTAGGGGGCGATACTCAGCGTGTTTATCCTGATGGCCAATTCTCAGAGGGCCGATTCTCTTCTTCTTCCTCGTCGAGTGTCGCCACTTGCAGCTGACCGAAACTCGAGTGTCGACCGAAGATCACAAATCATTTACAGGTTTGTTTCGATTCAAAATCTTAACTTTTTACGTTCAAAACGTTTATCTAGCTTACATGAAGCTAAATCTGAGCTTTAATTCAATTTTCATACGTAAAAATCCAACATTTATGTTTCAAAACCCCAAAATCCTAAAAAAACTGATTCTATCAAAAACATAGATCGAATATCAATCTTTACCTCAAATCGTGTTGCTCTTTGTGTAGAATCACTCTATGTTGCTGGAGAAACAAGATGGAAGCAGAATCCAAGGCTTGAATGTTATTTCTTGAGCTTTCTCTCTCTTTCTCTAAATGTTTTTGATGAAGATGGAATGAGAGGGATGAAGGCTGCTTTTCTTTCTTGAAGAAAACTTAGTGAGCCAAGCCCACACGCATAAGCCTATGATCTCTCTTATATATCTTTATTTCGGCTTAAAACAAGAGTGTCGGCTTTCAGGATGTTACATAAACTTGTTGAAAAATTGGAATTTCATACTTTTTTTCTAGAAAGCTTAACAACAGGGGATTCATGGTGAGACCATTTGTCAACCTTTATTAATAGATATAAAAAATAATATTAATTATTCTAAATATATTTAAAGGATATTTTTATTTTATTTCTTAAGATTATTACTGGTTTTGTAAAAAATACGTTGCATTTGCGACAAAATCAATATTAATTATGAATAATTAGTTAAAAAGTATTTTTATTATAATTATTAAAATTATTATTGGTTTTGTCATAAATACGTCGTAATTTGCTACACATCTGCGACAAAGGCTAGAGTTTTCATTTTCGTCACTATTTATCGCAGATGTGTCGTAATTAGCGACAGAAATTTCGCTTCGCAAACATTTCGTAGCAAACTCGTTTTTTCTAGTAGTGATGCATCGTCTATCATTGTTTGTAAAATACAAATTTGTTGTGGTTCCTTGACAAGTAGGTTATACTCATTTTAAATATTAAGAAGAAAGCAACCAAAAAAAAGTATAACTAAAAAAAGTATATATATGTAGTGGGGTTGATGGTATCTTGGACGGCAGACCCAAAACCATTTAAATGGATACCTTGCACGCCATGCACTTCTCCACACAAAGCCTTCTTTCTATTCTCGTTTTATTTTTGTCCACATTTATGTTAACTTATCGTTATCAGAATTTTAACATAAACTCTATAAATAACTAATATTTAGTTTGATCAATAATAAACTTGTCATCCGAAAATATGGGACTTTTCTTCAGTTTATTGGCAAATCTATTCCACAAAGTTAACAAGCCTTTGCCCATTGAATCCATATTCAAGCTCCCTTCACCAACACCCAAGTTTCCTCCAGGTAATTTCATATTATCCTTTAAATACTTATCGTATTATAGACATTTCCATGCAATTTGGTTACAATATCGTCTGTTTATCGTAATCTTTGTACGCATCGTTGTAGTGGTTTAGATTAATTACAGGTTTTCTTGGAAAGTAAATTGGTGGTATTATCCTGAGTTAATGTGAGGCTTTTCTTTTTTGCATTATTTTAGGCATTTAATATTGAATTGTAATTTCTTAGGGTGGAGGGAGTGGTAAAAAAAAATTCATGGAACCCTCTCCTTTTACCCAATTAAAATGTCACATGTCATTTTTACCATATTGAACCCTCTCCAACCCTAAGAGGAGGGTGTGGAACCAATAAGCCCTAGAATATTTTTTTATTAAAACAATATTTCATTAAAAAAACACATCTCATTAAATAAACATAAATGAAAATACAATTAATAAAAAAGATACAATCAATAAAAAAATTATAAAAAAAGTACAATTAATAAAAAAAACTACCCGTCGTCGTCCGTTAGATGGATGTCTAAGTTTGTGGCAACATGTGTCGTAAGATCAAACTTCAAATGAAAGTGTGTGGTTTCGTTCCGCAGTTCCATTATAATATTATCGGAAACAACTGGATGGTAGGCGGATCCGCAATGTGAACCGGTGAGATTGCATTTTCGTCATCTTTTAATATCATATTGTGTAATATGATACACACGTACATCATGTTCTTCAACTTTTTCACCTTCATTTGACGTGCCGGTCGTGCAATTATGACCCATTTAGCTTTCAATACGCCGAATGCTCGTTCGACGTCTTTCCTTGCCCCCTCTTGTGTTTTCTTGAACTTTTTTTTTATTCACGTCCGTTGGATAAGAATATGATTTCACAAACGTGGACCAAGAAGGGTATATGCCATCGGCAAGATAGTAACCCCGCTTGTATTGATGGCCATTAACAAAAAATGGGCACCTAGGAGCGGTTCCATGCAACTCATTTGTGAACAATGGAGATTGATTGAGCACGTTTATGTCATTGTTCGACCCGACAATACCAAAATATGTGTGCCAAAACCACAAATCATTTGACGCAACTGCTTCGAGTATGACAGTTGGGTACTCGTGATCATCTCGGTGATATTGACCCCTTAAACTAGTGGGACAGATTCTCCAAACCCAATGAGTACAATCGATACTACCAAGCATCCCGGGAAGTCCGTGCTTATCACCGTGTGCTTGGTATAAAAGTGAAATATCTTGACTAGTTGGTGCACGCAAGTATTCATGACCGTATAGAATAACAATAGCATTTGCAAAAATACTCAAGACATTCCCTAGAGGTTCTTGTAGACATACATAAATATTCGTCATATGAATCGAGAATATTACATGTTGCGAGTTGTTTTATGGTCGATGTGCATTTTTGAAGTGGAGTGAAACATTGTTTCTTCCGTGCGTCTTGACTAACTTAAAAGTATTCAAAATTTGCGTTAATGTCGTCAACTATTTTTAAAAATAGTGGCTTCGACATACGGAATCTATTTCTAAAAGCTTCCTCTTTGAATTTTGGATTCTCAACAAAGTAATCTGCCATTAGAGTTTCATATGCTTGGACACGATCACGTTCCACATGTCGGCGAGTCGATCTTGCAGTGTCTTCAACCTCGACTGCTTGAACAACGGGGTTTAAAAATTCAAGACTACTCGAGTCCGACGACGACGAACTATTAGATGATTCCGGGATGTAAATAGCGCACTTAAACATTTTGATATTTATTTGTGAGAGAATATGTAAATAATATTGTGTAAAGATATATATATATATATATATATATATATGTGTGTGTGTGTGTGTGTGTGTGTATTGAGAGAAAATTATTTTTTTTATTTAAAGACCCCAACCCCCCCCCCACTCCCCAACGGCTAGATAACGTTCACTTCAAGCTGGTTCCAGCGGGTATTAAAGCCCGTGCCACTGAACCCGCGTGAAGCCCGCAGGCGTTGCGGCGGTGTAGCCTGGCCAACCCGGGGAACCCGTGTGAAGCCCGCTCGTCTAGTGGTGCACAAAACGGTTTTTTAACCCGAACCGGTTTAAAAGATAGGGGTGTCAATGCCCTCAGTGTGTCCACAGGATCTTTTGTAGTCCAAAATGGTGGTGTCCCTGCTGACGCGTCACCGGTTTATTGCTTGAAAAACGCGAAAAATAACATGTTAGCCATGCCCAATTTGTCCCAAGTTGAAGCATTGATTCAAGCCTACTCACCTGTGATTTATTTTCATCCTGATGAGGAATACTTTCCCTCCTCAGTCAACTGGTTTTTCCAAAATGGAGCTTTGTTGTATGAAAAGGGCAAGGAGACTGAACCAAGCCCGATACAACCCGATGGCTCGAACCTACCTCAAGGGGGCTCTAACGATGAATCATATTGGTTAGACCTACCTACCGATGATTCGGCTAAAGAAAGGATCAAGAAAGGTGATTTGGCACATTCTTGTGCTTATTTTCACATAAAGCCTATGTTTGGAGGGACATTTACCGATATACCCGTGTGGGTGTTTTACCCGTTTAATGGTCCGGCAAGGGCAAAATTGGAAATTTTTAATGTTACCCTAGGAAAAATAGGTGAACATGTTGGAGACTGGGAGCATTTGACATTGAGGGTTAATAACTACAATGGGGAGTTAAGAAGTGTTTAGTTTTCAGAACATAGTGGAGGACAATTGATTGATGCTTTAGACATTGAGTTTGAAAATGGGAATAAGCCTGTGGCCTACGCGTCGTTGCATGGCCACGCGTTTTACTCGAAGCCCGGGTTGGTTTTACAAGGAAGTGGCGGGATAGGGATACGAAACGATGCCTCCAAGGGCCAAAGGATGATGGATACGGGAGACACGCCAATGGTGGTGGCGGCCGAGTATTTGGGGCGAGCGGTTGTTGAACCGCCCTGGTTGAACTATAGTAGAAAATGGGGTCCAAAAATAAGCTATGACATTAGAAATGAGATCAACAAAGTGAGGAAGGTTTTGCCAAATGTGTTAAGAGGTGCATTTGACAAATTTGTTGGGAGGCTTCCTAATGAACTATTGGGTGAAGAGGGTCCTACAGGCCCTAAAATGAAAAATAATTGGAGTGGGGATGAGAAATATTAATTATTTTATTACTAATAGTTATCATAACTTGTGTAATTATTAATTAACTCATCAATTGAATCATGCCACATATTTTCATTTTTAGCCACTCGTGCTCTATTTTTAGGGTTTTTGAGTCTCTATTATACATATAGACAACTCTCTATTTGGAGAGTGTGTGTTCTTTATGGATCCTTGAGTATATTGCACACCCATGAATTAATCATCCATGGGGTTTGATGAAATATGTGATGATTGATGGTGTTTATCTTCTTTTCTTTTTTTAAACGTCAAACGTTACTACTACTCTACTTTTACACCAATAATCTTAAACTACACCATTGTCCAGGTTTGAACCTGAGACCTCTCCTCTAAGATACATATGTTTCTACCAAATGGGCTAGCGTTGTTTATTATTCATCATCACACTCGCCTACCTCTTATTCTTTGATTGTTTTTATTAAAATGATTTAAACGTGTTAGTGTTAGTTAGGAGTATTCCGTTTCTAAATCTTGTATGTTTAATGATTTTTTCCTAATATTTTCTCTTTTTATAATTAAAATATAGCTTGATCAGCAGAAATAATTTGAAACACTTGTAAAATATTTTTTCAGATACGCGATGGGGTAGTAAATCAAAACGTTAAAACGGAAGAAGAAAAGAAAAAAACTTATCAAACGAAAATGTAAAAAAGAAAATATAAAAAAATTGTTATCCCAGGAATTGAACCCAGGTTGATGTTCCAATGGGTTTGTGTGCTCCGACACAACAATCCCAACGAAGTATGACTTGTAGAAACTTTTCAAAAACTATTTTTATAAAGTAAAGTAACTTTGTTTTAATTAAAAAAAAAGACTCGAATCAAAAATCTACATCTGGTTTTCACGCAGATAAGGAATAAGAACTGAACACGTCTTCCTTAATTGTTTAGTTAGTAATGTTGATGTTTGTTGCGTGAATTTTTTCTAAAAATTGACATGATTATTAAAATATAGTGTGACTAAAAAATTGTTTTAAATCATTGTTTTCAATAAACAAAATCAGACACCGCTGTGAAATCTTTTTTGTCGTAATTGTTTTTCAAAACTGTTAGAGAATTTTTTTTTTTTTTGTCACCACTACAAGAAACTTTGGCAGATTCGTCAGGGCAATCTCGACGACATATGTCGTCGTTTTTGGTGAAACAATATCGACAACACCTCATCGTACATGGTCATAATTCACTTTTTGACTTTTTTCAATTTTTTTCTCGACGACATGTCGTTGTTGATGGTCAAGCAGGAAGGACTGAAAAGTTTTGGCTCTCATCCTAGCTTTGTTACAACGACATGTCGTCGTTTTGGTATTATTATTTTTTTCTTTTTTTTGCCCGGAGAAATAAGTGTTATTTTTTATTTCTAGAAATTACCTATTCGACGACATATCGTCGAGATAGGTATTTAATAAAAATTATTTTTTATTTAATAATTAAACTAATCAAAAAAGGACTTAATCTCGACGACATGTCATTGAGAAAAGTCTTTCCAGATTATATCCTCACGGGTTGGACCAAAGAGCCTCATTTCTTCCCCATTTTCTCTCATACTCCTCCTCTCGGCTGCCACCATAATTTCCGACCGTTTCACTTGTTTTGACATCGTGTTCCACCTCCACCACCACTAGTCATCTTGTTCAAGTGATATGTATATTTTGACTTTTTTTGAGTAATTGTCCATAATTAGTGAAAAAAAATTAATTGAAATCATGTGTAGATGAGGTTTTTAAAAAAGTGAACGGATTAGAAGCTAGAGTGAGGCTTTCTCGACGAAATCTCGTTGTTTCAAGAACAAATTTGAACGTAATATGTATATATTTGTGTGAAATTGAGTGTATGAACATAGATGAAGATATTGTTCTTATTTATTTTTTTTGTGAAGTGTATCGTTTGTATGAATATAAATGAATGTATGTATGTATATATGTTACTAATTCGAACACAAACCGTTTCACTTGTTTTGACCCGAATATTTTTATATATTATTTATTTGGGTATTTGTATGAATATATATGAAGAGGAAGGATCAAGAGAAAACCACTAAAATCCAATCAAATAATTTATAGATTTTTTATTTTTTTAATTTATTTGTAAGTGTATTAATATAATATTACACAATTTATTAAAAAATCATTTTACGTATTGTGTTTTACGTATACGTAACCGTAATTTTTTTGTTTTCTATTTACGTATACGTAACCCTACGTGTTACGTATACGTAAGCCAATACTTAAATGATTTTTTGGTAAAAATGTGTAATATTACATTGATACTCTTATAAATAAATAAATAAAATAAATATTATTATATGATTGTTTAAAATTGGTTTTTTTAGTGGTTTTATTAGTTTTCGTCTAACTATGTGGTTTTCTCTGAACCCTACCCTATAGATGAATATATTGTTGTCATTTATTTTTTGTCAAATGTATAGTCTGTATAAATATATATGAATGTATGTATGTATATATTTAACCCGTTTTGATTTTTTATTTGTAACAAATATGTAGGATTTCATGTTTAGCTTTATCTTACATTTCGATTTTGACCCTACCAAAAAGGTAATATGATATGTGATATTTTATATATATATATTTCATGCATGTTTAATATCTATTTTAAGTGTTTTATTGATAAATTCAACTGAGCCGGTTCTTAATTAGTTTATATATGAATTTGATAGGTTTCAATTGAATATGAGCTTAAACCAATAATTTAGTGACTAAAGCTGAAATTGGAGAACTGTAGAGAGTACAACATCTTTTGATCAAATGATTAACTAATGGGCTAGATTAGAATTACATGGACTCTTTTAGAATTTAATTAAGTTGATTGGGCTAGCTTAAAAACATATTAAAAGAAAAGAAAAAGAGAAAATAAGATATATATTGGTGATTGCGGTGGAATCGAGGGAAGCAACAGACGGCAAAGGAACCATTGGAATTTGGAAAAGAGTAATTTTGGAGGTGTGATTGTGCAGAGTTTTCGAGGAGGTCAAACTAAACCAAAAGTGAAATTTGTTTGCTTTGGCGGCTGTTGTGGACGCAAGCAGGAGGAAAGCATATACAATTGAAACTAGTAACGTTTGATTTTATCGTTTACGTTATAAATTTAGAACCAATTTATTTTGTTTTATTCTTCATGAGCATGAATAACTAAACTTGTTTACTAGCTAGATTAGGATAATTATTGACATGGTTTGAATGTTTTTCTGTTTTTAATTACATGTATGACGAATGCTATCGTCAAGGTTACTACTTTATTGATTATGAATGTGTATGAATGTTGAATTTTTAATAATATTGCATTAACTTGTTCCGCTTGTCATCTTGTCCGTTTCCTATGTGTGTTTCGAGTTTTAGGTCATTTGGTGTTTTTGGTCTAAACGATTTGATCGGTCGTAGGAGCAGTTGTGTGGGTCTTTAAAAATCAGTGTTTTACCAACCTTGAGTCTGAGAGGAGATAGGTTATCGGGTTATCCTCTGGTTTTGGTGGTTTGGGTAGCAGTTGCAGGAGAATGAACTGTTCAGATTATCTTTATCACTTGCAATTCCGTGTCATAGTTGGTATTTTTTTTAGTGCTTATGTGACATCCCTGATTTTTATGCCTGATCCTATAATCCTACCTTGTAACCTTGATTGATTTATTATACAATGAACATTTTTATGCTTCATATCACTTGTGATATCATTTCATTTCAAATTTCCAAGTCTAGTCTAAAACGAGTATTCTATTGCGCATAGAACGGCTTGCGCATTATATTTTGATTCTATATCTGATTCTGGTATAGTAGCTTTGGATCCCTTAGACTCTAACCTAATAAAAACAGTTCAAGTTTGTAACTTCGTTTGACTAAAATATAATTTCAAAGGTAAAAGTTACACATACGTAAATTTTAGGGTTTCTTTTGTAATGTCTTCGAAATCTGGTTAATTTTTTTAAATTCAATCATATATCATTATTATTAATATAATTTTCAAAATTTTAAGTTTATATATTATTATTTATTATTTAAATTAATAAAATCAATTAATTCCTTTAAACTTATCCAAAATGAATTAAAACCATTATTTTTATTCTTAAATCTTATCCTAATCCATTCCATCCATTAACTAACTAATTTTGAACTCAATCCTATCATCCATATCCTCAAAATTTTGTGAACTAACCCCTATATCCATTATTCAAAAGTTTTATAAAAAAAAATTCTAAGATTTATAAACCTATGTTTATCACCTTTGTTATCCTAATAAAAAAACCTAACCAACTTTCCCCCTTTTTCCTCTCAAACCCACCCTATAAATAGAGCCTTAAACCTCATTCATTCTTCACACCTCAACAATCATCTAGGGCTCTCTAGCAACTAAAAGTTGTTCTTCTCATCTTTTGGAAGATTCTAGCTTAAATCCTTCCATTCTAAGTAAGTTCTTCTTATGTTCTTGCTTGTTCATACTTTTCTTTTCAAAAATTCCTCATAACTAGCTAGATCTATGATTCCCTAGCATGTTTATGTTATAATCATAGAGCTATCGAAGATCAAATGCCCTATTTTAATTAAATTTGTTCAAACTTTTATTTAAAAACTTGGTTTTGATCTTTCTTGTTCCTTTCAATTTCAAAAATCATGTTTTTACTAAAACTCCTTATCTTCAAATTAAACCCCTCTAATAATTAACTTATTTCATTTCTATCTTTACTAAACTTTTATTTTCACTTTAGCCCTTATACTTTTCAAACTTACCAAACAAACCCTAAACTTGGTCAAGTATACAAATAGGGTAACTTTCAAACCAGTATGTAGTTATCTGACAAACATTAAAGTTCTGGCGAGGAAAAGACGGGGTTCCGATCCAACCAACTCTTTCCTGGGAACTTTTATGTTGGAGGTACTACTCTGGAATGATAACCACTCTAGTGTACAACAACCACTTTCAACTAATTACATTGTCAACCCCTCGACTATCCTTAACTTGTTTCTAACGTAACAAACTTAACTTAGGGAGTCGTTAAGGCATTCGATCCAAGTTAATACAAGTTCAAGTTCAACCCTTTCATTTGCAAGGTGAGATACATAGCCCCTTTTACTTTTTAACTTTGGGGTGGAAAACATGCTCGTATATCAAAGGTTGTTCAAACTATATCAAACTCAAATACTACCTTTTCAATTTCAATAACAACTTTCTATACTTGTAAACTTAAACGGTTTTATACACACTCTACAACCATTAACTTGGGATAAGCCAACGGGAGTAAGTCATAGATCTATGGGCCTGACATACCTATCTAGTTCTTGAGTTGACGAGATACGATATCAACTTGAGACTAGATATACAGAAACTGCAAAACTTGTTATTCATGCTATATCAATTCTATGGGAACCCAATCTTGTCATTAGGTTTGGTTGAATCGATGTATAAAAGTTTGTTTACTTGTTATTGAATCTTGTTTATGAATTGCACAAATCTTCATTATCTATACTATGTAATTACTTAAACCTATGTTCTCACCGGCTTTATAGCTGACATATTTTAGCATGTTTTTCAGGTACTAATAACTAGGTTGCTGTTACAATCACGCTAGGACTTCTAGACTTGGCTCTAGGAGATTTAGTTATTATAAAGTTTAATAAAGACTATTTGTTTATCTATTTTATTTGGTTGTGTGTTTTTAAAACAATGTAATGCAATTATTCGGTTAATTTAATAGTATTTCTTTTAATCATTGTGATGATTTCAATTCGTCACCCCTCGCGTAAATTCCGCCATCGGTGGGGGTGTGACAGATTGGTATCAGAGCCAGGTTATAGAGAATTAGGTTGCTTGAGAATAAACCTAGTCTATAACCCTAGAATTTCCCTATTAAGAAGTTACTTTTACTTTGTGTCTAACCTTATGTGTTTAACTTATCTCTAACCTCCCTTCTTCTAGCCATGGATAACTTCATCGACCTAACAAGGAAAAGTATAGCAACCCCAAGCTCAATCAAGTGGACACATGAAGCTCGAGACATGAACAACCCACTAGTCGTTATCGCCTGGTGAACGTACGCTTTACACGACCGGTGGAACCTAAGGAGATTAGAGCTGGAACTACCAAGTCTTCGATCATCCGAGACATAGAAGACGGAGCTGAGACGATTCCTAAATCACTCTCTTAAAGACCAAGGATCTAATTGGTGGATCGAAGGACAGTGTGTAATCTGGAAGAGTGGGTACCTGTACACGAAGGGCTCTGTCTAGGAAAGGCGTGGCGCATAAATCCCTTTGGACCTGTCACTCTTTCCTGGGAAATCTTGGTGTGAGTATCGCTTATAGGCTAAAACACACTCTCCTACCATCTACCATGCAGATCTAGAGTTTTGATTAGTCAATTAATTCTTTCTATTTTCAATTCAGGACATTAAGTGGTTATATGTGCTTATGTCTTTATCTTTCCTTATTTGTAATTAAACAACTTGATTATGAATAAAATTCCTATTTTGATTATCTTGCGACTCTATCTATCGTTTCTCATCAATCAACACTATGCTTCTATCCTATTCGATTCCGGAGCGGACAAAAGTTTTGTCTCAACCGAGTTTGAATCTTTGCTTAGCTCTAACTTTGTTAAACTAGATACTACTTATTCTGTTGAGTTAGCTAATGGAGATCTAATACATGCCAATACTATTTTCCGAGGTTGTACTTTAACACTTGACGATCATCCGTTCTCAATCGATCTTATCCCTATCCAACTTGGAAGCTTTGACATAGTGGTAGGAATGGATTGGCTATCCACCAACCATGCTGAGATCATTTGTGCTGAGAAACTAGTCCGTATTCCCCTTAAATCTGGAGATACTTTGACTATCCATGGAGAGAGGTCTGGGAAGAACCTAAAGATCATTTCATCTATGAAAGCCCGTAGCTTACTGAGAAAACCCACTACTATGGCATTCTTGGCCCACGTTGTGGAAAAGAAGACTGAAGGAAAGAAACTGCAAGATGTCCCTATCATTAAAGACTACCCGGAGGTCTTTCCTGATGATTTGCCCGGACTACCTCCTATCAGACAAGTAGAGTTCCGGATTGACCTTGTACCTGGTGCAACGCCTGTTGCCAAATCCCCTTACCGCTTAGCCCCATCAGAAATGAAGGAGCTATCCAGTCAGCTTCAAGAATTATTAGACAAGGGATTTGTCCGACCGAGTTTCTCACCTTGGGGAGCTCAGGTTTTATTTGTCAAGAAGAAAGACGGATCCTTTCGGATGTGCATTGACTATAGAGAGCTCAACAAACTAACCGTCAAGAATCGGTATCCACTACCGAGGATTGATGATTTGTTTGATCAATTACAAGGAGCCGCCTGTTTTTCAAAGATTGATCTACGCTCTGGTTATCATCAACTTCGAGTGAATGAAGAAGACATACCCAAAACCGCCTTTCGAACCCGCTATGGACACTATGGGTTCGTAGTTATGCCATTTGGACTAACCAATGCACCCGCGATATTCATGGACCTCATGAACCGTGTTTGTCGACCTTACCTAGATAAATTTGTCATTGTTTTCATAGATGACATCTTGATCTATTCCCGAACCAAGACCGATCATGAGAAACACCTCAAACTTATCCTTGAGCTTCTAAAGAAAGAGCAACTCTATGCTAAGTTCTCTAAGTGTGAGTTTTGGCTTAGTGAAGTTCAATTCTTAGGTCATGTGATCAATGACAAGGGTATCCATGTTGACCCTGCCAAGATTGAAGTAGTCAAGAACTGGAATGCACCAAAGACTCCCTCAGAGGTTCGCTCATTTCTGGGTCTAGCGGGGTACTATCGAAGGTTCATCTCGAACTTTTCGAGAATTGCTCTGTCACTCACTACTCCGACTCGAAAAAACCATACTTTTGACTGGGGACCAAAACAGGAAGATGCGTTCCAGTTGCTTAAGCAGAAGTTATGTGATGCACCCATTCTGAATTTACCAGATGGCAACGAGGACTTTGTTGTGTACTGTGACGCATCCAACCAAGGCCTAGGTTGTGTCCTTATGCAACGAGAAAAGGTCATTGCATACGCATCGAGACAGCTTAAGATCCATGAAAAGAACTACACTACTCATGATCTTGAGCTAGGTGCTGTAGTGTTTGCTTTAAAGATCTGGAGACATTACTTATACGGTACGAAATGTGTTATCTACACCGATCATAAAAGCTTACAACACATATTCGATCAGAAGGAGTTAAATATGAGACAGAGGCGTTGGGTGGAACTACTAAATGACTATGATTGCGAGATTCGCTATCACCCGGGTAAAGCTAACGTAGTAGCCCACGCTCTCAGCAAAAAGGAAAGAATCAAACCCTCACGCACTCGTGCGATGGGAATGATTATACATACTAGTCTCAAAGCCCAAATCCTTCTAGCCCAAAGGAAAGCACTTGTCAGGACGGATCTAAAGGATGAATTGGCAAGCATTGCTGAACATCAATTGGAGTCCAAGACCGATGAAATTCTTTACTTCATGGGTCGAATGTGGGTTCCTAATTTTGACAATCTCCGAGAACTTATCCTAAATGAAGCTCATAAGTCTCACTATTCTATTCATCCAGGTTCCGATAAGATGTACTTAGATCTGAGGAAATGTTATTGGTGGTCTGGAATGAAGAAAGACATAGCGTTGTATGTTGGAAGATGTTTGACCTGTCAAAAAGTCAAAGTTGAGCACCAAAAACCATCTGGCCTACTCCAGCAACCCGAAATCCCTCAATGGAAATGAGATCATATTTCCATGGATTTCATTACTAAGCTTCCTAAAACATCCGGTGGGCATGACTCAATTTGGGTCATAGTCGATCGCCTGACTAAATCCGCTCACTTCCTACCAATCCGAGAAGACTATAAAATGGAGAGGTTATCCAAGATCTATATCAATGAAATCGTAGCTCGTCATGGTGTTCCACTATCCATCATCTCTGACCGAGACAGTCGGTTTATGTCCAGGTTCTAGAAATCTTTACAGAAATCCTTAGGAACACGTGTGGATCTTAGCACGGCTTATCACCCTCAGATTGATGGCCAAAGCGAACGAACCATACAAAATCTTGAGGACATGCTACGAGCATGTGTCATCGACTTTGGTGGAAGTTGGGATAATCACTTACCTCTGATAGAGTTCTCGTACAATAACAGTTATCACACCAGCATTCAGTGTGCACCATTTGAGGCCTTATACGGAAGAAAATGTCGCACCCCTGTTTGTTGGACTGAAATCGGAGACAGTCAGATAACTGGTCCGGAACTTATTCAAGAGACTTCAGATAAAGTATTTCAAATTCAAGATAGACTTAAAGCCGCACGAGATCGTCAGAAGAGTTATGTGGACAATAGAAGAAAACCTCTTGAATTCCAGATTGGTGATCGTGTTCTACTTAAAGTTTCCCCTTGGAAAGGAATTGTTCGATTCGGGAAAAGGGTAAACTAGCTCCTAGGTATGTTGGATCATTCAAGATCCTGGAAAGGATTGGTCTAGTAGCCTACAAACTTCAGCTACCGCAACAACTTAACTCTATCCATGACACTTTTCATGTGTCTAATCTAAAGAAGTGTCTAGCTGAAGACACTTTGCACATTCCTTTGGATGAGATCCGCATCGATAACCAACTGCACTTCGTTGAAGAACCTACTGAGATTATGGATCGTGACATCAAGAAACTGAAGCGAAGCCATATTCCAATTGTTAAAGTTCGTTGGAATTCTAAGCGTGGTCCTGAGTTCACCTGGGAACGTGAAGACCAGATGAAACTCAAATAACCTCATCTATTTCAGGATGGCACAAACTCTACTAGTTGAATTTCGGGACGAAATTCTCTTAACTAGGGGAGACTGTGACATCCCTGATTTTTATGCCTAATCCTATAATCCTACCTTGTAACCTTGATTGATTTATTATACAATGAACATTTTTATGCTTCATATCACTTGTGATATCATTTCATTTCAAATTTCCAAGTCTAGTCTAAAGCGAGTATTCTATTGCGCATAGAACGGCTTGCGCATTATATTTTGATTCTATATCTGATTCTGGTATTCATTCTTAATCTTGCTACTTATAGTAGCTTTGGATGCCTTAGACTCTAACCTAATAAAAACAGTTCAAGTTTGTAACTTCGTTTGACTAAAACATAATTTCAAGGGTAAAAGTTACACATACGTAAATTTCAGGGTTTCTTTTGTAATGTCTTCGAAATCTGGTTAATTTTTGTAAATTCAATCATATATCATTATTATTAATATAATTTTCAAAATTTTAAGTTTATATATTATTATTTATTATTTAAATTAATAAAATCAATTAATTCCTTTAAACTTATCCAAAATGAATTAAAACCATTATTTTTATTCTTAAATCCTATCCTAATCCATTCCATCCATTAACTAACTAATTTTGAACTCAATCCTATCATCCATATCCTCAAAATTTTGTGAACTAACCCCTATATCCATTATTCAAAAGTTTTATAAAAAAAAATTCTAAGATTTATAAACCTATGTTTATCACCTTTGTTATCCTAATCAAAAAACCTAACCAACTTTCCCCCTTTTTCCTCTCAAACCCACCCTATAAATAGAGCCTTAAACCTCATTCATTCTTCACACCTCAACAATCCTCTAGGGCTCTCTAGCAACTAAAGGTTGTTCTTCTCATCTTTTGGAAGATTCTAGCTTAAATCCTTCCATTCTAAGTAAGTTCTTCTTATGTTCTTGCTTGTTCATACTTTTCTTTTCAAAAATTCCTCATAACTAACTAGATCTATGATTGCCTAGCATGTTTATGTTATAATCATAGAGCTATCGAAGATCAAATGCCCTATTTTAATTAAATTTGTTCAAACTTTTATTTAAAAACTTGGTTTTGACCTTTCTTGTTCCTTTCAATTTCAAAAATCATGTTTTTACTAAAACTCCTTATCTTCAAATTAAACCCCTCTAATAATTAACTTATTTCATTTCTATCTTTACTAAACTTTTATTTTCACTTTAGCCCTTATACTTTCCAAACTTACCAAACAAACCCTAAACTTGGTCAAGTATACAGATAGGGTAACTTTCAAACCAGTATGTAGTTATCTGACAAACATTAAAGTTCTGGCGAGGAAAAGACGGGGTTCCGATCCAACCAACTCTTTCCTGGGAACTTTTATGTTGGAGGTACTACTCTGGAATGATAACCACTCTAGTGTACAACAACCACTTTCAACTAATTAAATTGTCAACCCCTCGACTATCCTTAACTTGTTTCTAACGTAACAAACTTAACTTAGGGAGTCGTTAAGGCATTCGATCCAAGTTACTACAAGTTCAAGTTCAACCCTTTCATTTGCAAGGTGATATACATAGCCCCTTTTACTTTTTAACTTTGGGGTGGAAAACATGCTCGTATATCAAAGGTTATTCAAACTATATCAAACTCAAATACTACCTTTTCAATTTCAATAACAACTTTCTATACTTGTAAACTTAAACGGTTTTATACACACTCTACAACCATTAACTTGGGATAAGCCAACGGGAGTAAGTCATAGATCTATGGGCCTGACATACCGATCTAGTTCTTGAGTTGACGAGATACGATATCAACTTGAGACTAGATATACATAAACTGCAAAACTTGTTATTCATGCTATATCAATTCTTTGGGAACCCAATCTTGTCATTAGGTTTGGTTGAATCGATGTATAAAAGTTTGTTTACTTGTTATTGAATCTTGTTTATGAATTGCACAAATCTTCATTATCTATACTATGTAATTACTTAAACCTATGTTCTCACCGGCTTTATAGCTGACATATTTTAGCATGTTTTTCAGGTACTAATAACTAGGTTGCTGTTACAATCACGCTAGGACTTCGAGACTTGGCTCTAGGAGATTTAGTTATTATAAAGTTTAATAAAGACTATTTGTTTATCTATTTTATTTGGTTGTGTGTTTTTAAAACAATGTAATGCAATTATTCGGTTAATTTAATAGTATTTCTTTTAATCATTGTGATGATTTCAATTCGTCACCCCTCGCGTAAATTCCGCCATCGGTGGGGGTGTGACAGCTTACTCCTTGCCCTTAGGTCTGTCTAGGATAGTCTCTGGGTATAGTAACGGTTGAGACTGAGATATGAAGCTGTTTTCGAGTACTTGGTGTTTTAGGGATTGGTGAGTCTGAGAGGAGATCCGCTTTCTTACCGGTGAGGTTATCTTGACCCTTATGATAGTTTGGGTGTGTAGGTGAGTCTGAGAGGAGATCCTACGTGTCTTAGCGATTCCTGAGTTAGTCTATCTTTAGAGTCGGTGTCGTACGTTTAGTTGTTCCCGAAAGCATTTAAACTAGTCAATAGGATTCCTGATCTAGGTAGTGTTTGTATCATACTTGGTTTTAGCTTCGTGTCTTAGTTCGTTTAGCCTTTTTAGTTTCTCATTTTTGTCTATTTCTTTCAGGCGTTCAAGAGTCTTAGTGTCTTAGTTGATTCTAGTTCTAGGTCTTAGTTGTTAGTTTAAATCATTCATCTATATTATTAGATTGGGATTCGATAAAGGCTTAATATCGAGAGTTGTCATCGGTGTTCACGGATTGATATCCGGTCTTGCCCATACTTGCTACATACTGAAGCGGGACACTTGCCGTTGTGTGTGGTTAGGATTGGTGATTCCTTTTTTAAAACCGTTGTGTAATTGATCTTATTTTTATATATGTAAACTGCACATCATAATACTTTTCTACTAAACAAAAAATTGTTTATGCTATATAACACATTTGTTAACTCGTTTGTCTCAAGAAAGTGTTTTAATTTATTAACTTAGCATAATATACCTATCCAATTTAATTTATTATATATAGTATACTAGTTTAGATCCCGTGTATACACACGGGTGAAAAATATCAATAAATAAAGTTTTTTTAATTTTTATGTGTATATTTTTACAGGTGTAAAAATGTATCATATACTAAGGATAGAAAACAAAACTCACATTATGTAAAAACTAATATATAATTGGGTTACGAAAACACATTAAGTACTATTTAATGTAATCTGATTTTCATTTATTATTTGATTGAAAATAAAAGTTACATAATTAGATTTTAAAGTTTCATAAAGGATAATTTAAAATAAATGTGTTTTATTACTATAATTAATATTTTCTTTAAATATATATTATTGTTAAAAGATAGAAGTGTATTAGTTAAGAGAGAAAGACGAGAAAAAAATGATGGGAATGAATATGGAGGTAACAAGTGTCCCTCCAAAACCTTTATTTATTATATAGTATAGATTATTTGAAAAATAAAATAAAAAAGAAATGGTTCGTGTTTGAATCTTACTACTCTAAAAAATGAAAATCTTTTCAGGACACGTGTCACTCTCTGGATACTCATCATCTTTATTTTTTCGCCCCTCTCTCTTATTAAATATTAGATTTTCTATTTCTCAACCCTATTAAATAATAATCTTTATATTAATAAATCTAATTACGAATACTTATTATTTAATTATAAATAGTTATTATATCATCAATCAAATGAAATTAAGATGAACTAACATTTATCAATTAAATTAAAAAAGTAATAGTCAGTTGAAAAAAAATGTTTTAAAAACTAACTTAACAGACTTTATAACTGCCACGATAAATTACATTTTTTAAAAACATATTTTGACAAATGTGTTTGTTAACAAATTACATTATATTTTATTCAACCGATGTAATATACTGGTTTATTCAACCCGTGTATTACACCCGTTTTTAAAAATATAAAATTTTTATTACTAAATATATAAAATTTTATTTATTTAACCCGTATAATATACGGGATTTTAACCTAGTTTATAATAAAGATAAACTTTAGATACCCTTTAGAAAACACTCGTCCGAAATTTTATCAAATAGAGATAAATTTTGAATTGTCCCATTTTTTGGACTGTTTTTTGAATATATTCTATCTCATTTATGATGTGTATACATTTTAACGGGTTGACTGTTCAAGAGTAGATCGGTAGTTATTTCTCATACTCTTCGAGTTTGCATTTTATACGCATACTTGGGGGGGTTAAGAGGAAATGCTATCGATTTATTCTTAAATAATCAACTCGTTAAAATGTACACATATGAGATAGAATATTCAAAAAGTGGGTTAAGATCCATCACCTTTGGATATTCTATCTGATATGGCATCAAATAATAAAAACAGTTATGACAATTGATAAGAGTTAAATTACACTGTGTGATCGTAATCATCCAGATTTCATAAAAGATCTTTAAAAGTTTATAGCCAGTGCCAAAAACTATCTTGACGATATGACAAGTTTATTGCTCATGTAAAAAACGTGAAAACATCAGTAATTCTTTGGTTCCCGTGAAGAAAACGCTGCCAGGTTTGTGGAAAAATATCGTGTCCGTTGAAGTGGAGCTCAGTAAAAGGGAGTGATCTTAAGTTATAGGCTAAAGGTGGAAGTTGGTAACGGGAATGCCACCTTCTGGCGAGACTCGTGGACGAGATATGGTCCATTTAAGGATCAATTCCCGGACATTTACAAGTTGGTGTCTAACATAGAGGCCTTGGTCTCGGCTAGTAACACATCTGATGGAGGAAATGTTTTATGGAGATGGGCGTGGAAAAAAGCCCCTTAAACTGACGTGGAATGGGCTCAAATTGGGACTTACGAACTATTAAATGGAATATAACACTTGAAAATGAAAGGCGGTGAAGGCTTGATCTCGTGGGGCGACGATGGAGGTCAAAAGATAATGATCAAGTGGTTGTTATCAAGCAATCTTTATCTTTAGTTATTTTCTTCTCTGTTTGAATTTTGAATTCCTTGTTTAGTATTCGTTTAGGAATAGGATTGAGGGTGTTATATAAACCCTTAGGAATTAGCTTTATTTTTATGAATGTTCTGATTGTTTTTCGTAAGTCAATAAAACACAAAGGAGTCGCTTGTTTGGTGAGCAAACCCGTGAGTCAGGTTTGAGTCCGGTTCGATCATCACTTGTGAATAACTTTAACACGAACATCCTTAGAAAAGTGCGGTTGAATGGTGCAAGCGACAAGCGGGCTTGGCCTAATGAGTTTGAGGTTGGTTTTTCTATTAAAAGTGTAAGATTGGAACTCTTGGGGCTGGAAAGGAGGTCGCAGATTGAGGTTGGTTTCTAGTGGAATAATTGACGACCTTGAAAGCCATTTACTTGGTTTGGTTTGCTAAATTGGGTAGCATGGCGTCGAAAGTGGGTCTGCTCGAACGGGGAGTTAATATTTTGGATACGGTTTGTCTTAGATATGGTATAGAACAGGAAACGACGGACCAATGTTTGGTGGCATATATTTGTTTCGTCAAATGCTTGGTGGCATATATGTTGAGGAACATGAATCTACCTAGTATTCTTGTAGTGCACGCTTTAAAAATGTTTTCACATAAAACACACTTCCGGTGAAAAAAAAACGGTTTGGGATCTTAAACCGGTTTTCAAACTGAACCAAACCGATTTAAGTGAAACCGATAAACATATAGACTAAAACCGGTTTGAAACCAAACCGATCCGATCCAATCCCCTCAAAACTAGTTTTAAAACGGTTTGAAACTGGTCAAATCCGGTCAAACCTCCCTTTCAAATCGAATCGGTTTGATACTGAACCGGTTTCGACTTGTGTTGACCAAACCGGTTTCGATCGGCTTGAAGTTCCGTCCCCTAACTAGTATAAAGATTATAATCAACTAAAAAAGATATTTGCGTTCAAACATTATATATGAATAGAATCTTTTCATGTTTTTTAGGATAATTAAAAAACTTAGAACCCTGATTTTATATATACATATACATACATACATACGTGTGCGTGTGGTGTTTTTTAAATAAATAAACCATCATATATCACCAGGGGTGAAACGGCACGCAGAGTTTTAAAGAAACTGCGTGGATTTCACCATCAACCACCAACAACTTAACAACGACCTTTTTGCGTCCATCTTCTTAATTATGTATTTTTCTGTGTATATAAGCAGGCATAATTAGTTGTTACATGATCAAGTGTACGAAAACCATCTTTGTAGTATCTTTTTTTTTAATAAAAATAGAAGACCGATCGATCTTGTGATCGTTGAAGCTCGATCATGGAAGAACCAGGCTTCGAGATGGAACGTAGCTTCAAAAGGTACGTTTTCGTTGTTCTTGTATATATGATATAAACTATGAGTTATGAATCATCTTAAACAATAAAATGAGATCATAATCATATGTAGGATCTCTTAATTATTTGTAGGTCAGTTACAGTATAAGTAAAAGAAATTATTCATGTTTTTAAGGTGGATATTTGAAGTAATCCAATTCCTCAACAATTTTTTCTTCTGTAAAATATGAATTGTATTTTATGATTCTATACATGTTTACACATACATATATTCTTAACCAAATTTTTTTTTGTTATAGGTGGTTTTGCAAACCACTCCTGGTTTTTAGGTGGATTTTGAAGTTTTAGTGTTTCTAGTTGAACAAGCGGTTATGAATAGTACATGTGGTGATTTGCTAGTTGAACATTGAAAGTAATAGGATAAGTAGACATCAATTTTGTTAATACTGTTTTATTCACTTTCACTGTTCAGATACGATAATTCAACTAGCTGATTATCTAGACACCATAAAAACTTCAAAACTCACCCGTGAGTGGTTTCTAAAACCACCGACAATCAAAAAAAATTCCCATGTTTTTTTATTTTCTAAAATGGTTAGATTTGCAGGATTAGTTTTCTTTTTAACAGTTGTAGGATTTTAGTTATATATCGAGATGAAATAAATGTTATGAATTGTACATTCTAACTGAAAGTTCATCGCACATCAACAACAGAATTCCAACTGTAACCCTAACAACCAATTTAGATAACCGAGAACATAACTAAAATATAGTTGGATTTATTATTTGAAATTACTTTTAATTCCATTAACCTCTAAAGTCAAGGGGTAGTGAATTAAACGAATCACCTTTACTCATAACCAAATCAATCGTATCGTTTATAACCTAAATCTGTTATAAAAACTAAAAAAATTAAAACATCATAAGTTCAGTTTCAGCTCATAACTGAACCAAACCGATTAATTTGCACTAGTAGAATAAATCTTAAGAAAAACACCCCCCTCCAAAAACATTTAATAATAAATAAATAAAACATAAATTACGTGAATTATATCTCTGAAAACTCTTTAGGAAGATCTTATTAAATTCCCTCTTGATTGAAATTATATTCGGTTTTTTTTATTAAGGTGTTAATTCCAAATCTATACTATCTAATAAATAAAGGTTTTTCAAGCCACGTGTCGTCACCATATTCGTTCTCATCATTTTTTCTTGTTTCTCTCTCTTATTAAATACACCTCTATCTTTTAATAATAATATATTTAAAAAAAAATATATTAGTTTTACTAATAAAACACAATTATTTTAAATTATCTCTTATTATAAAAAACTTTGAAATCTAATTATATAACTTTTATTTTCAATCAAATAGTAAATGAAAGTCAAATTACATTAAATTATTATTTTCGAAACCCATTTATATATTAATTTTTACACAATTTGAATTTTGTTTACTATTCATAGCATATGTAATACATTTTCACACGTGTAAAATATATACATAAAGATTTTAAATTTTTTATTTATTGATATTTTTCACCCGTGTGTAGTACACGGTTTCTAAACTAGTTATTATTTATATAAAAGAGGTTAGTGGAGCTGATTTTTATTGATACAAGGTTAAACGGAGAAAATGTAATTAAGAAGAAAATAAACTAGACACATGAAATCACTTAAATGGGTTTTGCCAAGTGTGTATTGAAATGTTTATAGGGATTATAATCAATTTATATAAAATTCAAGTGGTAGTCTACACCGTCTTATGATGCCTTTGGAACATGAGGAATGGGGTTATCTTTGGTAGAAAAAAGGCATCTATTAAATGGTTACTTGAAGATCTCAGGAACACAAGTATTCTTTGGGCAAAGAATAGGTCCGATATCAGGTCATTAAAGTGGCCCAAATGGTGTAACTTTCGGTTTTAATCTCTATGTTTGCTTTTGTTTTGCTTAATTGTTGTACTTTGTCATTCTAGTACCATGCTAGATTGGTCTCTTTTTTATGATATTTCTTCCCCCTTCCAAAAAAAAAACAAGATTCATATAAAATTGTAAATTGTCAAAAGATATGCATACACAAACAAAATCAAAGAAGCTAACTAGCGTCATATAGACCTCGTTTTCTCCTAATTTATCTCATCATTCGTCCACAAATTAGGCATATAATTATGAAAGAGAAGCATACGGATTTGAAGGCGGATAGAGAAGCAATTGAGATCGATATCTCGTCAGTGAATAAATCTAAGAAACGCAGCAGTCGCGATGGTTTGATTGAGGGTTTGCAGCATGAGAGAGGTTGTTTGACGATCGAAGAAAGAAGACGGCATTTGCATGGTCCGGTACACACGACTTTAACATATAATTATTACTGTAGTAACCGATATCCCATTTTTGTTAAAAGTATAATTATCATGAAAATATGTATATTTATTCTATTCACGTATAATATTAATTCAACACACTTTAAAATTACATTTTACCCCACTTATTTTGATTTGTTATTCACATACTAGTGCTATACCCGCGCGCGTTACGGCGCTAAACCGTTAAAATTAACGTTCTGAAAACTTTATACAATCAAATAAAAAAATAACATCGACGTTCTCAATTCCAAGGTTTACACATGTTACTATAGGTTCAATGTTAGCGAACTGCAAAGATATTGTGAGGGTTAACTTTATAAATCATATTTATTTATAAATTATTTAGAAAAAAAGGAAATAAAGTTTCTTTATTAAAAACATTATTAAGTGAAATTATCTTATACATAATTATCCACTAACTTAACTACATTAGGGTTGATGGCGGACTTTTAAAATTTTACAAATTGACCAATTAATATGTCATTTTTGTTTATTTTTCAAAGCGTTCAAATATGTGATATGAACGAAATTGTTTTAAAATGACAACCCATCATTATTTATTAACTTTATGAGATGTGTTGTTTATTAAATAAATATAACTTTATGTATGGACTTTTATCAAAAAAAAAATTGTTAGTGGGTGGGTGCTGATTATACGAAGACCTAAAAAATGAGAATACGGTTGCTTTTCTATATGTGTATTTGAAAAACAGTCAAAGTAGTCGGATCTTATATCATTGAATTTAAGATTTTTATTTTAGCGGCGTATGTTGAGATATTGTCAACATATTGTTGAGATCTAAAGGGTTATTGTCAACATATTGTTGAGATGTTGTAGCCTTATCAAGGATCCAGTTTTCTGGAAATTTCTTCTGGTAGTTATATTAGACTTACCAAAATTAGTTTCTATTACTATTGTTTCATTTAATGGTTTATCGACCATTCTACACTGAGGATTTAAAGTTTATAATATATTCTATAACAGATACAGATAACCTCTGAACCTGGAGCATAGTTATAACCATGAGTTTTAACGTTTAAAGTTAAAGCGTCTGATATATTAACATCTGATAAAGATAATTGTAAATTTGGATAAACATTAAAATAGACTGGTCCATGAGCCAGACTAGTTTGGACAATCCCTATTAGAGATTGTTTCCAGTCAAGATTTCTAGCATCTCTTAGAGCTGCTACAAAGCTTTCTGAAAGACCTTCTAAGGTCAAAGGTTTGAATGCTATCTGCACTAAACCTATATGAAGGAATTTATAATCTTCTTATATTTATTTAAATCTTTATTTGACAATAGTTTAATTACCATGTCTTCTTTATTTAAAGAAAATGTTTCTTCAGTTGTTTTTACAACTTGTTTCAATCCTAATTTTTTAAAATTTCATAATTTATAAATTAGTTTATGTTCCATTTTTGGAATAGTCTATTTGTTTAATAAATCAAGATTATGAGGAATTTCATATTCCTTTTCAATACTGTTTTTAACAGTATCATTGCTTTTTAGAATATTCATTTTTAATGAATACGAGTAAGTGTTGATCTATACAGTCAAACTTGAACAAACTTTTTTATTTTAAGAGCAATTGGCTCTGATACCATTTACAGATCTTTACCTAACTATACAAAAAAAAACTTAAAATAAAAAATCATAAAAGTTACATAAGTATAAATGATTTATAATAAACCTGTTTTTATTTTATACATTTTTTATTGATTACATTATCTCATATTATTATATTATATCTATATTTATTAAACAACGAAATGAATAGGGTTTTTTTTGTCTTTTTGTGTGACGTGCACAAGTTTTCTTTGCACGCTATTTTTTCTCTGTTATCTGAGAGCATTCACAGCAATTTCCCCATATGTTTGTGAGTGGGGTTTTCTATATTTTAGGAAGTTAGTTTTAAGTGGTTGTAAGTAAAGAAGAGATAAAAGTATAAATTTTTTGTATATTTTGGGAAAACACTATTCACCTGCATAATTTTTTTAATATTTTTTGAAAGTGTTGTGAGTGGAGAAGAGAGAAAAGTTAATGATAAATGTATAAAAATCTATTATTTAATTGAAAATAAGAGAGAAAAGTTAGTGATTTTTAGTGTAATCATAGAGATGGTTGCATTTCTCTGTTAAAATATATTCCTTTTTTTAAGAAGAGGTTGGGATGACGACTTGTCCGACTGGATTGTAACAAAAAGTGTGAAAATCTGCATCTTGGTGGGGCAATCCGGATGGCTACGTGAAAGGAACAACGATTTCTCTCACGTTGCAACCGACTGAATTGCAGTCATGGTGGATTTGTTTTTCTTTGTTCAATTTTTTGTGTTTAGGTCCTTGCTTTTGCACACATTTTTTTTCTTCTTTTTCCCAACGACGCAAGGCCTTCTAAATTCTTTTTCCGTTTCTTTGTTTCAGGCTGCTCCTTCAGTTTTCATTTGCTATTTGTGGTTCTATGGTCTTTGCAAATGGTTTGTGACAAAATGTTAATTATGTCTTATGCACATTGATATATCATCTATAATTAACTAAAACCCTACTATCAGTGAAACAAAAAGACCACAATATCAGATTGAAAAAATCATGAAAAACAAGCACACATCTTTTGTAGTATGGCAGTAAAACGCCAAACCGACAAGAAGGTCAAAAAACAGCCAGTTTTGTAATATTGTTGTAAAACGACAAGCTGATAAGAAGTTTCAAAAACAAGTGGTCTTTTGTACTGTGTATGTTAGCCCACCTAATATGGCCATAAATATTATTCAGTCAAACACTTCTATCGCTCATGTAAGAAACACTTCTACAGCTGATGTAAAAAATACATATATGCAAACCTTTACGATGGATATATTATCACTATGTATGATAGAAAATTTTTATAGCGCACGATAAACAGACTGATAACAAGAAAATTGCTCGCCGTAACGCGCGACGGGGATACACCTAGTTTTATTTATTTATCCATTTATTGATTTAGGATTATTACTTTATACCGGGCTTATTTTATATTTTCTAAAATATATATATCAAAAAATATTTTCATAAAAACGTTTCTTTTAAAAAATTATTTGGTATAAATCTTAAACCAAAGAGTGAAATCTAACTAAATTCATTTGGGTGGTGTGCACTTTTAAAGCTGGTCAGTGATTAGCGATGGAAAATTTCATACAAGATCGATTTCATTCGAGTCTTTTTAGTATTTTACGAAACTACTGATGGATAGATCTTATAGACCTTAATAGATCTTGTCATGTGTTATTGAGTTGGTTTAGGTTACTCAAAGTCACAAAATATCATAAAAATCATTTTGTTGTTAATGATATATGTATGATTTTATTAATACCTAATGGGCATTGTCATGTGTTACAAAGCTAGTTTAGATTATACAAGGTTACATTAGGTCATAAACAAGTCATTTTGTGTTAATTTGCATTAGGGGTGTTTGGGATTACTTATTGAAACTACTTATTAACTTATTAATTTTTATAAGTTAAAAAGATGTTTGAGTAATTTGACTTTTGTTTCTACTTTTAACTTTTTAAAGAAGGAAAAAGGAGTTTTTAAGAAATAAGGAGTGACTTACTTTTCAAAACTTCTTATGACTTTTTTATAAAAGTCAATAAAGATATTAAAATAAGTAATCCCAAACACCCCCTGATCACAGATAAATACATGACGTGCCTTGATGCATAAAAATATTTTTGTACTAAACTACATATCTAGATCTATCTTATAGATGCACCTTATCACGTGCATCCACTACAAGGAAATGACCCTGTGTCGTCGTCGCCTATACCGACGACACTTGTCGTCGGCATAGGTCACCCTATAGCGACGACATGTCGTCGCTATAGGTGAAAACCAGAATTTTGAATGGGACACACTATACTGACGACATGTCGTCGCTATAGGGTTGAGGCAGATTGGAGGGAAAGCTGGTGCCCAATGAATTTTTGGGGAAAACCATGTAGTCGGTATAGGGTAATTTTGATTTTCTTTTTGTATTTTTTAATATAATATTTTTTTCTTCGGTCAAATTTTTTTTTTTAAATTAGAAAAAATCTGGGATACCCTATACCAACAACATGTCGTCGGTATAGAGTTTTTTCTTTATTTTCCGGTCAAAACCCTACGAAGCCTATACCGACGACATGTCGTCGGTACAGGGACCTAGTGCGCCGACTTTCGAGCCTATACCGACGACATGTCGTCGCTATAGGGTTGAGGCAGATTGGAGGGAAAGCTGGCGCTCAATGAATTTTTGGGGAAAACCTATACCGACGACATATCGTCGGTATTGGGTAATTTTGATTTTCTTTTTGTTTTTTTAATATAATAATTTTTCCTTTGGTCAAATTTTTTTTTTTTTAGATTAAAAAAAATATGGGATACCCTATACCGACGACATGTCGTCGGTATAGAGTTTTTTACTTTATTGACCAGTCAAATCCCTACGAAGCCTATACCGCCGACATGTCGTCGGTACAGGGGACCTATTGCGTCGACTTTCGAGCCTATACCGACGACATGTCGTCGCTATAGGTCTCAGCGCGAATTAACCGAGGAAACAGCTTTCTGCTTCTCATTTCCACCAAAAAAATCCCCAAATCACTCCATCTCTCTCTCCGGCGATTTCTCGATTTTTGGGTATTTTGTGGAGCAATCTTCACCAATCTCTTCGGTTTTGAGGTGAGTTAACATCTATTGTTCAACCTTAACAAGAAAATCAACATTTTGGTGTTTTTCGCGTAATTTCTTTGATTTTTGTTAGGTGTTTGAAGCTTTAACCATTTTTAAAGGATTTCAAGCTGAGAGGAAGCTAATTTACAAGCTTGGTTAGTAATTTTTCTAAAAATTAGGTTTAGATGTATGTTTGTATGTATATGTTTGTGTTTATTTGTATGTATGTATATATATGGTTTAGATGTATGATTTTATAAATAGTTTTTGAAATTTTATGATGGAATTAGGTTTAGATGAAACTTGAGAATTTGGACATTTATATATGTATGTATGTATTTTTATGTATGTAATTGTGTTTGTGTATGTAATTTTAGAATTTGGGCATTGTTGTGTTTTTTTGTATGTATGTATATATGGTTTAGATGTATGATTTTATAAATATTTTTAAAATTTTATGATGAAATTAGGTTTAGATGAAATTTGGGAATTTGGGCATTTATATATGTATGTTTGTATATAATATGTATGTATATATGTGTATGTGTGTTTGAATGTATTTGTATTATGTTTATGTATGGAATTGTGTTCATGTGTGTAATTTGGGAATTTGGGTATTTGTTTATGTGTGTTTGTAAAGGCTATGTATGTATATATGTGTATGTGTGTTTGTATGTATTTGTATTATGTTTATGTTTATGTATGGAATTCTGTTTATGTATGTAATTTGGGAATTTGGGTATTTATTTATGTATGTTTGTAAAGGCTATGTATGTATATACATGTATGTATGTATTTTTATGTATGTAATTGTGTTTGTGTATGTAATTTTAGAATTTGGGCATTTATTTATGTGTGTTTGTATATAATATGTATGTATATTTGTATGTATGTTCGTATGTATAATTATGTAATTGTATGATTTGTATGTATATAATTGTGTATGTATTTATGTAATTGTGAATGTATGTATATATCTTTGTATGTATATGTAACTTTGTTTAATTTTGTTGCAAGTTCGGAACTCATTGCGGTTGGAGAGGTGTGAATAACATCTTATTTGTGTTTCATTGAATTTTTTTAAGGTACGCATCCCGACTTTTATACCTTTATGTACGTCTCATGTTGGGTACACTAGTATGTTTATTTAGGATAACTCTTTAAAATATACCCGTCCGAAATTTATCTAATAGAGATAAATTTTAGGTTGTCCACTTTGGGACTGCTTTTTGAATATCCTATCTTATTTAGGATATGTATATATTTTAACGGGTTGACATTTAAGAAAAAAATGGTAGATATTTCTCCTTACTCCTTCGAGTTTGCGGTTTATCTGCATACTTGGGGAGTTAAGGTGAAATGCTGTTGATTTTTTCTTAAATAGTCAACTCGTTAAAATGTATACATATGAGATAGAATATTCAAAAAGTGGGTTAGGATCCACCGCCTTAGAGTACCGATCAAATCACATATATTCATTTATATCATTTATTACATGCACGTATATGTGTATGCTTATAACACAACAGATATGACACTAGATATGGCAATTGATAAAAGCTGGGTTACACTGGGAAATCGGAATTCTCCGGCTTTCTTAAGCGGTCTTCGCAACTTTATAGAGACGGCCAAGAACCATGTCGACGGTCGAGGTAGAGCGTTTTTCCCGTGTAGACGTTGTTGTAATGCGTGTCGACGGGATTTGAACACGATATATGGCCACATACATGACCGTGGGTTTCTACAATCATATCATAATTGGATTTATCATGGTGAACAACATCCTCGTGTGGCGGAGATAGCATCACTTTTTGCCCTAAGAACAACACCAACTCCTCCAATAACTACAACAACAAATAATGAGATGTTTGATGCCATAGATGATGTGATGGCTGAGCAAAATACAAACGAGGATAATATAGATGAAGATGGAACTGGTTTAGACCCAGAGTTTGATGCGTTGTTTGAGGAGCTAAATAAGGAGTTATACCCCGGTTGTAGTCAAATGTCTTCCCTAAACTTCATAGCCAAATTGATGCATATCAAAGTTATAAACAAATGGACGAATAGTTCGTTTGACCAACTTTTAGAGCTTCTACAAATTGCAATGTCGAAGGAAAATCACATTCCAGTGTCACACTGTGAAGCTAAGAAGAAACTGAGTAAGATTGGGTTAGGATATCAGTCTATCCATGCTTGCATTAATGATTGTGCACTGTTTTGGAAGGAGAATGAATCAATGCAAAACTGTCCGGTTTGTAATGAGAGTAGATGGGTTGATAAAAACACAAAGGGGAAGAAAGTACCACATAAAGTGTTGCGCTACTTTCCTTTAACTTCACGGCTTTGACGAAGTTATAGTTCAAGATTAACGGCAAAAGATATTATCTGGCATAATACTGGACGCTCAACGGATGGTATGATGCGACATCCGATTGATGGGAAGGCATGGAAAGAATTTGATGAGAGATATCCAGATTTTGCTAAAGAACCAAGGAATGTTCGCTTAGGTTTGGCTGCCGATGGTTTTAATCCGTTCGGTAACATGAGTCAGACTTAGAGTATATGGCCGGTAGTGTTAACAACATATAATACACCACCGTGGTTATGTATGAAAGAGTCTTCTTTCATGTTAACCTTGCTAATTCCCGGGCCTAAATCACCTAGTAAGGACATTGATGTATTCTTAAGGCCTTTGGTTGATGAGTTAAAAATGTTGTGGGCTGAAGGAGTCCAGGTGAGAGATGCATCAACCAAAACTGTATTTAGGATGCATGCTACATTGTTATGGACTATCAATGATTATCCTGCTCATAGTAGCTTGTCTGGATGGAGTGGTCAAGGTTATAAAGCATGCCCTACGTGTAACGTTGACACACCTTCGTGCGCTATAACGAATAAGATAGCTTTTGTTGGACACAGAAGATTCTTGCTTAGAAAGCATAAATGGAGGAACGATATGTCGTTTGATGGCAAGAAAGAGACAAAACATCCTCCCCGACGATTGACTAATGCTCAAATATTAGAACAACTAAAAAATCTCCCAGATTGTGTTCCGGGAAAACATCCAATGTATGGAGGGGTAAAAAGAAAGCGCCTAACATCAGAGTTGAATTGGACTAAACGAAGTATCTTCTTTGAGCTGGATTATTGGTCTTCTCTGCTTTTAAAACACAATCTTGATGTTATGGACGTGGAGAAAAAATGTGTGTGAGATTTTATTGGGTACTTTGTTGATGAACGATAAATCAAAAGACACACACAAAGCCCGCAAAGACTTGGAAAATATGGGTATTCGACATAACCTATGGCTAACACAAAAAAACAACAAGTTGTACCAACCACAAGCTCCTTACTCTTTCACACCTAGTGATCGAGAACGCTTTTGTCAGTTTATTCAAGGAGTGAGACTGCTTGATGGATTTGGATCGAATTTCAAAAATAAGGTACTTCCCAATAATTCAAATATAATTAGGTTAAAGTCCCATGATTATCACATCCTCATGCAACGATTGCTGCCAATAGGGGTACGATCGGGTCTGCACAAAAATGTTTCAACAACAATCAATGACATTTGCACATTCTTTCAAAACATTTACGCACGATCAGTAGATGTGAAAGACATGTATGAAGCCAATGAGGAAGTGGTTAAGATATTATGCAATTTGGAAATGATATATCCTCCAGCATTTTTTGACATAATGGTTCATCTCATTCTTCATTTATCCGAAGAAGCTATTCTTGGTGGCCCTGTGTATATGAGATGGATGTATCCTTTTGAAAGATACATGAAAAAGCTCAAAACATATGTTAGAAACAAAGCCAAACCTGAAGGCTCAATTGCGGAGGGTTATGTTGCAGATGAAGCCTTGACATTCTGCTTTATGTATCTGGACGGTATGCAGACCAAATTTAACCGACCAGATAGAAATGCAGATACTGGCATTCCCAAAAGGCAATTTCAAGTGTTTTCTTCACAATGTCGACCAATATCGAAAAAGAAAATCAAGGTGCTCTCTGAACATGCCAACAAATCATACAATGGTTTGTGTTGAACAACTGCGATTAAATCAAAGCCTACAAATCGTAAGTTTTTATGTCCATCTACCAATGATAAACTATTATTATATTTTCATTTAATTCTACTAATTTAAATTTTGTTTTGTCCATCTACCAGTGAATTTAAATCTAAATTTTCTGAACGCAATATGCAAACCGATTTTTCTTCATGGTTAAAATATGAAGCAAATGTATTTTCATCTTCATCTTCTACACCCGATAACAAAGAATTAAGGGCATTGGCACATGGTCCCTTGTACGCATCTTCTTACACTGCTTGCATAGTCAATGGTGTTAGATTTGTGGTACAAAATCGTGATTCCCGACGCACTACTCAGAACAGTGGTGTGGTTACAATAGGAGAAGACGATACTCCATTTTATGGTCAACTAGAGGAGATCATAGAGTTGAACTACATAGATGATTACTCGGTTGTACTATTCCGTTGTAAATGGTTTGACACGAGAGGTAAAAGATTAATTAAGAAAAACAATACTACTATAATTGACATTAGTCGTGATTGGTATGTTGGCAAAGAATGGTATGATGATGTCCAATATATATTAGCCACACAGGCTAAACAAGTGTTCTATCTTCGAGATCCTTCTCGAACCACTGGCCAATGGAGGGTTGTTGAGGACGTTCACCATCGTAAACTTTGGAATCATCCTAGTGTTGTTAATGAGATAGATATATTGCATGACACTCAATCAAATGATTATACTTTGGTTGTCGACACCGGATGCGAAGGTGGTGAGTCAAGTCACGTAGGTGGTGACCAAACTCCAATTCCCCATGTTGATAGTCAATCTATTACACGGGAAACTCAATCATTTTTTGGTAACTTGGTTGTCGACTTAGGCTACTTGCCTATGCGTACAGCATTAAATGAGGGTGGTGACCCAAGTCATGGTGCCTCGATTGATCTCGATGAAAGTTTTATTAATGATGATGAAGAAGAAGATGAAGAAGATATATACAATTCAGATGATGAAGACGAAATAAATGACGACGATGAAGAAGATGATGATGTTGTTGACACACGTTATTTAGTGATGATTCTAATTGAATGTATGTTAAAAATGTACTATTTATCTTTGTTAATTAATAATTATTTGTGCTTACTAATAAATTTTTTTGTAGGAAAAATGGCAACAATGGCGCAATCACACGGTGGAGATGGTGTAGACGGTGGAGACGGGGTCCGTATCACTTCGACTCGGGTTGTGCGACTGGATCTGGTGGTAAGTTACTTGTTATTGTTTAATAGATGTCTTTATAATTGCCTAACTTTTGAATGTCATGTGTCAATGTAGGTAGTGCCTCCCAAAAAAGACGATCTAAAGGCAAAATCCTAAAATTGTATAAGAAATTTGAGCAAAATGGGAGGAAGCCTCTTCCCATTGATGTAGAACTTTATGGCGGGGGGTACAAGTTTATGGGTCCCAACGCTTCGGATTTTATCCGTGCTATCTCGTTGGAGGTTGAAAAGGTTGTTCCTCCATATTATCCAAATTGGGCTAAGGTTCCAAATGAGAAGAAACATGCCGTATATCCCACTCTTATAGTAAGTATAGATATTTTATAATTACTTACAATTTCATAACTATTAGATTTATAATTACTTTCCATTTGTAGGATTATTTTGATCTGGACTCCTGGAGAAACACTGATAAGTGGCGAGGCGTTGAACTCGGAATCACCGCCGAGTGTCAGAGGGCGTATAAAGATCACAAGAGAGAGTTGAAAGTTCACTTAGAGGAGAATGGGGGATACGACGATGTGGAGGCGGCGATGAATAATCCACCAGAAGATCCTGATCAAGAAACTTGAGAGACTTTGATTAATGAGTTGTTTTTAGATGCGAGCTATAAAAACCGCTCGGAGAAGAACAAACAAAACCGATCACAACAACGTTACCCAAGTTACCATGGCAGCAAATCATACGCCCAGCGCCGATACAAGGAGGTATGAAATACAATTGTTAGTATTATATAAACATGCTTATTAATTCTTAGTGATATTATTTTTGTTTTTCACAGGGTACCGGCCCAATTGATGTGTTCAAATCGACCCATTATAAAGAAGGGACCGTTGGGCCAACACGAATGCATCATCAGATTATGTAAGTCAAATGATTTTGTTGTTAGACTTACTAGACTTAGAACATCCAACTGTAACTTTAAACGGGTCAAAATGACCCAAACACACTTTAAGAGACTTAAAATATCCAGCTTTAAATTTAAACGGGTCAAAATGACCCAAACACACTTTGATAAACTTAGAACATCCAACTGTAACTTTAAACGGGTCAAAATGACTCAAACACACTTTAATAGACTTAGAACATCCAACTCGACCCCAATTGTTGAATATTTTTGCTAGCATTATTAGTATTTGTTGTTATTAGTGTTGGTTAATTGGAATTTGTGAATTTGGTTCGTTTATAACTTATAGTTTAACAGGTTGGTTATCCATTTTACAGCAGTTATGCTGTCGAATTTTAGTAAAATAGTCAAGTGATTGTTTATTACATTGTTTGATGCAGGACCAAATCCAAGAGGAGTATACAAGATCCTCTGCTTAGTCTGGTGGTGACTCGTCTGCTGTCGATGAGTTTGCATGCATGGAGCGTGCATTGGGTCATCGGCGTGTCCATATCAGGGGTGTCAGTCGTGTGGTGAGTAATCCCACACCGAATTTGTTCAGTACCCCCCTCCACAACCACATTGGCAAAAAGTGGATGAGCGTGTAACTCAACTTCAACAACAAGTCCAAGATCAACAACAACGCGAAGCCCAACGAGAGGAAGAACGTCGTGTGCATAATCAACAAATGTTTGAAATGCAACGACAAATGGATGAAATGCGTCGAATGTGGGAACGCCGAACTAGCAGCGACGATAATTAGCTTGAAGTTGTTGCGCATTTGCCTTTGTTGTCGGTGTTATTGTTGAATGTTTGAACAATTTTTATGTGTGTGTGTCGGACAACTTTATGTTTAAATATTTGGTTTGTGCGTCGAACAGGTTTTTGTATCGAACAATATGTTTCGGATTTCAATTTTTGAATGGTTTGAATTATCTGATTTGCAGGCTTTGGTAATTATAAATTAAATATTTCTGGAAAAATTTTAAAATTAAAAAAAAATAATAAAAAATAAAAAACCTATCCCGACGACATGTCGTCGGCATAGGTCTTTTTCAAATTTAATTAAAAAAATTGGAAATAGCCTATAGCGACGACATGTCGTCGGGATAGGTTGGGTCTGTCCCGACGACTTGTCGTCCGGATAAGTCCAGAACCTATACCGACGACATGTCGTCGGTATAGAATTTCTTTTTGAATTTTTTAATGAAACCCTATAGCGACGACTTGTCGTCGGCATAGGTCGACCTATGCCGACGACACCTATACCGACGACATCTTTCACCTATTGGGACGAGGCAATACCGACGACATCTATACCGACGACATGTCGTCGCTATAGGGTCAAAAAAAATCGTCGGAATAGGGTGATACTGTTGTAGTGATCGTTGTTTTCCATATCCTCACATTAAGTTTATGTGCGCTACTCTGTGTGATCGAAAGACGTAAAAACCATGTGACATATGAGGTATTTCCTATCTCCATTTCACTCGAGAAACTTATGAGTAAATGATCATTTTGTAGGGCTAGAAATAAAATTATGTCAATGATGTACACATCTTTTAAACACATATGAGCCCATATATGCAAATCTGTTTTGTGCGCATTTAATTCCTAGTCAACTTATTGTATCACTATTTGACAACTGCATCCAAAGGATGTCGAACCCGACATACATTCTTGTAAACCATGTGGTTCCAAATGCACACACCTTCTGGAAACATAAAAAACCAAACACATATGTGGAAACTTATTTTACATAACATGGGCACAAATTTAAAGGTCTGGATAAACATAAGGTTACGATTGACAAAGATAAAAAGAAACCACGACCACGTGTGCGAAATGGACCTACGTTCTTTACCTCTTTTGGGATACGTATGATAGATTTTACCTTTAGTATTAACATAGAATTACAGATGGACTATCAATTGGAAAACGGTTCTCATCAACAACAACAAAATAGCCTGTCCAAAATCTCATATGAAATTTTATTTGTTGGGTGTTTTGGTGATTGAGTGCAAGTTAAATGTAAATGTTTTTTCAAATTCTTGGGTTTCTTATTCATGTTTAGAAAGTCAAACAAATTTACGATGAGGGATGATCCCTTGTTTAAATATGTTTTTTTATTAGTTTCCTTACAAACTTGGCATCTTGTTAGAATATGCAACAAACTATATATAATAACTACTTGCAAATTGATCTTCAAAATTGTTTAATTAAAATGTCCAATTTTGTCATACTTCACTATTTTCTTCACATTTCAACAACACTATGATATTGATATATGTTAACTAGTACATAATTACATAACTAATTCTGTCACTTAGAACTCAAATATCCACATGTGAGTGTATACACATAACGTGACAAGATTGACAATTCACATAAATTTTTGAATGAACTTCAAATACGATCTCATGAAAGACCTTCACCTACTATTTCTTATCTATACTACTATATAATACATACTAGTTTAGAACCCGCGTACTACACACGGGTTGAAAAATATTAATACATAAAAATTTTAAATCTTTATGTATATATTTTACATGTGTAAAAATAAATTACATATGCTAAGGATATAAAACAAAATTTAAAATATGTAAAAATTAGTATATAATTAAGTTTCGAAAATACTTTAATTACTATTTAATGTAATTTGACTTTCATTATTTGATTGAAAATAAAATTTACATAATTAGATTTCAAAGTTTCTTATAATAAAAGATAATTTAAAATAAATATGTTTTATTAGTATAATTAGTATTAAATATATTATTATTAAAAGAGTGGTGTATTTAATAAGTGAGAGGTATGGGTGTTCATTTTATACCGATTAACCTGACCCGAATAAACCCGAAACCGATTAACCCGAATCTTATTTGAGTCGGTAAACGGGTAGGATTCTTATAACAAAAAACCCGAATAACCCAAACCAAATAACCCGAAACCCGGTTAAAAAACCCGATGAACACCCCTAGTGAGAGGGGCGGGAAAAAATATTGAGATTGAATATGAAGGTGACACGTGTCATGAAAAATCTTTATTTATTGTATAGTATAGATTTGAAGGATATTGTTGTAATTTACATTTACTCAAAAAATTAAGACGCCTAGTACAATTCTTTTTTGGATAGTGTACAAATTAACAATGACTCAAATGTGTATAATTACTTTCTAACCCATATTTATAATTAAAGCCTAATAATTACCTTTTAACCCATACACTTAATTCTCTCATTGAGTAACTCATACACTTAATTCTCATTTACTCATAAAATTAAGACACCTAGCACAATTATTTGTGCATATTGTATAAATTAGCAATGACGCAGTTGTTTACAGTAACCTACTAACCCATATCTATAATTTATATTCAAATTTTGGGATTCTAATTATATTCAAATTTCGGGTTTTTTTATATATAATCTGTGCTCTTATTGTTTCTTTATTAGTTGTTTCACTATATTAAATAGAGAAATCAATTAAAAACATTCAATTCTCCACGGAAACACACGGGATACCTTTTACGTGTGGTCGTAACTCATATAAATATTTTATAAGCAACTTGTATGAGCGTTTGCAGATGAGGTGTCATTTATAAACAAAATTGTTTAATTAAGCAAATATTGGCACATGATTAATTTGTCGGGGTACGGGTTCCCTACTAGTGCTTATCTATATCTATACTATATACTATATAATAAATAAAGGTTTATTCATGCCACGTGTCGCCCCCACAATAATTCTTACGATTTTTTCCCTCTTCTCTCTCATATCAAATACACTTTTTTTTATAATAATATATTTTTAAAAGAAAAATCATAATTATACTAATAAAACATATTTATTAAGTTATCTCTTAGTATAAGAAATTTTAAAATTTAACTATGCAATCAAATAGTAAATGAAAGTCAAATTACATTAAATAGTAATTAACATATTTTTTAAACTCAGTTATATATTAATTTTTACATAATTTGAATTTTTTTTATCCTTAGTATATATAATATATTTTTACACTTGTAAAATATATATAATAAAAATTTAAAAATTTTATATATTGATATTATTCACCCCGTGTGTAATACACGGGTTCTAAACTAGTTAATACATATAAAGAACATATAACTTGTTGCATTTGAAAACCCCAAAAATGCAAAAATTAGATGTTGATGTGGATGTTATATGAATGAGCAATAAAATTCAATACTGGAGAACACCTTGCAATTAATGGTAATTTACTTGTTATAGAAGGCTTACAAACTCACATTGCTACAAGCCTCATAAATAGATATCTCAACAACTTATCGTATTATTCTATTAAATATCCTTCCTTTTTAAAGTTACAGTGTTAATTTCGTTTTTTTTAATAGCTTTCGTTCGTTAACTTTTTTTTCAACCTTACTCTATACATAATATACGATTTTATCCCATTTCATTTCCTTTTAGGTTTTTTGGATTTTTTTCCAATAAAAAATTTCTGTATAACATGACTTTTATTTGAGTTGAACTTTTATCTATTCATAGGCTAAATATTTGCCATACTTTTACTCCTTTATATCATAAAAAGAGAAATGTTTCATTGAATATGAAGTTAAAAACATGTCTGCATTATGCTCAATATCTTAACGGTTATATGTTTCAACAAGCATATACATTTATAAAGAGATTCCATACTAGAAAACACGGGGAAGTGTGATCATTCCTGAGGGCCATTTTAAAGCCCAAGCATATTATATATATATATATATATATATATATATATATATATATATATATATATATATATATATATATATATATATCTTCCACTTGTCATCATTTTAAAGCAATTGTGCCATTTGTCACACTATCCCTTATTTACCCGGAATTATACAACTCGCGGATGAGCCGCATCCATACCCGGAATTATAAAATGTCTGTTTATAAACTCCGATGCCTTGTATGCACCTCTTTTCTTATAAGACATATTCGGGTTTATAAAAACTGTCTATTTCATTCATTATTTTCACTGATCTTTGCTTTTGGTTTTTGTATATTTGTTGTTTTATGATTTTAAAGAACTTCATCGTTGTGTTTTTTTAAGTTGTGACTATCCATTCAAGAGGAGGAGTATCAATTGACAGATAGATGGATAAAAGTTCTCAGTTCTCGCAATCCATTGATCACATTCCTCATTCACATAAACATTTTTGTTTTATGATTTTTTTTTTCATCTGAACCCAATTGATTAGTTCTAATCTTATTTTGTGATGTATGATTTGTGATTTTTGTTTAGTGCAAAATCAACTAAACAAACAATGATGATGTCTTATTGAAGTATTTACGGCCCCTTTTTTACTTTTTTTTTCTTATAATATGTAATTTTAATTATAAGAAGTATTTACACATTTTTGAATTATATGGTTTTCGTTATTTAACCCATGTAATATTCAGTCATGAGATGTATATGAATTTTATCGTTTTTAATGTTCAACCCGTGTAATTTACGGGTTTCTAACCTAGTATGTATGCATGTATATATATACCTATATAGAGGAGGGTTCCAGAGAAAACCACATAGTTAGGCGAAAACCGAGATTACCACTAAAAAATCAATTTTAACCAATAATATAATAATATTTATTTTTTATTTTTATTTATATTTTATTTTTTATAAGAGTACCAATGTAATATTACACATTTTTACTAAAAAATCATTTAAATGTTGGTTTACGTTTACGTAACCCATAGTGTTACGTATACGTAAACGGAAAACAAAAAAATCGCGGTTACGTATGCGTAAACCATAGTATTACATATTGTTTTAGTGGTTTTCTTTGTTTTCGCCTAACTTTGTGGTTTTCTTTTGATCCTTTCCCTATATATATATATATATAAATGGGCATGAACGAGGTTTTGATGGGCATAAAATCGTCTTGGTAGCATCAAATCAATAGAACGAGGGTTAGCTCTGCAGCTGGTCTACAAGCAAGGTAAGTAGGTCCGTTCGCTCTTCCCGAAGTGAGCGAATTGCATGTAGAGATCCGTAAGGGCTTATAGTTTAATTGGTTGAAACGTACCGCTCATAACGGTGATATTGTAGGTTCGAGCCCTACTAAGCCTACCACCCCATATATATATATATATATATATATATATATATATATATATATATATATATATATATATATATATATATATATTGTCACACCCCCGCTAAAGCGGAAACACATAAATGTAACTTAATACCGGATATCATGAGTGCATAGTACATATAGAGAATAACATGTTACATCATCGGATATTACGATGTTCTTGAAAATTAATAAAAATGAGTACATGTTGACTTTCTAAGCTAGTTAGCCCTATTAGGTCGGCTAAATGCGTAGGTCTTTTAAAGTACTCTTATTCCTGCGAGGTGCTTGACTTGTTACTTCTTTCATAAAAAGCATGTTAAAAAGTGTCAACCAAAGGGTTGGTGAGTTCGTAGGTTTTTAACTTAGAAATTACTTGCTTTTGAAGTAGATAGCACGAGGCTCATCGTACTTATTAGTTGTACTTTTACTTATGCTTTAGATAGCACTTGGGCGCATCTTAATTACTCTGTGGATAGCCCTTGGGCATATTTTAACTATGTTGTGGATAGCCCTGGGGCTTCCGTACTTTCTTTACTATTAGTTGTATACATATTACATGGGCGATAACCAAACCTATTAACCTGAACTGGTGCCCCTGCTTGCAAATGCCTTATCACGGAACATTCGCCTCTACTCTTTGGAAATAAGCATCCACACAAGTTCTGTTGATTTACGCGTTCAACATCACATGGATGGGAGTTTGTCAAACTCCGATAGTACTATCAATATTAATCCATCGGCTCTCGAGTTAATTGGTTATCATAATACTTGGGGACTTAGAGTGATAATACTGGCCACATGTAAACTTAACTACTTAGAGGTTCTGGAACCTCGAGCATGCTTTTCCCCCAAAAACGTAAAGTAAAAGTGGGGCTACGAAAACTCACTTGATTCTTGAATGAAGTTACTAAGTGGGATGATACGTTCTACTTGAGCGCTACAAATATGTAAACACTTCTTAAGTTCGCAAGCCTTGGCTTTTATGCAAAATCTCTAAATATGGATGCATGTTTGCTCACATTTTATGTGTTTATTATCTGAAGTATGTTCTCGTCGTTTAAGTTAAAGTGTTACCCCTTATATCCCCTTGGGACTTGACTTATTTATTATCTATCTCATCAAATTTTATCTCTTTTTGTATCAAGAAATGGACCTTGATTATCTTAAACTCCTAAATCTTTATTTTTGTGTCTCTTTAGTAATTATCGTATTTTTTTATAACGAACGTGTGTTTTAACTAAAGCCTTTTATACAAAATATCTTGTTTCCATAAATATAATCTCTTTACTTGTATAAAAATGCTATATTGCCCAAACTCTTGAAAACCCTTAACTAGTAAATAAAGAAAGTATTTTCGTCGAAAAATAACCAATACAACGCTTTTTATCATAAATAGTCTTGAACTTTAAAGAGACCTCTATTCCTTTGAAACCATACTAGTTTTTATAAAATAAGTTTATGGTTCTAAAATATTATCTCGGTACACTTGTATACTTGTCCGAGTTATCTTGTTTATTTTGTTATTTACAAATATTCTTGAATAGTTATCCGTTAAAAATGCTAACTCATTGTTTAGTACATATTCTTAACCTCTTTTGATTAATATCATGCTAAACCTTTTTACGTGAATCTTACTTATTTTTAATGAGAAGTAGAAATTAGGTGGTTGTCTTGACTTTGATACTAACCATGTTTACCCGGTTCGTACTCGTCTCATGTTCTTTCGTTTTAAGTTTTCTACTAACTTTTATGATGTTATTATGGCTACTTGAAGTGTGTGGATTCTTGTTTTGGTTTGATGAACTCTACTAAATGTATGCATACACATGTTATGTTGATTATATATATATATATATATATATATATATATACATACTTATATACTTTTAGTTAACACTTTTCACGTTCATATGTTAACGATAACCGTTACGTGTGTTTTCTTGAATCATAGGACACCACCTTGAACTTTGCCAGGTAAGTCACACATGATCATACAACCTCACGAACATGAATCCTTCAACATAACACATGAATGGTGTGAAGGGTTTTCAAAGAACGCCATCACCCAAGTGTTATTTTATGCAGGTGTTATATGTATATATTTACTTATTCTAGTTAGTATATATGCATAAAATCATGAACTCTTGCTAAATAAAAGATGTGAATGCATGGAATGTGAATGCTAAGATGTATAAAACTTGATTAACTTACCAAGTGGGGCTTCAAATGGTGATTCCAAATGCTAAACTTCAAAACACACAATGTGTGTGTGTGGTGTTTCGGCCGAGAGCAAGAGGGAGAGTGAGTTGAGTGATTTGGTGCAACATTTCTCCTTGCTTAAGCCTTCTATTTATAGTGAAATTTTCTATACCTAACTCCTCAATCATGTTGGTCAACATAGGAGTTAGTGAGCATAGTGAACTCATGTGGGAAATTTGAAAGAGGTGAGGGGTTGGGGGTGGATTTCGGCCGAAATAGGGGGAGAGGGGAGGGGGTGGGGTGAGGACAGTTGGGTAGATGACAAAGGTGAAGATGTGTGGCAATTTAAACATGTGGGGATCTAATTTTTATAAAACCTTAAGTCTTTTATAAAAATATACATGCATTCATGGATTTCCTAGGATAATTATGTCATATATGCAAAGTATATGGTTTATCTCTTGTTTAATTATCTCATAAGTTAACATTGGTTATCTAACTTGTTAAAGATGAATATATATATATATATATATATATATATATATATATGTGTGTGTGTGTGTGTGTGTATGGATACTATATAATTTACATCATCCTTACTATAATTGATCAAGTGTATTTCTAAACACATTACGTGAACTTGATTAAGTGCTCATAGTTTATCGTAACGTATCTCTTTTCACATTCCTATGAATGTGTGTTACTTAGATGTAATCATACTTAGACTTGACAAAGTACGGGATTAGCGTTTGCTAAATTGACGGTTGTCACACACACACACACACACACATATATATATATATATATATATATATATTTATATATTTAACATCCCAAAAATTTATAGGTTAATGGTTCGGGTCGGAGGTGACCCGGATCTCTTTCAAAGCACGTGTGTTAGCTTAGCTAGCGCACAAAATTTCATATTTATGGGTCGTACAGAATTCAATTAGCTGTGTGATGTCAAAATTAAATATCGAAACGTGCGAGTACGGAACCGTAGGGACCCGGTTAGCCGTTTATTTCATACTTCGAGACGGAAACGGGTTAGACGGATTAGGAAGGACCGGAAATGAAACATTGGAAGGTATATATACAACTTGTGCGTAAACCCTAGGGTAGGTGCGCGACGACTGGGAATCGCAGGAGAGGAGGAGGAAGCCGGAGACGGCGGCTGAAAGGAAGAAGACGACGGCGAGGTGGTCCAGAAGGTAACGCTCACACCCTTCTTCTTTTCATTACGTTTTTCATGATTGGTGAAGGAAGTGAGCGAAAACGAGAATCCGGTGAGAATTTTCGACCGCTATTTGGGTTTCCGACGGCGGCGCCGGCAACAGCCGACGAGGGTAGCAGGTGAAAGGGTTTGGCGACACGGTTGCGTGGATATATTATTTTTCTAATTCTGAATTCGTTTGATAAGGATACGAGCAGTGCGAAGACAGACGCGCGAAGAGGGCGTATTCCGGCTACTGTTCGGTTTTCTGGCGATAGTTTTTGACGACGGCGACTAGTTCGTCTGAAAGGGTTCGGCGATACGGACGCGTGGACATATGATTTGCCTAAAACGGAGTTCATATGGGTCGGTTTTAAGCTACTCGTATTTTGACGAGCAAAACCGAACGAGCTGAAAGACAAATTTGTTTTCTGGTAGCAGCAGTGGTGGCGACGGCCAACGCCAATAATTTTCGGAGGTCGGGCATGTTGAGACGAACGCGTGGATAGGTGGTTCGCGCGAAACGGGGCTCGTATGGTCGAGATATGAGCAAAGCAAGTTTTCCTCTCGCGTGGTGCTCAGCAGTTTCGTACAAAACCGCTTAGAACGGCTTGTACACAAAGGTATGACCCCATAGGACTTTATATTCATTGTTGGGGAGTATTTTGGGGTATAGGAAAAATGTCGGGAATGACTTTCGGAAAGGTTTTTTTGGTAACATTAATTTAAGGGTTTTTGTACGCGAGCGAGCTCGTCGGTTGTACGGTTTGGGATAACTTAGACCGAGCTTGTAATAGGATTGATCTGGGTAGTTCATTTGACGACAGGTTCGTGTTGGACTGCGAGTTTAAGGGTATACGACTTCGGAAGGAAAGCTTCGCAACCGGTGAGTTTCTAATCCCCTATTTTTAAACGTTTTACTGTTTTAGGATTATTGTACATACTTTAAAGAGGTGTTAATACAAATAATCATGTTAAGGGTTTTGGGTTCTAACCCGGTGTGCTTTTGAAAATAAAATGAGTATTAAGGGATTGTAGGGTCTATGGTGTGGTTATGTGAATGTGACATCTAAGGTTACTAGTAATGAATGAGTGATGTGTTAAGGGTTGATTAGGGGGAGTCAGGCCTCAAGCTAAATGCTTGTGATTTTACATGGGATGTATGTGGTTCTAGATTCATGCGTGAGGTACAGGTGTAGTTAATGAGTCATGTAAATGATATATGAAATTATGTGTTTATATTTATGTGTCATGTTTGTATCGTTGTCATTATGGCACTGCAAACGGGATTGTGAAGGATGATGTCCTTCAGGAATTCACCAACGGTGACATTTATTTAACAGGTTAATGATGATGTGTTGAACGCCCTGACGATGGTAACCCTGACGAGGGTGAAATGACGAGGTAAGTGTTTACATGAGTATTTATATATGTGTAGAATTGCATGTAAACGTTGAGTTATATTGATTATGTGTGTGGTGATATTAGTGTGACGTGTAGAGGTTATTATTGCGGTGTGTAGAGTTAGACCGACCCTTGAGTCAGGATTTGTGATGTGACGTTTATAATTGTCGTGTCATTTAATTGGAGCCTTGGTTAAGGTCGGGTGTGTTAATGCCTAGGGTATGTTGTATTAACCAATAGTCGAGTTAATACTGGTTCTTGGGTATGAGTTATTAGTATAGCATGTTGAGACTATGTCGACTTGATGGTAAGGTTATCATTATTATTATTGGTAGTAGGGGCTGAGTCTCGGGTGATAAACGGTTATGCGATGTCGTGGGATAACAGGGGGTTAACTATTTGTTAATAAATTGTAATATTATTTTATAAGGACCGGAGGGTCCTGAGTGGAATAATCTAATGAATATGACGTAATGGTTTTCGTTCAAATTAAACTATTAGAACTCACTCAGCGTAGCTGACTTTGTGTGTACGTTAGATGGTAAGCGTAGGGTTGACGTATCTTGGCTTGGAAGTGGTGTTACTCGGATTGGTGTGCAGACATTCGAAAGGTATTTAATATAATTAAATAACAACAAAAGAATTTAGAATGACTTCCGCTGTAATTTAGTTAGCAATAAATGCATTTTAAATGAAATTGATCCGTTATGAGAACCAACTGTAGGATGCCCGGGTTGGGGTCTTACAAGTTGGTATCAGGGCCGTGTTTTAAGAGAAAATAGGTGTTTTTACAAAAATAAAATACTAAAATACCATAACTTAAACCGAAAATGGGATGAGGGTGAAACGAATGCCACCACGAGTAACCGCGAGCCAAGAGGTACGTCATTCTAGTTGAGCAGTAAATATTATTTACCATTTGTGTAGTGTTACACTAGGTAAAGCGATTGGTGTGAGTGGGTGATTTATGGTTCCGTATGGGAACATGATGTGTGCTAGGTGTTGTAGTAATATGTAGAACTATGTGAAGTTGTGTGGTACGATTAAGTGAGATTATGTGTGAAGTTAAGTAATGTGGAGTAGCATTAATTGCGTTATCTTAGATAATTTTATGTATTAGCATGGTTGAATGAATTTGTGTGTAACCATATGTGGTGTGTGACTGTGATTATTATGAGAACTTGATAAATTATTTTGTTGTTTTATAAGAGTTGTGTGGGATGCATGTGCATTCGGTGAGCGTGAAGGTAGAAAGTTAGTGTGAGTATGATGAGAAAGGTTTAGAATCCGAGCAGTGATGTAGACCACCAAATTGCATTTGATCACCGTGATTTGGCAGTCTATGATTACTCTCATATTCTGAATTTGTGTCTATAGTAATCACTCTAGCGTTCTATCTTGAGTAGGATTAGGTGGTTAAACTAATCTCAAAAGCTAAACCGGCTATTTTTTCGAGTTTTTTTTTAACGAGGACGACGTGGAAAACATGGTCTCCGAACCACTTTATATATATATATATATATATATATATATAGGAAAAGGGTAGAATAAAAACTCACTTGAGTTGAAAAAACCTTAGAAACCCTTTGAAAAAAATTAGATATATTTTTTTAAAAAATTGGGATTGATTATTTGTATAAAATAAGGCATAGTCGCAAAAAAAAAATAAAAAAACACCGAAGGGTATAAAAATAAAAAAGATTTAAAAAATAACCAAAATCGGCTGGTTTTTTTTCTTACATCAGCAATTACATATGTAAAAAACGTCAGATTTTAAAAAAAAACCCTCGGCGCTTTTTTATAATTTTTTCACCAAAAGTGCTAAAATTGAATGTAGAATCCATTCCAAAAATAAAAATAAACAAAAAAAAAATTACATATGTAAAAACAGGGTTTCTAAGGTTTTTTCAACTCAAGTGGGTTTTTAGTATAACCACCCCTATATATATATATTATATATACTTAGAGAGAGAGAGAGAGGATTAAGAGAAAACCACGAAGTTAGACGAAAACCAAAAAAATCAGGATCAGCAAATCAGATAATTTACATATTAATTATTTCCTTTTAGTAAATATACTTTAATTTATATTTAATATTTATTGTTTTTCCATCTAAAACACTAACTTTTCTCCCATATTTACGTTTTTATTCCATAACAATTTTCTTTTGAGAATTCAAAAATGCCTACATATATTTCCATCTAAATCCCTATCTTTTCTCCAAGATTTCGTTAATATACATAATTCATCCTATGCTACTACCTTAGCACCCGTGTAATACACACGGATTGAAAAATATTAATACATAAAACTCTTAAATTTTTATTACGAGTTTTTTTCTCAAAATGGTGTAGGTGGAAAAGATATTTACCTAATCGGTGGAGTTGGAAACTTATTTACTAAAATAGATGTTTTTCTTTATTTTCTTTGTTCTTAAATAAATAACTATCTTTTTTTTCAAATCATTCTTTTTGTTCAATGTTTTTTTAACATCTTTCGCTTTATTAAACATTCTTTTCAAAACCGTTCGGCTTTTTAAACATTTTTTTCAAAACCATTTGGATTTTTTAAATGTCATTTTCAAAACCGTTCGTTTTTTTTTTCTAAACATCTTTTTTAAAACCATTCGTTTTGTCTAAACGTTTTTTTAAACATTCAATTTGTCTAAACATCTTTTTTTAAAATCGTCCGTTTTTGCTAAACGTTTTTTTTAAACCATCCGTTTTGTCTAAACGTTTTTTTTAAAAAGCGTTCCTTTTTTCTAAGCTTCTTTTTAAAACTGCTCCTTTCTTAAAATGACAGTTTTTGAAAAACAGAAATTTTAAAAATAGTGAACGTTTTGAAAAAAAAAATTAACAGAATTTTAAACGTTTTGAAAAAAACATATTTTTTTAAACGTCATTTTCTAAAAAAATGAACTCTAAAATTTCATTTCCCAAAGGCAATTTTATAATGAATTAAAGATAATTTTATTAGTTAGTAATTAATTTTTTCATGAAATAGATACGTTCAAATGAAGTGTTTTCAATTTCTTGGAGGATTCCTAAAAAACTTGGTGGTCCAGTTGTTTTGGATCTGTTTTTCAAAAATGGAAAAAGACTAGCTCTTTGACCAAGCCTTATGATCAACCCAAATTCAGCTTTCCTTTTAGAAAATCACCTCTTTTCTTTTACAAGTACTTGACTTTTTGTTTAGGAATCATAACGGAATCAGAAAACTTCTCTTTGTTTAAATTTTTAACAGAGATTAACAAACAAAGATTGATTAAACACCCTCCCTTAACCTTGAAATTAAGGCTTTTTAGCCTTCCAAAAAAACTTTAATTAAGAAGGAATTTATGAAACAAAGCAGTAATTGTATAAAAACACACCTTTATATTATAGCACACTAGATTGCTTCTTGCACACTGGGTTTCTTACAGAAATTTGAGAGTGAAGTGTTTATGCTTCGATGCCCCTCAAAATGAAAACAAACTTACTTATATAGACGGAGATGAAGGGCATATCCCAATGAATATCCGAAAGAGATAATTAAACAGACAAGTGGCCGACATATCGTACAATAATTGGCCATTATTGAAAGAAAAAACATCCATTATTTTTCTTTACAGCCTAGCATAACGTGGCAGAGTCATTGGTGGGGTCCAGCTTTCGTCGATTAGGTATAAAGCTTGATTCCACTTTAGACTGCTTTTATGAAGTTGTTGTCGTCTTTCAATTTTGTCATTCAGTGCGTCATCTTCTAGAATTCTTCCTTGGGCCGAAAACATCCTTCGTGTTTTAGATTGGGATTTGGCCCAACTCGTTGCATAGGGCCTCAAGTTCACCAAGGAGTTTTCTGACCTTTTGGTTTTGCTTTCGGACTTCTGGCCAATAAACTCCCCAGAAGTTATCATGGGTTAACTTTGCAAGACAGACTTGGGCTTTGAAGTCCAAAACCGCCTGGAGGTTTCGCATTGCTGTGACTGCTCCTTTTGCTGCTTCTAATTCCAACTGTTGTGCAATTTTGGTGTAGGCACTTCCTGCTTCATCTGAGATTGGGGTTGTGTTGGCCTTGATCTGGTATCTTCTGTACAGTGCTCCTGGTTCAGAGAATGAGAATGATCCTTTAAAAACTCTTGGCATTGGTTTGAAATCTGGATTATTTGATCTAACCCACTCCTCTCTTTCCTTGACTGAACACCTTCCCATAGTTCTTCTATCATTCTCAGGCTCTTCATTAGAACTTCCTGTGCTGGGTCTGAACATTCTGCAAAACAAAAATTTACCAGTCTTGATAAGGAATCTGCAGGGTGTTGTGCTTTCCCTCAATGTGTTCGATATTTATTTGGACTCCGGTTCCTGTGATGATATCAGCAAATCTCAACCATCTCACCCTCGATGCCTTATTGCTATTAGTTTTGTTATAAAAACTTATATTGGCTTGGCAGTCGGTTCTTAGGGTTATCTCCCTTTTGTCTAGATAATATATTTTCAGTTTTTCTAGGGAGTTTATGCAAGCATTGATTTCCGCGTCAATGGCGGATTGGATTGTTTTGAATTTCCCGCTTGCATATGCGCTTATCCTTTCGCTCTTTTTTGGGTCCATTTTCTTTTTCTTCCATTTGCACACCCCTCCCCATCCTTCCATGCAACCGTCAGTCTCGATTACGATATATGAGTCTGCTGGTGGTATTTCCAGGTCTGGTAATGTTTCCACCTGTCTTTTGATTTTCCTGATTATTTCGTAATCTGAGGGCTTCATTCTTTTATCTCCATGGGGTTTTGTCTTCTCATATAATGGACCAAGGAGTAAGCTCAACTTAGGGATGTAACTTCTTGCATAGTTTAAGATTCCAAGGAAGGATCTTAACCCTGTTTTTGTCTTGAGCTTCTCTTCTTCGAAGTCGCATATTTTCTTGATTATGTGCGGTTGCAGCTTTATTTTGTCCCTTCCGATTATTGCTCCTAAGAATTCAATTTCTTGACAGGCGATCTTCATTTTAGTTGGGGACAACACCAAACCCTTTTCTTTGCAGATTTGAAGCATCATATGTAGGTGTTTCTCATGATCAGTTTCGTTCTTTGAGAACACCAGAATGTCGTCTATGTAAACTGCAATGAACTCTTCTGTTCCTTTGAAACACTTATCCATTTTTCTTTGAAAAATGGCTGGAGCATTCTTTAGGCCGAATGGCATGACTAGCCATTCATAGAGTCCTTTTGGGACCAAGAAGGCTGTCCATTCTACCGACTCTTCTGCCATTGCTACCTGATGGAACCCTGATTTGAGATCAAATTTTGAGTATATTTTTGCTGTTCCAATTCTTTGCATTAAGGTGTTGATACCAGGTAAGGAATACTGGTCTTTATGTGTATTATCGTTGAGGGTTCGATAATTAAAGACCATTCTTTCCTTTCCTTTGGTTTCTTTTCCCGTTACTGGATCCACAATGGTTCCTGAGTTCACCATCATTGCCATGGTTCTGTGCCTGCTCTTGCTAGGTCGGATCACTCCTATTTTTAGGAGGGCATCGATGTGCTTCTGGAAGCTTGCTTCTAGGGCTGGCGTGACATGTTTTAAAGGCTTGTCTTGTATTGTGATATCTGGATTGATGATGTCCAGCTTACAACTTTCACCATTCTTCCTCCAATGCTTTAAGGGTTCCTCTCCAATGTACCCTTGCTCTTGGAGTTCCTTTAAAATTGGCTTGAACCTTGCTTTGAGTTTTTCTGAATCTTGTTTGGAAAAGAGCACTGTCTCTTGTAACTCATGGTAAAGTTCTTCGTCCATGTCTAGTTCCTCTATGGCTGCAGTGTTTACCTCTGTTGTTGGGTTTGTTTTTAACCTTGTGACCTTTTTGTACAAGGTCACCTCATCACCTTCAATTCTAATCCCTCCATTCATTGATCTTGTAAAGTTGGTACCAATCAACATATCAATGCCGTCCCCTGTTCTCATTTTCAGGGCATAAATCAGAGGAATTCTGAATTTATTGCCATCTATCCTAAAATTTCCGGCTTTAATCTTTTGATTTGAAGGTTGTCTGGAATTGAGGCCATTGAAATAGACTGTCATTTCCATTGTTTCCAATGAACTTACTGGAACTGCGCTTTTGTTTATACAGCATGATGTGGCCCCTGTGTCAATAATAGCTTTTACTCTAAAGAGTTTGATGTTTGGTATGTCGAATTCTACTTCAACATTGTAGAGCTGGTTATTGATCACTTTACGGATTTTTGTCTCTCCTTCTTCTGTTTTCCTTGTTGTATGGACCTCATCTTCTATTAGGGCATTCACTTGCTGTCCTGGGGGGGAATAATTCTTCAAAACGGGGAAACGTTGTTTCTTCATCATCTGGTTCCTTTTGTTTTCCCCTTATTTTCTCATTTTCTCGTTGTAATTCCTTTATTTGGATCCTCATTTGCTCATTGATTTTAAGAACCTCGCCTAGGTCTTTTATCAATGATCTATTCTCATCTCGTAATCTTTCTACATCTCCGATCTGCCTTTTGTACTCCTGCTCTTTTGCCTGCCATTCATAGAATTCTCTAGCTTGATCTCTAATGGCCTTTTTCCATTCTTCATCCTTTTGGACTAGTAGTTTTAGGATTGAATCAACCTGAGTCCCTTGAGTTCCTGTTGCATTATGCTCTTTTCTTTTCACCTCTACCTTCTTCTGTAAATGATTCATTGCACATAATGCACATGCTGTTAGTTTGCATTTCGTGCAATGGAGCCTTGATATTTCAGTGGTGGCAATTCCGCAATAATGGCAGAAAGTATAAGGATAAGTCCCTGAGTTCTTTTTGCAGTGCTGCCTCAGTACACATTTCAGTAATATAGGTATGCGTGAATTTTATTGCAGGGAGAACTCCTGCAGTTAACCCAGGATACTTATTCCTGAAAGCTTCTTCTATTCTTTTGGATATCATCGGAGGTAACTTAGTAAAGAACTTGTCCGTTGTTGCCGGAAAGAATAACCTTCCTGATTTGCTTGAAGAATTCTGAATTCATTCAGAAATCTCCACAAATCCTTCGTATCTGCACATTCTATTCTTTCTAGGTTTCTATAGGCTCTATGTTGTTCTTCAGTGGAGCCTCTGTATGGATCTTCCATAAGGATTATTTGCCGTATCTGTGAGGTGATATTCTGCGGGTCGTCTGCAATTGTTTCTAGTGCCGTAAAGGCTTCTGGGTATGTGGTTCTCCATTGCTGCCACATTTTCTTTTCATTTTCTCCCAACAGATTTTCAACAAACATTAGCTTTGTCTTGTTGTCCGCCCAAGCTAATTCGTTTAGCTTGTTGAGTGTTATTGATTCCCATCTTGCAATTACGTCCAGCCATAACCCTGGATCAGGAGGTAAAACTAGCATTACTCCAACTGTTGTCATTGCGGACGGTAACGTCCACTGAGAGTCATAGTGTCTTTCATAACCTCCTCTGAATGACCCTTTGATATGTGGAAACCGAAGGTTTGTCGTGTAAGGATTCTCCGAGGTTTCCCTTGCCGGCGGATATACCGATGGTCCACTCATTGATGTTCCGGGGGGATCATACATGTTTGATTCTGCTGTTGAGGGGTATGCCATTTCAACCCTCTTGATTATTTTCTTTAATTCTTTTATTCTTGGATATTCCATGTCATCAACTTCATTTTCATCATTGTCTTCGTTTTCTACCGTTGTATGGAATATTTGTTCTTTGTCAAGTTTTGGGGATGCTATCATCTTGAGCACCTCGATCTTTACTTGGAACTCGTCTTCCGAATCTTCTTCATTGGATCCTTCTTCTTTAATCACAACCCTTCCCTTTTCAAGGTGTCTCTCCATTGATCAGATTCGTACTCGTCCCATCCCGTGGCTATGATTTGATCAATTGGTGTTTCTTCTTTAGGAGCACTATAATTGACATAGTAGTCCCATTTGCCGGAGTATTTTCCCAGTGTTGCCCAGTTCTCTCCACTTTTTCTTTTATTTTTCTTGGGCCTGCAACCTCGCTTCTTTTGATTTAGTGGCTCTTTATCTATCTTTTGGGCATCTTCTAGGCATGCGGCACAGAAATCACCTCACAGATACGGCAAATAATCCTTATGGAAGATCCATACAGAGGCTCAACTGAAGAACAGGATAGAGCCTACAGAAACCTAGAAAGAATAACGTGTGTAGAAACGAAGGATTTGTGGAGATTTCTGAATGAATTCAGAATTCTTGCAAGCAAATCAGGAGGGTTATTCTTTCCGGCAACAACGGACAAGTTCTTTACTAAGTTGCCTCCGATGATATCCAAAAGAATAGAGGAAGCTTTCAGGAATAAGTATACTGGGTTAACTGCAGGAGTTCTCCCTGCAATAAAATTCACGCATACCTATATTACTGAAATGTGTACTGAGGCAGCACTACAAAAAGAACTCAGGGACTTATCCTTATGCTCAGCAATACCCATACCAGGGTATTATGAGAAAACGGGTAAGAAGTATGGAATAAGGAAGTCAAAAACGTATAAAGGAAAACCTCATGACAAAACTCATGTAAAGGTCTTCAAAAGAAAGTATAAAGAAGACAGAGGCCGAGTCAGTAAATGCAAATGCTATGTTTGCGGGAAAAAAGGCCATTTTTCAAGAGACTGTAGAAGCAAAACTGGCAAAAATAGCAAAGAGGGCAGTGCTAGACAATCTTGATCTAAAGGAAGATTGGGATATTATATCAGCTGATGTTAGTGACAAAGACACAGTCTACAGCATATCAGAAGGAGAAGGAGATGCAACAATGATAAACATAGGATCAAAGGTGGAAGACTCTCCACTTGAAGAAAGTGCTTACGTACTCCAAGAAGAATATTGCCTGATGTTTCATCCTGAAAGTGTTGAAGACATTCACAGAAGGGTTCAGGAAGCAGGGTCGTGGAGGCCCCTAATCGACGTCCCTGAGTACAGCAAAAATTGCGTGCATGAATGGCAGGAAAACGAAACAACTCCTTATACTTTCTGCCATTATTGCGGAATTGCCACCACTGAAATATCAAGGCTCCATTGCACGAAATGCAAACTAACAGCATGTGCATTATGTGCAATGAATCATTTACAGAAGAAGATAGAGGTGAAAAGAAAAGAGCATAATGCAACAGGAACTCAAGGGACTCAGGTTGATTCAATCCTAAAACTACTAGTCCAAAAGGATGAAGAATGGAAAAAGGCCATTAGAGATCAAGCTAGAGAATTCTACGAATGGCAGGCAAAAGATCAGGAGTACAAAAGGCAGATCGGAGATGTAGAATAATTTCGAGAAGAGAATAGATCATTGATAAAAGACCTAGGCGAGGTTCTTAAAATCAATGAGCAAATGAGGATCCAAATAAAGGAATTACAACTAGAAAATGAGAAAATAAGGGGAAAACAAAAGGAACCAGATGATGAAGAAACAGCGTTTCCCCGTTTTGAAGAATTATTCCCCCCAGGACAGCAAGTGAATGCCCTAATAGAATATGAGGTCCATACAGCAATGAAAACAGAAGAAGGAGAGAGAAAAATCCGGAAAGTGATCAATAACCAGCTCTACAATGTTGAAGTAGAATTCGACATACCAAACATCAAACTCTTTAGAGTAAAAGCTATTATTGACACAGGGGCCACATCATGCTGTATAAACAAAAGCGCAGTTCCAGTAAGTTCACTGGAAACAATGGAAATGACAGTCTATTTCAATGGCCTCAATTCCAGACAACCTTCAAATCAAAAGATGAAAGCCGGAAATTTTAGGACAGATGGCAATAAATTCAGAATTCCTCTGATTTATGCCCTGGAAATGAGAACAGGGGACGGCATTGATATGTTGATTGGTACCAACTTTACAAGATCAATGAATGGAGGGATTAGAATTGAAGGTGATGAGGTGACCTTGTACAAAAAGGTCACAAGGTTAAAAACAAACCCAACAACAGAGGTAAACAATGCAGCCATAGAGGAACTAGACATGGACGAAGAACTTTACCATGAGTTACAAGAGACAGTGCTCTTTTCCAAACAAGATTCAGAAAAACTCAAAGCAAGGTTCAAGCCAATTTTAAAGGAACTCCAAGAGCAAGGGTACATTGGAGAGGAACCCTTAAAGCATTGGAGGAAGAATGGTGAAAGTTGTAAGCTGGACATCATCAATCCAGATATCACAATACAAGACAAGCCTTTAAAACATGTCACGCCAGCGCTAGAAGCAAGCTTCCAGAAGCACATCGATGCCCTCCTAAAAATAGGAGTGATCCGACCTAGCAAGAGCAGGCACAGAACCATGGCAATGATGGTGAACTCAGGAACCATTGTGGATCCAGTAACGAGAAAAGAAACCAAAGGAAAGGAAAGAATGGTCTTTAATTATCGAACCCTCAACGATAATACACATAAAGACCAGTATTCCTTACCTGGTATCAACACCTTAATGCAAAGAATTGGAACAGCAAAAATATACTCAAAATTTGATCTCAAATCAGGGTTCCATCAGGTAGCAATGGCAGAAGAGTCGGTAGAATGGACAGCCTTCTTGGTCCCAAAAGGACTCTATGAATGGCTAGTCATGCCATTCGGCCTAAAGAATGCTCCAGCCATTTTTCAAAGAAAAATGGATAAGTGTTTCAAAGGAACAGAAGAGTTCATTGCAGTTTACATAGACGACATTCTGGTGTTCTCAAAGAACGAAACTGATCATGAGAAACACCTACATATGATGCTTCAAATCTGCAAAGAAAAGGGTTTGGTGTTGTCCCCAACTAAAATGAAGATCGCCTGTCAAGAAATTGAATTCTTAGGAGCAATAATCGGAAGGGACAAAATAAAGCTGCAACCGCACATAATCAAGAAAATATGCGACTTCGAAGAAGAGAAGCTCAAGACAAAAACAGGGTTAAGATCCTTCCTTGGAATCTTAAACTATGCAAGAAGTTACATCCCTAAGTTGAGCTTACTCCTTGGTCCATTATATGAGAAGACAAAACCCCATGGAGATAAAAGAATGAAGCCCTCAGATTACGAATTAATCAGGAAAATCAAAAGACAGGTGGAAACATTACCAGACCTGGAAATACCACCAGCAGACTCATATATCGTAATCGAGACTGACGGTTGCATGGAAGGATGGGGAGGGGTGTGCAAATGGAAGAAAAAGAAAATGGACCCAAAAAAGAGCGAAAGGATAAGCGCATATGCAAGCGGGAAATTCAAAACAATCCAATCCGCCATTGACGCGGAAATCAATGCTTGCATAAACTCCCTAGAAAAACTGAAAATATATTATCTAGACAAAAGGGAGATAACCCTAAGAACCGACTGCCAAGCCATTATAAGTTTTTATAACAAAACTAATAGCAATAAGGCATCGAGGGTGAGATGGTTGAGATTTGCTGATATCATCACAGGAACCGGAGTCCAAATAAATATCGAACACATTGAGGGAAAGCACAACACCCTGGCAGATTCCTTATCAAGACTGGTAAATTTTTGTTTTGCAGAATGTTCAAACCCAGCACAGGAAGTTCTAATGAAGAGCCTGAGAATGATAGAAGAACTATGGGAAGGTGTTCAGTCAAGGAAAGAGAGGAGTGGGTTAGATCAAATAATCCAGATTTCAAACCAATGCCAACAGTTTTTAAAGGATCATTCTCATTCTCTGAACCAGGAGCACTGTACAGAAGATACCAGATCAAGGCCAACACAACCCCAATCTCAGATGAAGGAGGAAGTACCTACACCAAAATTGCACAACAGTTGGAATCAGAAGCAGCAAAAGGAGCAGTCACAGCAATGTGAAACCTCCAGGCGGTTTTGGACTTCAAAGCCCAAGTCTGTCTTGCAAAGTCAACACATGATAACTTCTGGGGAGACCATTGGCCAGAAGTCCGAAAGCAAAACCAAAAGGCCAGAAAACTCCTTGGTGAACTTGAGGCCCTATGCAACGAGTTGGGCCAAATCCCAATCTAAAACACGAAGGATGTTTTCGGCCCAAGGAAGAATTCTAGAAGATGATGCACTGAATGACGAAATTGAAAGACGACAACAACTTCATAAAAGCAGTCTAAAGTGGAATCAAGCTTTATACCTAATCGACGAAAGATGGACCCCACCAATGACTCAGCCACGTTATGCTAGGCTGTAAAGAAAAATAATGGATGCTTTTTCTTTCAATAATGGCCAATTATTGTACGATATGTCGGCCACTTGTCTGTTTAATTATCTATTTCGGATATTCGTTGGGATATGCCCTTCGTCTTCGTCTATATAAGTAAGTTTGTTTTCATTTTGAGGGGCATCGAAGCATAAACACTTCACTCTCAAATATCTGTAAGAAACCCAGTGTGTAAGAAGCAATCTAGTGTGCTATAATATAAAGGTGTGTTTTTATACAATTACTGCTTTGTTTCATAAATTCCTTCTTAATTAAAGTTTTTATGGAAGGCTAAAAAACCTTAATTTCAAGGTTAAGGGAGGGTGTTTAATTAATCTTTGTTTGTTAATCTCTGTTAAAAATTTAAACAAAGGGAAGAATTAATTCCCTTATGATTCCTAAACAAAAGGTCAAGTACTTGTAAAAGAAAAGAGGTGATTTTCTAAAAGGAAAGCTGAGTTTGGGTTGGTCATAAGGCTTGGTCAAAGAGCTAGTCTTTTTCCATTTTTGCAAAAACAGATCCAAAACAACCGGACCACCAACGAAGTCGAAATGAATGCATTCAGAACAAACGTCTTAAATAGATCTGCAACTCAAACAGATCTACCCACCTAGGAAGACCAGATAAGGGATTACAGGACGACATCCCGAAGAATGCATAACCTCAACAGGTCAATCAGAAGCAGGCTTGGAAGAAGTTACAGAAGAAGCCTAGAATCGGAACTGAATCCAGAACAACAACTGGAGATATCAAGACAAAGAAGGGCTGAGCTGGTACCGGCAGAGGTACTCTACGGAAGTAATAGACAAACTGTCAGGCACAGAGTCTACCAACACTATTCAGAACAGAGAATATTGTGTGTTGAAGAAACTCAAACGGAGCTCAGATTATGTAACACACAGAGCCACCAAAGACTGAGGGAATGCGGAATGCAACACATCCACCTTGGAATGTTCATGATCAGACTGCATACACTACACAGGAACTGCGGCCCTAGTAGTTCTAAGAGATACAAGATGGTTGGACGACAGGCAAATTATCGAAACCATGGAAGTAGACCTATCTGCAGGAACACAACTGATATACATGGTACCTGATATGGTACTAAGTATAGACGACTTCCACAACCACGTACAAGTTGCTGTACAAACCCACGGGTACAATGAATGGCAAGGAGGAGAAAGTAACCTGCTAATAACTGTGGGACTTGTGGGAAGAATATCAAACACCAGTTACACAGGATTCCAGTACAACGTTGAAAACGTAGTCGATAATTTAGCTACGAATGGAATCATGGCAATACCTGGTGAAAGAAGAAGTATAGAGGACCTTGAGGGGATGAGTTGGAACCTAAGGCCAACCATAATAGTCCCAACAAGGGTCCTAGCAAGGGTGGAAGTAAACCAGAGGCTTGATAGAACTACAAGCCTAACATTCAGATCTTACGGAAATCGTCCTCAACCACCAAGATTCTCGGTGGATAGTGCAGATCAAGAATTACATGAGGACGAAGAACAGTTTGTTGGAATAAGTATTCAAGAAGATACGGCACACAAACCCTATGACGTATGTTTCTGTGCCGCATGCCTAGAAGATGCCCAAAAGATAGAAGAAGAGCCACTAAATCAAAAGAAGCGAGGTTGCAAGCCCAAGAAAAATAAAAGTAAAAGTGGAGAGAACTGGGCAACACTGGGAGAATACTCCGGCAAATGGGACTACTATGTCAATTATAGTGCTCCTAAAGAAGAAACACCAATTGATCAAATCATAGCCACGGGATGGGACGAGTACGAATCTGATCAGTGGAGAGACAACCTTGAAAAGGGAAGGGTTGTGATAAAAGAAGAAGGATCCAATGAAGAAGATTCGGAAGACGAGTTCCAAGTAAAGATCGAGGTGCTCAAGATGATAGCATCCCCAAAACCTGACAAAGAACAAATATTCCATACAACGGTAGAAAACGAAGACAATGATGAAGATGAAGTTAATGACATGGAATATCCAAGAATAAAAGAATTAAAGAAAATAATCAAGACGGTAGAAATGGCATACCCCTCAACAGCAGATTCAAACATGTATGATCCCCCCGGAACATCAATGAGTGGACCATCGGTATATCCGCCGGCAAGGGAAACCTCGGCGAATCCTTACACGACAAACCTTCGGTTTCCACATATCAAAGGGTCATTCATAGGAGGTTATGAAAGACACTATGACTCTCAGTGGACGTTACCGTCCGCAATGACAACAGTTGGAGTAATGCTAGTTTTACCTCCTGATCCAGGGTTATGGCCGGACGTAATTGCAAGATGGGAATCAATAACACTCAACAAGCTAAATGAATCAGCTTGGGCGGACAACAAGACAAAGCTAATGTTTGTTGAAAATCTGTTGGGAGAAAATGAAAAGAAAATGTGGCAGCAATGGAGAACCACATACCCAGAAGCCTTTACGGCACTAGAAACAATTGCAGACGACCCGCAGAATATCACCTCACAGATACGGCAAATAATCCTTATTGAAGATCCATACAGAGGCTCAACTGAAGAACAGGATAGAGCCTATAGAAACCTAGAAAGAATAGCATGTGCATATACGAAGGATTTGTGGAGATTTCTGAATGAATTCAGAATTCTTCAAGCAAATCAGGAAGGTTATTCTTTCCGGCAACAACGGACAAGTTCTTTACTAAGTTGCCTCCGATGATATCCAAAAGAATAGAGGAAGCTTTCAGGAATAAGTATCATGGGTTAACTGCAGGAGTTCTCCCTGCAATAAAATTCACGCATACCTATATTACTGAAATGTGTACTGAGGCAGCACTACAAAAAGAACTCAGGGACTTATCCTTATGCTCAGCAATACCCATACCAGGGTATTATGAGAAAACGGGTAAGAAGTATGGAATAAGGAAGTCAAAAACGTATAAAGGAAAACCTAATGACAAAACTCATGTAAAGGTCTTCAAAAGAAAGTATAAAGAAGACAGAGGCCGAGTCAGTAAATGCAAATGCTATGTTTGAGGGAAAGAAGGCCATTTTGCAAGAGACTGTAGAAGCAAAACTAGCAACATAGCAAGGAGGGCAGTGCTAGACAATCTTGATCTAAAGGAAGATTGGGATATTATATCAGCTGATGTTAGTGACCAAGACACAGTCTACAGCATATCAGAAGGAGAAGGAGGTGCAACAATGATAAACATAGGATCAATGGTGGAAGACTCTCCACTTGAAGAAAATGCTTACGTACTCCAAGAAGAATATCGGTTGATGTTTCATCCTGAAAGTGTTGAAGACATTCACAGAAGGGTTCAGGAAGCAGGGTCGTGGAGGCCCCTAATCGACGTGCCTGAGTACAGCAAAAATTGCGTGCATGAATGGCAGGAAAACGAAACAACTCCTTATACTTTCTGCCATTATTGCGGAATTGCCACCACTGAAATATCAAGGCTCCATTGCACGAAATGCAAACTAACAGCATGTGCATTATGTGCAATGAATCATTTACAGAAGACGGTAGAGGTGAAAAGAAAAGAGCATAATGCAACAGGAACTCAAGGGACTCAGGTTGATTCAATCCTAAAACTACTAGTCCAAAAGGATGAAGAATGGAAAAAGGCCATTAGAGATCAAGCTAGAGAATTCTACGAATGGCAGGCAAAAGAGCAGGAGTACAAAAGGCAGATCGGAAATGTAGAAAGATTACGAGAAGAGAATTGATCATTGATAAAAGACCTAGGCGAGGTTCTTAAAATCAATGAGCAAATGAGGATCCAAATAAAGGAATTACAACGAGAAAATGAGAAAATAAGGGGAAAACAAAAGGAACCAGATGATGAAGAAACATCGTTTCCCCGTTTTGAAGAATTATTCCCCCCAGGACAGCAAGTGAATGCCCTAATAGAAGCCGAGGTCCATACAGCAATGAAAACAGAAGAAGGAGAGACAAAAATCCGTAAAGTGATCAATAACCAGCTCTACAATGTTGAAGTAGAATTCGACATACCAAACATCAAACTCTTTAGAGTAAAAGCTATTATTGACACAGGGGCCACATCATGCTGTATAAATAAAAGCGCAGTTCCAGTAAGTTCACTGGAAACAATGGAACGGACAGTCTATTTCAATGGCCTCAATTCCAGACAACCTTCAAATCAAAAGATGAAAGCCAGAATATTTAGGATAGATGGCAATAAATTCAGAATTCCTCTGATTTATGCCTTGGAAATGAGAACAGGGGACGGCATTGATATGTTGATTGGTACCAACTTTACAAGATCAATGAATGGAGGGATTAGAATTGAAGGTGATGAGGTGACCTTGTACAAAAAGGTCACAAGGTTAAAAACAAACCCAACAACAGAGGTAAACATTGCAGCCATAGAAGAACTAGACATGGACGAAGAACTTTACCATGAGTTACAAGAGACAGTGCTCTTTTCCAAACAAGATTTAGAAAAACTCAAAGCAAGGTTCAAGCCAATTTTAAAGGAACTCCAAGAGCAAGGGTACATTGGAGAGGAACCCTTAAAGCATTGGAGGAAGAATGGTGAAAGTTGTAAACTGGACATCATCAATTCAGATATCACAATACAAGACAAGCCTTTAAAACATGTCATGCCAGCCCTAGAAGCAAGCTTCCAGAAGCACATCGAGGCCCTCCTAAAAATAGGAGTGATCCGACCTAGCAAGAGCAGGCACAGAACCATGGCAATGATGGTGAACTCAGGAACCATTGTGGATCCAGTAACGGGAAAAGAAACCAAAAGAAAGGAAAGAATGGTCTTTAATTATCGAACCCTCAACGATAATACACATAAAGACCAGTATTCCTTACCTGGTATCAACACCTTAATGCAAAGAATTGGAACAGCAAAAATATACTCAAAATTTGATCTCAAATCAGGGTTCCATCAGGTAGCAATGGCAGAAGAGTCGGTAGAATGGACAGCCTTCTTGGTCCCAAAAGGACTCTATGAATGGCTAGTCATGCCATTCGGCCTAAAGAATACTCCAGCCATTTTTCAAAGAAAAATGGATAAGTGTTTCAAAGGAACAGAAGAGTTCATTGCAGTTTACATAGACGACATTCTGGTGTTCTCAAAGAACGAAACTGATCATGAGAAACACCTACATATGATGCTTCAAATCTGCAAAGAAAAGGGTTTGGTGTTGTCCCCAACTAAAATGAAGATCGCCTGTCAAGAAATTGAATTCTTAGGAGCAATAATCGGAAGGGACAAAATAAAGCTGCAACCGCACATAATCAAGAAAATATGCGACTTCGAAGAAGAGAAGCTCAAGACAAAAACAGGGTTAAGATCCTTCCTTGGAATCTTAAACTATGCAAGAAGTTACATCCCTAAGTTGAGCTTACTCCTTGGTCCATTATATGAGAAGACAAAACCCCATGGAGATAAAAGAATGAAGCCCTCAGATTACGAAATAATCAGGAAAATCAAAAGACAGGTGGAAACATTACCAGACCTGGAAATACCACCAGCAGACTCATATATCGTAATCGAGACTGACGGTTGCATGGAAGGATGGGGAGGGGTGTGCAAATGGAAGAAAAAGAAAATGGACCCAAAAAAGAGCGAAAGGATAAGCGCATATGCAAGCGGGAAATTCAAAACAATCCAATCCGCCATTGACGCGGAAATCAATGCTTGCATAAACTCCCTAGAAAAACTGAAAATATATTATCTAGACAAAAGGGAGATAACCCTAAGAACCGACTGCCAAGCCATTATAAGTTTTTATAACAAAACTAATAGCAATAAGGCATCGAGGGTGAGATGGTTGAGATTTGCTGATATCATCACAGGAACCGGAGTCCAAATAAATATCGAACACATTGAGGGAAAGCACAACACCCTGGCAGATTCCTTATCAAGACTGGTAAATTTTTGTTTTGCAGAATGTTCAAACCCAGCACAGGAAGTTCTAATGAAGAGCCTGAGAATGATAGAAGAACTATGGGAAGGTGTTCAGTCAAGGAAAGAGAGGAGTGGGTTAGATCAAATAATCCAGATTTCAAACCAATGCCAACAGTTTTTAAAGGATCATTCTCATTCTCTAAACCAGGAGCACTGTACAGAAGATACCAGATCAGGGCCAACACAACCCCAATCTCAGATGAAGCAAGAAGTGCCTACACCGAAATTGCACAACAGTTGGAATCAGAAGCAGCAAAAGGAGCAGTCACAGCAATGCGAAACCTCCATGCGGTTTTGGACTTCAAAGCCCAAGTCTGTCTTGCAAAGTCAACCCATGATAACTTCTGGGGAGACCATTGGCCAGAAGTCCGAAAGCAAAACCAAAAGGCAAAAAAACTCCTTGGTGAACTTGAGGCCCTATGCAACGAGTTGGGCCAAATCCCAATCTAAAACACGAAGGATGTTTTCGGCCCAAAGAAGAATTCTAGAAGATGACGCACTGAATGACGAAATTGAAAGTCGACAACAACTTCATAAAAGCAGTCTAAAGTGGAATCAAGCTTTATACCTAATCGACGAAAGCTGGACCCCACCAATGACTCAGCCACGTTATGCTAGGCTGTAAAGAAAAATAATGGATGTTTTTTCTTTCAATAATGGCCAATTATTGTACGATATGTCGGCCACTTGTCTGTTTAATTATCTCTTTCGGATATTCGTTGGGATATGCCCTTCGTCTCCGTCTATATAAGTAAGTTTGTTTTCATTTTGAGGGGCATCGAAGCATAAACACTTCACTCTCAAATATCTGTCAGAAACCCAGTGTGCAAGAAGCAATCTAGTGTGCTATAATATAAAGGTGTGTTTTTATACAATTACTGCTTTGTTTTATAAATTCCTTCTTAATTAAAGTTTTTATGGAAGGCTAAAAAGCCTTAATTTCAAGGTTAAGGGAGGGTGTTTAATCAATCTTTGTTTGTTAATCTCTGTTAAAAATTTAAACAAAGGGAAGTTTTCTGATTCCCTTATGATTCCTAAACAAAAGGTCAAATACTTGTAAAAGAAAAGAGGTGATTTTCTAAAAGGAAAGCTGAGTTTGGGTTGGTCATAAAGCTTGGTCAAAGAGCTAGTCTTTTTCCATTTTTGCAAAAACAGATCCAAAACAACCGGACCACCAATAAACGATTTAAAAAAAAACAAACAGTGTTAAAAAAATTTTAGGAAAAGCCAACGGTGTTATTTTCTTTTAAGAAAACGAACGATTTTATAAAAGATATGGTTATTAGATAAGTTAAAACTAAGAACCAAAAAAACACTCATGTTGGTAAATAAGTTTCCAACTACACCTATTTGTTAAATATTTTTTTTCAACTACACTCTTTCGGAAAAAATATTCTATATTTTACAGGTGTAAAAATATATTACATATACTAAGAGCATTTACGTCAGTTTCCTTATCCACATCTCTATAATTACACTAAAAATTACTACATTTTCTCTCTCATTTTTAATTAAATAATATTTTTTATACATTTATCATTACATTTTCTCTCTCCTTCACTCACAACCACTTTAAAAATTATTAAAAAAATTATGCGGGTGAAACGTGTTTTCCCCATATATACAAAAAATTTTATACATTTTCTCTCTCCTCCACTCACAACCGTTTTAAACTACTCCCTAAAATATGCAAAACACACATACAAATATGTAGAATCTGATGTGAATGATGTAAGGATAGAAAACAAAATTCAAAATATGTAAACTTAATATATAATTGGATTTTGAAAATATGTTAATTAGTATTTAATTGAAAATAAAAATTTCATAATTAAATTTCAAAGTTTCTTATAATAAGAGATAATTTAAAATAAATGTGTTTTAATAGTATAATTAGTATTCTTTTTAAATACACTATTATTAAAAGATAAAGGTGTATTTAATAGAAGGGATATGCGTGCAAAAAAATGATGAGATTAAATATGAAGGCAACATGTGGCGTGAAAAAATCTTTATTTGTTAGATAGTATAGATATTAAATAATATAGTATTATTATTATTATTTATATTCTAAAACTACTAAATTACAAAGTAAAATATACGACGTAAATTATTATATTTAGATTAACATGAATTAAACAATGCTTATCATATTTATTTCAAAATTCAAAATCATTTATGATCACAATCTAAAACTCAAATTCCGTCTAATATAAACAATATGAATGTGAAATTTAGAATCACAATTAGCGACCAACCCACTTCGTTTTCCACTCACGACTATTCCTGCACGAGAAAAATGAAGCTGTTTGCAGTGGTGTTGTTTGTGTTCACGGCACATTTGTGTTACTGTTATGCTGGTAGAGCTTTGGAGAAAGGCGAGGTCCCGAAGCATTTGAATCGTTTAAATAAACGCCCGGTTAAAACCATCAAGGTCTGTTTTCTTATTTTCTTTGTTACTTTCACTATTGTTGTCAAATATTAGCTAATGATCGTCATTAAACTCTTTGAACAGAGCCCTGACGGGGATATAATAGATTGTATTCATATATCTCATCAACCAGCTTTCGATCACCCACTTCTCAAAAACCATACCATTAAGGTTTGTTTCTTTTTCTCCGTATGCGTTTATACAAGATTTCAGATGTCAATAATAAAAATAGGCCCCTGAAATATAAGCTTGTATATATAAAAAAAATTAATTCATACAACGATGATTGTTATAAAAATAAATATTTTATTTATTTATTTTTTAAACTTAATTGGGCCTCTTTAGAATATGTTATTGGCTATTTAGGTTTTAAAATGTTTATTAATTTATTGTGTCCGTCTAGAACATATAACTAGTAATAAGTTTTTAATTTTTTTTAAATATGTTAGTTCACTTCTTTACCTTTTTTTTGAACGGCGTGGGTTCAACTGACACATCCCATCAGGGGAGGCTCGTACATCAGTCTACCCGAACATCCCCCAAAGAATTCGAAATATGCAGAGGGTGTTCCTATTTTTATGAAGTGTACCTTGCAAAATTTGAACTCATAACCTCCATAGAGGAGAAACCCTTTGAGAAAACCACACTGACCACCAAGACAGAACCTTGATTGCATTCACTTCTGTACCTAAATGACAAAAATAATAACTTTGGGCCCCCTAAAAGTTTAGGCCCCGTGCGTCGCCCATCCGGCACACCTACTTTTATATATATGCTAATATAATGACTAATAACTTGTGATTATAGATGAGGCCAAGTTATCATCCAAACTGGAAAAAGGATGGCGACATAAAAAATGCTTCAACAGTTGGACCATTATCATCATCAACACCAATTACTCAATTGTGGCAATCAAATGGAAAATGCCCAGAAAGAACTATCCCCATTAGAAGAACTAAGAGCGGTTCTGTGAAAAATTATGGGAAGAAGAGTTTGCCTGTTGCTAAAACAAGTTCCATTGATGTTGAACTCATCAATGCGAACAATGCGGACAATGGCCATGAGGTAAGCCTTTTTAGGTCGATCTACGTCTTTTTTCATAATTTTCCGGGTTTTGATCGATTTGGAGTATTTTTTTAGTACGCGACTGTATATGCTGAAGGGCCCCTTTATGGAGGAAAAGCAACATTTAATGTTTGGAACCCAAAGGTTGAAGGATATAATGAACTTAGTTTGGGTCAACTATGGATAGTAGGAGGTTCACAATCCCTTGAAGCTGGTTGGCAGGTGAATTCTTAATTTCTTAATTTAAGTAATCAACTTTTAATCATAACAAAAATCAACAAATAAAATAAAGAGTAAAATGTTATTTTCGTTACTGTGATTTGGCCATTTTAGCCACTTTCATTCAAAAGTTTTTTTTTTTACTTTTTCGTCACTGACTTTTCAAAATCTAGCTATTTTAATCCAACTGACTAACTCCGTCAACATTTTAACGTTAAATCAAGGGTCGGTTTGAACTTCATAGGTTAAAATCTAACTAAATTACCCTGATTTAACCAAAAATACCCATAATTTAACGTTAAAATGTAAACGGAGTTAGTCAGTTGGATGAAAATCAAAATGACTAGATTTTGAAAAGTGAGGGACGAAAAATGCTACTCGGGGACGAATATGATACTTTACTCTAAAATAAAAGTTATAAATAATTAGAATAGTATTAATTAAACGATTTATTTTTTAAATAGGTGGTTCCATCCGTATACGAAGACACCAACACTAGGTTCTTCATCTACTTTACGGTAATTAGTTCATGTTAATTTGTGTACAATATTTATATTGAAAAATGCTTTAAAATTTTTTAATTTTTATATATATTTTTGGCAGCTTGATGGATATGTAAATACGGGGTGTTACAATCTTGATTGCGGCTATTTCATGCAAACAAACAATGAGATTGTAATTGGGGGCAGCATATCTCCTACTTCACAAGTTGGTGGTTCTCAATATGACATCACCATATTCATCTGGAAGGTATATATCAAATAGTTTTAAATTACATCATCATAGCTAATACAGGCGGCTTAACATATTCCGGTAAACTTTGAAATCGAGGTCTTTTTGTGAAAGTTTTAATATATGAAAGTTTTTAAAATTTAATTTTATAGATCATTAAAACGTATAATGTTAATGGTTAGGCCAAATTGGTGGCCAGATTATCACATATATTTTCAGCTTAAAATATATGTTACATAGTTTTTTTAATTTTTTGATACACTTAATATTTGAGTGACTAAAGCGGTTGCTATAGTTATTTGTATGCCAGTCATATAAATGGCAGTTTTATAATTCATTTATTTTATAATTGGTTTAAAAGGAAGTTGCATTGAGAATATGTCAATACTAAAAAACTGAACTGTTTCCGACATAATAATTCGTAGAAAATTTGTCGGAAACATCGTTTAGCAACAAAATACCAACAAAAACATTTTGTTGGAAAAAATCTCGTAAGAAATATTTTTCCGACGAATTTCCCACTAAATAGCAACAACGGTGGTTTGTCGCTAAATTTGAGATAAAATTATGACAAAACTTAAAATTTATATTTATGTTTTTTATAAAATTAATAAATTATGTTTATTAATAGTTATAATAAAGAATTTAACTAAAAATTCCACTATTTGTGGTAAAATCGTCCGAAACTTTAGACATTTATGACAAATTTCTAACTAACCTTTTTTTTACCTTTATTAAATTAATAAATTTTATTTATTAATAATTAAATGAAATAGTTTTCGGTAAGTTGTCGGAAATAGCTTATAGTTACCGATGGAATCACGACAAACAAAATTTATTTAGCTATTTTATCCGGAAGTTGTCAGAAATATTTTGTTTTATTTATTCGTTGTAAAGTCGTCACTGGGAAACTTCTGTCGTTGGGTTTTTATCAAAAAAATTTGTGAGAAAATTTTCACTTTTATAGTATAGATAAAATTTGTACCGGACAAAGTTGTTTGTTAGTTGTGGATGACTCAACCAAATTTAAAAAACTCAACAAAATCACTTGAGACCAAAAATTGAAAGTCTTTTAACTATTGAGGCTGTAAATTAAGGTTCCATGTGTACATATATTGAAGCCTAAGGTGCAATAAGTAGTAACGGGTTGTTTGTCAAGTGCTGAACCATTAAGTAATAAACCATTAAGAAACAAACCCGCTTACCTCTGACCGATTCATATGTACCTTCTTAATGGAATCATTAAGAGTCTACCAAACAACTCGTAAGTGTGATGTTTTTTTTTTACAGGATCAAAGAGATGGGGACTGGTGGTTGCAAGTTGGGGATGCGGTTATAGGATACTGGCCAACCTCAAAGTTTCCACACTTAAGTGACGGTGCATCTAGGGTATATTTTGGTGGGGAGATAATTAACGATAATTTAGACGGGCATCACACAACTACACAAATGGGCAGCAGTCGTTTCCCGGAAGAAGGGTTTGGGAAAGCAAGTTATGTTAAAAATATTCAAACAGTGGATGAATCCATCACTTTAAAGACTCCTGAAGATCTCAAAACCTATGTATCGGTGAAGAGTTGCTATGATATAATGACGAGCAACGAAGATATTGATAACTGGGGCAGTTACTTTTTCTACGGTGGACCTGGTCTTAATGACCGCTGCCCGTGAAAAGATTGAATTAATTAGTTGCATTAATATTTTTTATATGTCTGTTTAAACGTATTAAGTTTATATTTTGGGTTTGATTTTTCTGTTTACGTGGTATTTTCATTTAATGTTAATTATTTTTTGGGACTCTTCTAAATTTTGATACTAGTAGGGGTGTAAAGCTCGACTCGGCTTGTTTAACTTTCTGTGAGCTCGAGATCGGCTCGATTCAAGCTTTATTTCTAGAGATCGGGCTCGGCTCGTGGGTAGTTTTTCTAGCTCGAGCTCGGATCGGGTTCGTCTTGTTTATTATTTATTAATTAGTTTATATATATATTTATATATAAATATTTTGTATAAATTTTATTATAAAATTTTATATAACATAATATATATTATTTAGTTATTTTTATCATAATTTTATATATACTAATTATTATTTTATAAATGTATATTTAATATATATTTTTTTAAATATTAAAATAATAGGCTCGTTTAGGCTCGCGAGCCGGCTCGAGCTCGATAAGTGAAAACTTGGGCTCGGCCTTGTTTATTAAACAAGTTTTTTTTAGACTCGGGCTCGTTTAAGCTCGACTCGATTCGAGTTTTTAACAAGTCAATCTCGAGTAGCTCGCGAGCCGATTTGGCTCGTTTACACCCCTAGATACTAGATCATATAAATGGAATTCAATCATTTCCAAATAATTTATCGCAGAGCTAGGTTAAAACTCGTATAGTACACGGGTTGAACAATAAAAGCAACAAAATATATAAAATTGTATGTACTTATTATTGAAATTACGTATAAGTAACAACTTTAAGTAATAAATCAATAATAATGAAAATGAAAATTTGCAAAGACTTATTTGTACACAATCTTTGATAATCTACTCGTGAGAGCATCCATAATGGTGGATGGGGCAAAAACAACCAAACGCGCCACATCGGCTGTCACATCAGATTGTTATTCATCTTAAAAAAACTCTTATTTTTACTCCAACACTACATCTTCTTTCAAACACCTCTATATTTTCACATCATCACCTACTTTTATATTAATTTACTATATATCAAAATACATTTTTAATAATAATCTTTCTTTTATATTACGTATTATTTAAAATAATATAATATAATTTAAAATAAAAATATTAATATCCTAGAAATTAAAATTGAAAATTACATTTAAAGTAAAAAAGTTACATAAAATAAAAGTTAAAATTACATAAGCTAATCAAAATCGCACAAACAAAAACCTGTAAAGGCCGGTTACATAAACCACCTATTGCTAAAATAGACCATATATGATTCAATAAATCGCCTCGAAGCGCATGATGAGCTTCATTGTTACGTACATTCTTGAACCTTGCTAAGTGTCCTTCGAAATCTACTGTCGGTCCATAGTTTGGTGGTTCAGGTTCTTCACCCTGACCAATCGGTTATATCGTCCCCTTCATCTTCTACAATCATATTATCCAATATAATGCATGCATATATTATATCACGAATTACTTTTGCACTCCAATTTTCTTGTTGACCCTTGTATAATGTGTCATCGAGCTTGAAGGACACCAAGCGCCCTCTCGACATCCTTTCTTGCTGACTCATTACATTTTTTGAATCCCAAATTTTTTGGATTATGTGGATGTCGAATGCCCTCTCGACATCGTTTATAAAACGTTTAGCTAAATAAACACGTTCTCTTTCGCTTACATTCGTTTATAAAACATTTAGTTAAATAAACGCATTCTCTTTCACTTACATTCGTTTATAAAACATTTAGTTGAATAAACACATTCTCTTTCACTTACATTCGTTTTTAAAACATTTAGTTAAATAAACAAATTCTCTTTCGATCACTTACTTTCGTTTATAAAACATTTAGTTATATAAACACTTTCGTTAAACATTTACTTGTTTACAAAACGTTAATTAAGTAAACCTCTTTCTTTCTTACCATTCACGTTTAAGTAATAAAATACAATTATTATAATTGTCCGTTAATTGAGTATGCACACCACCCTAAAACAGTAAAATATGGATTCTTGAACTCACCAAACTATCAGTATATAACCCGTAGTTGACGTCTTATCTACTGCTAATGCGTATACCGATCACAAGATAAGTTAAAGTGTGAATTCTATCATTTTGTGCAAGAGTCGGCAGAGTCATTAAAGTGTCGGCCGAGCCTGTCGGCAGTCACACATGAGTATCAGCTACTGTCGCCAGGCACTCTTAAGTGTCGCCTGAACTTGCGTTCAGGACTTTGTGTCGTACTAGGGGGCGATACTCAGCGTGGTTATCCTGATGGCCGATTCTCAGAGGGCCGATTCTCTTCTTCTTCCTCGTCGAGTGTCGCCACTTGCAGGTGACCGAAACTCGAGTGTCGACCGAAGATCACAAATCATTTACAGGTTTGTTTCGATTCAAAATCTTAACTTTTTAAGTTCAAAACGTTTATCTAGCTTACATGAAGCTATATCTGAGCTTTAATTCACTTTTCATACGTAAAAATCCAACCTTTATGTTTCAAAACCCCAAAATCCTAAAAAAAACCGATTCTATCAAAAACATAGATTGGATATCAATATCTACCTCAAATCGTGTTGTTCTTTGTGTAGAATCACTCTATGTTGCTGGAGAAACAAGATGGAAGCAAAATCCAAGGCTTGAATGTTGTTTCTTGAACTTTCTCTCACTGGAACTTCCCCTCTCTTTCTCTAAATGTTTTTGGTGAAGATGGAATGAGAGGGGTGAAGGCTGCTTTTCTTTCTTGAAGGAAACTTAGTGCGCCAAGCCCACGCGCATAAGCCCATGATCTCTGTTCTACTTCTTTATTTCGGCTTAAAACAAGAGTGTCGGCTTTCAGGATGTTACATAAACTTGTTGAAAAATTGGAATTTCATACTTTTTTTCTAGAAAGCTTAACAACAGGGGATTCATGGTGAGACCATTTGTCAACCTTTATTAATAGATATAAAAAATAATATTAATTATTCTAAATATATTTAAAGGATATTTTTATTTTATTTCTTAAGATTATTACTGGTTTTGTAAAAAATACGTTGCATTTGCGACAAAATCAATATTAATTATGAATAATTAGTTAAAAAGTATTTTTATTATAATTATTAAAATTATTATTGGTTTTGTCATAAATACGTCGTAATTTGCTACACATCTGCGACAAAGGCTAGAGTTTTCATTTTCGTCACTATTTATCGCAGATGTGTCGTAATTAGCGACAGAAATTTCGCTTCGCAAACATTTCGTAGCAAACTCGTTTTTTCTAGTAGTGATGCATCGTCTATCATTGTTTGTAAAATACAAATTTGTTGTGGTTCCTTGACAAGTAGGTTATACTCATTTTAAATATTAAGAAGAAAGCAACCAAAAAAAAGTATAACTAAAAAAAGTATATATATGTAGTGGGGTTGATGGTATCTTGGACGGCAGACCCAAAACCATTTAAATGGATACCTTGCACGCCATGCACTTCTCCACACAAAGCCTTCTTTCTATTCTCGTTTTATTTTTGTCCACATTTATGTTAACTTATCGTTATCAGAATTTTAACATAAACTCTATAAATAACTAATATTTAGTTTGATCAATAATAAACTTGTCATCCGAAAATATGGGACTTTTCTTCAGTTTATTGGCAAATCTATTCCACAAAGTTAACAAGCCTTTGCCCATTGAATCCATATTCAAGCTCCCTTCACCAACACCCAAGTTTCCTCCAGGTAATTTCATATTATCCTTTAAATACTTATCGTATTATAGACATTTCCATGCAATTTGGTTACAATATCGTCTGTTTATCGTAATCTTTGTACGCATCGTTGTAGTGGTTTAGATTAATTACAGGTTTTCTTGGAAAGTAAATTGGTGGTATTATCCTGAGTTAATGTGAGGCTTTTCTTTTTTGCATTATTTTAGGCATTTAATATTGAATTGTAATTTCTTAGGGTGGAGGGAGTGGTAAAAAAAAATTCATGGAACCCTCTCCTTTTACCCAATTAAAATGTCACATGTCATTTTTACCATATTGAACCCTCTCCAACCCTAAGAGGAGGGTGTGGAACCAATAAGCCCTAGAATATTTTTTTATTAAAACAATATTTCATTAAAAAAACACATCTCATTAAATAAACATAAATGAAAATACAATTAATAAAAAAGATACAATCAATAAAAAAATTATAAAAAAAGTACAATTAATAAAAAAAACTACCCGTCGTCGTCCGTTAGATGGATGTCTAAGTTTGTGGCAACATGTGTCGTAAGATCAAACTTCAAATGAAAGTGTGTGGTTTCGTTCCGCAGTTCCATTATAATATTATCGGAAACAACTGGATGGTAGGCGGATCCGCAATGTGAACCGGTGAGATTGCATTTTCGTCATCTTTTAATATCATATTGTGTAATATGATACACACGTACATCATGTTCTTCAACTTTTTCACCTTCATTTGACGTGCCGGTCGTGCAATTATGACCCATTTAGCTTTCAATACGCCGAATGCTCGTTCGACGTCTTTCCTTGCCCCCTCTTGTGTTTTCTTGAACTTTTTTTTTATTCACGTCCGTTGGATAAGAATATGATTTCACAAACGTGGACCAAGAAGGGTATATGCCATCGGCAAGATAGTAACCCCGCTTGTATTGATGGCCATTAACAAAAAATGGGCACCTAGGAGCGGTTCCATGCAACTCATTTGTGAACAATGGAGATTGATTGAGCACGTTTATGTCATTGTTCGACCCGACAATACCAAAATATGTGTGCCAAAACCACAAATCATTTGACGCAACTGCTTCGAGTATGACAGTTGGGTACTCGTGATCATCTCGGTGATATTGACCCCTTAAACTAGTGGGACAGATTCTCCAAACCCAATGAGTACAATCGATACTACCAAGCATCCCGGGAAGTCCGTGCTTATCACCGTGTGCTTGGTATAAAAGTGAAATATCTTGACTAGTTGGTGCACGCAAGTATTCATGACCGTATAGAATAACAATAGCATTTGCAAAAATACTCAAGACATTCCCTAGAGGTTCTTGTAGACATACATAAATATTCGTCATATGAATCGAGAATATTACATGTTGCGAGTTGTTTTATGGTCGATGTGCATTTTTGAAGTGGAGTGAAACATTGTTTCTTCCGTGCGTCTTGACTAACTTAAAAGTATTCAAAATTTGCGTTAATGTCGTCAACTATTTTTAAAAATAGTGGCTTCGACATACGGAATCTATTTCTAAAAGCTTCCTCTTTGAATTTTGGATTCTCAACAAAGTAATCTGCCATTAGAGTTTCATATGCTTGGACACGATCACGTTCCACATGTCGGCGAGTCGATCTTGCAGTGTCTTCAACCTCGACTGCTTGAACAACGGGGTTTAAAAATTCAAGACTACTCGAGTCCGACGACGACGAACTATTAGATGATTCCGGGATGTAAATAGCGCACTTAAACATTTTGATATTTATTTGTGAGAGAATATGTAAATAATATTGTGTAAAGATATATATATATATATATATATATATGTGTGTGTGTGTGTGTGTGTGTGTGTGTATTGAGAGAAAATTATTTTTTTTATTTAAAGACCCCAACCCCCCCCCCCCACTCCCCAACGGCTAGATAACGTTCACTTCAAGCTGGTTCCAGCGGGTATTAAAGCCCGTGCCACTGAACCCGCGTGAAGCCCGCAGGCGTTGCGGCGGTGTAGCCTGGCCAACCCGGGGAACCCGTGTGAAGCCCGCTCGTCTAGTGGTGCACAAAACGGTTTTTTAACCCGAACCGGTTTAAAAGATAGGGGTGTCAATGCCCTCAGTGTGTCCACAGGATCTTTTGTAGTCCAAAATGGTGGTGTCCCTGCTGACGCGTCACCGGTTTATTGCTTGAAAAACGCGAAAAATAACATGTTAGCCATGCCCAATTTGTCCCAAGTTGAAGCATTGATTCAAGCCTACTCACCTGTGATTTATTTTCATCCTGATGAGGAATACTTTCCCTCCTCAGTCAACTGGTTTTTCCAAAATGGAGCTTTGTTGTATGAAAAGGGCAAGGAGACTGAACCAAGCCCGATACAACCCGATGGCTCGAACCTACCTCAAGGGGGCTCTAACGATGAATCATATTGGAGACCTACCTACCGATGATTCGGCTAAAGAAAGGATCAAGAAAGGTGATTTGGCACATTCTTGTGCTTATTTTCACATAAAGCCTATGTTTGGAGGGACATTTACCGATATACCCGTGTGGGTGTTTTACCCGTTTAATGGTCCGGCAAGGGCAAAATTGGAAATTTTTAATGTTACCCTAGGAAAAATAGGTGAACATGTTGGAGACTGGGAGCATTTGACATTGAGGGTTAATAACTACAATGGGGAGTTAAGAAGTGTTTAGTTTTCAGAACATAGTGGAGGACAATTGATTGATGCTTTAGACATTGAGTTTGAAAATGGGAATAAGCCTGTGGCCTACGCGTCGTTGCATGGCCACGCGTTTTACTCGAAGCCCGGGTTGGTTTTACAAGGAAGTGGCGGGATAGGGATACGAAACGATGCCTCCAAGGGCCAAAGGATGATGGATACGGGAGACACGCCAATGGTGGTGGCGGCCGAGTATTTGGGGCGAGCGGTTGTTGAACCGCCCTGGTTGAACTATAGTAGAAAATGGGGTCCAAAAATAAGCTATGACATTAGAAATGAGATCAACAAAGTGAGGAAGGTTTTGCCAAATGTGTTAAGAGGTGCATTTGACAAATTTGTTGGGAGGCTTCCTAATGAACTATTGGGTGAAGAAGGTCCAACAGGCCCTAAAATGAAAAATAATTGGAGTGGGGATGAGAAATATTAATTATTTTATTACTAATAGTTATCATAACTTGTGTAATTATTAATTAACTCATCAATTGAATCATCCCACTGATTTTCATTTTTAGCCACTCGTGATCTATTTTTAGGGTTTTTGAGTCTGTATTATACATATAGACAACTCTCTATTTGGAGAGTGTGTTCTTTATGGATCCTTGAGTATATTGCACACCCATGAATTAATCATCCATGGGGTTTGATGAAATATGTGATGATTGATGGTGTTTATCTTCTTTTCTTGAGTATATACTGGTTTATTCAACCCGTATATTGCACGGGTTTTTAAAAATATAAAATTTTTATTACTAAAAACATAACATTTTATTTATTTAACCCGTGTAATACACGGGATTTTAACCTAGTTTATAGTAAAGATAAATTTTAGATACCCTTTAGAAAACACTCGTACGAAATTTTATCAAATAGAGATAAATTTTGAATTGTCCCATTTTTTGGACTGTTTTTTGAATATATTCTATCTCATTTATGATGTGTATACATTTTAACGGGTTAACTGTTCAAGAGTAGATCGGTAGTTATTTCTCTTACTCTTCGAGTTTGCATTTTATACGCGTACTTGGGGGCAAGGGCAAAGCTATGAAGGGGCCAGGGAGGGCCCCGGCCCCTGCCGTTTTTTCCGTTAGTAGTGTTAGTTTTTCCGTTTTCGTCCGAAATTTTTTTTACGTATAGAGCCGGCCCCTGCTTATTTTTTTCGGCCCCCGCTTCTTAGATTTTCAAGCTCCGCCACTGCTTGGGGGGGTTAAGGGGAAATGCTATCGATTTGTTCTTAAATAATCAACTCGTTAAAATGTACACATATGAGATAGAATATTCAAAAAGTGGGTTAAGATCCATCACCTTTAGATATTCTATCCGATATGGTATCAAATAATAAAAACAATTATGACAATTGATAAGAGTTGAATTACACTGTGTGATCGTAATCATCCGAATTTCATAAAAGATCTTCAAAAGTTTATAGACAGTGCCAAAAACTATCTTGACGATTATGGCAAGTTTATTGCTCATGTAAAAAACGTGAAAACTTCAGTAATTCTTTGGTTCCGGTGAAGAAAACGCTGCCAGGTTTGTGGAAAAATATCGTGTCCGTTGAAGTGGAGCTCAGTAAAAGGGGAGTGATCTTAAGTTATAGGCTAAAGGTGGAAGTTGGTAACGGGAATGCCACCTTCTGGCGAGACTCGTGGACGAGATATGGTCCATTTAAGGATCAATTCCCAGACATTTACAAGTTGGTGTCTAACATAGAGGCCTTGGTCTCGGCTAGTAACACATCTGATGGAGGAAATGTTTTATGGAGATGGGCGTGGAAAAAGCCCCTTTAACTGACGTGGAATGGGCTCAAATCGGGACTTACGAACTATTAAATGGAATACAACACTGGAAAATGAAAGGCGGTGAAGGCTTGATCTCGGGGGGCGGCGGTGGAGGTCAAAAGATAATGATCAAGTGGTTGTTATCAAGCTATCTTTATCTTTAGTTATTTTCTTCTCTGTTTGAATTTTGAATTCCTTGTTTAGTATTCGTTTAGGAATAGGATTGCGGGTGTTATATAAACCCTTAGGAATTAGCTTTATTTTTATGAATGTTCTTTGTTTGTTTTTCGTAAGTCAATAAAACACAAAAGAGTCGCTTGTTTGTTGAGCAAACCCGTGAGTCAGGTTTGAGTCCGGTTCGATCATCACTTGTGAATAACTTTAACACGAACATCCTTAGAAAAGTGCGGTTGAAGGGTGCAAGCGACAAGTGGGCTTGGCCTAATGAGTTTGAGGTTGGTTTTTCTATTAAAAGTTTTAGATTGGAACTCTTGGGGCTGGAAAGGAGGTCGCAGATTGAGGTTGGTTTCTAGTGGAATAATTGACGACCTTGAAAGCCATTTACTTGGTTTGGTTTACTAAATTGGGTAGCATGGCGTCGAAAGTGGGTCTGCTCAAACGGGGAGTTAATATTTTGGATACGGTTTGTCTTAGATATGGTATAGAACATGAAACGACGGACCAATGCTTGGTGGCATATATTTGTTTCGTCAAATGCTTGGTGGCATATATGTTGAGGAACATGAATCTACCTAGTATTCTTGTAGTGCACGCTTTAAAAATGTTTTCACATAAAACACCCTTCCGGTGTAAAAAAAATGGTTTGGGATCTTAAACCGGTTTTCAAACTGAACCAAACCAATTTAAGTGAAACCGATAAACATATAGACTAAAACCGGTTTGAAACCAAACCGATCCAATCCAATCCCCTCAAAACTAGTTTCAAAACGGTTTGAAACTGGTCAAATCCGGTCAAACCTCCCTTTCAAATCGAATCGGTTTGATACTGAACCGGTTTCGACTTGTGTTGACCAAACCAGTTTCGATCGGCTTGAAGTTCCGTCCCCTAACTAGTATAAAGATTATAATCAACTAAAAAAGATATTTGCGTTCAAACATTATATATGAATAGAATCTTTTCATGTTTTTTAGGATAATTAAAAAACTTAGAACCCTGATTTTATATATACATATACATACATACGTGTGCGTGTGGTGTTTTTTAAATAAATAAACCATCATAAATCATCAGGAGTGAAACGGCACGCAAAGTTTTAAAGAAACTGCGTGGATTTCACCATCAACCACCAACATCTTAACAACGACCTTTTTGCGTCCATCTTCTTAATTATGTATTTTTCTGTGTATATAAGCAGGCATAATTAGTTGTTACATGATCAAGTGTACGAAAACCATCTTTGTAGGATCTTTTTTTTAATAAAAATAGAAGACCGATCGATATTGTGATCGTTAAAGCTCGATCATGGAAGAACCAGGCTTCGAGATGGAACGTAGCTTCAAAAGGTACGTTTTCGTTGTTCTTGTATATATGATATAAACTATGAGTTATGAATCATCTTAAACAATAAAATGAGATCATAATCATATGAAGGAGCTCTTAATTTTTTGTAGATAGTATAAGTAAAAGAAATTATTCATGTTTTTAAGGTGGATATTTGAAGTAATTCAACTCCTCAACAATTTTTTCTTCTGTAAAATATGAATTGTATTTTATAATTCTATACATGTTTACACATACATATGTATTCTTAACCAAAAAAATTTTTGTTATACCACTCCTGGTTTTTAGGTGGATTTTGAAGTTTTAGTGTTTCTAGTTGAACTAGCGGTTATGAACAGTACAGGTGGTGATTTGCTAGTTGAACATTGAAAGTAATAGGATAAGTAGACATCAATTTTGTTAATACTGTTTTATTGACTTTCACTGTTCAGATACGATAATTCAACTAGCTGATTATCTAGACACCATAAAAACTTCAAAACTCACCCGTGAGTGGTTTCTAAAACCACCAATAATAAAAAAAAATTCCCATGTTTTTTTTATTTTCTAAAATGGTTAGATTTGCAGGATTAGTTTTCTTTTTAACAGTTGTAGGATTTTAGTTATATATCGAGATGACATAAATGTTATGAATTGTACATTCTAACTGAAAGTTCATCGCACATCAACAACAGAATTCCAACTGTAACCCTAACAACCAATTTAGATAACCGAGAACATAACTAAAATATAGTTGGATTTATTATTTGAAATTACTTTTAATTCCATTAACCTCTAAAGTCAAGGGGTAGTGAATTAAACGAATCACCTTTACTCATAATAACCAAATTAATCGTATCGTTTATAACCTAAATCTGTTATAAAAAACTAAAAAATTGAAACATCATAAGTTCAGTTTCAGCTCATAACTGAACCAAACCGATTAATTTGCACTAGTAGAATAAATCTTAAGAAAAAACACCCCCTCCAAAAGCATTTAATAATAAATAAATAAAACATAAATTACGTGCATTATATCTCTGAAAACTCTTTAGGAACATCTTATTAAATTCCCTCTTGATTGAAATTATATTCGGTTTTTTTATTAAGGTGTTAATTCCAAATTATTATTTATATAAAAGAGGTTAGTGGAGCTGATTTTTATTGATACAAGGTTAATCGGAGAAAATGTAATTAAGAAGAAAATAAACTAGACAAATGAAATCACTTAAATGGGTTTTGCCATGTATTGAAATGTTTATAGGGATTAAAATCAATTTATATAAAATTCAAGTGGTAGTCTACACCGTCTTATGGTGCCTTTGGAACATGGGGAATGGGGTTATCTTTGGTAGAAAAAAAGCGTCTATTAAATGGTTACTTGAAGATCTCAGGAGCACAAGTATTCTTTGGGCAAAGAATAGGTCCGATATCAGGTCATTAGAGTGGTCCAAATGGTGTAACTTTCGGTTTTAATCTCTTTGTTTGCTTTTGTTTTGCTTCATTGTTGTACTTTGTCATTCTAGTACCCTGCTATATTGGTCTTTTTTTATAATATTTCTTTCCGCTTAAAAAAAAAACAAGATTCATGTAAAATTGTAAATTGTCAAAAGATATGCATACACAAACAAAATCAAAGAAGCTAACTAGCGTCATATAGACCTCGTTTTCTCCTAATTTATCTCATCATTCGTCCACAAATTAGGCATATAAAAAAACATAAAATTATGAAAGAGAAGCATACGGATTTGAAGGTGGATAGAGAAGCAAATGAGATCGATATCTCGTAGGTGAATAAATCTAAGAAATGCAGCGGTCGCGATGGTTTGATTGAGGGTTTGCAGCATGAGAGATGTTGTTTGACGATCGAAGAAAGAAGACGGCATTTGCATGGTCCGGTACACACGACTTTAACATATAATTATTACTGTAGTAACCGATATCCCATTTTTGTTAAAAGTATAATTATCATGAAAATATGTATATTTATTCTGTTCACATATAATATTAATTCAACACACTTTAAAATTACATTTTACCCACTTATTTTGATTTGTTATTCACATACTAGTGTTATACCCACGCGTTGCAGCGTTAAACCGTCAAAATTAACGTTCTGAAAACTTTATACAATCAAATAAAAAAATAACATCGACGTTCTCAATTCCAAGGTTTACACATGTTACTATAGGTTCAATGTTAGCGAACTGCAAAAATATTGTGAGGGTTAACTTTATAAATCATATTTATATATACATTGTTTAGGAAAAAAGGAAGTAAAGTTTCTTTCTTAAAAACATTATTAAGTGAAATTATATTTTTGTGTTTTAGAGCATACATAATTATCCACTAACTTAACTACATTAGGGTTAATGGCGGGCTTTTAAAATTTTACAAATTAACCAATTAATATGTTATTCTTATTTATTTTTCAAAGCGTTCAAATATGTGATATGAACGGAATTGTTTTAAAATGACAACCCATCATTATTTATTAACTTTATGAGATGTGTTGTTTATTAAATAAATATAACTTTATGTATGGATTTTTATCAAAAAAAAATTGTCAGTGGGTGGGTGATGATTATACGGAGAACTAAAAAATGAGAATAAAAAATGAGAATACGGTTGCTTTGCTATATATGTATTTGAAAAATAGTCAAAGTAGTCGGATCTTATATCATTGAATTTAATATTTTTATTTTAGCAGCGTATGGCGGATTTTAGAATTTTTCCGGATTGTCGCGAAAATACTGTCAGTTACTATAGAGAAAACAAAAACGGATGTGTTGATATGTAATCACGTAACATGCTAATTTAAAAAAAAACTATAGCAATATCATACTCAAATTAAAGAGAATGAAATACTCGTTTTTATGGTGTAACTTTTTATAAAAAATATCAAGGTATGAAAAAGTTATGGCCGTTTAAAAATCGTGGATGGTACTTATTTTAAAAGTGTAGTTATTGTTTAAATAACCAAAAGTTGAATAAAGTTGAGGGGGTAAATATATAAATATTGTTTAAAAGACATTTTTACCCCAAAAAGTTTTTAACACATGCATTAGGTGTTGTACCTTATATATTTATACTTGTATTACTTAAATTTTAAGATGCTCTTTAGTGATGCATTATAATATAGTATAGATATAGATATACATATAGATTTAACCCATCGATTTTATCATCTTTATTTTCCTGTAACTAGTTATTTATTTACAACTAAATTGTATAGTATTGTTTTGAAAATAATATTACTAGTATCAGTTTTTAAGTGATGGAACCAGAGTTTTTAGTCGGAGGATCATAACAAGGTTATTTTTCTATCGACTAGCTCGTGTTTTTTTAGAAAAAGAATACTTATCTTTATATAAAAGAAACCAGAAAATCCAAATATAACCATCGGTTACGCCTCTAAGTATTATTAAAACTTGGTTTAAACTATATATTAACATCAATGTCAACTTTAAACTCATGGTGTTTAATTTATTTATAATTTGAGAATTAGTCCAAAACACATCAATATCAACCTAACCATCCATCATTATTTATATACTTAATATTATTTTTTACCATCAACTAATACTTTAATTTTATGGCCAACCATCAACAACCGGCTTGAGATAGAACAATGTCACAGATAACAAAATGCTGAACTTTTGTCTCTGATAATTCATTTTTGATAATAAGTTTATTATTATTATTATTTAAAAATTATTTATTTAATTTTAATATATCATTAAAAAAATTATAAAGTCAAAGTATTATAGAAGTCAAAATGATTAGTTTTATTAAAATTATAAATTTTGACAAAAAAAAATGATTAAACTTAAAAGACTACAAGATTTTATACATATTAAATATTCGAAGTATTATTTATTATAATCAACTAAATATATAATCTAGTTCATATTTTAGGGAACAAACTTTAATTTAATCGAAAAATGAATTATTAGAGAAAAATCCAGGATTTTGAGATCTGTAACATTGTTCTATATCAAGCTGTTTGGCATGACCGATGGAATTATCTCATGTTCTCCTACAGCTACTAAATATGATCACCAGGAATAATTTATATTTGTTTTATAAACTAAATAAAATATATAGATGGAAGACCATTATTATTCTATTAAAGTTATTTAAAATTTCCTTTATTAGAAAAAACATTCATTTCTAATAGACTTTTTATATATTAAATAAAGATATTTTCATGTCACGTGTCGCATCCATATTCATTTTCATCATTTTTTCCCGTCTCACTCTTTTATTAAATACATCTCTATCTTTTAATAACAATATATTTAAAAAAAATACTAATTATACTAATATAAAACATTTATTTTAAATTATCTTTTATTATAAAAAAACTTTGGCAACCTCAGGTCTCTACAACAAAAGGCAACCTCAAAAGACATTTCGACATTATTGGGCGTATAGGGCAGCGTTTACAGAAGACTTTGGGCGTTTCAAACACCAGGCATCGTATGGAACGTTGGGTTGGGGGTTCCAAATGTTGGCCCTGCATCAGCTCCCCAAATTTGCTTGTTTTCAGCAATTCCAACCAATAACCCTCAATCCCCATTGTGTTTTAAGACACAATTCAATCCCAATGACATATAACAACACCCATATACATCCCTTGTTATTTGAATGCTCCCCATTACCCAAACCACACTATTTCACATGAGGTTCTTATGATCTCATTCATCAATTCACCATTGTGAAGTTCATAGACTTCAATAACTACTAACATGTGAAATTCAAGGACTTTAAACCCCAATGCATCCTTGTGAGACTCATGAGCCCAATTCATAATCACCCATTGGGATTCTATGAACTCATATACAACCACCATGGAAGTTAAGACTTTTATGTCACACCATTACACATCCCTAGTTTATTTACAAACAAAATACACACAAGTAAAAACACCAAAACACCTAATCAAATAGCTAATCTAGTTAACTTACATACACATATCGTATAAGCAATAACCCAACGTACTAATGAAGTTCATAGACTTCATGTGATCCATCGATCTCAATTCATGTCCACTTGAGGTTCATAGACCTCATTATACACACCCAATATACACAACACGTACAATTTACACCAATACACCCATACGCATAAACATACCACCACAACATAGTCATACATTCATTATGTGTAAACAACAAGTCTATCAACTACTAAGTGTGAAAACACTTACCTTTTAACTTTAGATGTTTATGGTTGATCTTCGCTCTTACCAACTTGATTACCTAAACATTTACACCTTTTAGTAATCTAACAGTCTAAATACATACACCAATTCAGATTTCAACACACACCTAAGACTAAATGATCAACACCTTATTTGACTTAGTTTATTCAAGAAAATTACAAATTACGTCAAGTATCACACAAATTTCAGTATACGTCCTTTAACTAAAAAAATTACAGAAAATGTCATTTATGTTTGAAAAAACTTGCACATTACATCCTTTGGCCTAACGACCATTAAATTTGGTCACATGTCTTGCATATGAGGGTAAATTGGTCTTTTAACCATTCCATGGACTATTTGTTTTGCAAGATTTTAAGCCCAAATCTTTAAATTAAATACACCAATAGTCCCTGAAATGGTTAAAAGACCAATTTGCCCTCACATGCAAGGCACATGACCAGACTTAACCGTCGTTAGTCCAAAGGACGTAACGTGCAAGCTTTTTCAAACATAAAGAACGTTTTCTGTAATTTCCTTAGTTAAAGCCTAAAGGACGTATAATGAAATTTGAGTAATACTTAAATGACGTAATTTGTAACTTGTTCTTTATTCAACTTAACTAAACCCTCAACACCCAACAACAATCTTTCAACCCATATGACCCGTTAAGGTTTTATCCAACTTTCACCCAAAACCCTCAATTACTCAATCACCAATTTGATTAAGGTTTTTACTAATATTGTTTCTACAAGCACCATAAACACTTATAAACTTTAATTCATCATTTAAACACCCATAAATCAAAAACCCCTAAATCATACTCAAGAATCCTAGTTTTCAAATCATAAAATTGGATGTTTAAATATTATTATCTACCACCTTTAACCTTCAAACAAGGTAGGTTATTACTTTTATCGAGTATGTAACCCTTTAAACCATCCAATTCAACCCCAAAATTTGATTCACCAAAAATCCACCAAAAACTCTGATAGCGGATAACATAACTTAGTATTTGTAATTTAACATATACTCGTTAGACTATGACTCTAATTGAATAATTAGAATTAAAGTATTGTTAAACATTAAGATCCCACATCTACTCGTGTTAGGACTCTCGTTGGACCGCCCTTCCCATCACCGACTTGTGATGAGTCGGGAATTAACTCTGACTTGTAATGAGTCGGGAATTAATTCGCCAACATAATATGATAAAATAATAAGAAATTATAAATCTCCTAAATTAAAATAGAAGGAGGCATGAGTTTAAATTTTAGGAGCTTATCATCAATGTAGAGGTAAAAGATATGAAAATCAATTACATATAACTTATATTAAATATGTAAAAAGTTAATATAAACATTATTAATATAATTAACTCTGCGTTCATTTCTATGATAGTTATATAATAATAAGTTTAATAGATTACTGAAAAATATAATAAGGACATACATTTAAATCAAACAAACTAGGGGATTTACCCGCCTCGCGTTGCGGCGGTGTCGAAACATACAGCAACTCGAACTACCCCGCGTTGCGATGGCGTCGAAACGTATAGTAACTCGAAACTCCCCACGTTACGGAGACGCGTCGAAACGTACACGTTTCTCCGATAATACCAATACCATTTAGAAAATGAAACTAGTTAAAACGTATATTATACAAAGTAAATGAAACGGGTTAAACATGTATATTATTCAAAGTATGAGGGTGAAAAAAATACAAAGGGAAATAAAACGGGTTAAAAACATATATTATACAAAGTACGAGGGTCAAAACAAAAATTAAAAAATTAATAAAAAAATGTTTACTATTCCTTTTAGTTTGTTTTTCAATAAGGAGGATAATAGTTGTACGTTTTAAATGGCAGACTAAGTTTTTAGAGTAATAAATAGTGTTTCTTTATATTAAAAGAAAGTATATATTGATACATGGTTTTAACATCTAGCTATTAAACATGAGTCATTTTAAGATGCACTTACACTCTTAACATTTGAGATTAAACGGGCATATTGAGTTTGGTCTCGTCTTCACTCCCTTGACGTCCCATTACATATCCGACATGCTAATTTCACAAATATATCGATTAAGTGTCTATCTCTCGTTGTTGTTCTCTCGTTGTTCCTATAGACTTCTCGTGTTAAAATTCAACAAGAATGTACCTCAATCTATTTCATTAGAGATAGTTAAATAAGTTAAAACAATAATTTGCCACTAACTTGAGCATCTAAACTATTGTGGCGTGCTTTCGTACATCAACATAGCCCGTATGCATAAGTTGCTTATGTGTAATGACAAAACGGTTGAAAAATAAGTTCGTTTTAACCTTTGTCTCATTACATGTGTATTTTAGTGTGGAAAAAAAAGTTATTTTAACTTTAGAGAATGCTTTGTTAAATAATGCTTGCCTACTTGAGACTTTTTTTCATTTTATTTTGTAGGTTCGACATATAGATTACTTTGTGTTTTCTAGATTGTATTGTTTTCCTTTTGTTATATTTGAATGGTTATTACATTTACATAAATAGAAGTGTGTATTTTATATTGATATCTTGCCTTATTTTTTTTAATTGTTTTAATTTCATATTGCAGAAGATTAATGGAAGCACAAGCCGCCGCGGTTAATGGTGGTGTTGGTAACGTAGTTGGTGGTCAGATGAGAAGAGTTCATATTGTCTATTTCCTATGCCGCAATGGGCGTATTGAACACCCCCATCTCATTCGTGTCCATCATCACTCTCGTAATGGTGTACACTTAAGAGGTACATATATATGTTGCATTGTGGATATACAAACACATCATATGTGTTTACATTTCAAAATAGGTGTAACATAGGTTTTATAGGTGATACGTGTGATTGTTGTGATTTATTATAATTTGTTCAACCGTGTTTGTCCTAATAAAAAAAGAAAAAGAATGTCATATTTTCTATTACTCATCAAAAAGTTACTAATTTGTAGATGTAAAAAGGTGGCTTTCGGAGCTAAGAGGAAAGGACATGCTACAGAGTTTCGCTTGGTCATACAAGAGGTTCGTTTTCTATTTCTATTTGACTTAAGATTGAGTTTAAATGAGAACCATTAAATAATAAGAAAGAAAAGAACCACATTCTAACCGCGTATGTGTGAAAAGAGGACGGTGACGATTAATTGAATGATAAAGGCATAACAAAGGAATATGTCATTCATATTGGGGTATGAAAGAGACGTTATACTGGTGTGAATTTGTTACACGACACAAACCAACACAAAACTTTAGCTCTCATCTAAATGGGTTACTATCAGTTTTGGGATTAAGTATTTTATGTCAATTTAAAAATTATTTATAAAGAATGTAGTTTTTTTTTGTAATTGATAGCTTTTGAGTATTAATAAGCAAAACAAAATATTTTTTGGGGGTTAAACATGTCATTGTTGTGTTAAACCGTAAATACGCATGTCGTGTTCAAGTTCATGTGTTTGACACAATTTTCAGCTTTTTGTTGCTATATGGTATGCGTAAAGTTTTCAAGTTCGTGTCGAGTTCAACCCACTATCCTATAAACGCAACTAATTTAGCACTTGTGTATACGTCATGAATTACATCTACGTCTTTATAAATTTAACTAAATATCATATTTATCTAATTTTGTTTTAACCTGATCACATCTCATTCTTTATCTCTATCTCTATCTCTATCTTAGATCTCACTCACAAACACTTGTTTTATTATTATTTTTCTCTTTTTTTTAGACACTCACAAAAAAATATATAAAGATTGATGAAAATAGATATCTATATTTAAAAAATCACTATTTACTAAACTCTTAAATTTAAAGATGGATCGATGGAGATCCTTATGAATGTGTAAAATAAAAAGAAATATTTGCATATAGGAGATGGAGATAGAGACTATTGTGAATGCCCTTACCATTTAATCTTCTTTCTATATACTCTGATGATTATATTGTCTATATCCTAATGAACTGAAGAATACATATAACGAATATAAATGTTCATTTTAGGTTATCCAAAATCTATACTATATAATAAATAAAGGTTTTTAGTGTCACGTGTCGACTCCACATTCGTTCTCATCATTTTTTTCCCGCCTCTCTCTCCTATTTAATGCACTTCTATATTTTAATAATAGTATATATTTAAAGCAAATATTAATTATACAAATAAAACATATTTATGTTTAACTATCTCTTATTATAAGAAACTTTGAAATTTAATTATGTAACTTTTATTTCAATAAAATTGTAATGAAAGTCAAATTACATTAAATAGTAATTAACGTATTTTCGAAACTCAGTTATATATTAATTTTTACATATTTTGAGTTTGTTTCTATCCTTAATATATGCAATATATTTTTACACATGTAACATATGTATATAAAGATTAAAAACTTTATATATTAATATTTTCCACTCTGTGTGTAGACACGGGATCTAAACTAGTATTTAATATTACAAACTTCAAATATGTAACTAATTTAATTATAGTTCTTATTTATTTTCTTTTTAAAATAAATTACAGAAGGTACAAAGAAGGATATGTTTGGCAAGACCTATTGAACAACGACCTCATTACCCCAATTTGTGACAACGAATATGTTCTCAAAGGATCAGAGATCTACTCAACAACATCAAACAATGGTACATACACCTTGTTTCTTTCTTTCTTTTATTTATTTATTTACTTTATTATTTCCAATGTAAAAAACACCATCTTACTTGCATTTGCTCAACTTTTTTTAATTTTATGGGTGAGTATTTAATTATTTATACGGCACAATATAATAATACAATACTAGACCTACTTATTTAATTCAAGAATAAATAAATAAACAAGTATGATACCACAAAATGAAAATGTTCTTTTTTAAGTGTTTTTGCCTATTCTTTTAACATATTCTTTGTCCACAAAATGACAATTTTCTTTTTTTAATTGTTTTGTCTATTCTTTTAACATATTCTTGTTGTTCACAAAATGAAATTCTAATTTATTATTTGGTTTATTAATAATAGACATTAATTCAATCCAAAGGAAAGAAGTCCAAACGTCACCACCATTTGAAGGCAATATGAAAGATCCAAACTACTCTTCAATGAGAAAAAAATATTCTCTAGATTTCTCAACAAACGCATCCATTGAAATTGAAGAATCTTCATTTGGCTCCAATGTTACAACCGAAGACACAACAAAGAATCGAGATGGAAACAATGACATACAAGTTGCACAAACCCAAGACGACAAAAACGAGGATAATTCCTTTTATGAAACGTTCTTGAATGATAATAACAACAGTAATAACAGCAAGAAAGGTTGTGATAAAAGTGAAACAGGTTGTTTCAAAACTGCTCTATCACCAACTTATTCTTTTAGAAAATCAGGTCGAAAGTCACGGATGTTTCGGAACTGGATCACTTGTGGGACCGCTAAGACCCACGAGAAGGCGGTGATGGTGATTAATAGAAGAAATGGTAGCCGAAGCTCTATGGTAAGTTCGGTTTCTGAAAAGATCGGTAAAGAAAATAATAGGGGGCAAATATGTAAAGAACAGAAGCCGAGGGACTTCGAGGAAAGATTTGACACGAACGATGGGTCGAAGAAGAGTAAGAAGAACGACTCTGGTAACTTGAAAACTTATGGAGCTGCTTATAAGCCTGTCAATGGCCCAAATTGCTCGTAAGTTCAATTCTTAGTTTCTGTAATGGAGTTTGACTTTTGAAGTCAAATTTGCGTTTGTTTTTATTTTGACATTAACACGAAAGTTTTTATGGTTTTTTAAAAGCTTCACATACCCATTAAAGTTTTAATAATTTTTTGTAGATGCATACGAAGTTGGCGTTAAATCTGCTACAAAAATCTTAATTATTTGTATTTTAAAAACAGGTTTGACTTTAAAAAGTCAAAGCATAGGTTCTTATTGCATTAGCAGTCTTTTTGGCCTTGTGTTAATAGATGCTAGTGTTTTCATAACTACATTTGTTGTTATGTGCTATGATCAATACTGCAACACCTAAGCATAAGTCATACCTGTCACGATGTTGTACCCTGTGCATCAAAATCAGTACTTATGCTAATCAAACCCACTTTCGGTACTGTTGATGCAGGCAGTGTGGGGGGCAGTTCAGGCCAGAAAAGCTTCATAACCACATGAAATACTGCAGAGGAATGAAAGCAATGGCCAAGTCTACCAATTCAAGAATTAAACAGAAGACAACAAGACCACTTTCACCTTCTTCAATATCTATGGATACCTTTTTCTTGACAAATAATTGATCACTTTCTAGTCACTACAAAGACATTTGTATAAAATCAAAGAAAGCATGTGTATACAGAAATCAGAATTGCTTAATTAACTGCTTTAGTCAACATTTTGACTTTCCCTGCTATGCTGAATCTTGAAAGCCACTTGCCCAGCGTAAACTGCAATTTACCTGATCCCGTTGGTTAACAGAGTATTTGGGGATCCTGTGAGTTTTCCAATACTGGGTTCTTTGATGGGAATCAGACCCAAGAATACAAACACAAAATTTGATCTCAACAAAAGATCGACTATTTCTGTTTATTATAATTCTTGACACATTTACAATAATCCCTAATCCATCTATTTATACTAAAATAAATCTTGCTAACCAAGTCTTCTAGTCCTACTCAACTACTTAAATTTTAAAGATTCACACAATAAACAAATAATAAAATAAACAAGCATTAGACTCCTACTAGGACTAACAAACTTGCAACTTCCTCCTTACACCCCGTAGACTATTAGACTATGACAAGATTAACTCAATTCTTATGGTTAAGAAAAATGAATCTTGAAGCAATTTTATAAGATCACAAGTTAAAATCATAAAAAAACCGACTCTAAATAAAGAAAAACAATATAAATGCTGCATTTTTTCTTCAAAATTTCACCATTCTATTGGTTATATGAGGAACAAGGTTTCATACATTTTACTCAAACTCATGTTAAACAAAAGCTACACCATCCATTAGTCTCTCGCCTACATATCCTTCCATTAGATTTGGTTAGAAACACAATTCTAAAAAACCTAAACATTACAATGTGAAATGACATATCTGCCCACACACCTACAATTTCAAATCTGTAGTCAGTAATCAGCTGTGTGTCTGTATCTTGACCTAAATTACCTGGCTGCTTTCTGGACATGATCAAGCAAAAACCCATTATATTTTTTTCCTTAAATTTTCCACATTTTCATCCCGGTGAACAGAATCATCGAGCCACTGGTTAACCCTTTTAAGCTGACCCAAAAGACCAACCGCAACAACTGAATCTTCTCCTTTTGTTAACGAAAACCCCTTGTTCAAAGACTCTTCCAAGTAATTCAAAAACCATTTTCTTGATACTAAAAGCAGTTCTTCACCCAATTTAACAGTTTCCTTTAAACCGCTTCCTTTTGACCATTTTACCCTTTCGGGACTTGTGTTTTTCGTGGTGGGACTGGGACCCCCACGCCTCACTCTTGAAGAAACTGGTTCTTGGGTTCTCGGGATTTTCTTGTTTCCAGGTGAACGGTTTGTCACTTGGATTTTATCTGAAGCGTTTTCAAGGACAATACGGTAATTTCCCTCACTATCCTGAATCTTCCTGTTTTCTTCCATTGTAAATAAAGTAAATTTCCCAAGTTTCGTTTCTAAAGCAACTTGCACCCATAATGCACTATTTCTAGGTTGACCTTTTGTTTTATCGACAGTTGACTTTGAGTCAATTAAGTTGTTGACTACAGCAGCTGATGTTTGAAGCTTGTGATAGAAGTTCAAGAATTGTTCAACAAGAGGATTTCTAGAGGTCTCAGCAAGTTCACATATTTCAGCAAACTGGCTACATAAAATAAAAAATATATATATAACAAATAATCATACTGGTTAAAAAACTAACATTATTAAGTTTTAAAAATTCTTCTTGTTAAAGGAATGCCATGAAATTATAACACCATATTACAACTGCATAAACAGAGAATTTAGACAAGAAAATGGCATGTGAACTAGTACCTCACGCATTGAAGAATATTCTCCATGGCTGAAGATTCTTTCAAAGCATGTACTGCAGATGAAAATCCCAGATTCCTGTGAGAAATAGCTTCCTGAGAAGCATCATGTTTCAAATAAACATTAGCTTATCAAATCAAAATCTCAAATAAACAAGAATAACTAGGGGCGTCAAAACAGGTTCAGGTTGAAAAACACATTTTAGTCCTTATTCTGGGAAAAGAAGTACTACGGATAACTTATCCGTTAATTAGAAATAATAGAAACATTAAATTATTTACAAAATGTAAATTTTGGAATAAAACGGTTCAAGAAGTTACATGTGACAACCCTAAACATGACATGAAAATAATCAGGTTTGGGTTGTCATATCTAAACCAGTTTAACAAACAGGTCGTGTTCGGGTTAGCATGTTCAACCCGTTTAATTAAATGGATCATGTTCGGGTCAACCCGTTTAAAACTAGAATTAAAAAAGAACTTCATAAGGTCAACCCGTTTATTAGTAGAATAAAAGGGTAATTTTATAAAGCCAACTCGCCAACTCATTCACTATTAGAATAAATAAAATAATTTTACAAAGGTCAACCCGTTTACAATTTGATTACAACCCACCGGACTGTTAGACTCTTTTAAATAAATGGGTTACACGAGCCTATATAAAAATGGAATCAAGCAAATCCAATGAATAGATAGATTCAGCGGTATGGACAGTGTTCAGGTTACATGATTTTAATTGTCTAGGTTGATGTGTTTGATATAATATAATATATATGTAATATATGTACGTGTGTGTATATATATATGGGTCGTGCTAGGGTTCATCAACTCAATCCCTCAACTCGTCACAAGTGCCACCCCTAGTTGTACGGATTAAAAATAGAGGTTGGACCCCTTTAAACCCGTTTCACCTATTCGACCAATTTGTAATGCTTCCCTTTAGCAAACTGTTTTTCTTTAACCCATTTAACATACAACACGACCCCAACCGACCCATTCAAAAGTAAATGGGTAGAAATAAACACCTTTTATGAATAAATCTTGAATAATTTGACAGTTCGAATACCTTTCCAAGTTGTCTAGGTTGATGTGTTTGATATAATATAATATATATGTAATATATGTACGTGTGTGTATATATATATGGGTCGTGCTAGGGTTCATCAACTCAATCCCTCAACTCGTCACAAGTGCCACCCCTAGTTGTACGGATTAAAAATAGAGGTTGGACCCCTTTAAACCCGTTTCACCTATTCGACCAATTTGTAATGCTTCCCTTTAGCAAACTGTTTTTCTTTAACCCATTTAACATACAACACGACCCCAACCGACCCATTCAAAAGTAAATGGGTAGAAATAAACACCTTTTATGAATAAATCTTGAATAATTTGACAGTTCGAATACCTTTCCAAGTTGACGAATCGTAGGCGAAACAAAATCCCATGAGATTTTTGAATCAGAGCTCGTTCTTGCATTGACAGACACTTTGGTAAGGTCAGTTGGTACCGGTATGCTGTCAAATGAGGTTTTCAAGTCCTTTTTTATAGGCTTGCTGATTGATTTTTCAGAAACTATCACATTCTTGTTTCTAAGAGGTGCTAGATTCAAATTAGGAGGTTTTAGAACTAGATCTTTCACTAAAGAAGACTTCCTAACCTGAAAAACAAGAGGTATTCACAATTCAGACTATAATCAGGTCAAAAAATTGAATATTCAACAAAATATATCTCAAAATTGTTAAGCAATCTAGCAGACAACAAAAATCACCATTAATGGTTGCATTAAGATATTAATAGACAAATGAACTAATGCCATTGAGGTTCTGCCCTGGTGGTCAAGGAGTTTTCCACATAGTGGTTTCTTCTTGAGAAGGTCCCGGGTTCGAGTCCATGCGGTTACAACCCATAGGGAAAGACATGCATGACTCACAGGAAACACCTGGGCTGCTCCCGAAGGGAGTAAGGGTTTAAGAAAGTCGTCTTTCAAAATAAATAAATGAAGTTACTGAAATGGTCATTAATGGCAGATTTAGGGGATATTAAAAGGGGTAACTTTACACTAACTAAATTTTAATTGTCCCACTAAAATCACTCAAAGTTTTTTATTCCTCTAAAGTCTGTGTTTCAATCTTATATAATTTTTTTATAAATGTTGATTTTTTTTTAAATGAGGCAAATGAAATATAACATATGAATATTGGTTATTATTTAGTGATTATTTTTTTCAATTTGACTTAAATTTTACACAATAGTAACCAAGTTTCAAACGTCCTACTAAAGTTACTAGACTTTTATTAGGTTTTTCAATCTTATATATTTTTTATATAAATGTTAAATAGTTTTCAAAATTAAGGAATGATTTTTTTTTCAAATTGAGTAATGAAATTTTGTTATTATTTATTAAATCTTTTTTCTTTAGCGATAATATCACATATACCCATACAAACATGGATGGGTAAATATCATATATACCCAACCAAAACTAAAAATATCATATATACTCAATTTAAATACTTTGTTAATTTATGACTATTCTACCCTTATCCATTATATGATTTTTATCACCTAATTTTTTAGTTTTATCCAATACGTTACTCGTTCTCCTATTCTTGATGGCAACTATCGCGATTCTCCAACCCCATTCAGAAGGCATCTATTCAGAAGGAATGAATGCGAGAAAGTTACAAAACGCTAATGCTATAATATAAATTTGGTAAAATTAAAAAAAATGAGAAATTCAAAATAATATTTTGAGAAAACTATTTTTTATGGTTAAATATAAAACTCTAAAGTAGAAAATGTGTAAATATGAAATTTCAATATTAAAAATTCGTAATATGAAATATTAAATTTAAAGAAATAAGGGTAAAATGGTCATCTTTTACATGGTTTTTAATGAAGTGGGTATATATGATATTATTACATGTTTGTAAGGGTATATATGATATTTTTTAAATTTGTAGGGATATATATGAAACTGCCCATTTATTTACTATTACCTTCTCTTTTAAATTAATTTGAAAAAAATATATATATACTATATAATAAATAAAGATTTTTACATACCACGTGTCGCCTCTATATTCATCCTTAACTTTTTTTTTTCCCGTCACTCTCTCTTATTAAATACACATCTATATTTTAATAATTATATATTTTTTAAAAATACTAATTATACTAATAAAACACATTTATTTTAAATTATCCCTTATTATAAGAAACTTTAAAATATAATTATGTAACTTTTATTTTAAATCAAATATTAATGAAAGTCAAATTGCATTAAATATATTAATTATATTTTCGAAACCCAATTATATATTAATTTTTATATATTTTGAATTTTGTTTTCTATCATTCGTATATGTAATACATTTTTACACATGTAAAATATATACATAAAAATGTAAGAATTTTATGTATTGATATATTTTACTCCGTGTGTAAACACGGGATTATAAGCTGGTACATCAATGAGCTAGTGGTGTAGCTGTAAGGGAGAGACCTGGTGTTTCTAGTGACCCAGGTTCAATCCTTGCCCTCCACATTAGTTTATGCGGCATGCAAATGAGGCCTAGCTTAGGCCGATGCCCCTAGGTTTTACCTACGCCCATCCAGGGTTCGAGCCTCGGCTCTCCCTCAAGCCCGGAAGGGGCCGTATTTGGTGGGATTTTTCCTTGGATGCTCTCCAACTCTGACGCCAAGTGGGCCCGGTTAAGACAACATATTGGCCGGAGTTGGACGAGGCTCTCCCATGTGACGGGCATGGGCGGATCTATGTAGGAGGTGCTACCCCTCAACATCTCCGGCGAAGTGGATTTTTTCATTTTTTTTTATTTTTACGTTTTATGTATTACGTTATCCCTGAAAATATATTTGGCTACTCATTAATATTTTTTTTAAAAGCCCAAAACTTATTATTGATTAAAACTCTAAAGCCCAAGTTTATAAAACTAAAAAACCTAAGTTAATTAAAAGATTTAAAACCCAAAAGCCCAAATTAGTTTAAACCTAAAGCTATTAACAAAAGAAATCAGTCTTAAAAGCAGAAAATTAGCTGTTGTCGCCCCCAAGTCCCACCCAGCTCGATTTCAAGCTTTAAAATGCTGGAGAGGAGAAAATCTATTAGGTACATGTTTTACTGTGTTTATTATCGGGTTTTTAACGTACGGTAACAAAAAATTTGCTACCCCTGAAATTATGTTCTAGATCCGCCGGGTGCGACGTCACAACATTCAATGTTCGCCGTTCAAAAAATAATAATAATAATAATAACCAAGATGTGTTTCATTTTTCTCATTCAATTTCAAAAATTTTAACATTTATAAAACAATTTAAAAAAAACTTTAAAAGCAAAAACACTGTTTATTTTTGGATGAAGTTTCTCATATTAAAATGTGCAAGTTGCAAAGTTTTTCCTGTAGATTTATACAAGTATTTCATGAATAATTTGATTATAATAATGATGAAGATTAATATAAAAATATTGAGATATACCGGAGTAGAACAGAGTGGAGACAAAGGCTGCACAAGTTTTGTTTCCGAACCGGACCTCCGTTGCTTCACCGCCGCCGCCGCCGCCGCCGCCGGACTCCGGTCCCACGCCTTCCTCGCCTGATAATCGAAACTCAACCTCCTCGTCTCCAACTCACCGCTAATCTTCCCATTCGACAACGAAAGCCTCCTAGGGTTACTCTCCTTCTTCTTCGAGAAATCAACCCTACCAGTTCCCCTAATCACAAACAAATCACTCGAAATCAAATCCTTCGGATCACCGACACACGGCCGCCGTTTCGGAACCGGCTTAATTCCGCGAAGAATCGGCACCGGCGATCCGGAATCCAGGCGCGTGACATGCACAAACTGACCTAACTGGATCTTATCGCTCAAAATCAAATCCACGTCAGCCACCGGAACGGAAACGTACGCCGAGTGAACGGAATCTGATACTCGTAGATAAAACCCTCGGTTCCTCCGATCGAAATCGAAAACGTCGCCTTGTGGCACGATTCCGATTACCTGAAGGAGCGGAGAGCGGTGGTCGCCGGAGACTTTAGCGGCGGGGTTGTGTAGGTTTTGTAACAGCTTGGATAACACACCGGGGGTGAGAGATGCCATGGAAATGAAACGGCGTGCTGACGGAGGACGGTGACACCACCATGGCACAATTAGGGTTTAGAGGTTGAGTGTTGGGGTGGGAGAGAGATATGATGTGTGGAGAGCGAATCTCAAAGTGACATTGGATTGATGGAGGCAGGTATCGAATTGCGTGGCCGGCTTCAACAACGGAAAGTTGCAGGGCGGGGTTGAAGTGGTCAGATGAGAGGGGGCTCGGGTATCCATGGCCATGTGCAGGGTTGTAAGCTAATACCGACAATATTGATCCTATTTACAACTATTCAAGTCCAAAATCACATCTTTTGTTCGAACATTTTGGTAATTTGAATTTATAATAATTTGTTTATTGTTTATACTACTCCTATATTTATTTGTGTGGCCTGTGTCGTGTTTTGAGTTGGCCTATTTATTATTATCAACGGCTTAAACAATTAAGAAACTTTTTTTGTAATTGGTTTTTGTTTTATTGTGTTTTATTTTTTAATTATAATTTTAAAAATAATGAATTTGGTTTTATATACTTAGTTTGAGATTAAAGGAAGTAAAAAAGAAAAGGTTGGAGATTAGGTGGTTAAAAGCATGGGTATTCAAAAATATCTGAAATCAAACCGGAATTATTCGAAATTCCGAATCTGAAATATCTGAATTTTGGGATTCGGATAAAGATTTTCAAAATTTTTGAATAATTCGAATATCCGAAATTTTACATTATAATATAGATTAAAGTACAAGCCTTATAAATAGTATACTTTCATGTTTTTGATTTTCGCCAAAAAAAATTATTTTTTTCATTTTCACCCTTTATACTTTTCATGTTTTTTATTTTCGTCACAAAAGTTTTATATATTTTCATTTTCACCTCTTATAATATATATAACATACGTTTTTAACCCGTTTTATTTTCTAATAATTTTATTTTCGTTCATAAACTTTTTTTATAAACGGACCACGCGTCTAATGTTAGTAATTTTTGTCAACATTCCGATAAAAAAAAATTAACGGAGTTGTATTCAAAATCGAGTTTTTCTTTTGGTATCGTAGCCTATAGCGAGTGTCGTTACCGTTGTAGTACCGTGACAAGCCGAACTTATTATGAGCGAATAACATCATTGCCGATATTGATATTATCGGAACCGGTCTCTATATTCGGTTTTATAGTTTTCGATGACCCGAACCAGTAATATTTTAATATTTTTCCTTTTCTATTATTTAGTTTTATGTTTCTTTTTTATGACATTATTTTTACTGTTACGCCTACGTTTTCATTTAAATTTTATTAACGGTCGACTTGAGCGCGGGTGTATCCATCTAGTTTATATTAATTTTTTAAAAACCTTACTTGACTAACCAGCACACACCGCCCTCAATCCTCATTCTCATCCTCACCCTTAGCGTCATTTCGTCGTTCAGCTTTCATCTACTGATAGCAATGCCCCCTTTTAGAAAGGGAAATATTAAGATATGCAAAATCTTTATATCTACAGACAACAATTATGTTTGAGTTGGTATACAGTTTCTCAGCTTCAGCTTTCTTCGAACATTGTTTTACAGTTACTCTTTTTTTCTATCATATTCATAAGGTTTTGAGGAACTTACATGGGATACATGTTTCAAGGCTACATTCTTTATTTTTTTTTAGTGCTAATTTGGAAGTTCTAACAAGTCGGAGAAATTTCGGTTATCCATTTAAATATCCGAATCCGTATCCGAAATTTCGGATATCCAAAATTTCGGATTCGGTCTGAAATTTTCGGATATCCGAATTTGAACACTCCTAGTTAAAAATTATAACTAATAAACAGAGTTATTAGAAGTAAAGATCTAATAAGTATTTTAATAACAAACAAATGTACCGAGTGAGATTTCACGCATAGCAAACTATTGATAGGGTATGTGGAAGGTGAGATGAAAACAAACTTTTATTTATCCCGAGAGATAAAGAAGTTTCATACTAAAACATCCCTAGCCCAAAAAAACCTTTATAAAGATTTCAGTATGAAAAAAATAATTTCACCTTTCTTAAAACTAGTACGAAGAAGAAAAAATCGAGATATTGAACTTTAAATATTAAAACTCTTAAATAACTCTATCTACAATCTAAATAGAAACGTTTAAAAAAAGATCTTAAAACATACTTTTATTTATAAATTACACAAAATAATTCATCATATGCATGGATTTGAACCTGAGATTTCATCTAAAAGACAATAGTCTCTAACAAGTGGGCTAGTCCCACGTTTACGGTTAATCTAGTTTAGTTAAGGATTATGGATAAAGTAATATAATTGAAGATAAATATTTATTATTGGACGGATGAAGCAATTTGATTAAGGTGTATCGGTTGGCAGGAGTGGCGACGAAGGAATGAGTATTACTAATAAAAGTGTTTATTAAACCCAAGAGTAAGTACGTACCCGGTTTTAACTTACGTTTCGTATTTGTGCAGCAGTCATGAAAGATTCAGATCGTTTCGTGGTCTGATGTATGCAATCTCACCTCACATTTTATGCATGAGATTGTTTCCCGCGACTTAAACCCATAACCTCAATATTACAAAGCAAACCGAAAATAATGTAAAACTAAAAAACATAAATAAAGTAAACAGAATATAAATCTATACTATATAATAAATAAAGGTTTCTCAATATCACGTGTCGCCTCCACATTCATTCTTAGAAAAAAAATTTCGCCTCTCTCTCTTATTAAATACATTTTCATATTTTTCAATAATAATATATTTTTAAACAAATTATTAATTATATATTAAATTTTACATATTTTTTTATTTTGTTTGCTATTGTTACTATATATATTACATTTTTCCGTCTATAAAATATATAAAAAGATTTAAAAAGTTTATGTATTAATATTTTTTCACCCTGTATATTACACAGGTTCTAAACTAGTATACTTATATACTAAGGATTACTGATTAGTATTAGTATATAATAATATTAAAGAGGAACGATTATGAATAATGAAGTAGCCTAACAGGCAGGCTACTAAATTTTTGTTTTCATTTTACTCATATACTATATGTAATTTATGTTTTTTATCTATTCAATTATGTATTAATTTCGTTTTTCTATAAAAAAAATTGTTCGATAAGTTTTTTTTAAACCGAATGTACGGTTGTTTTTATTTTACTTTTATCAACGTTTCGATATATTTTTGTTTTTAAACTGAGTTGTATTCAAACTCGAGTATTTTTTTGTATTGTAGCCTATGTAGAGTGTCGTTACCGTTATGGTACTGTGACGACCCGAACCTATTATGATCGAACATTATTGTCTGCATTGGTATTATCGGAACCGGTGTCGATATTCGCTTTTATGGTTTTCGGCCGCCCGAACCGCTAACGACAAAACTCCTACTGCGGGGCGTTGGCGAAAAACGACCACACTCTCCCGACGAGGCGCACGTGTTCGTTTATATAAGCTTATTCAACTCTTTTTTTCCGTTCTACATGGATACATCTCGCCGCAAAGCCGAGGTAGGGAACCAACTAGTTATATTTTAAAGATAATAAAAGAATGATTACTTTTGTTTGTTTAATACGCTATCCGAGAATATATTACCAATTAGAGCATCTCCGATCATGGATGAGAAAAACCTAACCAAACGCGCCATATCACCTCGTACGTCAGATTTTCACTAATCGTTTAAAAACACTCATTTTTTACTCCAAAACTACACTCTCTTTTAAACATCCTTATATTTCCACATTATCACTTAGATTTTTTGTCCATTTTTTTTTAAAACCGCTCGACGCTTTTTAATTTTTTTTTACGAAAATCTTATAAAAGTTGCTTATAATGATTTCCAAAAAAACATGTAAAAACACGTTTTTTAGAGTTTTCAACGTTTTCATAACTTAGATGAGTTTTCATTATATCCTTCCCGTAGGGTTGAGTTCATGAGAAAAAATCATCTTCATGAGAAAACTCGCGAAAACTGACTCAAACGAACTCCGATTGAACTCATTTCAGTGGCATTAGAACCGGCTCGTCAAACTCGATCAAAAGCCTAAAGCTAAACCTCAAAATCTAAACTCCACCCCCAAAAACCTATAACCCCCACCCCCAAAAAACCTAACACCCCCCCCCCCCAAAAAAAGCACCTAAACGTCAAGCCAGTTCCAACGCCACCAAAATGAGTTCATTCGGAGTTCGTTTGGGTTGGTTTTCTCGAGTTTTCTCACGAAAAAAGAGTTTATTGGTTAAAATAAAAAATTGATATCTTGGTTTTCGCCTAACTGTGGGGTTTTTTCTAGAAACACCCCCCTTATATATATAGGGGGAGATTCAAATAAAAAGTGATATTTCGCTAAAACCCTAAGAAATGATAAAAAAAAACCTAAGAAACGATATCAAACGAACTCCGATTGAACTCATTCTAGTGGCGTTGGAACTGTCTCGTCGAAGTCTACCATCTTAAATTTTAGGGTTTAGATTTTAGCGTTGAAATATTTTATGGTTTTAGCGTTAGAGTTTAGGTTTTTTTGGGGCGGGGTGTTTAGGTTTTTGGGGGTGGGTTTAGGTTTTTAAGGAGGGTGGGGTGGGGGTTTAGGTTTTTGGGTGTTATGGGTTTTAGGCTTTTTGGGGTGGGGTTGGAGGGAGGGTTTAGGTTTTTGGGGGTGAGGATGTGGTGGGGGGTTTATGTTTTTGGGTGGTGGAGGTTTTAGGCTTTTCGGGGTGGGGTTGGAGGGCGGGTTTAGGTTTTTGGGGGTGCGGGTGGAGGGGGTTTATATTTTTAGGGGCGGGTTAGGGTTTGATGAGACGATTCCAACGCCGCTGGAATGAGCACAATCGGAGTTCGTTTGACCCACTTCTTAACACTTTTCTTAGCGAAAAACTACTTTTTAGTGGAACCTTCCCATATATATATATATATATATATATATATATATATATAAAAGGATGTATTCATATAAGAACCAATATTTAGTAAAAAAACTATAAGAACCATTGCACACCGTTAGATTAGATGATCAATTGTCTACAATAAACAATGATAAAAAGTAACTTTAATGCATATATTTAATTAAACGTAAAGGAATTAAGGGTATAATTGTAAATAGCATTCTCCTATAAACTTCCATCAAAGATCATGTCGGCCACGATCTCCATAAAAATCACCATATATGAAAAACCAGTTTTTGGAAATGAAAAGATATTGACGAAACGAAACAGCTTCACAAAGCTTCGTTTGGAGACGATTTAAGAAGATAATTACAAGCAGGTGATGTAACTTCGATAATATACATTGTTGATTTGTTTACAAAGTGCTAACCTAGTTTTTTAAAATCTCGCAGATCTTCGAGTGAAGTAGACAGCGTCTGAAAAAATGAGTTCAGGTACGTCTAAAATGAGTTCAGGTACGTTCGTGTAGTCAACAATTCAATGCACAATAGCGATTTAGTATTTATTCTAATTGTAACTTACAAGTTGTTAAAATTTACAAATCAGGAAGAAAAAGTGCAAGAATAGTGATGTGCCATCATTTATACATATTTTACATACATAATAATCTCACATTATGTTACTAATTGAATAATAACCTTGCATTTTATGCTTAAAACACTTATATTTTGTAATTGCAGGTTATTCGGTGTTAAAAATATAAATCAAGCTAAATCCTATCAAAAACACCAAGAATTTAAGCTTCTAAAATATTCATTCCCGAGCATTGACCCCCAAAAAGCCAAAATTGGTCAACAAAAGTCAACCAATGAGCTAAAAGACAAACCTGGAGGAAAAAGGGGGGATGCACGGTCGTGCATCCCAATGCACGGCCGTGCAATGCCCTTCCTTCTCCTCCACGGCTCAGTATTGTGTCCTCTGTACCCTGTTTGATTCCCTAGGCCTTTGCACGACCGTGCAACCCATTGCACGACTGTGCATTACACATTTTGAGGCCTATAAATAGGAGGCTTGAGTTCTTCATTCCACACACCAATTCAGACCTCAAGAACACTAAAGAAGAGAGCATTCTCGTAGTTAGAGTAGAGAGTCGATGGACTTTTCCTCCTTGTTCCACAATAGGGGAGCACAAGAAACTCATCATTACACTAGTCGTTATGGTCATTCGTGGCTAAAACTTCTTTGTATTGCTAGGGTGAAGATGATGTTTGGTGCATGTTAATGTTTAACGTATTAATGAAGTGGTATGTTTATGTCTTTAACTAATTCGTTCTTGAAAACCATCTTTTGATGGGCTTTTACTGCTTTCTAAATCCGTCTTTATATTTGTGAGTGTCTTGATTTTAAAGAGTAAGATCATAAAACCCTTTTTAATCAAACTTCTTTTGAAACTCGTACGTCTTTATACGAGCGGAGATTGATAAGCCAAGGCTTGGTCTATACTTATAAGATCGTACGTCTTTATACGATATTAGTTTGCGACCAAGAATTGGTGAACTCATGTTGGGAACGGTACGTCTTTATACTTGGTCCCATTGTTACACCGCCTCCCGGTGAGCAAAATATAATCACCTATTTAACTTTAATATAAAGCATTTTTAAGTCTGATGTCTTAAACCAACCCGGAGATGACCATTATATGGGTTGAGGGTAATTGTTGTCCCTAACGGGAGGCACTACTATTTTAATTTAAAGAACATAATTTGTGAATCAAATGTAGTGAGGACGAGGCTCTAGCGGTGACCCGGGTCATAAGTTTGTAGTAGTCATACCACTGAATTACTCAACTTAACATTATCACGTACCAAGCTGATTCGAATCCCGAAGCAATACTATCCGTAATCTGATCATTTTCGCCTTATTTACTTTTTTGCTATTTACTATTCTGCTAGTTACATTTCTGTTACACACTTCACGCACATTTTTACTTTTATGTTATTTACTTTACTGTCATTTACTTTTCTGCTTCACAAGCATACAAAACCCACTCACTAATTAATCCGGCTAAACGATAACAAAAGTTGAGTATTGGAACTCGACCGTGTTCATTGGTTCGATACCTGGTTCTTACCTAAACTATATTACGCAGCGATAGCTACACTTGTCTGTTGTGTGTGTTTTAAGTTAACGTAATTATCATTTTATAAATTTAAAACCTGGTCTTGTGAAATCATCCTAAATATATAATTATTTATATTTTTATATTAAAATATTCACATCAAATAACATTAAAAAGATCATTCAGCAAGTTTATAGGAGATCCGATGAAGCCAATCGTGATAGAAGACAACTCGAATGAGGTTCATAAAGACAAAAGTTGCAATGTGTAAGCAATAGTTCATTCAATCATTCCTAGATTATCAATGTCAAATTAATATCAGGCCTAGTGTTTCTTGTAGACTTCAAACATGTCACACCCCAACCGATGGCGGATATACGTCGGGGTGGACGCGGTTGTTCAAAAGCACAAGGTTGACTATTAAAGTTTAAATAATTCATTAATAACCATCAAGATTCATATACAAAGAAAAGAAACATATTGTTCAACAAACATAACCAGAACATAAGCTTTAATTTAATAAGTAATATAGGTCCAAAACATCCTATGTGATCACAAGAAAAGCCTCAAACTTGAGCACCTGAAACATGTTAAGTTAACCGTGAACTAAAAATAGTTAGTGAGATACGAAGGTTTTGACATCGTTTAACAAAGTCTTTGAAAGTTTTACAATTCACTATGTACATGCATTCTATAGTATAAGTGTGAGAACAAACAAGTTAAACATTATTCATATCAACCCTCCAACCAAGTTTAGGCATAACCCGCAGATTACCCTTAAAAGTTTAAGTCCAGTAACAAACACTATGGGCTCCCCCCCCCCCCCGAAGGGTCAATCAATATTGGTGGATTGGTCAAATACAATATATCTATCATTGTCACTGTATACTCGACCAAAGTTAATGAATATGCTAGTTTTAAGTTTAATTTATGTATGCAAGTCTCAAAGCACATAACACCAAGAATAAGCATATAAACATAGTTGTGTTGAATTGTATAAGTCTAAAAGTTTGATACATGTTCCACCTCAAGTTTACAAACAAAACAAAACAAAAATGGGCTAAGTATACTCACCTGGATTGATAAATGAGTATCCAATCAAGATTAAGAGTAGCAAAGCTTTGAGGGAGAATATCCTCACAACAAGCCTATTAGCAAAGTCTAGAGTTTAAAGGTTGATCCTATAAGTTTATGACAAGGATCTAGGATTTTAAGATTAACTAGGGTTTCAAATGGGGGATAGGAATGATTGTGTTATGAAGTTTAAGTTATAACAAGTTTTAAATAAATATTATAAAGTTTATTTAAGTTTAAAGTTTAAAAGAATTTCAAGTTAATTAATTATTGCCTACACATGTTTAAATAATAATTTTAAATAGTTTTTCAAGTATCATAAAATATTAAGTAAAGAATAAGTAATTAATAGTCATCTAAAAGAGTAAATAATAATCATTAAAGATAAATAATAATTATCAAATACATAAATGATTATTTAGTATAAATAGTAAATAGTTATTATGAATAAATAATAATTATCTAAAAAAGTGTAAATAATTATTAAGGATACTTGATAATCTTTTAAAAGAGTAAATAATTATTAAGGACAATTAATAATCATTTAAAAGAGTTTAAAAATAAATATTTATCTAATTAAAATGATTTATCTAAATCAATTAAATTATTTAAAGTGTTAAATCATTTAGAATTCATTTTTATTTAAATGACTTGTAATTATTATAAATAATATTTAGAAATTGTTTAAAAGTTCTAAATAAATAAACTACAAATATTAGTTTATAAAAATGGTTTCTTGTAAATTACAAGTGTATAAGTATTTTAAAAAAGCTTATGTATTATTTATAAATGTTTTAAAGTTTTTATAAAGTTTTTAAGTTTATAAATATTCAAATTTTAAAATAAATAAAAATGTATTTATTTTTCTGTTTTAATTAAATAAATACTTAAACTTTGAGTTTTTAAATAAATATAAATTTTATGAAAATGTGCAAGTTTACAAGTTTCTGATTTCTAAAGACAAAATATAAGTTTATAAATTCCTTCCTGAATGTATAAAATTTATAAAAGTTTCTGTTTAATTAAAGTTTATAATTATTATTTAAAGTTTAAAACAAAAATAATTTTGTTTATTTCAGCAATAAATAGCAATTTAATAGTTCTGATTTTATAAAATTAATTGCTGTTAAATATCTAAGTTTTATAAAAGTTTAAGGTAGTTTTATAGTTTTTAAGTATTTAAAACTAGTTTTAAAGATTTAAATATTTATAAGTTTTAGTTAAGTTTAATTAATTAAAATGTTTTCTAGAAATAAAAGTATAAATAAAAATCAGTTTTAGGTTCATAAAAGTAATACAGATATTATAAAAATAATTGTAAGTATTAAAATAGATTTAAATAGTATAAAAAAATGAAAACATAAAACTTGGGTCAGCCGGATTCGAACCCGGGCCGCTCAAGTCGACACACACACGCACTAACCACCCGGCTACGGGCCTCGCTGAGATTAAATCTGGAAAAGAACTGTTTTAAACACAATCCCAAATCACCCTTAATTTCCCTTATGAACCCTAGATTTAGAATCCTTGAATACGAATCGAAATCCCATCTGTCTTTGTAAATTGACAGAGGGCTTTCGATCCTTGATTGAAAACGAAGGTGTTAGCCATTTGAATTACCTGGAATGGAGTTGAAATGAGGGAGAACGAGTTTGGGTTCAACGTCGGCTGTCACAGGTTCCAATCGACAATTGCAGGTTCGATTTGAACGAATTGTGAGTGTATAGAGTTAGTGTGTGGTGTCGTTCAAGTGTTGCAAACGGTATTTATAATCAATTTCGATGTTTAATGCTCGATTAGTTGGGAGTTTCACGGTTGAGCTAAACGAATTAAAATTCGAATTTACGCGGTGTTAACATTGAATTCGAGCATTAAAGTTTCTTGGGTTCGGGTCGCACGCTCGAGTAGGAGCTCGAGGTGCAACGAATCTGGCCGGAAACGCGATTTTGACTAAAGGGGGATGAAAACCGGGTCTGGTGGGACTCGAACTTGCGACTGGTTTGGGGTTCCGGGAGTTTGGGTTAATTTCACATTAGGTCCCTAATGTTTCAAGCTTTTAACAATTTATGCACAAACTTGATTTTCTATTTTAAAACAAGTTTCAGAATTGTCAGTTTAGTCCATGGACTTTAAAATAAATAAAATGTTTTATCAACTAAGTTTTATCTTAGTATTATTTTTATAAAAATAATTTAGGTTTATAAGTTTACTAGTTAAATACACCTTATTATTATTCTTTTTATGAGGTGTATATTTATTTATATATATATATATATACTATATAATAGGGATTGAAAGGATGTAAATGTAATTTTCTAAAAAAATTATGACACCTTGTACATTTTTGGTTGTATGGTGTACATATTGACAATGTCATATAAGTGTACAATTACCTTCTAACCCTTCTCCATAATTTTATAATTAACCACTCAATAATTATTATGTAACCACATTAATGTCCGACTAAACCATCCCATTAAAGCCCTATTAAAGCTCTATTTGAAAAATGAATTGTATTTTTCTGTTATAGTTCTTAAAATATAATATTTAATAAATTTTTGATTGTACCATTATGACGTACCTATTTTTCTCTATGTTTCGACATAAATCTTATTCAAAACCGAGCTTTCGTAATAATGTACAAGTCGTTGAAGCACGAACTTACAAGCCATTGAAGCTTAAGGATTTCCCGTTTTCACGTGCTATTTTAATCAGTGTTTTGATTTTCCTTTTTTTTCGTAGTAAATAGCAGTGTATAGGTTCTAGAAACCGAACCTTATAAATTTTAAAACTTAACCGATATGGATTGAACAATATCGGTACTGACGTAGGTATTAAACACATTTTTCTATCATTTTGGGTATGTAACTAATTTTATTTTTCACGTTCTCTCTTTCGTTTGTTATACCGTGTGCCGGTTCCAAGCGGTACCGTAACGACCCGAACCAACATCAATCAAAATCCCGCCGCGTAGCGCGGGGACCCCACTATTATATATATATATATATATATATATATATAGTGGTGTTCAAATAAGAAGTAAGTTTTCGCTAAGAAATGACCAAAACGCTTAGAAACGATATCAAACGAACTCCGATTGAGCTCATTTCAGCGGCGTTGGAATCGTCTCGTCGAACTCTACCATCTTAGCTTTTAGGGTTTAGTTTTTAAGGTTTAGATTTTACGTTTGAATTTTATGGTTTTAGCCTTAGGGTTTAGGTTTTTTTAAGGGGTGGGGGTGGGTTTAGGTTTTTGGGGGGTGGGGGTGGGTTTAGGTTTTTCGGGGGTGGGGGTTTAGGTTTTTGGGGGTGGGGGTGGGGGTTTTAGGCTTTTTGGTGTGGGGTTGGAAGGGGGGGAGGGTTTAGGTTTTTGGGAGTGCGGGTGGAGGGGGGTTTAGGTTTTTGGGTACGGATTAAAATTCGATGAGACGGTTCCAACGCCGCTGGAATGAGCTCAATCGGAGTTCGTTTGACCCACTTCTTAGCGTTTCTTAGCGAAAAACCACTTTTTAATGGAACCTTCCTATATATATATATAGAGGCTTCACGTATTTTTATGTAATAATAATAATTAGTATTTGTTATTTATACAAAGTTTTCAAGACTTTAAGATTTAGCAATACGTACAAAGATTATGCGATGAATACGTTCATTGATTTTAAAATAGGTAGTTTACCAAGGATTATAATTTGATAAAATGAAAATGATTCATCGAAAAAATTCCTGGATATTACAAAACATTGTATAGTGGCAGTAATAATCGTGTCCTATTGGACCGCTGCTGAATTCAGAAACTTGAGGAAGAAGTTGAATTTTTTTCATATGTGATAGGGATGCTCAAATGTTCGTCGACAAGATGACCAAGAGGAAGGCAATTTAATTAATATTTATTGAAAATAAGACGGTAATGTTATATATATTAATTTCGTTAAAAATTATTTGAAATAAATAGCATATACGTAATCCCCATTTTTAATCATCCAAATTCCTAAATTCACACCTACTCTCACAAGTAGCTAATGGGTTTGAATTTGAATACAAAATTTTCAACTTTCAACTCAAGTGTTGATTTTCTAGTGCTGATAGATATCCGGAATTTTGAATACAAATTCGAATAGTATAATTTACTATCCGAAATTTAGATATTCAAATTTTCTAATATCTTGTTTTGAACACCCTGCCTTTAGTACATGTTTCTAATATCATTCTCATTCTTTTGAATATGATAAGGGAAAATTATCAAAATGGTCATTTGACTAGTTAACTTTATTAAAATGGTCATAACTTTTTAGCCGTCTAATTGTTGTGTAAAACATTAGCTAATACATTGTATTTGATTACTTATTATATGATTGTTGGGTTTATTTTAAAACAGACAGCCGGCTATAAACATTCAAATAGCTGACTATGTACATTCAAATAGTCGGCTAAAGAAAGTCAAATAGCCGACTAAAATCGAGTCAAGCCGGAAAAAAACGCCGGCTAAGCCGTCTAAATAGACGGCTATCGCTGACATAAAATTTCGTTATGTCACGTGTCAGCTTCTGATTGGTGTTGCGTATGACATATTCTTTTCGGGCACATAATTTTTAGCCAGATTAGCCGACTATTGATCTTGATAACCATATTTTAGATGGCTAAAAAACTATGATCATTTTGATAAATTCAACCAATGAAATTATATTTTAGTAATTTTCTAGTATGATAATGCTATGACCATTCACCTTTGAAAACCGAAAATATTGTTCCTAAAACGTGTTCTCAGTTGTAGCCGACAAAAGGATAGGACTAGGGTTGTTTATAGGCACCAGAATAATGTATTGTTTATTGCCTTAGGTGTGACATGTCATACTTTTGTATAGCCTATAGGGGGCATCATGGCTTTACAAACACATGTTTTTTTTTTACTTGTTTTATATAAATGTGGTCGTGTACTTCTCTGGATTTTGCTTTTTTCTTGATTTTTCTTGGAGAATTCTAACCAGACACGGAATATTGCTAATTGGACACGCCGTCAAGTCTATACGTCTCGTATAGGCCAATACGGGGCGTATAGCCTCTAACCTTAAAAAACAGACCTGCAGGTGTCAGTTCTGGTCTGGCGGCTGACCCTATACGCCCCATATAGGCCTATACGACCCCGTATAGACTTATACGACCCATATAGGTCTATACGCCACCTCTTTTTTTCAAACTTGAGCAAATTTTGATTTGTATATGCCGAGTATAGCCCTATACGAAGAAGCCTATACGCCCCATATAGCTTAGTATAGCTTAGTATAGGATAGTATATGATAGTATAGCTTAATATAGCTTAGTATAGCATAGGATAGTATAGCTTTGTATAAGATAGTATAGCTTAATATAGCTTAGTATAGCATAGGATAGTATAGCTTAGTATAGCTTAGTATAGGATAGTATAGCTTAGTATAGCTTAGTATAGGATAGTATAGTATAGTATAGCTTAGTATAGTATAGTATAGCTTAGTATAAGATAGTATAGCTTAGTATAAGATAGTATAGCTTAATATAGCTTAGTATAGCATAGGATAGTATAGCTTAGTATAGCTTAGTATAGGATAGTATAGCTTAGTATAGCTTAGTATAGGATAGTATAGTATAGTATAGCTTAGTATAGTATAGTATAGCTTAGTATAGTATAGTATAGCTTAGTATAGGATAGTATAGCTTAGCTTAGTATAAGTATCGGGGGTCCGGGGGCAGCGCCCCTGGAAGCGGGGTCCAAGGGGCGGCAGCCCCTGGCGGGGATCGAGCTGACAGGTCAGCGCGCCCGAAATTTTTTTTTACACTTATTGCTTTATAAAAAATGCATTAGAAATTAATTTTATATAATTTGTTAGAAAAAAAATACCTATATGCCACGTATAGCACTATACGCGGCGTATAGGCTGTTACCGAGTAACACGAGTCATACGCAGCCAAAGGGGCCATACGCGGCCCTTGCTACCGGGTAAAACAAGTCATACGCAGCCAAGTGGGCCATACGCAGCCCTTGTTACCGAGAACACGAGCCATACGCAGCGTATAGCACTATACGATGCGTATAGGGGTTGGAATGGCCAGGTGTACGATGTTGTCGGGCTTAGGAAATTGTGAAGGCTATACGCATCGTATTGTCCTATACGATGCGTATAGGCCGGTTCAAATAGCAATTCCCGTGTCCCATTAGTAGGCCCCTTTTTCTTTACACTATTTGCTCTACAATTATTACTCTTTATTTGTACAATCCAAAAACTAGATAGAGAAACCTATTACGATCCATATAGCTATATACGGCCTGTATAAGGTTTCATCAGTATTAAATTATCAATGATTGACTGGTAATTAATGAAGGCTATATGGTCCGTATAGGGTTTCATCAGAATTAAATTACCAATGATTGGCTGGTAATTAATGAAGGATATATGACCCGTATAGGGTTTCATCAGCATTAAATTACCAATAATTGGCTAGTAATTAATGAATACTATACGGCCCGTATAGGGCACCGGGATGTCCAAATAAAATCAAGTGATGTCCAAATAGTCTTCCCATTTTACAATATTATAAGAATTTATATTTGTAAATAAAATATGAAATTAATTATCATACTTAATGTTACAAATCTTGTTAAACACGATAGGCATTAATAGTAGTTCATTCAATTAGGTGTTGTCACGTAATAGCATGTAATTGTATTTTTTTCAACGTTCATATATCATAAATATAATTAGGGACAGACCTAGTAATGATGAATAGGGGCAGTCTTTCTTTATAAATTTCTTTTTTTATTGTTATATACCCGTTAAAATCATGATCGCACCCTATAATATTTTGCAATTGCCCCCCGATCGTCCACAATGAAACATTTTTAGGGTAAGAGGTACCCTCACGCGAGGGTATGCGTGAGGGCCTTCACGCCGTGAAGCACGATCGCACACCACCCCCTCATGCGTGAAGGGGGCGTGAGGTACTAGCCGTGAGGGCTTTCACACAAAGAAGGGAGGATATAACCATTGAATATATTCGTTGGGAGAGATAAATCATACATTATGTTCCTCTTTTTGATCATTTGAAAAAAAAAATGGTTTTTGTTGATGTTGCAGGTTTAAACGAAGAAGAGGGAAGACGGTTGATGGGAAGTGATAGGATATTAGGTATGGCTTCTAGGGCTTATGCCTTTGTGGGAAACGAATAAAAGATAAATAACACTTTTCTTGAAATTTGAATATATTCGTTGGTGGGCAATGGCGTACCCACCTTATTACACATAACACGTAATCACGTAATTCACATAAGCTTTATCTATGGTACGGGTACAGTGTACTTACATTATCTTCGGGCTGTATCCTAAATTTGTTCCTTGCTTAAAGGTCTCTCCGATCCTCGTTCGTAATTTTAACGCTCCTCACTCATAACTGTTGCGTTCGTAACCGTCGTGCTATCTCTTCCTCAGTTTGCTTGAATATGTGTGTGTAAATGTTTGTGTGTTTGTTGTGTCACTCTGATCGACACAATGCAACTATTTATAGGGTTTATAAGCCACCTGTAGCGGTTCGTTACACAATCCATCTGTCCTGCGTGTTGCCTAAGTAGCGGACTGCTATGATCCTGGGTAGTAGTTCGCTACCCTTTTTCTTTTACGCGAGTCAGCTGACACGCGTCACCTGCTTGTTGTCCGAGCCTGATTACAGCTAGTGGACCCTTGTGACGGTCCGCCATAGGGCTGAGTCAGCAGACATGCCACCCGCCACACGTCATTCTCTAATTATTTCCTTAATCACCACGTAATGGACCGCCAAGAGGCTTGATAGCGGCTATCGTCCACTTACAAACATAGCGTTAGATGGAAACAATTTATTAGATTCGGGTAGCAAGACTGTAACGAACAAAAATCCGGGTTTCGTTTTCAAATAATTGAATATTTATATTTAATATTATGGTGAAAATAATATTTTATAAATAAGTTGAAACAAGTGGGTTTCAAGTTTGTAATGGGATTATGTTAGTTTTAACTAACTATAGAACGAAATGGGTAAAATGGAAGTTAAGGGACTGAAATGGTAAATATGGCAAATCTGCCATATTTGACCATGTGGAAGTCAAAATTGACTTCATTTTTGGAGTTGGGGTCGTTCAATAGAAGAGGAAGAAAAGAGAAAAGTGTGTTGAAGCCATTTTCGTGTAATTGAAGCTTGATTAGTGAAGGTTTTGGCTCACACAACACCTTCCTAACATCAAGTAAGTGATTCTCTTCCTCTTGATTTCACCATGTATGTGTTCTTGGTGGGTTTTGGGTGAAATCCGAAATTATGTATGCATGTGATGAAATGGTGTTAGATTATTGATAATCTAGCTAAACTAAAGTTAAAGAATGATGATTAACATCTTAGAACCCTTTGATTTTGATTATGAGAAGTTAGGGTTCATATGGTGAAAATTGGGGGTGTTTGGATCATAATGCTAGAATGTTGAATTAATGAAGATTAAGTGTTTTTAAGATGTTAGACACTTGAACAAACACCAAATTAACTTAATAATAATTTTTGAAAGAAGAATTAGTGTTAAGATTAAGTTAATGAAACTCAAGTAGGTGAGTTTGTGGTGAAAGAGGGTGTTTAGTTATGAGGATAACCCAAACGGGTCAATTTGGGTTGGAATTGGGAAATTGAGTTGTGAACTCAATTGTAATGAAATTTTGGTATATGTTAGATTACTAAACTAGGTGTGTATGTTTAGGTAATCAAATTGTGGGTCTAGAAGGCGGAGCGGGATCTTCTAACCCGAAAGGTAAGTGCTTTTGCACTTACTTAGTTATGATGATAAATGAGTTTTATGAAATGTTGTATGTATAATGTGTAAAGTTGCATAATTTGTTATGTGGTATGAATGAGCATAAAATTGTATGCATAATTGAAGGAATGTAGTTATAGTATTTATACTATAATGGAAATGGATCATGTGTTGATCATAAATGAAACGGAATTATAAATGATGAAAGTAACTTGTAGGTGATATACAAGTGTATGAAATCCTTAATTGGCCAAATGGGTGTTAACGGGTCAAATGGGTGAAAGGTGTGAAAACAAGTTGTGAATTTTGTGGATTATGTGTTATGTGATTGTGTGCATACTTGTAATATGATAAATTGTGAATGATTTAGTATATACAATGAATGAATGTAGTTATAGTGTTAACCTATAATGGTAATGGATCATGTGTTGATCATAAACGAAACGGAGTTATGGCCTTGTACCATAATGGAAAAAGGATCATGGGTTGATCGGATCATGTGTTGATCATAAACGAAACGGAGTTATGGCCTTGTACCATAATGGAAAAGGATCATGGGTTGATCGGATCATGTGTTAATCATAAACGAAACGGAGTTATGGCCTTGTACCATAATGGAAAAGGATCATGGGTTGATCGGATCTTGTGTTGATCATAAACGAAACGGAGTTATGGCCTTTGTGCCATAATGGAAATGGATCATGTGTTGATCATAATTGAAACTTGTAGTAAGGGTGCAAGAATATGTAGCCTAAATGACAATTTGGGTGGAAACGGGTCAAATGGGTGAATGGGTGAAACAAGTAGGAATTTACTTGTTTGTTATGAATTTATCTTCATTACTAATGGTGATATGTGTGGTGAATGTAGGAAAAGCTCCGAGGTAGTCAAAGTCAAGTCCAAGGCGTTGGCGGATCCTCGTATGCATAATTTCATGTTTTGATGATTTGGTGGAATTCCCCTTTTTTTTATTTTAATTTGATAAACAAAACATGTTTTTGGGTTGTGATCATGTTGTTGAAGGGGTTTTTGGTTAAAACCCATGTGTTGGGCAAATTTGTTGTCTTGTATTTTGAAAAAAGTTAGAAAAATGGCTAAGTATGAAAATCTGCAGAAGCCTGCAAACTTTCTATGAAAACAGGTCCCTCGCGGGGCGTGAGGGAGGTGACCAATAACTCTCGCGGTACGCGAGAGGTAAAAAAAAAAAAAATTTCTGGGATTAAGACTTCCGCACGTTAAAGTATAGTTTTTAAAAGTGTTGTGTTTCAACTTGGTATCAGAGCGATGGTTTGAGGGATTTGGTGTGGTGGCACCAAACTCAAACCGGATGCTCTTGATATGGGGGAAAATGATACGAGAATCCACGAAGGACTTGACTAAGACTCGGAACTTGCGGAAATGAAAGGTTAGTAATGATTTGATAAAATGATAATATATATATATATATGGTGTATGTATATATGTATGATGAATGTTGTTAAGGTGTTATGTGTGCCGAAACTTGTTTTCTGACCTGTTATATGGAGATGGTAATTACAATTGGGCATGGCGTATTATTAAACATGTCTGGCCAACATGTTTAATAAGACGAAATGTGCAAGAGACTTTATGATACCCATATAACAATGAACATTTGCAAGGAGTAGGTGAAGGTGGTTATATGTGTATGTATATATGTACGTATGTATGTACATGGATGATTAGATGGGGGTAATACATATATACATAGATATGATATATTTCCTTAATAAGTGGGTAGATTAAAGACCTATAAGTAGGTAGAACGTCTACGACTTAGTTAAAATTCGATCGAGTGTGACTGAGAGGCACATGTTGTAAGTAGAAGAAATTGTGGATGAAAGTCGTCTTAAGGACTCAAGTGTGATAGAGTCTAGAGGTGTATCACCTCAGAAATGGTGAGGAATGTGGAATTGGTTGGAAGAAATATTAGGCATATAACTAGTGGAGGATGACTAGAGCTTTCTATCATGTTGTGTCGATCTTCCTTCAAGGAAGATACGGCTCTTTGAGGTGATCCTTGGGAGGAACAGTGTGAAGCCTAGAGAGCGGGAAAAACTACGGTTGGTGAACCGAAGTGGAAGGAAAACCTTGTTTTCACAAGAGGGTTCGTGGTGTGCGAACCAAAGGAGTTAAAGGGTGAGAGTTAATAGCTGATTAATTAACGATGAATCACTATGATGGTCTTGTCTTTTGAAGCAATCCATTGTGATTGGTAGATGACGTATTACGCACGATGAGTCGACTCCGGGACGTGGCGGAGGATTGGTGAATTATTCTTCGTGAGGAGAAAGGCATAAGGGTCATTACACCCATGCGCTTTGTTCTAAAGCACATAAACTTTGCGGTGAAAAGGGAAGATGGAAGAGTGCGTATTGGCACTGACAGTCAGGGGTAGGATGAAACTGACCTAAGGTCTCGTGGTTTGTAGACTTTATGGTTGAGGTGTGTAGAGCATAAACTGCTCACAGTGGTCGATTAATCGAAGATAGTCGTTTATATCTCCGAACTATTGTTGTTTATACTCAATTTCGTTGTGAACTTATTGAGAAGTCCCAGAAAGAAGAGGTTTTACTTTGGAACGGCTGGGTATGCCGTTTTGGCTTTGGTGAAAATCCAATTTTTGGATGGGGTGGTGAATTCGGAAGAAATACTTGTGGACCCGTTAAAGATTGAATGGTTAGTGGGTGAATGTTAAAATGTACATTGTACGCAAATGGTTATATACATAGGTGAAATATGTATATAAAGGGGGTGAAATGTGCATAGGTGAAATATGTACATGGATGGTGGATGAAGTCTTGGAACTTCATAAATGATGTTGGAAGTCTTTTGGACTTCACAAACGGTGTTTGATAACGAAGTCTTCGAACTTCAAAGGCGGATTTGGTGATTGAGATCCTTGAATCTCAAAGGATGACTTATGATTAAGTCATTGGAGATACTTAGAATGTTTGGGTCACGGATAGGGATCTTCCTTCCAGTGTTGTAAAAGAGGATTAAAGTAAGGAAATTGATGTATCCTTACTTGAGGAAGTCACATGCTTTCTTGGTTAAGAAGGGGTTGAGTTGAAGACTCGAGCTTCAATGGGTGTTGGGATCCTCGAATCCCAATCGGTATGAACTTGAGAACTTGAGTCTCAATGGGTGGATTGGTGAGGTAATTTTGAAACATCCATTGTTGAGTTTCATGGTGGGTTATTATCGGAGGTTCATCGAAAACTTCTCTCGGATTGCTTTGCCGATGACTAAGTTGACTCGTAAGGAGACAAAGTTTGTTTGGAGTCCCGAGCAAGAATCTGCCTTTCAACTCTTGAAAGAAAAGTTGACTAAGGCGCCTGTTTTATCCTTGCCGGACGGGACCGAGGATTTTGTTGTTTATTCGGATGCCTCGCATTCGGGGTTGGGGTGTGTTTTGATGCAAAGGGGGAAAGTGATTGCCTATGCATCTAGGCAATTAAAGACTCACGAGGTGAATTACCCAACCCATGATTTAGAGCTTGCAGCCGTGGTTTTCGCGCTCAAGATTTGGAGGCATTATTTGTATGGTGCTAAGTGTACGATCTACACGGATCACAAAAGTCTCAAATATTTCTTTGACCAAAAGGACCTCAATATGAGGCAAAGACGGTGGCTTGAATTGGTTAAGGATTATGATTGTGAGATACTTTATCATCCGGGTAAAGCGAATGTTGTGGCGGATGCGCTTAGTAGAAAGTCAAGTCATTCACCTATCAAGGTGAAGTCATTTAAGATGACAATTTCATCATCTCTTATTGATGAAATCCGGGAGGCCCAAGTGTTAGCACTTGGTGGCGACTTGAAGAAAGAACGGATGATTTCTTATGTTGATAAGCTTGGTGAAAATAGCATGGGTTTGAAGACATGCTTTGATAGAATTTGGATACCTAGGTTGTCAAGTGTCTTGACAACTATTCTTGACGAGGCGTATAAATCCAAATATTCTATCCATCCGGGGGCCACAAAGATGTTTTATGATTTGAGGTGTCATTTTTGGTGGCCGGGTATGAGGTGTGATATTGTTAAGTATGTGGATAGGTGTCTCACATGTTTAAGGGTTAAGGCGGAGCATCAAAAGCCGTATGGAAAGCTTCAACCGCTTGAAATACCGCTTTGGAAATGGGAAAATATAACCATGGATTTGATCACTAAACTACCAAAGACTCGAAAGGGTTATGATGCGATATGGGTAGTAGTGGATCGGTTGACGAAGAGTGCACATTTCCTTCCTATAAAGGAAACGTATTCTTCGGATAGATTGGCGGAAATATATGTGAAGGAAATTGTGTCACGTCATGGTGTGCCGGTGTCGATTATATCGGATCGTGATACGAGATTTACTTCTCGTTTTTGGAAGAAATTCCATGAGGATATGGGGACTAGATTGAATCTTAGCACCGCTTATCATCCACAAACGGATGGTCAAAGCGAGCGAACGATTCAAACGCTCGAGGATATGTTGCGAGCGTGTGCCTTGGATTTTGGTGGTAGTTGGGACGACCATTTACCGTTGACGGAATTCTCTTACAACAATAGTTACCATTCTAGTATTGGTATGCCGCCTTTTGAGGCATTGTATGGGAGAAAGTGTCGAACACCCGTGTGTTGGGGTGAGATTGGTCAACGGGAGCTTGGTAGTGTCGAAGTGGTCAAGGAAACTAATGATAGTATTGACCAAATTAGAGCACGCTTGAAGGCGGCTCAAGATCGCCAAAAGTCTTATGCGGATAATAGGAAGCGGGCGATTGAGTTTCAAGTGGGGGACCTTGTGCTTTTGAAAGTCTCTCCTTGGAAAGGGGTGATACGGTTTAGGAAACGGGGGAAGTTAAGTCCTCGTTTCATCGGGCCGTTTAAGGTGATAACAAAGGTAGGTACGGTAGCTTATCGTTTGGAGCCACCGTAGAGACTAAGTAGACTTCATAACACATTTCATGTGTCTCATGTGCGGAAGTGTTTGGCGGATGAATCTACTTTTGTCCCTTTGGACGATATCGAATTAGATGAAAAGTTGAATTATGTTGAAGAACCGGTGGCAATCTTGGATAGAAAAGTGAAGCGTTTGCGCAATAAAGAGATTAGCCAAGTTTTGGTGAGGTGGAAACATAGAAAGGGAGCGGAAATGACTTGGGAAACCGAGGAAGAAATGCTTAAACATTATCCGAACCTTTTTATGTGAAGTCGGGTTTCGGGGACGAAACCCAAATAAGGGGAGGTGATTTGCAACGAACAAAAATCCGGGTTTCGTTTTCAAATAATTGAATATTTATATTTAATATTATGGTGGAAATAATATTTTATAAATAAGTTGAAACAAGTGGGTTTCAAGTTTGTAATGGGATTATATTAGTTTTAACTAACTATAGAACGAAATGGGTAAAATGAAAGTTAAGGGACTGAAATGGTAAATATGGCAAATCTGCCATATTTGACCATGTGGAAGTCAAAATTGACTTCATTTTTGGAGTTGGGGTCGTTCAATAGAAGAGGAAGAAAAGAGAAAAGTGTGTTGAAGCCATTTTCGTGTAATTGAAGCTTGATTAGTGAAGGTTTTGGCTCACACAACACCTTCCTAACATCAAGTAAGTGATTCTCTTCCTCTTGATTTCACCATGTATGTGTTCTTGGTGGGTTTTGGGTGAAATCCGAAATTATGTATGCATGTGATGAAATGGTGTTAGATTATTGATAATCTAGCTAAACTAAAGTTAAAGAATGATGATTAACATCTTAGAACCCTTTGATTTTGATTATGAGAAGTTAGGGTTCATATGGTGAAAATTGGGGGTGTTTGGATCATAATGCTAGAATGTTGAATTAATGAAGATTAAGTGTTTTTAAGATGTTAGACACTTGAACAAACACCAAATTAACTTAATAATAATTTTTGAAAGAAGAATTAGTGTTAAGATTAAGTTAATGAAACTCAAGTAGGTGAGTTTGTGGTGAAAGAGGGTGTTTGGTTATGAGGATAACCCAAACGGGTCAATTTGGGTTGGAATTGGGAAATTGAGTTGTGAACTCAATTGTAATGAAATTTTGGTATATGTTAGATTACTAAACTAGGTGTGTATGTTTAGGTAATCAAATTGTGGGTCTAGAAGGCGGAGCGGGATCTTCTAACCCGAAAGGTAAGTGCTTTTGCACTTACTTAGTTATGATGATAAATGAGTTTTATGAAATGTTGTATGTATAATGTGTAAAGTTGCATAATTTGTTATGTGGTATGAATGAGCATAAAATTGTATGCATAATTGAAGGAATGTAGTTATAGTATTTATACTATAATGGAAATGGATCATGTGTTGATCATAAATGAAACGGAATTATAAATGATGAAAGTAACTTGTAGGTGATATACAAGTGTATGAAATCCTTAATTGGCCAAATGGGTGTTAACGGGTCAAATGGGTGAAAGGTGTGAAAACAAGTTGTGAATTTTGTGGATTATGTGTTATGTGATTGTGTGCATACTTGTAATATGATAAATTGTGAATGATTTAGTATATACAATGAATGAATGTAGTTATAGTGTTAACCTATAATGGTAATGGATCATGTGTTGATCATAAACGAAACGGAGTTATGGCCTTGTACCATAATGGAAAAAGGATCATGGGTTGATCGGATCATGTGTTGATCAAAAACGAAACGGAGTTATGGCCTTGTACCATAATGGAAAAGGATCATGGGTTGATCGGATCATGTGTTGATCATAAACGAAACGGAGTTATGGCCTTGTACCATAATGGAAAAGGATCATGGGTTGATCGGATCTTGTGTTGATCATAAACGAAACGGAGTTATGGCCTTTGTGCCATAATGGAAATGGATCATGTGTTGATCATAATTGAAACTTGTAGTAAGGGTGCAAGAATATGTAGCCTAAATGACAATTTGGGTGGAAACGGGTCAAATGGGTGAATGGGTGAAACAAGTAGGAATTTACTTGTTTGTTATGAATTTATCTTCATTACTAATGGTGATATGTGTGGTGAATGTAGGAAAAGCTCCGAGGTAGTCAAAGTCAAGTCCAAGGCGTTGGCGGATCCTCGTATGCATAATTTCATGTTTTGATGATTTGGTGGAATTCCCCTTTTTTTATTTTAATTTGATAAACAAAACATGTTTTTGGGTTGTGATCATGTTGTTGAAGGGGTTTTTGGTTAAAACACATGTGTTGGGCAAATTTGTTGTCTTGTATTTTGAAAAAAGTTAGAAAAATGGCTAAGTATGAAAATCTACAGAAGCCTGCAAACTTTCTGTGAAAACAGGTCCCTCGCGGTGCGCGAGGGAGGTGACCAATAACTCTCGCGGTACGCGAGAGGTAAAAAATAAAAAATAAAAAAAAAAATTTCTGGGATTAAGACTTTTGCGCGTTGAAGTATAGTTTTTAAAAGTGTTTGTTTCAAAGACCTTAAACCTTAAAACGAACTCGAGTTATCTTAATTTCTTATGGTGTATGGTTGAATTCTAGTCTAGTCCGGTTACAAACATAGCGTTAGATTGAAACAATTTTTTTAACTTTACAAGTAAAATTTCATTTTCTTCAACTTGTAAGCTGTTTTTTCCCTTAATGCAGTTGATAACAATTCATTATATGTTACACTAATGAAATAAATTATTTAATTTATAAGAAATCTTATATCCATATCATATTTAGTATCACATGACAGTCACCTATATACTTTGAAAGAAAAAAAAACCTTGAAACTTTTTTTTTTCATATGTATATACCAATATTGATCCATCATCTTTGTTAGGTAATTAAGATTCACTATTTCAAATAAGACATCCTACCATTTAAAAAGACTTGACAAAATTGGCCACCAACCAAATGTGTTATGGCCACCAAAATGCATAAATTCATTACTAAGCATCCCAATTCATAACCTCAATTATAACCCTTTGCTATATTTTTTTCTCTTATGAACTCGGATCAAGCAAAGTTTTGTAACACAAATGGGAGGAGAATCTAATCCAAACAAGCCCCATTATGACATCACCATGTCAAGAAGAACTCGGAGAGCACGAACGCTCTTTGGAGAGAAAGTAAGTGCGTTAAAAGTTGAAGATAAACAAGTTGATGAAGAAAATGAAGAAGAGAAGAGAAAAATGAAGTTTATAGACATTTTTGGTGGAAAGCAAGAGGAGGGCGAATGCAAAAACTCGCTTGGAGGACATTTCACTGAGGAAGACAAGGAGCGTCAATTGGTGGTCAAACATGAAAAGGGACTTGACGGGGTGAGTCTTAAGAAAATGGTTAGTCGTTGTGCCAAGATGTGGGGTCATATGATTAAGATCAAAGGTGGTTCTCGTAAGAAGCGCGTTCTTCAGCTTACTATGTGATGACGGGCAAACACATTATGAGGGTTTTCGCCCACGTATATGTGTTTTTTCTTTTATATACAAACATATTATATGAAGTATGTACATGATTAATAATGTTTGAATGGGACTTCTCTATGCACAAGTTTATCTAGTAGCTGGACCTTGCCTTGTTGTCTTTATAGTGCAACCTATTTTTTTCTAACGTTGTGTGTATGTGTGGACTGCCCACAAGCATAAACACACATTAGAGATGCTACATTTGCATGTGTTTTGTTACTTTGTAGAACCGACTTAATTTTGACGAAATTTGCAATCTTTGTTTGTGCTAGTGTGTGTGTATATATAGTTCCGACATCTCATGATAATACTTGCCATGATATATCTATTGGCAACTATGGGTGTAAACAAGCCGAGTTGTTCATAAGCTATATAACTATATAACGTTTCTAGAATTTGTATTAAAAAACTATATAATATGTAAATCCTTATTACTAAGTATATAACATTGCACTTATTCAATCCGTGTAATACACCGGGTTTCTAACCTAGTTATAAATGTATAAAAATATATAAATAAAACAGTTAAATGTTAGTATATAATAAACGAGTCAAGCCCAAGCCAAACTCAAGCTTTAGAATAGAGCTCTAACTAAGCCGAGCTCGAGCTTTAAAACCATGGCTCTAAAAGAGACCGGCTCGTTTACACCCCTAGGTAACAATTATGTAACGTCCTGACGGGTAGGGAGATTTTAAGTTGGCAGATTAAACAAGCCAAACAGAATATCATCCCATTTATGAAATCATATATACCTGTAACCTGTTTCTTAGGAAAATATTCTCACGAGGACTTATAAACACACAATATGAAACAAACTCAACAACAATGTATGTTGATTTAAAACCTTTCAAAACATGAAACTGATGCAAGGTAAAGACTAAAATAAAGAGTGTGCTTATGATGCATTAATAGTATACAAATCAAAAGATTTGGTTTGCTTTAAACTTCTACAAACTGATGATGAAGGCTTGTGTAACGGTCCAACCAAACATGCATATTGTCATCTTTAAACCGAAAAAGACCACAAAAGAAAAGAATATGAAAAAAGGTCAGATATACATAAGATTACACACATAAACCTACAAACAAAATATTGAAAATTACATCCTCCAAAAGTTGACAGCAAAATCCTAGGTTAGATTGCAACAACGATCTTCGGTATACGAGTACGACCATCCAATGAGCATCAGTGATTTTACAGGAAATAATCAGGCGTTCTTCTAGTTACGTCTGGTTCTCCTCTCCTAGGAGCAGGTTCAAACTGCAATAACAAATTACTTTTTTCAATAAACCAATTGCCTATATTTGGAATATCACTTTAAAAAAACAAGTGTTCTTTGTGTCTTGCATTATGTATTTTCCTCAAGAATATCAATAACCCATCAATGTAGATACAAATTTTGACTAGGCATTAAGGACACCAATGGGTCGGGTATGGAACAGGTTTTGGTAATCCCAGTCCCATACCCGATTAAAAAACTGCCCCATAATCGTCTATGGTCTTATGTACTTAAAATTACCCGTCCTGAATGCTTCGCGCTTTGGTTTTTCCCACCGAGTTTAGGTTCTTTTGACATCCCCACCAGGCATAAAATGTTTTGACTAGTAATTAAATATTCTAAAAATCCCCATCCGAGTAGCAAAAAAAAGAAAGCAATGTTGTAGATAAAAATAAATGCTACTAATAATTTGTAACTGCTAAGGGCAAAGAGGTGACTTGTTAGATTTGATTAAAACTAAACTAAATAAGAAATGTTGCACTTATTTACAGACATCCTAGAAAGAAAACTGGTGTAACTTAAAGAGGGTTGGATAAGGTTTCTTTGTATATAGATTGTAGTATATTAGTATAGGTGAGAATTTTGACCCGTCTACTTTGGGTTGTGTTCTATTGTACACAGGTCAAATCAACAAGATTTAACTATAAGGTAACGGGTTGAAAGACACCTGAAGTCTAGTTTTAATGTGCATACAACCTCCTAATCATATATATTCAAAGACTAAGATTATTATCGTAATAACTATGTTTATTTAATCATAAATAATACATCAACTTCTTATAAAAAAAAGAATTTAAATTCAACTTGACAAAAACTATTGTTTGATCTCCCCAACCCACCCAACTTGCCACCTCTATATTTGTGAGAGAGAACGTAAAACCTGGATAAACGTGTGTCCCTTGCAATCATCCACCTCCAAGATAGAAGCCATATTCCCACATCTGTAACAATAATTTGGTGCACTAAAGATAGTGACCACCTTTTGATCCTGTCAACAAAATATCAACATATAAGAAAATGTTTCATTACCAACATGGTTATAAAAAAAATAACAAAAAAAGGAAATTTTAATAATTACATGTCCCCAGTTGAATCCTTCCATGACCAGTTGATGAGCTCGAGCAATAAGCTTTAGGCTGTTGGTATGGTTAAATTGCTCTGAGATATCCTGCAAATACATTTTAATATTTAATAGGATAAGTTGATGCAACTTTGCTAGAGCATTAAAGATATCTTAAGAGGGTGTTTGGCTGAGTGTTTTGAAAACTCAAATCAAAACACCCCTTGAAAGGAAGAGGTGTAATACTTGACCAAACGTGTAACCAGCTCCACGGGGAGAGATACCCCAACCACAACGATCATCTGGGTCAGACCATAAAAGATCACACATAGGCCCCTCATGTGGGACCTCTTGAACACGATCGAAGTTTCTAATATTATCTAGGGTTTCAATAGAAGGTGACAACCCACCATGGAGGCAAAATATTTCTGATTCAACCTAGCACAAAAAAAAAATTAGCATCGGCTACCCGGTTTCCATAAAAATATAATGATGATATAACATGTTGTACTAAAAAATTGTTACATTAGTGGACGAAAACAAAGGCATATACTAACCAATGCAGTCAACGGGAAATAATCAAATAGATCTGTAAAAGTCTTCCAAACATTAGCATTGCCATACCTGTAAATCAAAATTAAATTTACGCATGAAAATATAAAATTATTTGTAAAAATTTGCTGTAAATTGTATAAGAGCACAAACTCACTTCCGAAGGCATTCATCATAAAACCCATATACTTGAGTAATCTGCACATAAAGAAAATAGTCTGATTATATATCTGGAAAACTAGCTGTGTCAAAAGTCAAATGAGTCAACAAAATACCTGCCGACTTTCATGATTTCCTCTTAAAATAGTAATTCGCTGACGATACCGTACTTTCAGTGCCACCAAGAGCTTTAGAAAAGATATGGGTAAAAGGTCAAATACTTATATAACATGCTCCCACATGGGTCAGTAAAACAAATATGTATACAAATATAACTACAACATAAAGACATAATTTAGAGATTTTTACTTACTGTGACAGTTTCAACAGAATAATACCCTCGATCCACGTAATCCCCCATAAACAAGTAGTTCGTATCCGGGCACTGACATAGCAGTAGAGATGATGTTAATGTGATTTTATCATGTAAGAATTATTAAGGGGTGTGATTTTCTTGTAACTATGAAACACTATGGGTATGGGTTTAATGATACAGAAGAATGGGAATGGGAAAATATTTCTAAACCGGCCTCCCTTTTTGGGTTCAAAGCATGTCTAAATTTGTGGGTTTGATCCCTGTTTTTCAAACCCAAACCACCAACACCACCTCTTGTAACTATGAAACACTATGGGTATGGGTTTAATGATACAGAAGAATGGGAATGGGAAAATATTTCTAAACCGGCCTCCCTTTTTGGGTTCAAAGCATGTCTAAATTTGTGGGTTTGATCCCTGTTTTTCGAACCCAAACCCATGAACCAAACACTTCTATTGAGACTGAAGGTCATTCCTTCATACCCATATGCATAACCCAAACACTACCTAAAAGATAATCAAAAAACCCAACTTGAAATATATTAAAATATATGTATTCTTTTAACCAAATCAACTACAGTTTTTTCAAAAAAGTTTTTGCAGATGTAAAAAAGAGCAAAGACGATACCTTTCCTCCAATACGAAAAAGTTCAGCAAGATCATGGAATTGACCATGAATGTCACCACAAATAGTCACTGGGCTTTTTACCGGCTGCAAACATACATAAGTCCATACAATATTATGACAACCGCTACTAAAATCGCAAAAGAAATTGCACAAAAGAAAAAAAAAGGTCGCACCTGAACATTGCTTTCATCTATTAATATCTCTTTTGCCTTGTCACATAATGTCCTAACCTACATCCACAAATATACGGTATCTAAAATTGTCCTTAAACTTCCAAATATACTGCTACGCAAGAAGTTAAATATATAATCATGGACAATTGGACATAACTATTTATTTATTATATGAAACATATATTCAATTGCTATCACGATTAGTGTTCTTGATTCACATCAATAACACAAACACGAATTACTATAGATGCAATGTAGGATAACTCACCAGCATATGCTAGATAATTATGTAGTAAGTTATCCTTGAAAAATTGATTCCTTCTTTATTAAAACATGCAGGTTTTGAGTTTTGTGATAACGTCGATTTCCTCTTAATCATGTTAGACACTATCATATTGAAATATTTCACTGGTACTCACGAAACTATCAATCGGACAGGACAGAGAAATTTGTCAAGAATGAATATGAATTCTGTTGTGAAATTGTACTAGAATTTGTTGTTATTTCGATGATGAATCCAGATCAACTAAATCTTTTATATAGAGGAAGAAAAGTGACCATGAATCGTCTAAACGTTTCATTAACAGGTATGGCGGTTGTCGATATAACCATTCATAACCGCATCAGTTGAAAGTACCCATCAGTAGTAACTTAGAAACTGTAACGACCATCAGCAACTTATCACCATTCAGCAAGACCCCGCTAGAGGCTTTGCCCCTTGGACGGTTGGACCCTAGCACACTGCTACCAGGGGCGTTGCAGCCGGACCCCCATGGTCTAGGGGCTTCGCCGTTAACAACCGTAGGGGTTACTAAATACAGAAGTTAGCATAGTCTTGATCGAGTATGCACTCTACACCTCCTAACTTGTATGAATGTATATTCTAACTTCTCATTTGGTCTTAAACTAAAATGGCTTTGATGACACTAAAATCACCAACAAAACATCCAATCGAAGAACGCACATTCACTTTTTCATGTCAAAACTCAAAATTTCTAAAGCAAATTTTAATGGATTTTGCAACTTTGACAACATCATTCCATTCCTAGTGCTCCTTTTTCTTTTTTTTTATATGTCACAATCTTAAAATATTTACAGTAGGTATTAACTTCAAAGTGATAAATTACTGTCAGGAATCCAGAGTAAGTGTGATCCTCTCCATGTAATATTGAATAACCACATCATAAATCGGGAACAAAATGATATCAGTCAACAATTCAGATCGAAAAATTCACAAGAACACGAAATCTAATCGTACACTTAACGAACTCAGATCCATCAAAACCACACCGACTAAGATTATCAAGGATTACAATAATATGCAAATTCAAATCATAGAAACCCTAAAATGTAAAATAAATCAAAATCTCGGGGGAAAAAAGACCTCAGGTTCGGTTAAGGGTTTGCACTGCATGAGCTGTAAAATCTGCTCGTCCAGATTCCCATGGGTGCTCGAAGCCATCTCAACACTCATAATTATGTATGTGCGTGTATTGTGTGCATATATATACACACAAACAGGTTTCGAAGAATAGAATCCTTTGATTGATTGAAATTTTTGTGAAGTTGAATGGAATTCAGGAATTGAAATTACAGAGGGAGTGGTGACGATGATGAAGGCCGAGAGGATAACCCTCGAAATCCGTCGAGATTGATTTTATCGATTCTTGTTTTGCTTTCGAGGAAAATGTTAAACGAGTCCTTCAACTTTCTACATATCGACAACTTTTCATTTTAGTTATAAATAATTCATTTTACTCCGTTATTGAAAAAATTCTGGTTAAACCTTCCCACTTCAGATGTATTTTATTCAAAACAATTACAAAATAAAGAACCAACCTCATGTGAAGGGTTTTGTACATTCAATCTTTTTAGCAAGCCACATGAGGACCACATATCTCTATCATTTATATGATCAACTGTATGCTTACATCGATACCATGGACTGCCATGATCAACCTTGGAGACCTAACTTTCAGGAATTAATGCTAACATCGATACCATGGATTGCTATGTTCCAGTTGGCTATCACTGCATGTTTACATGGCATGCCAGTCAACTAGGCATAAGAAAGATTATGGACCCTTAAATTAGCTTCAGCAAAATTCATTAATAATACCCCACATAGCTAAAAAAATCAATACACAACCTCATAAAACATGATGAAAACAACGGCAACATGACATCTAGTAGCACCGATAATGATCTATTCAAGCAGATTAAATTAGCAACAAAAATCCAACAATAAAAGACTACAATATCAATTGGTAATATCAACACCAAGATCATTCAGCGATTCTTCATAGTTACCTAATTTTTGCCCAAAAAGTAGTGCATGATCACAAAATCAAGAACAATGCACAATAGGGTCAAAACACCAAATCAAACAATAGTGTCGATTACATTCAATAATGCAATGGTGATAGAGACTGTGGTGGCGACGAACGAACTTACCATAAAACTCATGTGGATCGAAATCGTCCATGGGGCCACGAACAAACCAGAGTTCTTCAAACATTACATGCGATTGTTTTTGGGGACGAAATTACGATTGCGACTACTACGTTTGTTGTTGATTTTGAGGGTGGGAGTTCATTTTTTTGTGATTACCTAAAGAGAGTGAACGCAGAAAACCCCTCATGTGGGCTGATTTTTTTTATTTTTTAATTTTTTTGACTAAAATACCCTAAAGTGAGGTAGGTTTAACGAAAAATGTTAACGGTGTTAATTATGTGTAGTCAAATGGAATCAAATGACAATTTTTATGAAACCTTTGGACTTAAATGGCAAAATTTAAAACTTTAGATTCAAATGACAATTTTTAGCAAACCACGGGGATGAAAAAGACACTTAACTCTAAAATCAAATAAGAATTTAAAATATACATTTTATGATCTCTTAGTGTATAAAAAGGTTATTTTCCTTGATTGTTCACTATAAGTTGTTTCGGATTTGCCGGATTAATGGGAAATGACTTGGAAAATGATGATTAGTTCTGGTCATTAGTAGCAAATCAGTAACAGATTATCTTTAATGGGAATTGATACACATCTTTCACATTTTTAATTTCTTATACCCACGAAATACTTTAATCTGAAAATGAATTTTATATACGTTCAAAAAGTTATCTAAGTATTACAAAATTCTAAGAAACCTACAATAGATGGTATGAGTAACCCCGATTGGCCGACGACTTTCGATGTGTTTGAATTCAAGCTATGTAAGACCCCGAACCGGGCATCCTACAGTTGGGTCTCATAACAGGTTCATTCTTTTTTGAAACACATTTATTATTAATCAAACTACAGGGGAAGTCTTTCTAAAAACATTAATTACTATTGTCATTAAATTTACCTCACGAATTCCTGTACACCAATTCGAGTAGCACAACTCCCAAGCCCAGATACGTCAACGCAACGCTTACCTGCAAAATAATCTATCGCACACACAAAGTCAGCTACGCTAAGTGAGTTCTAATAGTTTATTTTGAATAAAAGCCACCTCTTCGCATTAGTTATTTGAACTTTAATCAGGACCCTCGGTCCTTATAAAATAGTTTCACAATTCGTTAACAAATAGATAACCCCTGTTATCACACGATATCCCATAGCAGTTCACCACCCAAGACTCATCCGATAATAATAATAATTCCGCAGTCTCATAGACATGGATCGAACTTACTACACTAATAACTCATACTTTGGTACACGTATTAACTTGACACTTGGTTAACACAACAAATCCCTAGACATCGACTTACTCAACCTTGACCAAGGCTCTTAAGAATCAACTGACACGACAGTTGTAAACACCACAACAACATCCAGACACAACGGTCAATCTAACTCTACTCGCTTCATAAATATCAACTACACATCGCATTAATATTATTGCACACATAATAAATATAACCCAACATTTGTATGCAATTTAACACATATGTACATACACACAAACACATACCTCATCTGTGCACCCTCGTCATGGTTACCCTCGTCAGGGCGTTCGACACACTCCGAGCTCATTATTAACCTGTTGAATTATTGTCAGCTTAGGTGACTTCCCGAAGGACTTCGTCCTTCACAAATCCCGTTTGCCTGTCATAAGAATGACTACGCAAACACATCACCCGTCGTGCCACAAGGACAACGACACAAAACACGCAACATAAATAGTGACATAGAATATCACAATATATTTATATGACTCGTTAACTACACCTGCACCTCACACACAGCATGAAATCATAAGTATTTAGCTTAAGGCCTGACTCTCCCTGATTGACTCTTAACATGTCCCACATTCATAACTCTATCTCTAGCTAGCACATTCTCATGGACACACCATAGACCCTACAACCCCTTAATACTCATTTAATTTCATAAATATGTCGGATTAGAATTCGAAACTCTTAACATGTTTAGTAGATTGAGCTTGTCTCATAAGTATGTACGATAGCCCCAAACTAGTTAGGGTAAGAAGGGTGTCGAAGGGACTGGTCAAAGATAGAGAATTGGAATGTCCTAATCACCTTAAACTAGTTAGGGTAAGAAGGGTGTCGAACCACGAAAAGTTTGTGGTCAGCGCTTAATTTCAATTGACAAAGTGATTTATGAAGTTGCAATGGGTCTTTCTGACCAAACACAAGCAATGATTGAGGTGAAATTAACAAATTCAACAAACAATGATTATCAAATAGCAAAACGATCACTAGTAACCAAGTAGCAAACAAACGGTTTAAGTTGTAAACAATAACTAAAGAGGAATCACACCCGAGTTTCAAGTTCACAAGCAATTAGGGATTATCACACCAAGATATGAGTTCAAGCAATCAAATGGTTATCCAAACAAAATTGACCAAATCTAACAAAAAACATCAACATTCATACATCATCGGCAAATAGTGTAAGACAATATTCACGAATGAAATCGAGACAAACGTATGCAATATAGAATTAGATTAATCAAAAGATTCAACACAAATCAAAGTTCACGGCAATTATCATCTAAAGGGGTCAATGGTGCAAGAATTTATCGACTCCCGCGAGTTCATAACCATACTAAACACAAAGATTCAAGTACTTCAAACCAAACGATTACAATAATTGTTTCTCAAAGCTAGCACATGATAAAACCGTAAAAACTTACAAACAATCCACCTGGGAATGATTACCGGTGGATTAGCCGTTCATGGTTGTGGAAATCATCTTCGATTCTTCAATTCCTTGATATCAATCTTCCAAAATATGTTTCTTCGCCTCCAAGAACAATCCCCATCGTCCAAAACTGCTCTCCAAAAAGTTGATTTCGAATTTGGGAAAGAAACCCCCAATTAAACTCTTAAAATCGGCAGTTTCCTGAAAATCCGTTTCAAAATAACGTAACTGGTGTAAGCTTACGACGTAGGCCTGAATGTTGTTGTCAATAAAATGGTCAGGCGTAGGTTTACGCTGGGGGAGTAAGCTTACGCTGTGTGGCGTAGCCTTACGCTGGGCAGCGTAGGCCTACGCTGGTGGTCAGAATTTCCTCCATTTTTCTCCATCTCCCTTTCGACTCTTGCATCTCTCGCATAATATCTTCTAAAATCATATTTTAAGCTTCCAACACCTGCACATGCATAGCTACACAAAACCTTTGTATTCCCCATATTAATTTGCATAAATATAACATGTTGCACCCTTTAATGTACAAAACTTTGGTCGCTTATCACATCCCCACACTTGAGTTTTGCTTGCCCTCAAGCAAAGTCTTTTGCTTCAAATCCACATTACAAATTCTCAAACAATTGTTTTAACTAAACATAAGCTAGGTCCAAGGTTATGCAAGATTCATAAGAATTACACTCTCAATAGATTTACAATCCAACAAACTGTGACAACCCGACTTTTTTTAGGTTAATCCTGTTAACTATTCTGTTAAGTTTCTTATTAAAAACTTAACCCCGTTAGTCAAATCTAACCCCGAGGCTTAATTCGGTCACAGTATCAATTCAAAACTTCAGGGACTAGTTGAGTGAATCTACCAAGCCAAATAAATTGACCCACCAAAGTCAATTTTATCAAAATTACTCCTGTTGACTTTTGGAAGTCAACATTGGGATCCTTTGATTTCCAATTCGCGAATTATATCCCGAAATCCGTTGGAATTAGAACCGTTCGTGCATGATAATGATCATAACGATCATAATTGATCCATTAAACACCTCCAATTTAATCGAATTAACACTAATAATGAGAATTAAACAAGTAACCGTTGACCCTATGTCTTACTCAATCGAATTCGACTGTAATCAGTTACCAATTTGCAAACCAACACACTGCACACCTAAATCGAGTCTCTCTGAAACCTTTGCACTCGTCAAATTGATCGGATTCATAGCAAGAGCCGCCGGGAATCGAACTAGTCATCGTCGGACCTGTTTTAGTTGATCTCCACCGTCCCGACACCAATTCAGGTAACTAGATACATCATCAGCTTCGCTTTTATCTCTGAAATGAAAGCCCTAACACAATTAGGGCTCACATTATCAATTCGATCGAGTTCTTGATCCTAGGGTTCATCATCTGACTGATTTAGTCGAGCCCTAATCTAGACCCAATGAAAATGAAATTAACCTATGCAGAAAGATTCGCAACACCTTTTCTACTGAAAGCCCTTTGCCAATTTCAAGTTTTAATATAAAAATATATGTAACCCGTAATTAGGGTTCATGTGAACTCTATCTGTCGAATTCAATTCTAAACCGTTTTTAAATCAAATTAACCTACTCCATTAGATTCGAAATCGTCTGTAGAGTGAAAGCCCTATGAAACAACGGGCTTCCACTATCGAATTGATCATGAACCCGTAATTAGGGTTCATATGCGTTCTAATTTGGGGTTTTCGATCTTAGACTGAAAAGAAACGAAATTAAATTACTTCATCAGTTTCGTATCTATCCGATTAACAAAAGCCCTATAGTTTTAACCATCTTAATCATCGAAATACTTCTAATCGATTCAAAGTTTTCTAAATAAAGTTTCGATCTGTTTTTGACAAATTAGACAACCAAATCTTAACCGATTTCAAAATTGATGACATGCTCGGATTCGTAATCCTCTGAGCATCAAAACTTGTTTCTGTTTCACTCAAACCATCGCCCGAATCAAGGGATATTGACCGGTTTCGATCGCGGGTCTTTAAGGGAGGAAAACCACATAGAACCTAATGTTAAAACCATTCCTACCCGGTATCCTTCGCGATACCCTAGCGGGCGGAGATGGTTAAGGCTGTGTGCGGGTGTGGGAGAGACCCGGGTTCGAGTCCGGGCTCCCACAATTATTTTTAAACATTTTTCTGTTAATATTTAATTAATAAAAATCAAACCCTATAATATTATAATATTATACAATTGTATTTTTACCCGGAAAACAACCCGTAGGCTCGGGTTTGAATTATTAACATATTTTTATAAATTATACCCACTTTTATAATTAATATATTGTTATTATTATCAAGTAAAAATAATATGTTTATATTATTTTTAAACCGTAAATTCATATAAAATAATATGTTTATATTATTTTCAAACCGTGACCCGTATTATTAAATAATATATATTTATATTATTTCAAATCATTTTATAACATCGTGTGTCGATTGAGACTAAATAATAATATAATTGGTTATACTATTTACTCGTATACATATATTATTATTTTCTTAATTTTTGTGAATGACAAAACACCCGGTTATAATTATTATTATTCGTGTCATTCGTCGCGTAAAGTAATTCCTAACTCCGTGGACACTTTCGTCCACTCTTGAATATTAGAGCGTTTCTTTATAACGCTTCTCAATCCGTGTCATTGTCACATTTCCCATTTTTCTTTTATCCCTAATTTATGTGTTTATAATTTTAGGGCATTCGTAAGTCTTTTGAGACTTATACACGTGGTTCCAACTTATCCTTTGTGTGATACTACCTTTAACGCCAAGCAGGTGAGTTTTCACGGCCCCTTTTTTTACTGCTTTTAAACTGGGGGAGAAAACATGATACAAACTCTTTTGATTTTTGTACTACATTTTATATCAGTTGTTATGACTATGCGTAAACTCTATCATGAAAGTCCTCACATCGAACCGTTTAAATATGAATATAGCGAGGTATGTTGGGTAGTACTACTGGGTTTGACAAACCTCACCCGCGTTAGTCGCGCTAACTCGATTGGATATCGAACGGGTGCAATATTGACCTAAACGTGCACCGTGGTTGATAGACCTGGTGGGAGGCAATACAAACAGTCAGTTTACGGTTGCGAGCGTAATAGCAAATATGAACATGGGTTAGCTACTCATTGGAATATATATGTTGATTGTACATTAATCTGGTAAATGCTTGATTACTATACTGAAACCTGTGAACTCACCAACCTTATGTTGACACTTTTCTTACATGTTTTCTCATGACGCTAAGCTATGGCACAGGTTGCACAATTAGGACATGCATGGAGTCCTACTGTCATTCCATTCATTTCAAACATGATAAACAATTTACCTAATTATACTGATTGACGCTTGTTGCGTGTAACTACTTTAAATTTTATATCAACGTTTACGCTTCCGCATTAACTCTGAACTTTTATGTTATGACATTTCAAGTCCCATATAGTGTCGTTTGATGTAACTAATGACTGAGATCCTGGTGTGTCACCTTCCAAACGGTAAAACTCCGTTAGTTGAAATTGGGGGTGTGACAGATTGGTATCAGAGCCATTGGTTATAGAGAACTAGGATTGCATACTAGACTATAACCTCACACATTAGTTACATGGCACAGACACTCATACCTGATACACATAGCACCCATACATACATTATAGTACAGACATGTAACACCATCCGTATCACCCTCAATTGGCGAGGGACACGTCATTCACATTGCATCATCATTCCCAGTGGCGACACTCGGGGAATCACCAGAACAACATTCACTCCCGTCCGAGGGCAGCGAGACGGAGCCTTCGGAGGAGTCACTTACATCACCATCACCTGTTGGGTATGGTGGGCTTTCTCAGGTCCATGTTGTGGACGGCACTCAGCACTAACGCATATCTCTTGGGAATTGGGATCGTCGGAGGCGAGTCCCTACCGTAACCACTAGCAACGATACGCCGTGTGAAGGCCGACTGTTGCACACATCATTGCAGAACCCATTGACACGTAGATGTCAACACTTTCCCGAGCCATGGGCTCACGTCTTTGGTCGATATTCTGTTGAGAATAGATTGACCACAAATTTGAGAACGCATTGCTCAATGCATACTCAAACCCTATCCTGACTCAGTTGAAAGGACGGCTACTACGCTGCTTCCTATAACTTGTATTCATGAATTAGTTCATTTCTCGAAGTCGCACTTCATGTACATGTTTGTTACATGTTCTCATCTACAATCCGCTGGATTGGACTATCGTATTGTGTTTCAACTCGGGTGAATACTCGTATCAACCTATTCCCGACTACTCATACTGATATGAGTCCTAGTCGATCAACTTATGGTTGATGACTACTCCTTTCAATGACTTATCATATCTGACAACACTCTATACTAAACAATATAACCTAAAGGACATTATGACATAGGACAGGAAGAACAAGGGTGAGCATGCAAAGCAAATTAGCATTACGGGTGCACACGTAATAGTAATTTGAGGTGCATGTAAGTCTTGGTGAAACCTAGTGTGTGGATAAATGGTCCTAATCAGTGATCTACAAATTTAAACTTCCACTGTCAGTAGAAGTTCTTGTAACCCGCTCAACGACTAGTTGGTATCGTTAAACTCGTCCAACAGTTGATAGACGCGACTATCAGGTTGAAGATGTTTACGAACACACTAAACTATCATCCATAGGATCCATCATTTTATCTCACTCACGTAAGAGTCTTAGTGAACTTAAGACTCTCATCCAAACTTGATCAATGAAACCAACTCGATTGAAACTCTGGTAAAACCTCATGGTAAACCCACCGACTCCAAGTATGTAAGCGGAATTGGAAGAATTCTTTTCCTGCTAACACGTTATTCCTTAAACTCCAGCAATAAATTCCAGTTGACTCTATTGCCTTATCCGATGACTAATCCTTAGTCAATTACGAATTATACCTAGCACATTCAATCCTGTAAACAAATTTCTTCCTTCATGGAATGATCCAATAACATTAGAAGACGAGGATTTAATCTAACCAACCCCATCAAAAACAACGTAGGTTCAAGTCTGCTAAGACTTACAACCAGTTGACCTCTTCAGGACAAAACCAGAGTGGTTATACGGAGGGATACCCTAAGTGCAACTAGTGTAATTTTCACCATCTCGGTGCTTGTAAGAGAAATCCTTGCCAGCGGTGTGGCAAGGTGGGTCATGCTGCCAAGGACTGTAGAGGTGAGCTACAAACCAAACATCCTTTCCAGCAACCGGAATCTACAAAGGGTTGTCTTGAGTGTGGAAAGGAAGGACACCTTCGGAAGGATTTTCCTCAACTGAAGTAAGGGGGTAGTGGCAACAATAACCCTAACCAAGGTAACAACAACAACCACGGTAACAATAATGGCAACAATGGCAGAAATGGTACAAAGGGGCGAGCCTTTGTGCTAGGATCCGGAGAAGCTCGTTATGACCACAACGTGGTTACCGGTAAGTTCCTTCTAAACAACTATTTTGCCTCTGTACTGTTTGACACTGGTGCTGATAGGAGTTCCATGACTAATAAACTTAGTAACCTACTAAGAAAAACTCCAACCCTGTTAGAGGACAAATACACCATAGAAATAGCGTACGGTCAAATAATAGAAGCGACCCATATTCTTAAGGGTTGTAAACTTGAACTGGCTAGTCATAAATTTGACATTGATCTCATGCCGGTCACACTCGGTAGTTTCGACGTAATTGTCGGAATGGACTGGTTATCCAAGAACCAAGCCGAGACTGTCTGTCGCGAGAAAATTGTTCGCCTTCCTCTTCCTAATGGAGAAATCCTCTCCGTCCAAGGCGAAAGGAGTGGTGCTGTTATGGGCATCATATCCTTCATGAAGGCACAAAAATGTCTACGTAAAGGACATACTGCCATTTTGGCTCTCGTCGCCGAGCAACCATCTGAAGAAAAGAGGATTGAAGGCATACCGATCGTTCGTGATTACCCGAAAGTATTTCCTGAAGACTTGCCTGGTCTTCCACCACATCGACAGGTCGAGTTCCAAATTGATCTAGCACCCGGAGCAGCGCCTATTACTCGGGCACCCTGTAGACTTGCACCCAGTGAATTGCAAGAGCTATCTATTACTCGGGCACCCTTATGGAGGTTGAAACACAAACTTGCTTCCACTAGCTCCCCCACCACTTTGGTTGTTATCACTCCAACTCCAAGTCTCCGCTCTTGTAAACTCCACATCAAAAAATTATCCTTCCTCGTTCGGATGTTAGACATGGTCGGGTGGCTTCTTTGCATCTTTCAACCTCCCAGTTTCCTTCTCGATTGCTTTCGGTTTGTCTTGCTCATTAAACTTGTCAAACATAATACCCTTCTTTTTGGTGTCACCCTCATTTGCCTTGGCACGAGAATGAAACACGTTAGTAGTAACTGATTTTGAACATTTATTTTCAATATGTAGATAAATTTAAAAAAATATTTTTGTTCAACTTACGATTCCCAAAGGCCATGTCAACAGTGTCGTTTTGACAATTAATTTGCGCATTTGCGGTTGCTAAAAACATTATTCCCAAAATCACTCGTGGTTGCTCCTCCTTAGCAAGTGGTGCATAATCGAGCACCAAGAAATCTCCTGGATAGTAAAATTCTCCAATCTACACAGCCACTCCCACTAATTTCCCTCGAGGACGCGTGCGTGTAGCATTTGCTAACACCAATGTGGTTTTGTATTCTTCTAATGGACCAAAATTGTATTGGTCATATACGCTCCCACGTAAAATGCTCACCCCCGCTCCATAATCTAGTAGTGCCAAATTAGTTTTTCTCCAATTTGAATAGGCACTAGGGGTTCTCCAAACTAAATTTCTTCCTCTTCTCTTTCTTCTCCTTCTTCATTACCATAAGCCACATCAATTGCACTAACATGATGTTTTGGGTTCAATGTGGTGTCACTCGGCAATTTACCTTCATTTTGCTTGAATTGGGCTATTTCTTGTGCCAATTGCCCAACTTGTCTCGCCAACGCCGCGTGAGACTTATCTCTCACTTCATTCTCCTTTTGGATTCTTTCATAATCTCCAACAATGCATCCAACTTTGAATTAACCGCATCATCACCCCCCGATTATCCACCTCATTGTTGATGATCTTGATTGTAATTCCTTAGGGGGTAATTTGTGTTCCGGTTATTGTTATAAGAGCTCCTTTGGTAACCACCCGAATTATAATTACTTTGTTGACGAGGTTGGTATGACGAAGTACCTTGATTTGAACCTTTGAAATTTGGGTTCAATTGGTTTGACGCATCCCCATATTTGAAGTTGGGATGATTCCTTGAGCTCGAATGATAGGAATTTGAGTTTGTATCATATGGTTTCTTATCACCATAAACTTGGTTCACTTCTTCTTGTTTACCGTCTTGGAATGGGCAATTCATGGCTTTGTGGCCCAAATCTCCACAATCTTCACAGTCATCAAATCAAGCTTTTATTCCAACCACTTCTTTTTTCTCGCCTTCTCTCAACAAGGCTAACTCTCTTTCCATGGATGCCAACCTCTCTTTTGTTTCATAGTCTGGGACTGACTTAGAAATTGGGTGTTTGGCTCTTCGGCTAGCCGATGCCTCGGCTTTAGAACTTTGGCTCATCCGTTCAAGAAATCCCAATCTTCTTCTTCGGGATTAGATAACAAAGTTTCATTACTTGTGGACTTCAAATATTTCCTTTCCTCCTGAGTCAGACCGTCCACAAAACACTTCACTAACTCCCATAGTTCAATTTGGTGATGCGGGCACTTCCTCAATAGTTTTGAAACTTGTAAAAGCTTCATGTAAAGGTTCACCCGCTTGTTGTTGAAAGGTCCGAATCTCAATTCGGGAGTCATCCGTCTTCGTAACCGAATAATATTCATCCAAGAAAACTTGTTGCATTTCATCCCATGTGTGGATGCTATTAGCCGGCAATGTGATAAACCATAGCTTTGCTCGATCTTTAAGGGAAAACTGAAAAAGTTAGAGTTTGACCTCATTTTGGTCAAAGTTTTCATCCCCAATAGTACCACAAATTATGGAAAACTCGGCTAGATGGGTGTATGGCTCTTTGGTAACTATGCCATGAAAATGTGGAAGTACATTGATATAATTTGGCCTTGACTTGAATCGCCTCATTCAGGGAATTGGTGGAACGATTGGAGAGGCACTCTCCGAAATAGCCGGTCGAAAGCGACCATTAACTCCACCCATAGGGGCTACCGGTTGTCTTCGGTTTTCATTGTTGTAGCCCCCGTTAAATCTCCTCCCTTCTTGTCTAGGAGGATAAACAGGTCTCTCGGGTCTACCCGTTCGACCCGTTGGTTGTCTTGCCCTGTGGTGAACATAATTCACCTCTTCATCATCTCCAAAAACTTGCCCCTCATTATATTCTCCAAATTGACTATGCTCACCATCTTCATACTCATAGTCTCCAAACCCATTACCATTCACGACATCTTCATTATCATCATACCCGAAATATTCACCATCATCATCCTCCCAACCGTCGTCATTGTCGTTTCTTGGTTGAGCTCCAAAGATGTTTCTAGGAGGGGTTTAATGTTGTTGCGGTCCCCTCCTTCCTTGGTAAGCGGGATTGGAAAGGATGTTAATGGGTCAGTTTTGTTGAACTGGACCCGTCCCACGGGGTTGATTGTTATTAATAGGTATGCATGGGGTTAGGAATAGGTGAGGTGGAGTTGGTGGGCGGTTAGGAATGGGGCCTCTGTTTGGAGTTGGGCCACGGTTTCTGATGCTAGTTCCAGAATGACTGCTTCGGCTATCTATAGATGATGGTTCCGATGAAATGGGTTGTAAATTTTTTTGTTGGGTTAGGTTTTGTCTTGATATCCTCTCAATTTCTGGTTCAAAAACAAGTGGTGAAGTCCTCCCGGATGAACGGGTACGCATGCACTAACCTGTCACCTACACACATAAACAAACACCACGCGTAACACAAAAATAGAAGAAGATTAACCAAACAAAACAAGTAAACAAATAGTCACAAAAATCAACTAAAATAAAAACACCAAGCGCACACACTCCCCGGCAACGGCGCCAAAATTTGATCGGTGTCGAAGGGACCGGTCAAAGATAGAGAATTAGTGTGTCCTAATCACCTTAAAATAGTTAGGGAAAGAAGGGTGTCGAACCATGAAAAGTTTGTGGTCAGCGCTTAATTTCAATTGACAAAGTGATTTATGAAGTTGCAATGGGTCTTTCTGACCAAACACAAGCAATGATCGAGGCGAAATTAACAAATTCAACAAATAATTATTATCAAATAGCAAAAAGATCACTAGTAACCAAGTAGCAAACAAACGGTTTAAGTTGTAAACAATAACTAAAGAGGAATCACACCCAGGTTTCAAGTTCACAAGCAATTAGGGATTATCACAACAAGATATGAGTTCAAGCAATCAAATAGTTATCCAAATCAATTTGACCAAATCTAACCAAGAACATCAACATTCATACATCATCACTAAATAGTGTAAGACAATATTCACGAATGAAATCGAGACAAACGTATGCAATATAGAATTAGATTAATCAAAAGATTCAACACAAATCAAAGTTCACGGCAATGGTGCAAGAAACCCCCAATTAAACTCTCAAAATCGGCAGTTTCCCGAAAATCCGCTTCAAAATAATGTAACTGGCGTAAGCTTACGCTGGGACGGCGTAAGCTTACGTCGTAGGCATGAATTTTGTTGTCAATAAAATGGTTAGGCGTATGCTTACGCTAGGGGCGTAAGCTTACGTTGTGTGGCGTAGCCTTACGCTGGGCAGCGTAGGCCTACGCTGGTGGTCAGAATTTCCTCCATTTTTCTTCGCCCCCTTCCAACTCTTGCATCTCTCGCATAATATCTTCTAAAATCATACTTTAAGCTTCCAACACCTGCACATGCATAACTACACAAAACCTTTGTATTCCCCATATTAATTTACATAAAAATAACATGTTGCACCCTTTAGTGCACAAAACTATGGTCGTTTATCATTCCCCGTCGGGCAAACCTTAGTCGAGCATCACCACAGCTTACGACGGTCGCATCTTCCTCGTCTCCGGCACCACTATGCGACACGGTGCACCTTTGCACTCGTCCTCTCTCTTTCTTCTCTCCTCGGCAATTCACCACCTCGCAAGTTGGACTCGTGCCTCGAATAGGCTGCCACCACGTCAGGCCGCACTCTCCAGCCGTGTACCCCCTCACACCACCGTTGTCGTCAAAGCCACCCAACCCTCGTCCCTATCGGGTCTACTGTCGGCGTCGGTGTAACCCTCTAGGCGCCTTCCACACTTGTGGCAATACCACTTCGTCACCCATCGTCGGGTTCTGTGGGAGATTCGGCCACCGTCGGACGCCATTATCAACCTACGCCATCACTTTGATCGGTCACCTATCCCAATCCTCCCTCTCTCCCTCTCCCCTTCGCCATCGATCACGGCTAAACCTCCACAAACCCTAATTAGTTTGCAACAAACTACAACAAAAGAAACATGTAGGAACCATGAAAGAGGCCTTAGTTACGCAAGAAGTTTTCCGCTCGAAAACCACCATGGAACCACTCCTCTGATCGCCCCTTCCTTCTCCTAGGTGTCGTCGCAAGTTCCCTAGCCGAAATGGCTTAGGGTTTGCGCATAGATGGTTTATAAACCATCCTAAGTTTCGTTTCGGATCCTCCTGTTTCGTTTATCGTGTTTTAATCTCTAATCCTCTACAACAGACTAACTGTGACTAATTTCCGTAGCTAAACGCACCTTCTCCGATCAATTTTATCCATCATTAAGTTAAAAACAGATCTGGGTCGTCCACTAATCCGCCCCTTTATTTTCTGGATTTTCGGGATGTTACAAGCTGGTATCAATTAATAAATCAAGTATAACTATGATCAAATCTAATATTATTAATTTATAAAGGTGAATAAATGATAAGTTATATATAACTTACAAAAAACTATAACAAAACGTTTCTAACATATAACATATTATTTATAAAAAAAATATAAATATAAAAATTTTATTTTAATATCAACTAGTATTTGTGTTGGGTATAGAAATGAGACTGATGCTGTCAATAGAAACTACAGTATCGAAACTAGTAGTTTCGGTTGAACTTTTGTTCAATCGAAACTAGTAGTTTCGGTTGAACATTTGTTCAATCGAAACTACCTAGTTTCGATGTCTGTTTTTCAGGCCTGTTTGGCAGGTGGCTTGGAAAACAAGGCACATGAGGCCTCCTATATATAGTAGAATACCCATTAGGAGTGAGTGTGTCTGTAGAGGGAATCACCACCCCAGGGTATGAGGTGAGACTAATTGTTAGTGTATGATCGAGCGTTTATTTTCATTTCAATCAAAGAATCATACGTTTTATGCTTTCAATTATCTGTTCTTTTCATTTTCACATGTTTCTGTTCGTGTATGTGATTCCCGCACCCGTCTCTACCCATTTCTGATTCGAGAGTGATACCGGATCCAGAGATTCCGCCTCTCGATCCGGACTGTTTGAAGAATTTCTCCGTAGATCTGTTCTTTCAGGTCTGCTCAGGACCTACAATTTGTACCCACGCTGAGGAGCTTTGTCGTTATCATTTTGGCTCATCGAAAATCATAAAAGCGAGCACCGATACCGGTTACGATAACACAAAAACACCGGCAACGATGTTGTTCACTCATAAGCGAAGGGGTTTGTCATGGCAACACAACGTTAGTTTTGCCCGTTAAATAATATATATACTAGATTTCGAATAAAACTTTGTTTAAAAAAATATATAACCGGGACATAAAAAACTGAAATCAGCCGCACGTTCCTTTTTTTAGTAAACGGTCGAAAGTTATTATAAAAAAATGATAATGGAAAATAAAACTGCTTAAAGGCGTATATTGAAATGAAAATTAAAAAAAAACTTGGATGTGGCTCAGTGCCACGTGGACCAACCACACAAAAACACTATTCATCCTAGTTCGTTTTGTATAGCTTATAGAATTTTACTTAATTTGGCTTATACATTTTTTAGATCGAAAGAGGTACTTTATTAAAAACACTTCAACTAGAAAGATGCTAGATAAAAAGAAAACAATAACAATTACGGTATATAGCTCCAAGTCTATGTTATGCATTTTTAACCTTTTTAAATCCATGACTACATGTTGACCTTTTATATCCTCCACTACTTTGGATGGTGTAAGGTCCGAAATCTTGAGGATCTTCAATCAACGGATTCGACAACGTGTTGAATCTGACAGAAACCGACTCGACACATGACTTGTAGGTAGGATCAAAGAAGACGAGAGATAATTCAACAGTTAAAACGATTTGTATATTAATAATCACTAAAAGAACAATACACAATCGCTCAACAAATCGTCTAACCGATTACAATAAACAAAGCAGCTATTAATACTAATCGGTTGGGCTTGGGCTTGGGCCTGGGCCTGGGCCGCATACTTCAAGTATGCGGTTGGGATCCGCATACTTCAAGTATGCGGCTAGGCCTTGAAGTATGCGGTCGCATACTTCCCAAAATGCATCTTCTGAACTTCCGAGTAATCTCTTGATGCGTTAGTCTATTAGGTTTGATCCTTACAATCTCCCCCTAGGCTAATGCATTCAAGTAACTCAGTGTATTTCAACATCAGCTGAGTGATTACCTCCTCCCACATATAGGCCTTGAACTAACGTCGTTGCCAACACTTTTATGAAAGGCTTAGTATCCTTCTCATTTTCTTTAGGCACGAACAGTCTCTGCTTGGACAATCTCAGCATGTCTTCCTTCCCAAACTTCATTAGATCCATAGGATCAGCAATTGTGAATTCTCTATCAGTATAATGAATGTCGAGAAGACCGGTCACAGGACTGTAAGACCAGCACTTAAGCTTACTCAGTGAGTTGTCAAGTAGTCCCTTGTGAACAAGAACACAGTCAACTGTCTTGGGAGGATGGTAGATCTCCATTATGAGGGGCTTCTTAGTGATCATGTCGATTATGTACTTTGATGTTACCCTCTTACACTTAGCAGTCTTCGTTGTCTTGAAGTCATTGTTACATTCTCTTTTCAGAAATTCAGCAAAGTCACTAGCACTTCCATTGTTTCCAAGGTTGTAGAATGGAACTTTGTTCAATGCTCGAAGATCAAATCTGCGCAAGGATTGAAAATCATGCATATTAGCAAAGTACTCGACTCGTCCATTCTTCCTCTTGACAAGATAAAGATACTTCTCACTGTCGTACATCCAGCATAAAATTGGAGAACGGTCGTTCTTCCTTGCCAGAGTGTTGGATGAAGTGACATAGTGGGTCACGACAGGAGGAATGATATTGAATAAAGATTTCCTTTTATCTGAACCAGTTGATGATGAAGTTGCTTCCGTTGTGTTTGTTGACTCAGCAATGTGTTCAGCAGTTAACTCTGCATGGGGAGGTGAATTACCTTCGGCGAATATATCGCTGTCAATACCGGTAATCACCTTTCCCTGAGCATCGATGTATGTAGGAGAGGTAGGCATATTTTTATCAAAGAAATCTTCAGCCTTAATGAAATCCTCTCCTGCAAAATCATCATCTACCACAGTTGAATCCCTTTCATATGAGAACACGGAGTCTAATTTAAGCAAATCATCAAGACCCTGTTCAAAGTCAAATGAAAGATCATTTTTAAACTGTTGTGCTCCCTTTTCTTTGGACGTAGGAACATAAACTACCAATGCTCTGGAAAGATCTTCTTGTGAGCTTGTTCTTTGGTCTTCCTGGTCTTTACTTTGATCCTTATCATCCTTTCTGCCATCATTATTATCACCATCACCATCATCATCACCTTTGCCTTTATTATTTCCATTGCAGCCATCTTCTTTCTTCTTTTTCTTTTTCTCTTTCTTTTCTTTCAATTTCTTCAACTCTTTGAGCACAAACTTCATGTTGTCTCTCAGGCTTTGAATCTGACCACTTTGTATATTGATGGTCGTCCTAAGAGTATCATTTTCTTTGTAGAGTTTCTCAATCTTTGAATCTTTAGCCACAGAGTCTTGTTCTAGATAGAATACTCTTTGCTGCAGGGCTTGAACATCCATCGGTTCATAAGCAGTTTTCTCTTTTCCCTTGTCTTGCTTTGAAGGAACGGTAGGTGTGATGATAGGTGTGGACTTTTGCGGGAGTTGTTCAGAAACTTTTACTCTTTTCCTCGGAACTAGATCACCTTCATAATCGTAGTCTTCATCGGAGGTATCACTCTATTGTTTAGATCGGTTGATGAGAGGAGGTTTCCCAGCAGCCTTTCTTTTTATCAATAAGCTTCTGTGATATTTGTTGATGGGCACTTCTTCTTTCTCACTCTCTGTTTCAAAAGAATCAAACTCAATGCCGTCTGATTCACTTTCAGATTCACTTTATTTTTACTCAACATTGACAGCACTTGAACTTTGAGCTTCATCTCCCTTTTCACCGGTAACACTCTGAGTTGCAGTGTCAGAGAACATCAAGTCGTCTAAGTTAAGATCAGCTATATCTTCTAGGTTCTCTTCATTTTCAAAGTATATTAGCCCTTCAATGTTGAAATTTAGCTCACCCTCGTGTTCATCAGCAAGTTGTACGTTTAGGATCACAGGCTCATTGACAATTGGTACGTCAGCAAGATTTTAAGTCTGTTTACGCACACGTCTAGGTCTACGACGAGGTTGTGGTGGTTGTTGAGGGTGTGGAGGTGGTGGTTGTTGTGGGTGTGGAGGTGGTGGTGGTGGTTGTTATTGGTGTGGAGGAGGTGGTGGTGGTTGTTGTGGGTGTGGAGGAGGTGGTGGTGGTTGTTGTGGTTGGTTACCGTTGATTTATGGAAATGCACCAAATTTCTCTAAGGGTCTTAGGCCTACGTAGTACCCTTGCTTGTTCATGCACATGTAGGACAGAATACTTTTGTCCAATACTTTCACATGCAGCCTTCTCTGAGTCATTACCAACTCTGCATGTTCTCGGTTAATGATCATCTGTAGAAATCGGGGGTACATCAGGAACACAAACTTCTTCTTTCCTGTCAAGTTGTTTTTCATTTCATCAAACACAACTCTAGAGAAATTGAAATTCTCCCCCTTAACCAGTGCATAGACCATTGATTTCATGCTAACGCTCAGTTCATCATAGCCTCCTTTTCTTCCCGAAATACACTGATTCACCACGTGTGCCAAGTATCTCAAGTACGGTGGAAGATATATCTTTAAAACCGATGGCAGTTCTCCTTCATAACTCATCCTTTGGAAGGTTTCAGTCATTTGTTCAGCAGTATAGCTTGTAGGATGTTCGGGACTATCGCCAAAGTTTAGACAATTCCTTATCACACCTTCAGTAATAACAATTCTCTTTCCAGCTACCGTACCAGCTATCCCTTCCACATCATTCTCTGAGATTATATTAGCAGTGCTCCAGAAATCTCTAATAAAGTCTTCACATATATCTGGGTGTTGAGAAAAGGCATGGAAAACTCTAGAAGCTCATAATCCCACAATCATGGACCTGAACACATTGTGATTATGTGGTGGGTCTTCCAAATAAGTCGATTCATTGTGATCCTTAACAAATTTTAAGTTTGCCATTGCCTGCAATCAATAAGTCAAGTTAGATTCCAAATCAACACATTCAAAGTTGTCGGTCACAAGATCAAACTGCAAACTTTGGAGTTCAACCGCAAACTTCAATTTTAAAAGCAAACTTCAAGTTCAACCGCAAACTTCAAGTTCAACCGCAAACTTTAAGTTTGACCGAAACTTTAAGGTCAACCGCAAACTTTCAATTTTGACCGCAAACTTCAATTTTAAGCGCAAACTTTCAAAAACCATCAGTTTTTTTGAATTTTAACAGGTCTTTAATGTTGAATTTGGGCATATCAGGATTGCTTATTCATTTCGATCAAAACCATCGGATCAATTTCATTTTTAAAGTTGATTTTAAGGTTCAATTTGGTCCAAAAGTCCAATTCAGTTTCAGTTGTTCAAACAGGAACACATCACACGTCCGATTATTGTGAATCCAAGGTCAAAACCCTTACCCTTGATGTCGCCTATACTTCTTTAACACAAATATAGCAACAATTTCACACGGAGATCAAGAGATCACATGATTTGCAGCAATGGTGAAGTATGTGGCTGGAGAGAATGAATGGAGTATGCGGTTCAGAGTAACCCAAAGCCGCAAACTTCATGAGTATTTATAGGGACCTTTCAAGTATGCGGCCAGGCATAAAGTATGCGGCCGCAAACTTTTGATAAAACTTGAAACCTTTTCAATTGGATTATTAGGTCAAGCAGGGATAGTCGTTTTGATATTTTATGAAATACAAATAAAGATAAAAATAAAGTAACTCAAAATGAGCTAAAAACACAAAATCTTTTTGTTCTTTTCAAATAACGAACTGCCTTGACACAATATTTTTGTGAGAAACTCTGTTATGGGATCATATCATCCTAGGGTAGACTACACTATACTTATCAGCCGCTCATTTTCTTATACAGGTCTTGGTGATTGCTAATATATTGTCCTTCTAAACTCTAGCCTTTATACCTTAGTTGACAAGCAACAGTGAATGAATTTATCATATTTTCTGGATAAGGGTTATTCAAGACTTAGTGGGTCCCACACTCACATTTCAGAAACCTGCATTTATTTTAGTGTGAATTAGATGAGTTTTTGATGAACTGAATGGACCCATAACTTATCGGATAATCCTTCCCTTCCTCGTGATCTTTTGAGCACCTAAGGATAGCTAGATGAGCATAACTAGCACGGGTCAATGGACTGTTCAGGATATCTCTTACAAATTTGATTACAAACATAGCACGACGGACTTACATGTTCACAAACAGTAAATGCTCAGTGACATTTCACTACGGACTTACATGCCTTGATAAGAGATTCCTTCCCAGACCCACGTTCCCAAAGAGAAAAATATTTACAAGTATACTAATATGTATGTCTTTTGACATGTCTTTTTTTTTTAATTTTCCTATAGCACGACATTAACATTGCGTGTCTTTTTGCTCACATTTTTGTTTTGCACTTTCATTGAGTGTCTTTTCACCTATTGCATGTCTTTTATCTATACACATATATATACGGACTTGTATCAAGTTAGCTCGCAACCCCTTTGTGTAGGGTCTCGGCTTGTGCAATCCAAAGATAGTATGTTCATCCCATTAGACAGAGTTTTCAAATTTTCTCAATAGAATAACTTTCCTAAGAAGCACAATATTTTTTGTATTTTTCTGATTTTTATTTAAAGATGAAACTAAAAACTTGAACTGAAAATCTTTTTGGTGTTTTTAGAAAATTTCTCCCCCTAAACTTTTGATTTATGAAATAAATCAAAATTTAAACAAGCTGAAAACTAAGAAAAATATTTTTGGTGACCGAACGTACGACCTTTTAATCAAAATAAATCATTTTCAAACATTCAACCAGAAAGTTGAATCTTGCCAAGTCAAAAGCCTTTGTAAAAATGCCAGCGACATTCTTATCGGTAGATACCTGCTCAGGAGGTGTCGTCGTCATTGCAGCATATGACGGTAGTTCCAAATCTGTATGGCAATACGCCGTTGCAAATGGCCACCTGACCTGGATCTATTACTCCGATGTCTCCTTTTGTGGTGGTTGCGGTGGCCGACCAGAGATTGCGAGGGGGGGTGATTGTAGTGCAGTGGAAGGTGGTGGTTGAGTTGGTCGACCGGAATTGGCCCGGCTGAACTCAGAAGTGCTTTTGGTTGGTGATGGGGGTAGATAATGAAAGGAGTGATGAGGCCCACATCTAATTTAATATTTATTTATTTTCTTTGTTATTTTTATTCTTATTTATTTAATCTTAAGGGTATTTTTGTCATTTCTTAAAAAGTTAACAGAAAATTTAACATCCATCCACTATAGGGACCACCAGTGTAATGTGATGCACTCCAATGTCTATGATGCACTCTAATGTCTATGTGCTTAGTTTTAGAGTGTTGGACCGGATTCTTAACAATTTGTAATGCAGCTTCATTATCACAGAAAATAGGAGAGTCACAGAAATTCAAACCGTAATCCAGCAATTGTTGTTGCATCCAAATAACCTGGGAGCAACAAGCGGATGAGGCGACATATTCAGCTTCGGCAGTAAAAGTCAAAACGGTGGTCTATTTCTTGCATTGCCATGAGATGAGTCTCTCCCCCAGAAACTGACATCCTCCGGTTGTTGATTTTCTATCCAGATTGCAACCTCCATGATCACTGCCAGTAAAAGCAAACAAGTTAAATTCTGAATCTTTTGGATACCAAAGGCCTAGCCGAGGCTTGCCCTTCAAGTATTTAAAAATTCTTTTGACAGCATTAAGGTAAGAAAATGACAAAAATTTAAGACTGGCAAACCACAAACATGATGTCTGGACGGCTAGCAGTCAGGTACATTAACGAGCCAATCATTGACCTGTAGAGATGTTGGTCAATTCCTGGTTCTCCTAGATCTAGATTAAGAACATGACGGTTTGCCATAGGATTTAAGACCGGTTTGGAGTCAGCAAAATTGAACTTGATTAGTATGTCATTAACATATTTTGCTTGATGAATTAAGATTCCGTCATCACTTTGTTTAACCTGCAACCCAAGAAAGAAATCCATTTCTCCTATTGAACTCATTTCAAACCTTTTCTTCATTACTTCTTCAAACTCTTTGCACGGTGCAGCATTCAATGATCCAAAGATGATGTCATCAACGTAGATTTGGACAACAATAATATCATTTCCCAGCTTCTTAATGAACAGTGTTTGATCTATGGCTCCCCGAGTGTAGCCATTTGTAAGAATGTGCTCTGTCAGAGTGGCATTCCATGCACGTGGTGCTTGATGTAAGCCATACAAAGCTTTGTCTAGTTTGTAGACATGATATGGGTGATTTGTGTCTTCAAACCCCGGTTGTTAACACACATAGATTTCTTCTTGAACCTTTCCATATAGAAATGATGTCTTCACATCCATTTGAAACACCTTGAAGTTCATGTACGAGGCATAGGCCAAAAAGATTTGGATGGCCTCGAGTCTTGCAACTGGTGCAAACACTTCTTCATAATCTATCCTTTCTTGCTGATAAAATCCTTGCACAACCAGTCGTGCTTTGTTCCAAACAATAATACCACTGTCATCTTTCTTGTTTCTATAAACCCAACGAGTACCAATGGGCAACTTGCCTTGTGGTAGCGGCACAAGTTCCCAAACTTTCCGTTTTTCAAACTACATCAGCTCTTCCTGCATAGCCTCCACCCAGCTTGCCTCACTCAAGGCCATTTTAATGTTCTTTGGCTCAACTTGAGATATGAAAGTGGAGTATAAGCAGATATTGATTACCCCAGATTTGCTTCTTGTTCTCACCCCGTTAGAGAGAGGACCAATGATGTCCTCTATAGGATGATTTTTATGAATTCTTGATTGTGGAGCATCTTCTTCCTTTAATATTTAAGGTAAGTTAGTGATATGTTGATCTGCTTCTTCAGTTATGGGAACCGGCTCCTCAATAACATTTGATTCAGGAAATAAGGCTTGTGATGAATGAGCACTACCAGATATAGCATTTTCTTGTGAAGCAGTACCGCTGCTAGATGCAACAGTCTCTTGAGAGGCAGGATTGCTGCCAGATGCCACAGTCTCTTATGAAGCAGGAGTGCTGCCAGATGCAACATTTTCTTGTGAGGGTGATTCAGAAGCCTTAGAAGACGAAGGTGATGCACGATCAGGGTCTTCATCTATTATGTAATCTTCTGTGCTGTATTTGTAGAAACTATCATCTGTCACGTCACAAACATCAGAATAAACATTAAACAACTTAAAAACATAATCATAATCAAATAACCAATTTGGACCAGAATCCGCATCGGTTTTGTTGAGCTCCTACCAGTAAATGTAGTATGATTCCACAATCTGCTTTGTTCTCTTGTTGTAAACTCTGTAAGTTGTCTTGCTGGATGAGTATCCAACAAAATAACACTCAGTGGCCTTTGCATCAAACTTGGACCCAACAGTATCATTATGCAAAAGTGTGCATAGGCATCCAAATTCTCTAAAGTGACGTACTTTCGGCTTCCGTTTAAACATGATCTCATAGGGAGTCTTCAATTGATGCTTGTTGAACAGCACCCTGTTCTGCACATAACAGGCAGTATTGATGGCTTCAGCCCAAAAGAATACTGGCAATTTGGAGTCAGAAATCATGGTTCGTGCAGCCTCTATAAGGGTACGATTTCTTCGTTCAGCAACTCCATTTTGTTGAGGGGTTCTAGCAGCACTGAATTGTCTTGCAATTCCCTTCTCAGCACAAAAGCTATCAAGGACCTCGTTACAAAGTTTTGTCACATTGTCGCTTCTGATAATCTTGATCTTCAAGTTCAGTTGATTCTCAACAAGTATCATGAACTGCCTAAGAATATCTGCAGTCTCACTTTTCTTACTCAAAAAGAACACCCCAAGTAAATCGTGAGTAATCGTCAATAACAACAAGACAATAATATTTCTTCCCAAGACTCATCACACTTACTGGACCAAACAGATGCATGTGAAGTAACTGTAAAACAGATTCTATTGAATTAAACAGCTTGGGCTTGTGTGGTCGTTTATGCTGTTTACCTTAGCACAAGAAATACATTTTTCAACCTCACAAAATTCTTTTAAAGACAAGCCAACCACGTGTGCTCCTTTAGCAATTCTATTTAGGTTTTTCAAATTTATGTGACCTAAACGACGATGCCAGAGCATGGAATCATTTTCAGAAGCTTTTGAAAAACAAACAAGTATTTGTTAAAGCTGACTCACTATTCATATCCAACAAATACAAGTCCTTACACCTCGTTGTTCTCATTAAAATCCAATCCTCAGGGATAACAAACCTTGGTTTTAAAATCAAACATTCTTTATCAGTAAAATGAGTTGAAAACTTTTTATCACAAATTTGAGACACACTTAACAAGCTATGATTCAATTCAGACACATAATTCACATCTTCGAAACATAGAGTACCATTAGTGATAGTACCATCCATTGTAATTTGCCCACCTTTATCATCTGCAAAGATTCAAGTACTTCAAACCAAACGATTACAATAATTGTTTCTCAAAGCTAGCATATTATAAAACCTTAAAAACTTACAAACAATCCACCCGGGAATGATTACCGGTGGATTAGCCGCTCATGGTTGTGGAAATCATCTTCGATTCTTCAATTCTGTGATATCAATCTTCCAAAATATGTTTCTTCGCCTCCAAGAACACTCCCCTTCGTCCAAAACTGCTCTCCAAAAAGTAGATTTCGAATTTGGGAAAGAAACCCCTAATAAATCGGCAGTTTCCCGAAAATCCGCTTCAAAATAATGTAACTGGCAGCGTAAGCTTACGCTGTAGGCCTGAATGTTGCTGTCAATAAAATGGTCAGGCGTAGGCTTACGCTGGGGGCGTAAGCTTACGTTGTGTGGCGTAGCCTTACGCTGGGCAGCTTAGGCCTACCCCAAACCTCCCTCTCTCCCTCTCCCCTTCGCCGTCGATCATGGCTAAACCACCACAAAACCTAATCGGTTTGCAACAAACTAAAACAAAAGAAACATGTAGGAACCATGAAAGAGGCCTTAGTTACGCAAGAAGTTTTCCACTCGAAACCACCATGGAACCACTCCTCTGATCGCCCCTTCCTTCTCCTAGCTGTCGTCGCAAGTTCCCTAGCCGAAATGGCTTAGGGTTTGCGCATAGATGGTTTATAAACCATCCTAAGTTTCGTTTCGGTCCCTCCAGTTTCGTCTATCACGTTTTGATCTCGAACCCTCTACAACAGACTAACTCTGCCTTATTTCCGTAGCTAAACGCACCTTCTCCGATCAATTCTATCCGTCATTAAGTTAAATACGGATATGGGTCGTCCACTAATCCGCCCCTTTTTTTCTGGAACTCCGTGATGTTACAAGTTGGTATCAATTAATAAATCAAGTATAACATTGATCAAATCTAATATTACTAATTTATAAAGATGAATAAATGACAAGTTATATATAATTTACAAAAAAACTATAAGAAAACGTTGCTAACATATAACATATTATTTATTAAAAAAAATAAATATAAAAATTTGGTTTTAATATCAACTAGTATTTGTACCCACGCTGAGGAGCTTTGTCGTTATCAGTTTGGCTTGTCGAAAATCATAAAATCAAACACCGACACTGGTTACAATAACACAAAAACACCGGAAACGATGTTGTTCACACATAAGCGAAGGGGTTTGTCATGTTGCCTGTTAAAAAATATATATACTAGATTTCGAATACAACTTTGTTTTAAAAAATATATAACCTGGACATAAAAAACTGAAATCAGCCGCACGTTCTTTTTTCAATAAACAGCTGAAAGTTATTATAAAAAAACGAAATTAATAGAAAATGAAAGTGCTTAAAGGCGTACATTAAATGAAAATTAAAAAAACTTGGATGTGGCTCAGTGCCTCTATTAAAAACACTTCAACTAACAAGATGCTAGATAAAAAGAAAACAATAATAATTACAGTATATTGCTACAAGTCTAGGTTATGCATTTTTGATCTTTTATATCCTCCACTACTTTGGATGGGTCTGAGCCATTGTTATTGAAACTTTTTAATGTTTCAAGCCTTCCAATTGAACTATAGAATCCCCACGAATATTGTATTTATTAACATCTTTAATGGTTTAACACTTCAACTACATTTAAAGACATTAGGAGATCAAACACCACAACAAATACTTTATAATAGAGTCTGCCTTGGATGCGCGAGTGAAACTTAAAATGATATAGTACGGTTGTGTACAAAGTTGTGAGTTTATGAAAGCATCTGGTTTGTTGAAGTCAGATGAAGAAATTAAAGAAAGTGTATGTAACTTGGTTGTCAATGTGAAATCTGAGATGGAATTACTAGTACAAGAGTATGAGGATGAGGAGTTAGATGAGATCCGTTAAAACATTCTAGTTAGTACAAGAAATAAAGATCTACAACTACGGGTTAAAATTATAGATGGGTAAACTTTAAAGTTTTGAGGTGTTGATGTCTAGTCGTCTAGTAAGATAACAGAATAAAAGATAATTAGATTGTTTTCTTACTTTTATTTGGTTATGAAAACGGGATATATTTCTTCCCATTGAATTGGCGGCCGCATCTCCACACTAATAAGTATGAAGTTTCATGACGGGCCAGAATAATGGACATGGACTGACTCCTCGGATGGAACATTCTCAATAAGATCGGTAAGAGCGGAAGCTTCAGACCATATTTTTGAATTGAACATTGCATTCCACTAACAGTTAACATCTTTGGGCAGAGAACCATGGCGGAAAGAATAGCAACTATGATTGCACTGATTTGAAGGAACATCCAAACGAATTCAACGACTTGTGTACTTGTGAAGAGACTGCCAATCAAATCTTCTACACCAGCTATGTGGCTAGAATGGTATGGCAAAACGTGTCATCATGGTGTAACATGCCACGGTGCCACCCATCTTTGCTTCTCAGTTAACGACCTTTTCAACACTCACCTTACATGAGGGACTCAATAGACTTAAAAAGAAGAAAGACTGCACAATCTATTATCCTTTTGTCTTGCTGTGCAATTACTAATTAGGAAGGCAAAAAATAAACAGATTTTCAAAGACCAAGAGGCTTCTGCATCAACGATTGTTAAAGAAATCATACTTTTTGAAGTCTTTGGATTAAAAATAGGGCTAAAATAAAATAAGCTCTTTAATATGGCAAGATATGTTTAGGATTTAACATAAATATTTATTATGAAAATGACTTTTTAAAACAACATGAATGCTGCTGTTGTTCAAATTTGCTCTGTTAGATGTGTGAACTTAAGAATTTGTTTTGTGATTCCATGTATTTATAGAAAAAATGTGGTTGAAGATTTCTTAACAATTTGATTGTGGTGTAGAATTAGTTGTTGAAATTTTGTAAGGGGTGGTGTACCTATCATAACGTTTTGATTAAAAATTTACTAAGAGATGAAAATGATTAAAACGAATTTCTATAGTTTTTTTATATGCTAAAAGTTTACGTTTTAGGCCTGATCACCAACTGTTTTCTTTTTAAGTTTTTAAATAACTGAAAATCTCATGGAAGAAAAAAAGATCTCAGAATTACTTTCCCCATGGTTTTCTTCATTATGAATCAAAGTGCAAGGATAACGAAATCAAAAGTATCATCATCGATCCTCTAATTTCAATCTTCCTTCAACAAATTCATAAAAATGAACCAAAAAACCCTAAATCAATTATCAAATTAAACAAATCCGATCTCAGGAATCATCAGATCCTCTAGAGGAATTTACAGATAGATAACGCAGTTTCTTCAAATACATCATCGATCAACATGTATACTTAAAATTAGTTTGAATGTTAAAGTATAAGGTAGGACAAGCACATTATTATATAACTTAATCCACAAACCTATCAACTCCAGTTCATATAGGCAACGTACAGCACTGAAAACGCTACCGAAAAAGCGCATAAGCGACTCTAAAATGTTGCCGTTCCTAATCTGTTAGATATAACAGAAAACGGTTGAACAGTTGAACAACTTTGAAAGTGTAGGAACATCTGAATGCAAAAGTCTGACTGAACAGACAAATGCCAGAATCTCAGTTACAGATTTCTATCGGCAACGTACAGCGCTAAGTATGCTACCGAAAAGCATACCAGAGACTCTAATTTGTTGCCTCACAACAAATCGGTGAATTCAAATCGAATACATATAACAATAAAATGGAATCGATTTCGTTAATTGATTTGAAACGAAGAGTTTGATATGAGGATCATAGGCTCAGTTTGTTGTTTAATTCATCAACATAAGCGTGAAGCTTTCAGAGTTTGATGGTATATGTGTTAGAATCATCATAGCCTTGATCGGAGCGATTTCAAATATATAAATTTGGCATACGAATAGGTTTGAGATTGAGAGAAAAACATGAAATCAGATTCGTGATTCAGAAATCGTGAAGGAAAGAAGAAGAGATGTGTGATAGTGATCGATATGGATGAGAGTAGAGATAGATCTAACCTGAAGGAACGAAGAGATGATGATATTAGAGGGCCGTCGTTGATTGTTTATATAGCGGTTGATGAAACCCTAATTACTGGTTTGCAAAAGCCCATACGCAGTTGGGCCGCACCACGTTTCTTTCAGAATCAGGTAATTGTATGATGACGAAAATTTGAGAGAGTCCTTCTCAAAGAATTAAAAGTAGGGGTGAGCAATTCGCGGTTCAGAACCGTTGGAATCGTGGAATCGGACCAATTGAAACCGGAACCGACCCGCGAAATAGTAAACGGTTAGCGGTTCGGTTCGGTTAATAAACCGCCTGTTCCGGTTCGGAACCCTTAGAACCGCTTGTTTTTAATTAAAAAAACCCTACTAACTCTAAAAAGCCAATGGCCCGGCCCAGCCCAGTCCAGTCATTATACCACCAGTACGTACGCATCAAAAAACATATGACGTTCCCTTTTTCTGATCGGTCTTCTTCAGTATTCAACGTGATCGTTTTCTTCAGTCGATATTCCACGATCGTTGTTCCATATTTCTTTTTCAACGAGATCGTCTTCTTTAGGTAATGAATTCTTCCTTTTCAGTCGATTATGAAAGATGGTTAATTTGATTTCTAGTTAATTAATATATGAGAGGTGTTATGGCTACGCATGTAATTGGAGCTGTGATTTTTCGATATTGAAGCTGTGATTTTTCCATTTTGTTCTTGGGTTACGGCTTGGGTGGTTTTGATCTTTGGGTTGGGAGTTTGAATGTAATAAGCAAGAGCCAACAATTCTTTTCTTTTTTCTTTTTTTTTGAAACAGAAAAGGGTTTTTTTTTTTAACATAATTTGTTTTTTCTTAATCGGTTCGGTTCAGGATTTAAGCAAGAACCGACCCGTTTAATACGGTTTGGTCCGGCCCGAACCGTTTATATACGGTCCGGTTCTCGGTTAACATATTTGTATACAAACGGTTTATGGTTCCGGTCCGGTTCGAACCGAATGCTCACCCCTAATTAAAAGAGTAAAAGCATTTGTTATACTTGACTAGCTTATAACCCGTATACTACATACGAGTAGAGATGATAATGGGTCGGGTATCGGTAATCTCAAGCCAATACCTGGTTATAAAATCATGTCCCATGCCCGACCCATTACCTGTCGGGTTTGTCTCGGGTAATTACCCGTTAGTATCGGGCATTGGGTTATTTTGCGGGTATCAGCCAATATTTGTCGAGTATGTATCAGGCATACTCTATTTTTTATATTTATAAATACACATTTTAAAAGAAAATTTAATTTTCCACATAATAAACCTACTAAAATGAAGTATTAATAAGCATGTGTCAAAGAAAAATAAAATTAAAAATTTTCTAGGTATATGATTCGGATATATGGTTTGGGTAACCGGGTCGGGTATCACCTAATCTCATGCCCGCGAAAAATTTTAAAATTAATCTCATACCCAGCCCCATACCCGTTGGGTATCGGGTATACATGTCCCGAATGTTTCGGGTTTCGGGTATACCCGTCGGGCTCGGGTTATTTTGCCATCCCTACATATGGGTGAAAAATATCAATACATAAAATTCATAAGAATCTATATATATATATATATATATATATATATATATATATATATATATATATAGGGTAAAGATCATTTGTAAACTTGCAAACCAAAAAACCAAATTCGGACCACACATTTATTTTCATCTTATTTTAATTTATTACACAAAAGTCAAACATGCAATAAACAATAATAAATATGAGGCTAGAAATTGATTTTTTAGTTTACACATTTAAAAGTGGTTTACATTTGATGTGTAAACTAAAAAACCAAATATTTGCCACATATTTATTATAGTTAAAAGGATGTTTGACTTTTGAGGAATGAATTAAAATATGATGAAAATAAATGTGTGGTCAGAATTTGATTTTTTGGTTTAAGAGTTAACAATTGATCATTACCATATATATATATATATATATATATATATATATATATATACCAAATTAAATTGGGACATCAGAGTTTCAAACACTTTTTCAAACACTGGGTAAAAGTAAAAGTAAAACAAATAAGAAGTTTCATTAGTACGTGGCGTTGTTTACACCAAAGTTATGAAGAATTAAATCTTCCTTCGGACCAGTAGCCCTGCGAACTCTGGTTTCCAGCCTATATACTGTAGAAACATTAAAATAAAACATAATTTTTAAAACTTACAGTGTTTTAGTAGAGGTTGAAGGTTGATAATATTTGCAGCAGGTGAGGTGATTTACACAGCGGATGATATTTTTGCCTTTTTTTTTTTTTTTTTTTTTTATTTGGGATATAATATGAAGGGCTTGGAAAACTAATAAGAGATTGAAGGTTTCTGGGAAGAAATCAGAAAGAGAGATTTTAAGTATTAATGGAGAGAATTGCTATTGAAATTTTTCTCTGATATTTCTTGTGTGTTTTTTACAAATGAACTCTTGCCTTTAAATAGGCAGAAGACTGGACTAACAAACAAAAATGAAAAGAGCGCACTTGAGTGCACTATCTATCTATCGTACAAAAATAAAATAAAATAAAGAGCGCACTGAGCGCATTATCTATCTTTCGTACAATAATTACAACGCACATGGCGCACTAACTAGAAAAGTAAAAACGACAAAATCTTTTTTGGAGCTGTCTGTCGAGTGGAGCGTCGGCAGAATTATTTGTGTATTTTGACGTCATGGCTTACGTCTGTCTTCTAGAAATCTCTGTGTGTGTCTGGGATTGTGTCTGTGTCACTGAAGTCGTCTGGGTTTTTGTAATAATCATCTTCTTGATCTATTATGTGATTTAACTGGAGAGACTCTCCTTCTCCGATGAATGGTAGGAGCATGTTCCAGTTTTTGAAACTCCAGATTTGTACAAAATGTCCTTCTGCTAATAAGTGGTAGCAGTCCCAATAAAAATTAGAAGGAAGGGATGGGGTTTTTTGGTGTAAAGAAATGAAATATTTGATGTCTTTCTGTTTATCTTTTGAGCTAAGGTTGGCCAGGTTGTCAACCCAGTATAATTCAGATAACTGGATTTCTGTTTGTACTGCTAGGTTTTTTAGGTAGTTGTTTGTGGAGTTTTTGTGGCTGATAAATATTCTTTTTCTAACAGGTCTATATGTATGATCGTTTGCAAAGGGGAATGAATTAAAGATTTTGCAACCGATAAAAGGGGTATTGTTATGAGAAGAGATGTTTCCTGTGGTTATCACAAATTTTTCTCCGAAGAGATTTATGATACCTTCTGTTTTTGGGTTTAACTCTAACTCAATGTAATCAATCATACCATTATGATAAAATTGGAGAATTAAATCATTTGGCATGTCTGTATCCTTTAAGTTGATTTGGAGAAGAAGTAAGCAAGTTCCTTCTCCATCTTCGTCTGTTTTTTCAACGACTTTTATTCCTTTGTATTTTTCTTCGTTGAGAGCTATAGACATTAGTCTGAGTTGTAATTCATACAACACATATGGAAATTCTGTAGTGATCTTCTTAGAAATAATCTGTTCAAGTTCAGGAAATTGATCGAACACCGTTTGAAGACAGGTCTTCCAAGGTGTATCAAGCATCCTTGCTCTGAAAGCATCGTAGCTTCTGTAGTTGTTGTTGTAGCTGTTTTCCTTTTTCTTTAATTGTTCTACGAGCAATGAATTTTTTGCTTCAAGAATCTCTACTTTTTGTTTTAGTTTATTGATTTCGATATGTTCTTGTACCAACTGTGTATTTTTTCCCTGCTGTATAAGCTGTTTTTGCAGATTCACAATGGTTTCTTCCTGAGTCTTTATAATCTATTCATGACTCTTTTTTATAACCTGAGAAAAGGTCTGTACCTCTTCTGGTTCTATGAAAAAATTGTCTAGGCCAAAATGATTTCTGGCTGTGTTTAAGGCTTCGGAAAAGCTATGATATCCTTTATAAATAGGACCATGGCACTGTATATGCTTTGCAACTGTTTCCCATTTATTGAAAATCCCGATTTTTGTGCCTCTGAAAATTATGTAATGTGTAAACTTTGGTGGAGGCTGGGTTTTTTCAGAGCATTTTGTTCCATGTTCACTAAAATATGTGCTAAGAGCATTTAAAACCTGTACTTTAAAAGAGGATGCATGTGGCATGGTTTGTATATGCCACAGATTGTCTAAAAGACACTGCTGTTTTTCTGTAAGAATTATTCCGTGGTTTGGACGGAATTTCATGTGTGTATCGTTACAGGCTTGCAGGTCATACATATAAAACATTTACATGTCCTAGTGTGAGGTTTTTTAACATATTTATTTTGATATTTTTTATACGGTTTGTATTCTTTATCGTAGGTAGTACTTTTCCTAATTTTCTTTTTTCTACTCTTGTCATAGTATCCATAGGCTTGTGGGGTGTATATTGCTGTTTTACAGAATGCGAATGCATTTATTTTTAGCTGTTCTTGTAAGGCTACTTCTTTACATTTTTCTTCTAATATACTGAATGTAAAGGTTATCCTAGGTCCAATTCCGAGGTTTTGCATGTCTCCATATTGTAATTTCCATGCTTCATGTATATGTTTTCCTAAATCTCCTGGTAACTTTATAAAATACTTATCACATAGGCTATCTTCCATAGCTTGTCCTGTTTGTGCTAATAACCTTGTGAAGTCTAATGTAAACTCATTTATGTATTTCATGTCTACTATACTTAATTGTTCTAGGTTTCTAATGGCTGTGTCTTGTAATAGGCTGTTGTTTTTTGCTGGATCAACTCCTAAAATAAGAACTCTTATTTGGGAGGTGAAATTATAGGGGTTATCGCCTATAGCTTTTAGCCTGTTAATAAGCATAGGAGTCTTAGGCAAAGCTAGTAATAGATCAGGAATGAAATATAAAGTAAATATAGAAGGAATAGTAAATACAATAGCATCTAAGTCTATACAAATGATTGAACCAGTTAAAATAGATCCTGAAGAATTAGCAGGATTAGAATGGCAAATAAATGATTTAAAAGAAATAGAAAACTCAACATTAGTCCCTAAACAGAGTCATATATATGAAAATGTAGATGGCACACAGAGTCTAAGATTTACAGATTTTAAAAGAGAAGATAAATATGAAGAGAGTACTTGTTCAGAAGAACAACCTCCTCAAGAACCACAATACAATTTTATGACTATAGAATCAGATGACGAATCTGAGTATGGACAACCAATATATGATACAGAAAATGAAGAAGAAGAATATGAATACTTATTAGATTCAGAATTCTTAAAATTTGAACAGGAAGATATAGATTACAGCTTATTAGAAGAAATAAGACAAGAAACAAATACAATTTTTAAATCAAAAGAAATTAATAAATCCTACGAACAAATAATAAACAGAAAATTTACAGAAGCAAATATATAGGAAGAAGTAGATGATATGATAGTAGAATGTATGTTAAACTTAAAAATGACATATGAAGAAAGTTATAAAAAATTACAAGAAGATTTTAATTTACCCTTAGTAAATAGTATAGTTAAAGGAGACACAATGATCTCCGACTTTTACAAAAAACAAGATAATAGTTTTATGAATCCCGAAGGAAAACCTAAAAGAAACTATCAACAATACGACTTAGGACAAACATCAAATGATACCATGGGTAGAGAACCTTGGACAAAACCAGTCACAAGTTATCAACAGGAATCTGGTTACAATGGAACCGGAAGAAGGCTACCTATAGGACAGATTTACAGTGGTAATATGCTATTATTAGAACAGCAAAAACCACAATTATGGGTAGATGAAGTTCTCATATGGGAACAGACAGTAGTAAGAATGTGGGAAACAAATAAGAAAGACAGTATGGACATGTTTGCATATTTAGAAACAACTTTAGGCCCAACAGCCTTAGGCATATGGCAAAGTAAAAAAGCCCATAGCCCAGATCAGATAAACGTATGATCGTTTGCAAAGGGGAATGAATTAAAGATTTTGCAACCGATAAAAGGGGTATTGTTATGAGAAGAGATGTTTCCTGTGGTTATCACAAAATTTTCTCCGAAGAGATTTATGATACCTTCTGTTTTTGGGTTTAACTCTAACTCAATGTAATCAATCATACCATTATGATAAAATTGGAGAATTAAATCATTTGGCATGTCTGTATCCTTTAAGTTGATTTGGAGAAGAAGTAAGCAAGTTCCTTCTCCATCTTCGTCTGTTTTTTCAACGACTTTTATTCCTTTGTATTTTTCTTCGTTGAGAGCTATAGACATTAGTCTGAGTTGTAATTCATACAACACATATGGAAATTCTGTAGTGATCTTCTTAGAAATAATCTGTTCAAGTTCAGGAAATTGATCGAACACCGTTTGAAGACAGGTCTTCCAAGGTGTATCAAGCATCCTTGCTCTGAAAGCATCGTAGCTTCTGTAGTTGTTGTTGTAGCTGTTTTCCTTTTTCTTTAATTGTTCTACGAGCAATGAATTTTTTGCTTCAAGAATCTCTACTTTTTGTTTTAATTTATTGATTTCGATATGTTCTTGTACCAACTGTGTATTTTTTCCCTGCTGTATAAGCTGTTTTTGCAGATTCACAATGGTTTCTTCCTGAGTCTTTATAATCTATTCATGACTCTTTTTTATAACCTGAGAAAAGGTCTGTACCTCTTCTGGTTCTATGAAAAAATTGTCTAGGCCAAAATGATTTCTGGCTGTGTTTAAGGCTTCGGAAAAGCTATGATATCCTTTATAAATAGGACCATGGCACTGTATATGCTTTGCAACTGTTTCCCATTTATTGAAAATCCCGATTTTTGTGCCTCTGAAAATTATGTAATGTGTAAACTTTGGTGGAGGCTGGGTTTTTTCAGGGCATTTTGTTCCCTGTTCACTAAAATATGTGCTAAGAGCATTTAAAACCTGTACTTTAAAAGAGGATGCATGTGGCATGGTTTGTATATGCCACAGATTGTCTAAAAGACACTGCTGTTTTTCTGTAAGAATTATTCCGTGGTTTGGACAGAATTTCATGTGTGTATCGTTACAGGCTTGCAGGTCATATGTGCCAAAAGAGAAAATAAGAGGATTTTGTGAAGAAGAGGGTTTAGTATCAGAGCAAATGCTTTTCTAACATCTAAAAGACTTAGACAGGTCCATATCAGGCAGCTTGATATGCTTAAGTCCTATTTATGTGGAAACCCGCTAAGGTGAAGATTAGGGAAAAAATTTGCTTTGAAACTAAACTAAACAAAGAAATCATTGAATTTTACACTTAATTTTACACTTTGTGTATATTATTTCAAGATTATCTATGTAAAGTTAGTTATTAAATTTAAAATATTGGGATATAAGAAAATATTTTAAGGAAACTAAAGAGATGAAGCGTTTTAAAGGAGAAATCAGATTTTTAATCAAGAAATTATTGAATCAACAATAAATTTAAAAAAACTTGAATTCCTAAACCTAGAATTTTCTGATAAAAGTGATCATAAAAATATATCTAATAGTTATTATAATCATATTTGTAGATTTAAAGAATTACATACACATAGTCTGCACACAGATAATACACACCTTAATAGTATCACAGACTTAATTATAAACTTAGGATTTAGTCTACAAAAAGAATCAGTTAATAATAAATATTTGTTAGAAAAAATAATACACTCTATAACAAAACAAACAGAGGAACTTAAAAAATTAACAGATAATTTAGATTACATAAGAGAGCAAAATAACCAAATTTTGCTAGAAGTTAAAAATATAAACAAAAATAAACATCCAATAGTAACAGGAAACTCTACTGATATAAATAATCTGATAGAAAAATTAAATAAAACACATCTAAGTGAAAAACCAAAAATTTATAAACATTGGAAACCTAAAGATGAATAAACAAATCATCCAAGAATCTAGAAAATCAACTAGTAATATAAGAGATATTATTTCTTCAGACACCTTTTTAAACAGAATTTTAAGAAAAGGATTATCTTCTAGAAGTACACAACAAACAATACAATTAGAAGAAGAAATCGACTTAGACAAAAATATAAATTTGTATAACCAACATCAATTAGACATATTAAATCCAAGAACACTATATCAAACAGGTATGCTAAACGTAAACACAACTTTAATACAAAGTAGTAGGGAAGAAAGTTTAAGAGTAATAGATAAAATGGTAGAAATAGATTTATTTTCACCAGAAACAATCTTAAGAATTAAACAATCAGGAAAGCAGTTTATACATACAGGACTCATAGTAATAGGAATTAAAGTACTAGGAAGAAAAAAACCTAGGAACTAAACTTTTAACATTAATATTAGATAAAAGTTGGAAATCAGAAATGAAAAAGGCAATAATCTCAGGAATGGAAATAGATTTAAGCCAAAATACAACATTATTTTATTGTACACCTGGAATATTAAAAGACATAAAAGATTTACAGAAATTAAAAATAGCTTTACAGACGAAAGGTTATGAAAATTATGAAGTAAATAACCTAGTAATAAGCATAGGAGTCTTAGGCAAAGCTAGTAATAGATCAAGAATGAAATATAAAGTAAATATAGAAGGAATAGTAAATACAATAGCATCTAAGTCTATACAAATGATTGAACCAGTTAAAATAGATCCTGAAGAATTAGCAGGATTAGAATGGCAAATAAATGATTTAAAAGAAATAGAAAACTCAACATTAGTCCCTAAACAGAGTCATATATATGAAAATGTAGATGGCACACAGAGTCTAAGATTTACAGATTTTAAAAGAGAAGATAAATATGAAGAGAGTACTTGTTCAAAAGAACAACCTCCTCAAGAACCACAATACAATTTTATGACTATAGAATCAGATGACGAATCTGAGTATGGACAACCAATATATGATACAGAAAATGAAGAAGAAGAAGATGAATACTTATTAGATTCAGAATTCTTAAAATTTGAACAGGAAGATATAGATTACAGCTTATTAGAAGAAATAAGACAAGAAACAAATACAATTTTTAAATCAGAAGAAATTAATAAATCCTACGAACAAATAATAAACAGAAAATTTACAGAAGCAAATATACAGGAAGAAGTAGATGATATGATAGTAGAATGTATGTTAAACTTAAAAATGACATATGAAGAAAGTTATAAAAAATTACAAGAAGATTTTAATTTACCCTTAGTAAATAGTATAGTTAAAGGAGACACAATGATCTCCGACTTTTACAAAAAACAAGATAATAGTTTTATGAATCCCGAAGGAAAACCTAAAAGAAACTATCAACAATACGACTTAGGACAAACATCAAATGATACCATAGGTAGAGAACCTTGGACAAAACCAGTCACAAGTTATCAACAGGAATCTGGTTACAATGGAACCGGAAGAAGGCTACCTATAGGACAGATTTACAGTGGTAATATGCTATTATTAGAACAGCAAAAACCATAATTATGGGTAGATGAAGTTCTCATATGGGAACAGACAGTAGTAAGAATGTGGGAAACAAATAAGAAAGACAGTATGGACATGTTTGCATATTTAGAAACAACTTTAGGCCCAACAGCCTTAGGCATATGGCAAAGTAAAAAAGCCCATAGCCCAGATCAGATAAACAGGCTAAAAGCTATAGGCGATAACCCCTATAATTTCACCTCCCAAATAAGGGTTCTTATTTTAGGAGTTGATCCAGCAAAAAACAACAGCCTATTACAAGACACAGCCATTAGAAACCTAGAACAATTAAGTATAGCAGACATGAAATATATAAATGAGTTTACATTAGACTTCACAAGGTTATTAGCACAAACAGGACAAGCTATGGAAGATAGCCTATGTGATAAGTATTTTATAAAGTTACCAGGAGATTTAGGAAAACATATACATGAAGCATGGAAATTACAAATCTTCTTCGCTATATATACTGTATATTGACTCGTTATCTGTATGATCTGTGTCTATTGCCTCTATTTCATAATCTTTTATCTGTTCAATTAAATTACTTCTTTCTATATTTCTATTTCTGTTTGGGCATCTATTAGCCAAATGTTCTGTATCTCCACATATAAAACATTTACATGTCCTAGTGTGAGGTTTTTTAACATATTTATTTTGATATTTATATATATATATATATATATAGGGTATGGATAAAATGAAAACTATCTTTAGATGTGAAAACCATGAAAACTTGATAATGGCCTTTGATCAAAAATTTTAAATGGCTGAGATGATTTCTTACTTTTTATGATTTGTTTTGCAATTTTTAATCAAACTAAAGTAGAAAAGAGTAGATATGTCTTTTGCTATGAGTTTGCTTTATGTGTTTCCAATGCATACATCAAATCAAATTCTCCATTATTTCATCTTTCAACCATAACTCGATTTTGAAAAACCACCATATCTAGATTTTGTAAATCTCTTTCCATTATTTTATCTTCCCAAAAACTTTTTTCATCCTCCAAACCAAGATCTTATTTCGAAAAATTATCTCCATCGAGAAGAAGAATTTCTCGAAAGGAATCTACGAGTAGACGGTGGCTTAGAATACGTCGTTAACTTTCTTGACCTCCATCCACCGTTGGCGGTTTCGTCATCGTCTCCACTTCATTTTTGTGAGGAAGATGATGGAGGTTTATTTTGAGGAAGATGATGAAAAGGTTTATTGTGATGAAAAAGTTTTTCAATTTCTTCAATGAAAAGGTTTATTGTGAGGAAGATGATGGAGGTTGAAATATGAATGTATGGTAAAACTCATAATTTCTAAATTTGTTGGTTCAAATGTTTATGCTATATTTGTTTTCAATTTGCACTTAACTTTTAATGGTATATGAAATTTTCATTTTTTGGATTATTAGATGTTAAACAAATCAAGAAAGGAAGAAATAAAGACTCTGGATTCTGTTTTGCTACTTTGAAGCAAATTCTGGAAATGGGTTCGTGATGGCTAATGTCACGAATCTTAACTGTCACCACCTCGACAGACCGAGAAGCTTGATGGTTCTTTGCCGACATGGGTAGAGTAAACATTATTGTTTTCTGTAATGCACGGGGCACAACTACTAGTTGTATCTTAGTGATTAGTTCACTCTAAAAATATGTTTGACAATATAGATAAATACATTTTGGTGATTTCCTGTAATTACAATATCATCTTAACCAATTGCTTCGCTGGATGTTAATTTCTTTCGTGGATGATAACTTTTTATTAGTTCATTTGCGTAAACGATAACTTTTTTTCAAAGAGTTAAATTCTTTCATGGTTAAAGGCGTAACAACGCACGTGGGCATAGTTCTAGTTTAGTGTTAATTTTCAATGGTTGTTGCATCATTTAATTAGTACATAATTTGAATTAATTGTATGCACTATAAAGTTGCATATGTAACTTGTCTAAATATGTAAGTTGTTGGTGAATATTTTGTTAAACAGAAGAAGAAACCTCGGCATCAAGGAAAAAAAAGGGTGGAAAGCAAGGAAGAGAATGTAAAATAAAAAAAAGGTGAAAAGAAAATACAGTGACGGGTTTAGTTTGTTAACAAGGTCGTCCCCTGCTTAACTATCAAAATGCATTTACAAACGAGTTTAACTGTCACTATAAATCTTAATAGACAATTGTAGCTAGTGTGTAACTGAGATTAATAATCACTTCATGGTTGGCGTAAAAAATAATTAATGGATTAAAGTTGACATTCATCGTTTAAAGAAGCAAAAATCAATCTATCTTTACAAACGAGATCGTGTTTATGTAACCAGATTATGATAATAAATGTTACATATTCATAACCTAAACTAGTATCGTGTGACATATACGTAATCAATAACTGTTTATTGTTTGAACATTACAATATTTGCATTGAGTAAACTATCAAAAATGTTACATATGTATCTAACACATGTTACATATGTAACTAGTAGGGGTGCGCAAAAAAAAATAGTAATCAGTAAATGTAAAACTGTTGTTATGTTTATGTAAATTTTTATTAAGTAGTTACATATGTAAGTTTTACATATTATTATTAATTTATAAAATGATTGTCATATACACTAGTGTTACATATATGTAACATAATATTGCATTTACACTAGTATAAGGAGTTAGGCCAAGTTTGGTCTAAGGCATTACAAGTTAGGCCAGGTATGGTCTAAGGCATTACACCGGTGTTATGTTTATGTAATTTTTTATTAAGGTTATTTTCCTTTTCTTTTACCACGTGCTACTCTGTCCTAATGTCAGACTCTCGCTTCTTCTTCTTTGGCATAAGGGAATTTAGTAACTAGAAAATTTTAAAATATGCAGCTAACAAATGTTACATATGCAACATTTGATAGTTACTTATGTAAAATTTTGTAGTTACATATGTTACACACGCTAATTTACAAATGAGTTTGACTGTCACCATAAATCTATTACAAGTTTAACCAAATGCTAGAAATAAATGTTACATAAATGTAACTAGATACTGGAAATAAATGTTACATGTTCAAAACCTAAATTGAGGTCGTGTTACTAGCAATGTTACATATTAGATTACCAAAAGCTTACAAGAAATAAAAACGAGACTTAAAAAAAACAAGACTTGTGTAACTAGCATTGTTACCAGTAATGTTACATGAGTAACTAACAATGTTACATATTGGATTACCAGAAGCTTACAAGAAATAAAAACGAGACTTGAAAAAATTGTCATTATTGTCAGAAGCTCTCCACAAACATCTCGTCGTCTTCACTAACATTGTCGTTATTTTCAGTGTCGCGGTCGTCGTCATTCTACCTCTCCGCCTGTGTACACATAAAAACTACAAAGGAAATGAATAAAACAAAATTCAAATCACTCATACAAAGAAGAAGAAAAAATACAACCAATTAATCTAAATAAAAACTACAAAGGAAATAAATAAAACAAAAGACAAAAAAACATATATAAACTAATTGTTTACAATTATGTAAAAAAAATTGTTTACAAAATACTAAAACCAATCTTCTGATCTAACACAACTACAAATCTAAGCATCCAAAATACAATGAAGCACGCCTAGATCTACACGTTTATTGAAAATTAAGCCTTATTAATGGCCGAAAACCCTAGGATTCTCGATCAAAGAGTTGTGTTACTAACAAAACTTCATCAATCGATTATGCAACTCAAATCAAAATATATGAGATGAACGACACCATCTTTTTTTATTAATAACATCATCTTTTTTTATTGATTTAAAGATAGAAAATCTATTTATTCAAAAACTGTTTCAGAAACATCATCTTCTGCAAACTTAAAAAACAAGTTGCGAATCTTACTTCCCCAAATTAGATTTCAATTATAAAAAGAAAAGGAGGATGCGTGATGGACTAAAATGAAGCCCTTACCTGAAAATCGATCTTGTAGAGTTGGAGTTGAGTCGTTGCCCATAGATGAGAGTCTGAGCCTTGAGTTGATTACGAACAGAAGAATGAAAAACAATTTAGTTTGGAGATGAAAAGAAATGGTGATGGTAAAGTTAAGAAAAAAATTCAAAAACTATAAAGATATGAAGAGAAAGTACATGTGGGGAATAGAGAAAAAATATGGACAGAAAATCTCGAGACGTGTGATGATAAATACTTTATTGATATCTTACAAAAAAGTACACATGGGAAATGAGAAAAAAGTAAGATACCAAAAATGCTCTTGGTTGCATAAAACAAATTATGTGTAAAAAGATTATGTGGAACAATGATAACTATGTGTTGGGTTTTCATAGTTTTCTTAACCTATGTAGGTTTTTATTTTATATATTCCATATATATATATATATATTACAAGTGTAAGAATGTATTACATATATTAAGGCTAGAAAACAAAATTCAAAATATATAAAAGTTAATATATAATTGGGTATAAAAAATATGATAACTACTATTTAATGTAATTTAACTTTCGTTTACTATTTTAATGAAAAAAAATTAAATAATTAGATTTTAAAGTTTCTTATAATAAGGGATAACTTAAAACAATTGTGTTTTATTGAAATAATTAGAATTTTTTAATATATTATTATTAAAAAATAGATGTGTATTTAATACGAGAGAGACGAAAAAAATGATGAGAATGAATATGTATGTAACACGTGGCATGAAAAACATTTATTTATGTGTATCACACTTGATTATAGAGTAATTAAGTTCATTTAATATATAGCAAATTCCATTCATTTAATTAGGAGAATTACCGGATCACACACATGTTGTCGCACGAATGTTTGTGAATTACTAACCTAATACTTGGGTATATATTTAGAACTAGGTTAGAATCTCGTTATTACATGGATTATATATTGAAAACGATATAACTTATAAATTTGTAAACTCAGACTATTATGACCGTCTCGAGATATATCAAGTGGAAATGTGTGTACATAACAAATTAGTATTTTCTTTAATTAGTTATATTTTGATTTTCTATTATATATATTCTTATTTAACATAATTAGTATTTTTCTTTAAAAATATATTTATAATATCATTATTATTTAATAAAATAGATGTGTATTAATTATGATAAAGTGGCGGAAAAACTAATGTGAGAAGACATGAGAAAGTGACAAGTGTTCAACTTAAACCTTTATTTATTAGTATAGATATATAAGTTACACTAGCTTAGAACCCGTGTAATACACACATGGGGTGAAAAATTCCAATACATAAATTTTTTAAATCTTTATGTATATATTTTACAGGTGTAAAAATGTATTTAATATACCAATGATAAAAAATAAAATATGTAAAAATTAATATATAATTGGGTTTCAAAAATACATTAATTACTATATAATATAATTTGACTTTCATTACTATTTGATTGAAAATAAAAGTTACATAATTAGATTTCAAAGTTTCTTATAATGTATTAATAGCTTTAACCCGTGTGTTACACGGTATAAACCTTAATATATCTTAAACCCATTGAAAAAGCTGTTGAACCGGTGTTTTTGCCAGAGAATTAGGGCGTCATGACGCTGCAAAGCCTTGTTATTTTTATGAAACCGGGTTTCACTTTTTTAGAAATTTTTTGTTTAAACACCGGATACAATTCATATTAATTGTTCTTTTGTAAAGAATGTGACATCAAATTTAAAATGATAGCATTTTGTAAAGCTTAAATTTGTTTATACAATATATTATATTATATTATATTATATTAATAAAATTATACTTGCATATTGTTAGGGAAAGCAAACCTAATTAAGCTGGTGTAAAAGTAGAGTCTCGATCTCTTTTATAAAATAAGTTAAAAAAAATAATTCTAACTTAACCAAAGGTCATCGGTTAAGAGTAAAGGTTTGGTGAAACTAATTTAGAATCAATGTAAAACAAATAACGATGTGTGAACTCAATCAATGAATGCTCAAGTTGTTTAAGTTACTGAAACTTTGGTAACATATACAGAGCAAATAGCGGTGAAGAATAACTGAAATGAAAAACAAAGATACTTTTTACTAAATAGCAATGAAACTTAAAACACGTTATAAATTGAAAAATCAAGAATAGGTAAAACTAAACAATGGAGAGAAAAATAGCAAATCGAAAATGGGTTCAGATTCATATCTATAGTATCAATTTTTTCTCTTTAGACTACAAAAGAAATTATCCAGTATTGACATACAAGTAACATACATGAAACAAATAAATATCTAGCAGAAGGTGACAAAATGGATAGATTGGTAACTGGTCGACATATGTTATCTTTTGGCACATGTCAAAATGGGTGAAACACTTCTTGCCCAAGATTTTAAAATCTTATATCATGAATAGTGTCTAATACGATTACAAAAACTATTTAATTTTAAAAATAATTAAATGTTTTCAATACAACAATCTAGGAGGCGTTAAGTATTAAAATACAACTTGGACGTTGTTTTACCCCCCTTTGACCCGTTAGATATAAAACATAACCCGAATTAACCCATAGTGAATCAAAACTGTGACATCTAAGCAGAAATTAAAGAGATGATAATGACTCTACCCCAGGGACAAGAAAAGCCCGCTCCCAAACACGTGCAACAATAGTATCGTAATCAAGCTCCATTCCAGATGTGAGTAAAAGATTGAGGCTTTTCAGAATCCTTAATGAAACTGTGCATAAGAAAGGATTGTTGTTGGTGAAAGTTCTAGGATTTTATTTATTTTTCAAACATTCTTTTAGTTTAAAATTGAAGCTTTCAAAATCTTAAATAAAGCTGTTCATAGGTTTCTCTGCTTGACATTTTTGTTGTTGGAAAAACTGAAGCTTTCTACAACTTTATTAATTGGTTTTCTGTATGTAATCTAGAGTTACCGTCTCAATTTTAATCTCACTTATAATAAATACCAATAAAGGGTATCATTATTTATTTTTTAAAATAATATTTTTTTCGATTACTAGAAAAGAAGGACGATTACAATAAAGTGGCAGGTAAACAGGCAACAAGTTGCGCTGCAACCCCCTTTTGAATAGCAAAACCGATTCTGCTAAAAACAAAGCTTTGGGTATTAGGGGCCGAAATATTACTATGCACGACTCGTTGAACCCTGTTTAGGAATTCCACTGCCTCCGGTGCTAGGAACCCAAAAGTATCAAAAGCAAAAGAGATAAACACGTGTTGGTTCTCTAAACAAGCTTTCCCCGTCTTTAAAGCAGCATGGCCCGCCACAACCCCATTGTCCCTGAGCCCCACAAGAGGGGACACTCCTGTAAGGTCCACACAAGCGTGTTTCAAACTCGCAAAGGAATGATTGAACTCCATTCCAGTTCCGTTAAAAAAAAACTCCCATTCCCATTCCCATTCCCTTTTATCAGTAAGATATATCCTTATGATAGAAACTACGAAATGATTGAAAGCTATAAAATAAGCACCTTAGACAACAAGCTAACCACAGATAACCCAACACCATGTAGTCCACCTGAGACTTTATAACCACTACTGGCCCCACCAATTTTTCCTTTTCTACTCCCTTTCTCTGTTTCGGGCCTAAAACAAAATTATAAGCTAAAAACGATGCCCATCAAATGAATCAAGCAACTTGAAAGCACTAAATCTTTTTTAAATCTCTATTATGCAACCACATAAACGCACTCTAGATTGAAAAATGCCAAATGAATCCAAATCTTTTTTAAATCTCTATTATGCAAACGCACTCTGGCAGGTAAAATCAGGTTAGAAAGTTACCTAGGTTAACATATACACTCTGGATTGGATCCACACCACTGCAATAGCTCATTGATGTCCAGCTTCAAAACTCTGTTTCAAATGAAAGAAATCAGGTTAACATATACAGTTGATGAATTTGATTCATTTTTCCATGCCACAAACCTTAAACAAAGCGAACATTTTAATAAAATAAAGACGAGACACAAACACACACAGACGGACCTTTCCTATGTGTTGTACCACGAGATGTGAATAAACAGCTCCGGCGACTTCCATTCCTCTTGCTTTTGTGACTGCTAATACTGACGTCGTTCCGATCTCCTTGGTTCCTCCATTGATGACCACATGTTGTCATCAAAATTTTAAATCGCATCTTCATTAACCAATCAATGGTGAAAATGTTGTTAAGAAACAATTTTACATCATGTTAATATAAATACGAACTAAAATCTGAAATCAGACCACCTGGACATCGTTAGAACTCAAATCTGAAATCGGAAAAGAAGTGAAATCACAAATCGAGAGTCCTGGACATACGAAATTGAGTCGTAGATCTTGAAGATGAAGAGCAAAGGATGTGATTTTATCTGCCTTAAATGATTCTTAATGGCTTTTAACCCGAATAAAAGGTGAATCGGGTAGAAGAAAAGGTCCGCGTGTAATTTAGTGTAAAATGGTTTTGGGGTGGGGGATGTGGGGCTGACGACAAAAGAATTTAGTTTTTTTTATTATAAGATAAATTATTAAAATATTAAGATGTATTTAATAAAAAAGATAAACGATAAAAATGATGAGAATGAATATGGAGGCGACACGTGACATAAAAAAATATTTATTTATTAGATAGTATAGATATAGATGTAATACTACGATATAATACTTCATGCTTAAGTTAATTTTTCGGTAATTTCTAGAGCTTCTTTTATTTTACATGCAGTCCAGCGTATACGCGATATGTATCAACATATAAAAAGAGATTTTCCAAATCTTAGTGTGTTTTATATATCTATCTTGTTTTTAGAGTATTTCTAAGTTTTTATTTTATAAAAGCTTCATCTTTTATAAAAATCCATTTCTTTTGAAGAAAACCCTAATCCCTTCCTTGTAAATACTCCTTATAACCCAAGCCTCCACCATTTTTTGCAAACCCTAAACTACTCTCTCCCTCTTTGTTCGGCCGCCACCCCCCGTTAGCCACCACATCACTTTCAATTTTCCATTTTGCAATCTAAGTACTCTCAATGTGTTTCAAGGTGCAATCCAAGTGTTTCAAGCAAGAGAACTTCACATTTCATCAACAATTTTATGTTTGTACGTCTATAATATTACTTTTCTTTCGTTTTATTCAAGTAGATGTTATGGAGCTACTACACCAAATAAACTTAGGGGGAATGGTTGAGGATGAATGTGGGGCTGACACTTGGCAAAATGATTTTTTTTTTTTATTATAAGAGAGATTATTAAAACATGAAGGTGTAATTAATAAGAGAGATAAGCGGTAAAAAATGATGAGAATGAATATGGAGGCGACACGTGACATAAAAAAACATTTATTTATTAGATAGTATAGATATAGATGTAATACTACGATATAATACTTCATGCTTAAGTTAATTTTTCGGTAATTTCTAGAGCTTCTTTTATTTTACATGCAGTCCAGCGTATACGCGATATGTATCAACATATAAAAAGAGATTTTCCAAATCTTAGTGTGTTTTATATATCTATCTTGTTTTTAGAGTATTTCTAAGTTTTTATTTTATAAAAGCTTCATCTTTTATAAAAATCCATTTCTTTTGAAGAAAACCCTAATCCCTTCCTTGTAAATACTCCTTATAACCCAAGCCTCCACCATTTTTTGCAAACCCTAAACTACTCTCTCCCTCTTTGTTCGGCCGCCACCCCCGTTAGCCACCACATCACTTTCAATTTTCCATTTTGCAATCTAAGTACTCTCAATGTGTTTCAAGGTGCAATCCAAGTGTTTCAAGCAAGAGAACTTCACATTTCATCAACAATTTTATGTTTGTACATCTATAATATTACTTTTCTTTCGTTTTATTCAAGTAGATGTTATGGAGCTACTACACCAAATAAACTTAGGGGGAATGGTTGAGGATGAATGTGGGGCTGACACTTGGCAAAATGATTTATTTTTTTTTATTATAAGAGAGATTATTAAAACATGAAGGTGTAATTAATAAGAGAGATAAGCGGTAAAAAATGATGAGAATGAATATGGAGACGACACGTGACATAAAAAAACATTTATTTATTAGATAGTATAGATATAGATGTAATACTACGATATAATACTTCATGCTTAAGTTAATTTTTCGGTAATTTCTAGAGCTTCTTTTATTTTACATGCAGTCGAGCGTATACGTGATATGTATCAACATATAAAAAGAGATTTTCCAAATCTTAGTGTGTTTTATATATCTATCTTGTTTTTAGAGTATTTCTAAGTTTTTATTTTATAAAAGCTTCATCTTTTATAAAAATCCCTTTCTGTTGAAGAAAACCCTAATCCCTTCCTTTTAAATACTCCTTATAACCCAAGCCTCCACCATTTTTTGCAAACCCTAAACTACTCTCTCCCTCTTTGTTCGGCCGCCTTTAGGCACCACACCACTTTCAATTTTCCATTTTGCAATCTAAGTACTCTCAATGTGTTTCAAGGAGCAATCCAAGTGTTTCAAGCAAGAGAACTTCACATTTCATCAACCATTTTATGTTTGTATGTCTATAATATTACTTTTCTTTCGTTTTATTCAAGTAGATGTTATGGAGCTACTACACCAAATAAACTTGTGTTTTGATGTCTTTCTTAGTAATAAACTAATACTTTTACAAAACAATGGTTTCTAAATCTTGATTGGTACATATTGCTAGTTGAAATTGGATTGTATGGAGTTTTATGCACGTTTTTTATTTAAGGAAACTTTATTGGTTAAAATTGTGTGTTCTTGGTTAATATGTGTCTTTGATGAATTGATATGCTTTAGTAACACTTAGATTTGTAGAAAAGATGAGTTTTGAGTATTTTTTCATTGTTTGTTGTTTTGAAGCACGTTTATATAAATAGTAACTTTATTGTTTACAAAACTGGGTTTTCACTCTATACATGACATTGATTGGTTTAAGTGTTCTAGTAATACTTAGACATGTCAAATATATGAGTTTCTAGTTTTAGTTTCATTGTTTGTTGTCTTATGGTACATTTCTATATTTAGTAACTTTGTTGATTTTAAAACTGGGTTTTTGTGCTAGAAGTAGTATTCATGAGCTTGAGTGTTCTCGGAACACTTAGTCATATGAAATACTTGAGTTTCTAGTATTGGTTACTTGGTTGATGTTGTAGTGTCAAAAAAACTTAACTTTCTAAATAAGAAAACTTTTCTATTTTCAACAAGTCGGTTTCAAAACCTAAAATGTTTTTGATTGTTCAAAGGTGTTTAACATGTGTATATGCTTACATGCTCTCAGTCGGGCGTGCCATCATGCAGATGGGATGGCTCGTTTCAAATGGGTTGCGAGAGATGCAGATGAATTTATAGTAGGGGTTCCTAAGCCGGATGTAGGGAGGGAGGTTGTTCCTCTAGGAAGGGTAGTGGTGGCCGGTTCTCCCTGATCGTGTCTTCTCTCTTCCTATCATGGTTGTTAAGAGCATCCCTCATAGTTGTCATATGGCGTTTGCCCATGCCTTAACTGCTGCTCTGAGTAAAGTGGTTGTTATGCCAGAGTTTGTTAAGGCATGGGTGAGACTTTTGTTGTTACCACGTTGCACGTTGCGTCAGGCCTTCTAACCATCAGGATCGCCGGTCTGGTAATAGTGTTACACCCCGGCCGGCGGCGGATTATACGCCGGGGCTGACGATGTCGTTCATAAGCAAATGATCATCTATTAATAAGTGATAATATTATTTAATCATAATTAAAACATCCGTTACAAATAGATATGGAAAACAAGGAGTTCAAACACAACACAATTTAAGGTCAATCTTTATTAAAGCTAGGTCCATAGTCCTATGTGATAATGTAGTGTCCTCAACTGGTGCACCTGAAACATGTGAGTAAATGTCAACTACAAGTAGATGGTGAGTAACATAGGTTTGGACACCAAACAAAGTTAAGTATAGGTTTACAATTCAATATGTTCAAAGCATATATGTGAAAACACACAAGGTTCCAAGCGTACAATCAAGCCGTGTAAATGGAAAACTAGTTACGCAATCCCACTGATTGCCATTTTGAAAAAAAAAGTAGTAAGATGTATACACAAAAACCCGCCCAAGGTTCTGTGTTATTTATGTCTCGGTTTCCCCTATAAATGATCATGTTAGATAGTACCTTAGGCCTGGGTAGCATGTTAATGATTGCACTGACATGAACACATGTAATGGTCACCAAGCAGTTTAAGACATAAAACATAAGACCATAGCATAAGAACACAGGGTATTGAATTGTGTAAGTACATGTATTTGTAATCATGTGTCACCCAAAAGTATAAAAATATAAAAAGTGGCTATGTAAACTCACCTGTAATGAAACTAGTAGGTTGTACGAATTGTACATGGTAGGTAGGCTTCGTGAGGATTTCTCACAGTCAACCTACACAGATAATTGTATTCTAGACTCAACGTACGTTTAATGGGAATGAAAGTAAAGAACGCTCAGTTTATTTGAGTTTCTAGGGATCCATGGAATTTAGGATTGAATATAGAATTTGTGCTGGTTCGCAAGTATCGTATTAATGATAAAATAATTTATAAAATTTATTAGAATTTATTAGAATTTCTAATTAATTATAATCGTATAGGATTTGTAATAACAATAATACGATTGAATTTATTTAAATAATTATTCTAAAATAATTGATAAATATATTATGGGTTAAAAAAGGTTAAATAACTGTCCTTAAAAATAATTATTTAAATTATTTAAATAATTATTTCAAGAATAATAAATGGATTGAGAATTTGGAAAAGGTTTAAATAAATAAAATGATTATATAAATTATCTAATAAATTTCTTTTACTTAAATAATTAGTAAAAGAGATATTAAATAAATACAAGCTTTAAATGATTTATAAAAGATAAATTAGGTAAAGAACTTGTATAAATTTACAAAGCTAATGGGTTTATAAACTAATCCCATTTATATAAAAAAAAGTTATTTATAAGATAGATTTTAGATGCCAATAGTAAGTTCTAATTGTAATGTATAATAAATATTTTATTAAGACAATTAAGTATATGTTTGTAGGTACCTTTTTAGTTTGATAAATGGCGTGGCGTTACAACCGCGATTATTTTGTAGTTTTCAAAAGTTATAACGGGTGTTTAGGAAATGCACCAAATCATTTGTTATCTCTTAGAAAAATATGCTAGTAGTGGAATATTACACGTTTAGATTCGTCTATCATTCGTTTGTGATTATTGAAATACTTAAACATGGTTATAAATATGTATATTTTCATTTTAAAACAAAAAAAGAAAATACTAATTGTAAATGGGAATGATGATAATGTTATATAAATAACATCTATACTAATAAATAAATGTTTAAGGTGGACACTTGTTACTTCCTCATGCCTTGCCACATTGGTTTTCCCACCTCTCTTTCCTAATAAATGCGCCTCTATCTTATTAAATAACTAGGTTAGATTCCCGTGTATTACACAGGTTGAATAAATGTAATGTTATATACTAAGTGATGAAAATTTATGTCATTAAAAACCTATGTATTACACTAGTTGAATAAACTCCTGTATTACACATGTAATATAATCTACTAACATATACATGCGTCAAAATATGTCTTTAAAAATCTATTTTCATGTGACAATTACAAATTCTGTTAAGTTAGTTTTTAAAACTTTTTTTAAAAGTCGGGTATTATTTTTTTATATAATTAATAAATGTTAGTTCATATTAAATTCATTTAGTTAATGTATAATAATTATTACCCATAATCAAATAATTAGTATCCATAATTAGATTAATATTTAATAGGAAAGAGAGGCGGGAAAAATATGATAAGAATGAATATAGAGACGACATGTGACACTAAAAAACTTTTATTTATTATATAGTATAGATAATTATATTATAAATATATTATTAAAGAAGAATACTAATTATATTAAATAAGAATATATAGTAGGAAATTAAAATATAACTAATTAAAGAAAAGTAATAATTTGTTATATACACACATATTTCCACTTGATATATATCGAAACATCATAATAGTCTGACAAGTTTTGACGTATTTACAAATTTATAACTTTTATCTTTTTTAATATACAATCTCGTGTAATACACGGGATTCTAACCTAGTTTATTATATATAAAAATTTATTCATGTATTTTATCCCTTTATCTTTAAGAAAGTGCCTATGTTTATATATGTATGAATATGTGTATATATACATGTACTAAGTTAGAGACCCGTGTATTACACGGATTTGAATAATAAAAAAACGATAATAATGTAAAATGTATATATACTTCTTTATATGATATACATAAAATGTATACATGGAATTACTAAATTTGTTACATTACAATTACAAATACATTAATAAAAAATAAAATTAAAAACACAATTCACATATCTATTAATACTTTTTTGTATGCAACAGTGGATGTTTTATCTTACAGCGTTACTACAGTGAACATGCAATATTGAGGCAATAAGTTACAGATGACAACCCAGTTTTGGATGAACAAATGTTTTTTCCATAATTGAGGTGTTCTTTCCTCATTAAAAACATACATAACCTATAACCATTTTTTCTAATTAAATTTCTACTATAATGTATTTTACGCAGTTCTGCCAATTTTTCAGTGTCAGTACCAAATCTTCTCCACAATCCACATGGTTATTATTTTACCAAGGTCCGGATTACAGTAATAAATCCATCTTCTTGGTGTCACCCCATTTGTTTTGTTTTGAAATTTCTCAGGATAAAACTGCCACCATGCACAATTTAGTATGTGTGATATTAGTAATTTTGTAATAGATTGCAATTTCAAAGCATTTATATACAAATGGGCCAATCTGATTATGTTATATCTTTAACGGGTCAATTGAGTTAAGCTAAAAGATTTAACAAAAAAGGAAATAGGCCATACCAGTTGAAAATCATCCAAAAGTGCTTGTGGGTCGACGCAAGCTGAACCAACCCATTTGCACTCAAAGCTGGTTTTTTTTTTCATTATACAACTGAAACTCGTTATCCAACCAACCCGCCCATTTTGCCACCCCTAGATGATACCAGAAAGCAAATAACACGTTTACCTTATAGAATTTATTAAAAACATCATCTCACTGTGAATAGCAACAACTCCATTGACAACATGGCTACCACAACACCTAGATTAGCCATACGATCCATATTTGGTGGTATGGGAACTGGTGGCAGATTCACCTCTCTCTCCGTATTTTGGTTATGTATAATCCCAAACTAATCAAACGGGTCAAATATATATAACTTAAATTAAAAGAGAACAGATCAAATGGGTTGAAAGTTACCCAAAACCTACTCAACAACCTCCTTATATTATTTGAAAACTAATCGACATTAGATATATTTGTGAGGGCCCACCAAACTCTTCTATTTCAATCGTTTCTTTTCTATGATCTCCACGTGCCGCGGGAGAGAAGTTTCGGCATGGTTGGTGTAAGCCACAGTTCTGACAAATTCCAAGAGAAAATCACTAATCAGCATTACAAGAACTTTTAAATAGCAATTAAATTTAAATTAGCCTCAAAATGTTTGTTAGTTGGCATTTGGTTTGTAAATGGAATTGAGAAGGAGCATAGCTTTAAAAGGGGGAAGGTTCCGCTAAGAAGTGGTTTTTCGTTAAGAAACGCTAAGAAGTGGGTCAAACGAACTCCGATTGAGCTCATTCGAGCAGCGTTGGAACTGTCTCATCGAACTCTAATCCGGACCCAAAAACCTAAACCCCCCTCCACCCGCACCCCCAAAAACCTAAACCCCCCTCCAACCCCACCCTGAAAAGCCTAAAACCACCACCCCCACCCCCAAAAACCTAAACCCCCCCCACCCCACCTCCCCAAAAACCTAAACCCACCCCCACCCACCCCCAAAAACCTAACCCCCCCCCCCACCCTCAAAAACCTAAACCCCCACCCCCCAAAAAAAACCTAAACCCTAAAATCTAAACCCTAAGGCTAAAATCCTAAAATTCAACGCTAAGATCTAAACCCTAAAAGCTAAGATGGTAGAGTTCGACGATACGGTTCCAACGCCGCTGGAATGAGCTCAATCCGAGTTCGTTTGATATCGTTTCTTAATGTTTTTGTCACTTCTTAGAGTTTTTAGCCAAAAACAACTTCTTATTTGATCCTCCTCCGCTTTAAAAGAAAAAAAGGAGAGAAAACCGACCTACTTTAGTAAGTTTTGAGAAACTTTTATTTTAACTGTATTTGATCATATATAATTTTAAAAGCTATACATTTATATATTACATATACTTATTATTAATAATAGTTTTCTTAAAAATGAACATTAATAGTTTTTACAGAACTCGAAACCAACTTATCTAGCAGCTATGACAAAAGCAGCTTCATCTGTGACTCGTTTTTATGAATAGCTATTTTTTTTAGCTAATTAAAAATGACAAATGACAAATGGCAAATAGATATACAGAGAAAAACAATGTCAAAATACTTGAGGCCCTGAACTTCAAAATGCAAAGAAATGGCAAAAGTCAAATCTGAATATACAATACAATAAGCGAGCAGACAATATGAAAGAAGCAATAAACTATAAGAACAGCCTAAACGCAACATGCGAATCCAAATGAAAAGTCAGACCAGGCAATATCCATACCGATTAACGAAAGGAGCAAAAATCAAGCAAACCCAATTTCACATGGAAAACCCGAAAAAATTGTATGAGAAAACAATATAACGGGAGCATGAAACCAAACGAACGGGGTCAAAGCGTAGGAATAAACCATAATAATCAATCTAAAAGAGATGCAAATTGCAAAATAAGGGCAGAGGAGGGAGTATCCATACCGGATTATGAGGTTGTCTTCAAGAAATGCCAGATTAGAAAATAGAGGGATAAATGAGACTAATTCATAACTTGATTCCTAATATAAAAGATAACATCGTACTTTTAAGGAGCAAACAAAACTAAACTACCTAGAACATGGGAAAGATACCTTGGAAGGTGGGCATCCCCACGTTTCCTTAATTTACTGTTAATCAACAAAAAGAAAGAACAATTCAAATAGATTAAATAATTAAAAGTGAATTAAGCCATGCATGACCTACGTGGCCCCATTCCATGGTAATTTGTTCATGGCAAACGGGTCGAGATGAGACACATAACAGATTAACAACAGGAGCAACAATCCAGCACACACAATTTCACATGACAAAACCTGCTGCCATTGTACAAGAAGACGTTATAACAGGAGCAAGAAAACATCGCAAAACAATATTCCAATAAAAAAATAAGGGCAATATACTAACGATTAAAAATATGAGCGACAATCGCTTTTTCCCCAATTTCCGATGGCCGACCTGCAATACCCTAAAATCTGTGAACGAAGACATTGCGTAAAGCCACATATCAAATTGAATGCAAAGGCAGAAGCGTGACCTAAGAGCTTCAAGAACACACACAATCATAGATTTCACAAATCAAATGCATAGACAATCGCGTTTTCTTCCACAACTGCAATGGATCAGAGAAAAACAACGAATTAGAGTTAGAATTCAGAAATCTTCAATTGTCGAAGCTAGAAACAGAAATGAGAGAAGGGAGAAAGATGGTGCCTTGCGATTCAGTTGTCGGATTTCGATGTTTCAGTAGGAGAGAGAGATAGATATATGGATAGATGGAGAGCCTAATTCACGAACTAAAAGCTTACCTGAGAGGGAAGAACTTCAAGGCAAGGAGGCAGAAGAGGAAGTGGAATAGGGGGCTTTTCCGGCGAATCATCAACAAACGAAAACCTTAATTCTGGTTTGTTATCACCAAACAGGCGGAACGGACCATTTGCCGACATTGCTACCTTTACTTCAAGATTTTCATGGAACGGGAGAGGAAAGGATTGAGGCGACAGTTGTGAATGAAATTGAAATTAGGGTTTCTTCTAACAGGAAACGGGTCATAGAGAATGAGTAATAGGATCCGCGTATAATCTGTAAATGTGAAACGGGTATTAGGCGGGAAAATGAGTGAGAGGGCAAAAGGAAGTATAAATAATAGGTTTAAGGAGAACAAAAAGAATGGGCCTGGTGTGGATCGAACTCACGACAGTGATTTAACCGGTTGTTCTGCTGTCTCAGCCTGGATAACAAGGATGAACCAAAATTAAGTAGAATAATTAACTTGTTTCATCTTCTTCCTTATACATACGATTTAAACCCTAACCCCCTATCTAACACAGATTTGTGATCGATACTCAAGGGGCTTTTGAACTGGAAGGAAAAACGAGCAAAGGGGAATGGTCATTACCTGAAAGATTGGATCGATTGGGCATGAAATCGAGTTCCTGTTTTGTTCGCTTCTGGTCGCGTCAGGAGGGGTACGGGAGTGACATTGGGGCATCGATTTCGAGTTGCAAGCGGTGTAGTCATCTACTGGGTATCTAAATCTCAATAAGTGACGCGTTTTTCAGCGGTTATGGTATCGGGATGGACAGGAATTAAATCCCAATCGTGGGTTTGAATGTCCATAACTGAAAACCATTCAATGGGTTAAATTCTCTTGATTTCTCAATCAATTACCCAATTTAATGCTCTATCAAGGTTCCTGAGGGTTAGGCAACCGTTTTGGGGGAGAATTTCAATTCGAATTTACAAGGTTTGGTGTGGTTTGACTTTTAGAGAGTCAAAGTTGAGCAAGACAATTTCTAGGGTCCAAATTCAAAGGAAGAGGGTTCAGGTGAGTTTAAGGGTTCATTTGCTTGCGAAGGGTCCAACCAATCTTTATTTGATTTAAAATCACTTTCAAATATATAATTAGGTTGATTATTTTCTAAACTTTATAAAAACTAGACATGTTAGGCTCAATTTAAATAAGTTTATAAGGGTTTATTTACTAATGCCATATATATATATATATATATATATATATATATATATATATATATATATATGGGTGATTTCACTAGAAAATTCATTTTTATAAGAAAATCAAAAAACTCCTACTGCATATGTGTAATACACCCAAAACCTCAACCCACCCTTAAAAACCTACCCCCCACCCCACCCCACCCAAAAACCTAAACCCACCCCACCCACCCCCCAAAAACCTAAACCCCCCACCCCACCCGACTAAACCCAAAAACTAAACCAAAAAGCCTAACTCATCCCTAAAAACCTAATCCCCCACCCACCCAAAAACCTAACCCCACCCCTCCTACCCCCCTCACCCACCCCCAAAAACCTAAACCCCCACCCCCAAAAAAAAACCTAAACCCCCCACCCCTCCCCACTCCTCAAAAAACCTAACCTAAAAGCTAAACTAAACTAAAAAAAACTAAGTCCAAAAGCTAAACCCACTACTTTTCGAGTTTTTTTTTAACGAGGAAGACGTGGGAAACAAGGGCTCCGAAGCAGTTTTTTAATTTTTGATTTATTTTTTTAGTTATGATTTTTTTACCTTAAATAAGTAGTTTTTGGTTTTCTCATGAATATTGAGTTTTCTTATGATCCTTTCCTTTTATATATATATATATATATATATGTGTGTGTGTGTGTATATATATATATGTATTTTGTTCAAAGCTAACCAACTATTTTAGTGTGGTTTGTATAAAACGTATAAATGTGTTTACATTCATACATATATATCTCTAAAGGGATAATTAAATTATATATGAAAAGGGTTGTAAATACATCATTAAACTTATAAAATTTATTAATCTTTATAGTAACATATATAAACACATGTGGCATATATATAATATGGAATCGTAATAGTGAAGCTTTGAATTAATACATAGTTAAGGAAAAAGATTAATGTCTTGTGACGAGCAAGTTCAGGATTGAAAGGAAGGAGTGTCATTATTGTTTAGAATAAAATAAAAATAACGCCGGAAAAATTATGGATACAAGTTGAGACAGCTGCCTCACACAGAAACCACCCGGGTTCGAACCGGTTGGTCTGTTTTATTTTTAAAATCAATTTTTAACAACCTAAACTTGTTATAAAAATTATTTTTATAAACTATACATTATTAAAAACATAACACAAGAAGAATTTGCAATTTTTGACCTAAAATACCTATTTTTACAAATTAGGTTGTTTAAAACCTCATTTTAATTATTTTAAAAAATATATATATATATTAAATAATTAAATTCCCTAGTTTATAAATATTTTGACAAGAAATTCTTATATAAAAAAAATACACATTTTCCAATCAATTGTTTTTCTTATATATATATATACATATATACACACACACATATATGAAGTTCATTTTTATTTACTTATTTTATACTTTAACAATAAATAAATAAATAAATTTAAAACATTATACAATAATAAATTCACCTAAGGTTCTCTTTTAACTTGTATTAATATATTTTGACACTTTGTCGTAAATAAACAAATAAATAAATAGATTTTTCAATTACATTACTTTTTAACAAAAAAATATATATATATATTATTTTTAAATAAATAAAAAGAATTTTTTTTATTTATTTAATTATAAACCCTAAAATAATAGTGTCATATTACACTTTGAACTTCCAAAGTTTACACCAAACTTTCGATAACTTATTCTTTCACATAAAATAACACAAACTTTATATAAGTTCTCATATAACAAAACCCGATGAACATTAGACCTATCCTTAGACTTGTGCACGTTATTAATCTAAGATCATGCTTTCCACACTAGGTTGACTTGTGATTCGAGAATCACCTGTGCTTCATATTTGCTCGTGCTATCCACACAACATATACAAGTGAGTTTACATAGCCCCTTTTTCTTATTTACACATTTGGGGTGAAACATGATTACATTCAAACACTATTTGCAATTATACACGTACAATTCTACAATATGATCATATGCATTTATGTGCTTTATGCTTGAATGCTAATTGTTAAGGCTGTATATACATGATATACACGTGCAAATACAAATACATAACTTCAGGCTAACATGTGTTGTTATGCCCTACATTAGGATAACATGTGTTGTTATGCCCTACATTTACATCAGGATAACATGTGTTGTTATGCCCTACATTAGGATAACATGTGTTGTTATGCCCTTCAATTACAAGGTCTCTTTTGTGCATTTAGCTTAACTTAGATTCTCCATAAATGCTTTATAAACCATGCATCATATGAATTGTCACAAAACATTTTGAACTTTATTCGTGGTGTCAAAACCGATGTATGCTCACCAACTATTTATAGTTGACCCTCTCATTTTATCATGTTTCAGGTACATCTGTTTGAGTTATGATTCAAGCTACATCACTTAGGGTTGAGGACCTAGTCTTAAATTTTAATACGAAGATTTATGTATTCTTAAATTCTTGTAAATGATGTAAATGATTACTTGAGTTATGAAATGAAAATTTACTGTTTAATTATTTCAACTTTAGCAAACCATGAGCTTATGAACAGTCTACATGTCCCGCCTCGACGTTTTCGCCGTCGGTTGGGGTGTGACAACTGATAGTTTCCTTGGCTTGTCCTGCTCCTGGGTCTGGATGGTATAGGTTTGGTGTTTAGATAAGGGTCTCTCGGAGGGGGTGATTCAGCTGCTCGGTGTCTCAAGCCTGCTCCCAAGCAAATCTGCTCTGTATTCAAACATAGGTCTGGTAGCTAGTCTTGTTGGTAACTGGTTGTCTGTGACGGGGACCCAAAGTCTTCCTCTTGTGTTGATTCTGCTTCGGGGTGATTCTCAGGGGAGTGAAGAGGGTAAAGGTCATGCCTAGCACAAAAAGGTCATAGGTGTAATGGTAAGTTGTTAAGTACTAAGTAATTCTTGAGTTTAAAATTTGGCTAACCATAACACCGAGTTCATATAATAGTATATCAGGAGTAACACTTGACCTATAAGTAGTGTACCCACGAAAAGGATTCCCAGGAAAGAGGGGTGGGTCACAAGGGACACCTTGAAGTACTCAGTCTTTCCTTAGTCAGAATCTTTCATGGACTTACACCCATTCTTCCAGCCATCATGTACTATTGACATTATTATTTAAACTCATGGCTATGATGAGAATCATTAAAGATTGTGTCTTGTGGCTTAAGGGTGTGCTTCATCTATTCAAGCAGCTTTATTTCCTTGGTAAGATCTAAGGGTTTAAATCTCTTGTAAATGATAATAAGGGTGGTAAAATTTCCAAGGCATAAGGATGAAGAGGTATAGTTGACTTAAATATGATTAAGTGTAAGGATCAAAAAGAAGGTTTAGACTTGTGTACCAAATTTTAATAATTAAGCGGATGATGTTTAGATTGCATTCATCTGGCATATAACCGAATAGATGCTGTGACAAGTCAAAGTGATTCAAGTTCTTATACTTTCAAGAAGATATGCTTTAGCCTATAGGTGAACACTCACTTCGGGAATTCCCAGGAAAGCATACGGATCCTTCGGTTGATTTGGATTTATATGAAATACTTTCCTAGACAAAAGACCCAAAGTACATGCATTCACCATTCCAGATTGCACATGTTCTCTACTGATTTTCAGAACTCGAAACTTTGACGGGATTTTAAAATTTTAATAGACATTGGGCCTCGGAGTTTGAATCTTTCCATAAGTGATTAGTGATGATGTGTAAAGATGAAAGTGTATAAGTGTATGTCAAAACTTAAGATGACATTTAGTGGTATCAAAGAGGTTTTATGTAGACAATTTAATAGTGTAGCAAAAAAGGTATCACATGTGTAATATGTAGATTATCAAATAACATATTACATAAGATAATTCATATTGTATCATGCAATGTAACACACTAGATAGTAGGTAGGATAATTACACCAAGGTATCCTAAGTTTATAGACTATAGACTAAGAATATGTTTCAAGTAATCCATGTAGTTTCAAATAGTTTCATGTAGTCCTTAGAATGTTGTAGTTCATGTAATTACATCATGTAAGAAGTAGATAGTTGTAGGTAAGTATGTGTATAAATGAGTATAGAGTGGAGTTCCTAATAAAAGACATGAGTTAAACTCATGTTTGGGGACTCCTAGGTTATAGTCTAGGTCATGTGTATCTAATAACCTAATTCCCTATAAACCTGGCTCTGATAACAATCTGTCACACCCCGGCCCGCGGCTGATTATACGCCGGGGCTAACGCGGTCGTTCATAAGCACATGATCATCTATTAATAAGTGATAAGGGGTTCATTTGCTTGCGAAGGGTCCAACCCATCTTTATTTGATTTAAAATCACTTTCAGATATATAATTAGGTTGATTATTTTATAAACTTTATAAAAACTAGATATGTTAGGCTCAATCTAAATAAGTTTATAAGGGTTTATTTACTAATGCCATATATATATATATATATATATATATATAAATATATATATATATATATATGTATATATGTATTTTGTTCAAAGCTAACCAGCTATTTTAGTGTGGTTTATATAAAACGTATAAATGTGTTTACATTCATACATATATATCTATAAAGGGATAATTAAATTATATATGAAAAGGGTTGTAAATACATTATTAAACTTATAAAATTTATTAATCTTTATAGTAACATATATAAACACATGTGGCATATATAATATGGAATCGTAATAGTGAAGCTTTGAATTAATACATAATTAAGGAAAAAGATTAATGTCTTGTCCTGTGACGAGCAAGTTCAGGATTGAAAGGAAGGAGTGTCATTATTGTTTAGAATAAAATAAAAAAAATAACGCCGGAAAAATCATGGATGTCACAAATAGGAAGTCTTTGCAATGTCATAGCATTTAGCGGTCGCTGGCAGCATGGGGCGATGGCGATGGTTTCGCTGAGATCAATCTGTAGCTTTTTTTCTGGCCCTTAGGGGCGGCCTTGTGTCGTGATGAGATTATGCTAGGGTCCGATAACTACGCGGTATGCACCAATGTTAAACATTGTTTGCGAAAAGTTAAGGATGGACGTTTCACTTATGAGGTCAAAGTATTATGCTCTTTGGGGCTTGCACATTTCGGTAAGGACACCTTGAAAGTGTTGGTGGCAAAGCATTCCATCCCCCCCTTCGTGTATGCATGTTTCCTTACTTTCTGAACACCCTCTTGTTGTGGATATCGATACCGTTTTTGGGTGCACTAAATATTTCCCCAAAGGGACCTCTTGTGGGAAGGACGAATTTAGGGGCAACATATTTTTGGATGATTTTTTTATAGGGAGGGGTGTGTGATCGATGTTAGATTGATCGAGGATATTTATGTGGTGGTTAATTTATGTTTAAGGGGAGGTGCCTTAGAGTGTTAGCAGAGTTTGTTGCGTCTGCCCCCTCACGCCGCTGCTCAAACAGGACAACGAGATTAGACATATAGTCGTAGGTGCGATCTGGAGGAGGCTGGTCTCAAAGGTGGATATGAGGGGGTGTCGGGAAGGAGATGGCTAAATATCTTTGTGACTTTCAATTTTGGGTGGGAGTCCCTAATGGGGTAGAGATCGTGCTCCATAGCGTGAACAATTTCTTAAATAAGTTTCACTCGGATGGATCGTTGGCTATGCTTATCGTCGATTTCTCCAATGCCTTTAACTTGGTGGATATGAGTGCCCTTCCTGTATGAGGTCCAGACCTGATGTCCATCCATTTCCTTATGGGTGGATTTATTATATGGGAAGTCGGCTAGGCTATATGTGGGTGATGATCATATTTGATCCACCACTGGGGTTTAACAAGGGGACCCTTTGGGACCTCTTATTTTTGCCTTATTTTGCACCCGCTCATTGACTGGATCAGGGATTGTTGCAAATTTCTCTTCCATTCTTGGGACCTCGATGATGGTACAATTACTGGAGACGCTAAAGAGGTGGCTAAAGCATTGGCTAGTATCATGTTTGAGGGTCTTTGGTTAGGCCTTCAACTTAACGTTAAGAAAACGTAAGTATTTTGGCAGTTGTACAACGGGGTGAATATGCAGGATGGTATGTTCCCTTGTGCGACTAGGAGGTCGGTGATGGGTGTGAAACTTCTTACGGGCGCTGTTAGTCGGGATGATGAGTTCGTCAGTTGTTTGGCGGTGAAAAGGGCATCATCTACAATGGAACTGATGAGATGTCTCCTACGTCTGCGCGACCCTTAATGCAAGCTTCTTTTGCTACGCTCGTGTATGGGACTAGCGAAGTTGTTGTTCGGTCTTAGAACATGCCAACCTATGTGGGGGAAGTTGTTTCTAACAAGGGTCTTCAAGGTGCAATCGAGGATATCGTGGTTTGCCGGGGTCCTTTTTTTGGTATTTTCAATGGAGGTTGGTGACGTAGTGCAAATCACACGGCCTTTATTCCATTGTTTTAGTGTGTTTTTGTTAGTTTTACGTTTGTTTTGAGTTAATTTTAGTTCGCTTTGAGTCTTTGTTGTGTTTTTCAGGTGCTCATAAGAATTACAAGTGAAATCATGAAGAAATAGAACACGAGAAGAAGTCCTAAGAAAATAAATGCAAAAAATGTGGGAAATTAATCTCTTCGCGATACGCGAAGAGGGAGATTCAAAACCTCGCGGTACGCGAGAGATCCTAAATCAAGGCCTTACTAATTTGGCCTTCTCGGTGCACAAAGGCATTGCTACCTTGTTGTCACACCCCAACCGACGGCGGATTATACGTCGGGGCGGACACGGTTGTTCAAAAGCACAAGGTTGTCTAATAAAGTTGAGATATTTCATTAATAAATTAACGGTTCAACATGACAAAAGTAACATATTGTTCAAACATGAAAAATAACATAAGTTTAATTCTTGATGGTATTTCTAAGTCCAAGCATCCTACGTTTTCATAGATAAGCCTCACTCTTGTGCACCTGAAACATGTTAAGTAACTGTCAACTAAAAATAGTTGGTGAGATACAAAGGTTTAGACACCGTTTAACAAAGTCTTTAAAAGTTTTACAATTCACAATGATTAATGTATCGAAGCATAAATGTGAGAAAAACAAGTAAGTTAAACATTGTGCACGTCAAACCTCCAACCAAGTTTAGGCATAACCCGAAGGTTACCCTTATAAGTTTCAAGTATAAGTCTCGTTTAGTAACAAACACCAAGGGCTCCCCCCGAAGGGTCAATCAATCAAGGTGGATTGGTCAAATGCAATAGATCTATCATTGTTACTATCGGCTCGGCCAAATCTAATGAACATGCTAGAATTAAGTTTAATTTAACGTACAAGTCTCAAGGCATTCAACACATAGATGACATGTAAACATAGTTAAGTTTGAATTGTATAAGTCTAAAAAGTGCAGGCATGTTCCACCCCAAGTTTGTAAAACAAAAACAAAACGAAAAGGGGCTAAGTATACTCACTTGGATTGATGACGAGTATCCAACAAGAGTCATGTGACACCTGCAAATTTCAGAATGTAGATACCTAACTGTTAGGCTAAGCCCAACTAGGTCCAATAGAAATTCAAGCCCATTTAAGGCCCAATAAGGACCCAAGCCCAATAGAGCTTCAAATTCATTTACTCTGAACATCATACTAGCCACTTGATTTCGTTTAATAACTTGTTACGCAATCCTAAGAACTTACAAAACAATAGAAGCACATTCGCGGTTCAGTGTTTTAAACGTTAAACATGTCAGAAAAAGGTTATTATCGGATGCTTGGCAAAACGCTTAAGAAAGATATTGAATTAGTAATATTCATTTTAAAAGACTGTTTCATTAAATACACCTTTAGTACGTATATGCGAACGTTAATCTGTGTTGATGCCCGTAAGATTAACGATAAGCGGTACGGTAATTATTGATACGACAAATATTATAAATATTTATATTAATCTTACTAGTAAATAATAAACCCTAAACTCGGAGCTCGAAACATTCAAAAGAACGAAAGCATTATAAACACGAAACCAACACGTACTGATTCGTGTATCAATTGAAGTGGAGATTTCACGATTTAAAATAGTTAAATAATAATATTATTATTAACGTCTCATAATTCTAAGTATTTATAACATAATTATTCGGGTGCTCCAGACAGATTAACACAAAAACGGGACGAGACGGGTTCGTTACGCGAGTTAGGCACGTTAAAAACCCTAGCTATATATACATCTCAATCTCCCTTCTCCTTCATTTGAAAACCCAACCACACACACACTTGTGTGTGTGTTCAGAGAGAGAACGAGAGAAAGGAAGGGGGGTCGGCCACCTTCCGGCAGCTTCCTCCGGCGAGGATGAACGGCAGAACAACGACGGAGAGCAGCCGCGCACGGTGGCGCAGCGACAGCGTCAGGAGGCGGCGGCGCACGGCGACGCTGGGAGTTCCAACTAGTGGCGGCGAGTGGAGGTGATTTTCGGGTAGTCCTCGTCATCCTAAACTCAGTGATGGTGGTGGTTTTCCCTGATTCGCGACGGTGATGGCGGAAATCCGGCTCAAAGGGGTGGCGGCTCTAGGGTTTTGCCACCACAGAAGGGTCTTCGGTGACCTCTAGGGACGAAGACCAGTTTTGCGGGAGCAGGAGTGGCGGAGACGAAGGTCCGATCACGCGTGGGGTCGGAAACGCGATTCCGTTAACTCATATAGGGTTCCGGCGAGGCTCACGTTTTTCCGGCGAGTCTTCGACGACGGAACTAGCCTCCCCACACCTCCGATTATCCATGCATGTTCATCCCCGGTTCAGATCTACGATTATCCTTCTTTTTTTTTCCACCGACAATTAAGGTAAAAACGAACCCGAACCCATTCCCTCGTATATATCTCTCTAATATTTGTATCCGTCATTGCATGTTGTTGTAGATCTAGCTAGCTTGGTAGTCTCGGTTGTCGATCAAACTTGGTCAACTGGTCACGCGGGTCAGCGGGTTCGTATACACGAACCGAACATACGAAAGGTATAAAACGCGCACTAAAACATTATATTTATCTACGCGAAAATAAACGTGTGTGTGGTTAACCACGTAGAGCTCTAAACGGTTCGTTAGAGAGAAATAAATATTAATATAACGATAAATAATAACAAGTCGTATTATTGTGTTGTCGGCGAGAGAACATCGGGTGAACATATATATATATATATATTAATATTTGTTAGACGAGAGCTATGCGTAATTGGTAAAACGAGTACTTTAATGCTACCAATAAATAAAACGTACGCATAATGTATATTACGGTGATAAATGATTATCTACATTATGGCAGTGATATAAAGACCGTTAGAAACAAATATATAATTAATATTATTAAACGGGAAAGTGTATTTGTAAATGTATAATAAGATAAACGAGAATTTTGAATACGATTAACGAATGGTATGTATATTATTAAATATTGTTACTGGGACGTGAAAACAAATATGTTATATTTTGACGTGAAAACAAATATGTAATATTTGGACGTGAGAACAAATATGTTGTATTTTTTATATGAAACGTGTTATACAAAATAAATATTATTGAACGATCTAAACTTTAAATGTTTTTTACAAATATAAATACATATATCTATCTAATACGTCGTTGAATGGTATCCAAACGCATAACCAAACGGACTAAACAAGGGTTGATACAACTATATCTTTCATGTATATAAGCGTACCACATAAATATATATATACTTATATACATATAGATACATGTATGCATTTGAATATTCACATTTTTACAAAAATCAAATGATTATAATGTAACACAATAATTGAATACGATTAGGAATAAATATATGACCGTAAAATTTGGTATATAGATTGATACAAACGCTAATTAAACGTAAGACGCTAAAACATCATATACAAGTAGTATAAATGTGCATGTAATTACATACTTTTAAAACTCGTATTAAAACAATATTTCATATATAAAATGTAATCTATGTTTTGTGGGAAACAAATAAGTGTATGGTTACATTCAATGAATGAAGTTAAATACATATATATTTTCGGTGATGATCCGAGTAATCAAAATATGATAAACGAATATACTAAAGTAGGTGTATTACGTGTATATAATTACATAAAGACGAGCAAATCATATTAAGGAATGTTATTCCAAAACACAATACGGTACAACTATATTTCAGGGTTTTGAAACTATATAAATATATGAAGACGTATATATTTATATTTACAAATATGTGTATGAACACATTATATGTCTTGCAATGATTTTACTAAATCATGTAGTCATATACATTCTGTTAAAGGAGGCACGAACCTATACATGCACATAGCTATATACAATCGTGTACACGACAAACTAATATTTTGTATATAACTATTGAAACATATTCGAGTTAAGAAACTCGACTCAAATTAATCAACTAAAATTACCGAATCGATAATATTGTTAAGAATCAATAGAGCTCAACCGCACATGTGATAACTAGACGCGAGTTTAGACTTACTCTATAATATTAGGGTTAGTCCATCAAGCTCTTTAAGCATCTACAGGTATCGTAGAATTCGAGTAGGACATTATACCGTTACCATCATATCAGGTGGACAATGGGGGAGAAACACCGGGGGAGAAACATACTTATTAACACGTTCCACAAACATAAAGCATCTTTGTTTGATACATTTGGAAACGTATTTACTTGATACATTTGAGAAAACATAGAACGCATTTATGAACATTTTTATATGATAACAAGAAAACAAGACCCGACCTTTATGTTTGCATGAGTTAACACATATAGAGTGTTGGAAGTCCCCTGACCATCATATTTATAATCATTAGCTATAGATTAGCCTGGGATTCTATGGATAGTACTATTGGGATTGACACCCCCGGTCATGGTTAGTCGCGCTAACCATGGGTCCCTCTGGCCAAATGACCGCATAGTGTTCAAACATTTGCTTGTGAGGTATGAGTGAGGGGAGAAACACCTGTGTCATGGTTTGATTATGCCTCATGTATGTACATATTATTTTTACTCTTAGCTAGTTTACAAATGGATACTCATCCTATAAGTGGATACTCATCCCAAGAATTCCCAGGAAGCATACGGGTCCAACGGTTGATTTGGATTTATACGAAATGCTTTCCTTGACAGAATTTCCCAGAATACAGGTATCCACCCTTCCGGTCCGCACAAGTTCTCACACATTATCTAGGACTTAAATATTCTTGATGAGAGTTTAGTGGTGGCTTAGAATTAAAGCCTAAGAACGTGTCCTCGATGTAGTAGCCTCTTGTAGTACGTAGGTAAGTAGAATCGTAGAATCTCCAAGCGTTCACGTATAAGATTTAAGAATAGAATGAGGAGAGAATTTCCTAGTAAAGGACATGAGATAACTCATGTTTGGGTCTCCTAAGTTATAGTCTAGGTCATGTGTCTAATAACCTAATTCCCTATAACCAAGGCCCTGATACCAATCTGTCACACCCCAACCGACGGCGGATTATACGTCGGGGCAGACACGGTTGTTCAAAAGCACAAGGTTGTCTAATAAAGTTGAGATATTTCATTAATAAATTAACGGTTCAACATGACAAAAGTAACATATTGTTCAAACATGAAAAATAACATAAGTTTAATTCTTGATGGTCTTTCTAAGTCCAAGCATCCTACGTTTTCATAGATAAGCCTCACTCTTGTGCACCTGAAACATGTTAAGTAACTGTCAACTAAAAATAGTTGGTGAGATACAAAGGTTTTGACACCGTTTAACAAAGTCTTTAAAAGTTTTACAATTCACCATGATTAATGTATCTAAGCATAAATGTGAGAAAAAACAAGTAAGTTAAACATCGTGCACGTCAAACCTCCAACCAAGTTTAGGCATAACCCGAAGGTTACCCTTATAAGTTTCAAGTATAAGTCTTGTTTAGTAACAAACACCAAGGGCTCCCCCCGAAGAGTCAATCAATCAAGGTGGATTGGTCAAATGCAATAGATCTATCATTGTTATTATCGGCTCGACCAAAGCTAATGAACATGCTAGAATTAAGTTTAATTTAATGTACAAGTCTCAAGGCATTCAACACATAGATGACATGTAAACATAGTTAAGTTTGAATTGTATGAGTCTAAAAAGTGCAGGCATGTTCCACCCCAAGTTTATAAAACAAAAACAAAACGAAAAGGGGCTAAGTATACTCACTTGGATTGATGATGAGTATCCAACAAGAGTCAAGTATTTGCAAGACTTGGAGAGGGAGAGTATCCTCACAATAAGCCTATGAATATAAGTCTAAGGTTTCAAGCTTGTTTCTACAAGTCTAAGGTAAAGGATCTAGGATTTTCAAGATTCGACTAGGGTTCCATTGGGGGATGGAAATGATTGTGTCTATAAAGTTTAGATTAAAGTTTCAAATATGAATTTGAATGACATAAGACTTTCATATCAAAAATGTAATAAGTTTATTAGTTTAGAATAATTATTAATTAAAATAATTATTTAGAAGTCTTATAATTACTCTAGTTAGGAACTAATAATCCAAAAATAGTTTTTCTAAACATTTTATGAATAAGGTTGATCCGAGTAGATGAAAGAATAAATAATTATCAAATGTTAATAATAATTATTTAAAGAACGGATAATTAGTAAAGGTTCATATTAAGCCTTTAAATGAATAGACAATGACTAAGAATAAATATTTAAGTATTTATAAATTATCACTGAGTGTTTATAATAATTATTTAATAAATAAATAATTATTTAATAAATAAATAATTATTAGGGTTCAACACATAAATGTTAAGGGTAAATCATTATTTAAAAGAATAATTACTTTGTTTAATTAAATGGGTCGATATAAAGTATTTAAGATTTATTAAGTATTTATTTGATAAATTATCTCACAAGTTTTAAATAGATAATATGAAATCATAAGTGTATAAAAGGTTAAATAGAATTTCTTTATAGAGTTTACATTATAAGTTTATAAAGCTTACAAGTTTATAAATATTTTTAAAGTTTCTATCGAATGTTATAAAGTTTATAAGTTTATAATATTTAGGAAATAAATAAAATTATATTTTTTTATTGTTTTATATAAATAGATAAGCCTTGATTTAGATTTTAAAATTTACACCGGTTTATGCCTTCTAAGTAAAATGCAGGTTTGATAACTTTTATAAAATTGACACAAGTTACTTATTTATTCTTAAGGTTTTAGAAACAGAAATAATTAGCGATTTTATGATAGATTCAAAGTAAATTATTTCATGTTTAGTATAAAAAGATTTTTATACCTTTTAAATGTGTAAAACCATTTTTAAAGAATTATTTATTTCAAGTTTTAATTATTTAAAATAGTTCCCGAATCTAAAGTATAAATAAAAACCATTTTTAAGTTTATAAAAGTTTAACAGATTTTATAAAAATTATTAAAAGATTTAAAGGTTGTTTAAAAAGGCTAAAAAAATAAAAGGAGGCAAAACTGGGCTAACCGGATTTGAACCCGGGTCGCCCGGTTCACAAACACACACACTGCCTTAACCATCCCGCCTACGGGTCTCGGTGTTCATTTATCCGTAACAAAAATTTATAAGAAGAATCCCGAAATAGCCCCCAAATCATATGAACCCTAGAAACGAAATCGTCCCAATACGGATCGAATGTAACATCCCAAAATGTCAAGAAATAAAGTTAACGAGTTCAAGCGGGCCGAAGTCGGGCCGGGTCAGTCGCGAACCGGGCTTGGGGAGGTCTCCCCTATAAATAGCCAGGGTCACCACATGTTTCTCTCATTTGCAATTCTAGAGAGAGAAAACCGTAGAGAGAGAAAGTGTCGGAATCGCACAAGATTGCACCCGCTCGTGTCTCTTGCACTCGTGAGAAGAACCTCCGGATCAGAAGCTCGATTCAGGTAACGATCCGACCTAAATCTGAGTTTTAGTTCGTTTTTGGGTTTTTCGGGTTTTGGGTGAAAAGGCAAGGTTTGAACGGATGAATCTGATAAATAATCATAGATTTGAGATCCCTAAGGGAAAACGAACGTTTTGGATGCGACATGTTCGGGATCTTGACATGATCAGACCTGAAATGCGAAAGTTAGGGTTTTCGCGAAGAACAGGTCGTGCTCACTTGCTAAGTGCGCACGGAGCAGGTCCTGCGCACTTGCTAAGTGCGCAGGAGGAGGAACCTGCGCACTTGCTAAGTGCGCAGGAGGAAGGACCTGCGCACTTGCTAAGTGCGCAGGAGGAAGGACCTGCGTACTTGCTAAGTGCGCAGGAGGCAGGGTCTGCGCACTTGCTAAGTGCGCAGGCAGCCGGGTCTGCGCACTTGCTAAGTGCGCAGGCAGCAGGGTCTGCGCACTTGCTAAGTGCGCAGACATCAGGCTGTTGAGTAGAGATTAGTATGTCTAGAATGGTTAAACCGTTAGAGTCGGTAATGATCTGATGTGTATGTAACTACTCAATTCAGATCGGAAGTGACGTGGTTGGACCCTTGATTAGGACAACCGAGACTAGCTTATAAGGTGAGTTCTAGAAGCCCTCTTTTAAATGTTTTTATATAATGTTTTCGGGCTGGTGTGTACACGTATGAAATGTTGTTTTATAAAATGATTTTTATGAAACTACGTTTACGAAAGGAAATGATTTGGAACGAAGAATTTATGGAAAGAAAGTTTATGAACGGAATGTATACGAACGAATGTTATAAAGAAATGGTTTAATGAAAAGGTAAAGGGTTTTGAAAGTGAAGGAAAGGTTTTATGAAAAGAAAACAAAAAGGGGCAAAGGTTTTAAAGAAGTCATTACAAATCTAATCTGTCGAATGAATGGAATTGACGAATGAAGTCTGGGAATGTGATTCCCAGCCTTGTGGTAGATTATGGACAGTGAGCCATAGTTACCACAAGAACAACATGGGCAATGTCTTTGTGGCATGTCAATGGTTTTGATGTTGTACAACTGGTAAAGGGAGTAACGACGGTTACTCGGGTGATGACGATCATCCTAAGCGAACGAGGTAATGGGAAATCAATGACGGCGATACGTAACGGTTGATTTCCAAAGGAAAGATGCGTGTTGGGCAATGACGGCGATACGTAACGGTTGACCCCACGCATTGAAGGGTTGGGCAATGACGGCGATACGTAACGGTTGACCCAACGTAGTGGTATGGTTGTGGCAATGACGGCGATACGTAACGGTTGCCCACAACATTAAAAGTTCCTACGGGGACATAGAGACGCGTAACGATACAGATTTAGATAATAATGTATGACTTAAATGAATGTTAATGTTTTAAACAAATGATTGTGTTTAAATATGCGAAGGTTTACGAATGAAAGGCCCTGTTTTCTTATACGAATGTTAAACCCTATTGAATGTTTGAATGATGAACCATTTCTTAAAACGAACGAAAACTAGAACTCACCAGCGTAGCTGACGTTTTTAAGTGTACACATTCAGGTTAAGGTAGGTTCTGAGGATGGACGGTGAGGCTTGGCTAGAGATGAAGAGTTACCCGACTGCTTTTGAAGACTGGCATCCCGTTATGTTTAGTTATGATGTAAATATGTTTTAAACTATGTTTACGCTTCCGCATGTATGAACAACGATTAAGTTATGTTTAAATGAAATTTCCGCTGCGTTATCTGATATTCATGTTTAAGAACTGCTTGTGAATGAGTAAATCCAACAAGTGGGGCCTCCCGGGTTTGGGGCCTCACAAGTTGGTATCAGAGCAATAGTTTGAGAGATTCGGACACTCCTAGTGTCTGAACTTAAACTTTGAATGGGACCGAAAGCGGATGCCAGTACGGGTAACTCGAGCCACATCATCAGATATGAAGGTAGTATATATTTACGTATATAGTATGCCTTAGAAAGAGTTAGGAAAGGACTTGTGTTCTGATGGAATCACAAAGGTGGTCAAATAGAAATCGAAAGGTAGTGTAATGGTTAATTACAGATGGCCAGTGTATATTAACATCTTACAGTACTTATTGAATTCTATTTGTTAACTAGCGTGATGAAATTGGATTTCTCGTCTTATAGAACGAAATGGCAAGGAGAGGGAACGGAAGGCGTGGTGGCCGTACCGGTGGTCGTACCGGCGGTCGAAATGGTGGGCGTGGCAGGATTCCTGCGCGCCAAGAACACAGTGAAGAAGGAAGTGTTCACACTGAACCGGCGGTTAGTGTGCATGAAGCTGAGCAGACACAGGTTGAAGAGCAACCTTTCACTTTTGAACCAGAAGTGAGAGCAGCAATAGCTCGAGAATTCACAGAATTGATGAAGAATTCTCTGCCAGGTCTGTTGGCTGAAGCGTTGAAGCAGGTCATTGGGGCGGGTGGGTCTAGCGCGGCAATTGGTGCTCAGAACAATGAGACCGACAATGCACCGCCTGCTCGCAGATGTGATTATAAGTCCTTTAAGGCATGTGACCCGCCGATACTCACTGGGAAGAAGGACGCGGTAGCTACTTTTGATTGGGTAATACATATGGAAGCCGCCATCTGTCTGAGCGAGTGTCGAGCTAATCAAGTAGTGAAGTTTGCTGCTAACTCCTTGAGGGAGGAAGCATCCCACTGGTGGGAAGGTGTACGTCAAGCTAAAGGGAGCGAGATTGTGGATGCGATGATGTGGGCTGACTTGAAAACTTTGGTAATCAAGAATTTCTGCCCAAGGAACGAGATTGAAAAGGTAGAGAGGGAATTTCTGGGTTTGAAGGCCGGGAACATGACGCACCGGCAATACACAACCCGATTTAATGAACTGGCACGTCTGGTGCCACACCTTGTCACTACAGAAGAGAGAAAGATTGCCTGTTATATTCAAGGGTTGCCGGACCAGGTCCGCACCTATGTTAAGGCAAACGCCCCTACTACCTATGATTTGGCAGTAGAGCTAAGTGGCGTAGTATTTGACGATCTGGCACTGAATGTTGTTGCCGTTGAAGAGCAAAAGAAGAGACCGAGCTTCTCAAACAAGCGAACTGGGGGAAAAATGTTTGGGGCTCGTGATAAGAGGGCTCGGGTGGATGAGCCGACTGTTTGTAAGAAGTGTGGAAGGGAGCATGTAGGTGAATGCAGAGTGGGATCTAGCTTGTGCTTTAAGTGTGGCAAGACGGGGCACTACTCCCGTGAATGCCCGCAAGGCTACAAATGCTACAACTGTGGGGATTTCGGCCATATGAGCCGAGAATGTACCAAGCCCAGGATGGGGGAAACCGGGAAAGGAAAGGGCCCGGAAAAGAAGGGAGAGGGATCTCGTGCAAAGACTCGTGCGTATGCACTGACGCAGGATCAGGCTAGGAAGGATCCCGACGTGGCGTCAGGTACATTCGTCCTTGACAACACTCTTGTTTCTGTGTTATTTGATTCGGGTGCCAGTAAAAGTTTTATATCTGCGACTTTTTGTAAGAGAGTGAAGTACGCTGTAAGTATACTAGAAAGGGCCTTTAGCGTAGAAACCGCTGAGGGTAGAACTGCGAGAGTGACCGAGGTAGTTGACAACTCTACGATAAAAATAGAAGGTCATAGATTCCCTGTCAGATTGTTTGTTATGGTTTTGGGAGGGTTTGATGTCGTGCTGGGTATGGATTGGCTAACTGCCAATGAAGCGCAAATTATATGTAAACGAAAGATAATCCAACTCAAGGCTCCGGATGGTAGCAAAGTCGAAGTCTTTGGAGATCGTGACGCCCCGATGCCAAACGTCATCTCAATGATTAAGGCAACGAATTACTTGAGGCGCGGATGCGAGGCTTATCTGGTATATGTGATTGACAAGTGTAAGGAAGTGAAGGAACTAGACGATGTACCCGTGGTACGCGAGTACCCGGAGGTGTTTCCAGAGGATTTGCCTGGGATACCACGCGATAGAGAAATTGAGTTCCGAATTGACTTAGTACCAGATGCCCAGCCCGTGGCTAAGGCTCCATATCGACTAGCACCAGTGGAAATGAAGGAACTTATGGTCCAACTAGACGAGTTACTTGAGAAAGGATTTATCCAACCGAGCATCTCGCCGTGGGGTGCTCCGGTGTTGTTTGTAAAGAAGAAAGATGGTTCGATGAGAATGTGTATCGATTATCGCGAGTTGAATAAACGAACGGTAAAGAACAAGTACCCTTTACCAAGGATCGATGACCTGTTCGACCAGTTGCAAGGCGCAAGTTGGTTTTCAAAAATCGACCTTCGGTCCGGGTACCATCAGTTGAAGGTGAGGGAAGAAGACATACCGAAAACTGCATTTCGCACGCGTTATGGACATTTCGAGTTCCGCGTAATGTCTTTCGGATTGACGAACGCCCCCGCAGCGTTCATGGATTTAATGAATAGGGTGTGTCGACCGATGCTGGATCGATCGGTAATTGTGTTCATCGATGATATCCTTATCTACTCCAAGAATGAGGGTGATCACGCATGTCACTTAAAGGAAGTGTTGGAAGCTCTAAGGAAGGAGAAGTTGTATGCTAAGTTCTCCAAATGCGCGTTCTGGCTTAGGGAAGTCCAATTCCTAGGTCACGTCATTGGCCCGAACGGCATTATGGTTGACCCAGCAAAGATAGTAACGGTAAGTGAATGGGACATTCCTAAGACGCCAACTGAAATCCGCAGTTTCTTGGGATTGGCAGGCTACTATCGGAGATTCATCCAGGATTTCTCGAAAATAGCTTCGCCATTGACAAAGTTGACTCGGAAAGAAGTAAAGTACGAATGGGGTTCGACCCAAGATGAGGCGTTTAAGGAATTGAAAGAGACGCTAACACAAGCTCCAGTCTTGGCCCTTCCCGAGGGCAGTGAAGACCTGGTGGTATACTCTGACGCGTCGGGTCAGGGATTAGGGTGTGTGTTGATGCAACGCGGTAGAGTGATTGCATATGCGTCGCGGCAGTTGAAAGTTCACGAAGTCAACTATCCGACTCACGATTTGGAACTTGCTGCTGTCGTATTTGCATTGAAAATATGGAGGCACTACCTGTACGGGGTAAAGTTTACTATTTACTCCGACCACAAAAGTTTAAAGTACTTCTTCGAACAAAAGGAGCTTAATATGAGGCAGAGGAGATGGTTGGAACTCCTGAAGGACTATGACTGTGAAATAATGTACCATCCTGGAAAGGCAAACGTGGTGGCTGACGTTCTAAGCCGAAAGGATGTGCCTACTCTTATTAGAGTGAAAGCTTGCCAGTTGGTGGTAACATCGGACGTGATGAAGGAAATTGAGAGAGCTCAAGATGAAGCTTTGAAGGAAGAAAATATAAAGAAAGAAAGGATGGTTGGCCAACGGGACAAGTTGGAATATAACACCCTCGGTGTTAGAACGCGTTATGGACGGATATGGATACCTATGGGTGGCGAACTTAGGAGCAAAATCTTGGATGAGGCTCATAAGTCTCGTTACTCTATCCATCCCGGTACCAATAAAATGTACCAAGATCTGAAGAGGGAATACTGGTGGCCTGGAATGAAATGTGATGTGACGAAGTATGTAAGCAAGTGCTTGACTTGCTCGCAAGTAAAGGCTGAACACCAGAAACCGTATGGAAAGATTCAACCACTTGACATACCAGAATGGAAGTGGGAACACATTACCATGGACTTCATAACTAAGCTACCTCGCACAGCTAAAGGTCATGACGCCATTTGGGTAATTGTGGACCGTTTAACGAAGAGTGCTCATTTCCTACCTATTCGCGAGGCGTTCTCGTCGGAAAGGTTAGCAGAGGTATTTATCAACGAAGTATTAGCGCGGCATGGGATGCCCTTGACGATCGTATCTGACCGGGACACACGATTCACATCGAGGTTCTGGAAAAGATTTCACGAGTCGATGGGCACGAGGCTAAATATCAGCATGGCATACCACCCACAAACGGATGGTCAGTCCGAAAGGACCATTCAGACATTGGAGGATATGCTCCGTGCTTGTATTATTGACTTCGGTGGCAGTTGGGACAGCCATCTGCCGTTAGCCGAGTTCTCCTACAACAATAGTCATCACACGACGATAGGCATGCCGCCTTACGAAATGTTGTATGGGAGAAGATGTAGAACCCCGGTTTGTTGGGGTGAGATTGGACAGAAGGAATTAAGAAGTCTCGAAGTCGTAAGAGAGACGTCGGAAAGGTTTGATCAGATCAAAGCACGAATGAAGGCCGCACAAGATCGTCAGAAATCCTATGCGGATAGACGACGAATGCCTATCGAGTTTGATGTTGGGGACAGAGTAATGTTGAAAGTGTCCCCGTGGAAGGGAATCATTCGATTCAGAAAGAGAGGAAAGTTAAGTCCGAGGTTTGTCGGACCGTTCAGGATAATGGCACGGGTTGGTGAAGTCGCTTATCGGTTAGAGTTGCCTGATGAGTTAAGTGGGATTCATCCTACCTTCCATGTATCACACTTGCGAAAGTGTTTGGCGGATGAATCGGCTCACGTACCACTTACTGACATCGAGGTCGACAACAGCCTTAATTACATCGAAGAACCCGTGGCTATCTTAGACCGAAAGGAAAAGCGTTTGCGTAATAAAGTTATTCCATTGGTTAAAGTCCAATGGAGGCACCGAAAGGGATCGGAGGCTACATGGGAAACGGAGGCGGAGATGAGGGAGTCGTACCCTCAATTATTTGACTTGTGATAGGTTTCGGGGACGAAACCTATTATAAGGGGGGTAGACTTGTAACATCCCAAAATGTCAAGAAATAAAGTTAACGAGTTCAAGCGGGCCGAAGTCGGGCCGGGTCAGTCACGAACCGGGCTTGGGGAGGTCTCCCCTATAAATAGCCTGGGTCACCACATGTTTCTCTCATTTGCAATTCTAGAGAGAGAAAACCATAGAGAGAGAAAGTGTCGGAATCGCACAAGATTGCACCCGCTCGTGTCTCTTGCACTCGTGAGAAGAACCTCCGGATCAGAAGCTCGATTCAGGTAACGATCCGACCTAAATCTGAGTTTTAGTTCGTTTTTGGGTTTTTCGGGTTTTGGGTGAAAAGGCAAGGTTTGAACGGATGAATCTGATAAATAATCATAGATTTGAGATCCCTAAGGGAAAACGAACGTTTTGGATGCAACATGTTCGGGATCTTGACATGATCAGACCCGAAATGCGAAAGTTAGGGTTTTCACGAAGAACAGGTCGTGCGCACTTGCTAAGTGCGCACGGAGCAGGTCCTGCGCACTTGCTAAGTGCGCAGGAGGAGGAACCTGCGCACTTGCTAAGTGCGCAGGAGGAAGGACCTGCGCACTTGCTAAGTGCGCAGGAGGAAGGACCTACGCACTTGCTAAGTGCGCAGGAGGCAGGGTCTGCGCACTTGCTAAGTGCGCAGGCAGCCGGGTCTGCGCACTTGCTAAGTGCGCAGGCAGCAGGGTCTGCGCACTTGCTAAGTGCGCAGACATCAGGCTGTTGAGTAGAGATTAGTATGTCTAGAATGGTTAAACCGTTAGAGTCGGTAATGATCTGATGTGTATGTAACTACTCAATTCAGATCGGAAGTGACGTGGTTGGACCCTTGATTAGGACAACCGAGACTAGCTTATAAGGTGAGTTCTAGAAGCCCTCTTTTAAATGTTTTTATATAATGTTTTCGGGCTGGTGTGTACACGTATGAAATGTTGTTTTATAAAATGATTTTTATGAAACTACGTTTACGAAAGGAAATGATTTGGAACGAAGAATTTATGGAAAGAAAGTTTATGAACGGAATGTTTACGAACGAATGTTATAAAGAAATGGTTTAATGAAAAGGTAAAGGGTTTTGAAAGTGAAGGAAAGGTTTTATGAAAAGAAAACAAAAAGGGGCAAAGGTTTTAAAGAAGTCATTACAAATCTAATCTGTCGAATGAATGGAATTGACGAATGAAGTCTGGGAATGTGATTCCCAGCCTTGTGGTAGATTATGGACAGTGAGCCATAGTTACCACAAGAACAACATGGGCAATGTCTTTGTGGCATGTCAATGGTTTTGATGTTGTACAACTGGTAAAGGGAGTAACGACGGTTACTCGGGTGATGACGATCATCCTAAGCGAACGAGGTAATGGGAAATCAATGACGGCGATACGTAACGGTTGATTTCCAAAGGAAAGATGCGTGTTGGGCAATGACGGCGATACGTAACGGTTGACCCCACGCATTGAAGGGTTGGGCAATGACGGCGATACGTAACGGTTGACCCAACGTAGTGGTATGGTTGTGGCAATGACGGCGATACGTAACGGTTGCCCACAACATTAAAAGTTCCTACGGGGACATAGAGACGCGTAACGATACAGATTTAGATAATAATGTATGACTTAAATGAATGTTAATGTTTTAAACAAATGATTGTGTTTAAATATGCGAAGGTTTACGAATGAAAGGCCCTGTTTTCTTATACGAATGTTAAACCCTATTGAATGTTTGAATGATGAACCATTTCTTAAAACGAACGAAAACTAGAACTCACCAGCGTAGCTGACGTTTTTAAGTGTACACATTCAGGTTAAGGTAGGTTCTGAGGATGGACGGTGAGGCTTGGCTAGAGATGAAGAGTTACCCGACTGCTTTTGAAGACTGGCATCCCGTTATGTTTAGTTATGATGTAAATATGTTTTAAACTATGTTTACGCTTCCGCATGTATGAACAACGATTAAGTTATGTTTAAATGAAATTTCCGCTGCGTTATCTGATATTCATGTTTAAGAACTGCTTGTGAATGAGTAAATCCAACAAGTGGGGCCTCCCGGGTTTGGGGCCTCACATCGAATCACCCTCTGTTTATGAAATTAAACAGGGGGCTTTCGATCCTCACTTGAAAACGAAGGTCTTGGATATAAGGATTACCTGAATCGGTGGCGAGTCGAGTGAGAACGAGATGGATTTTGGATCGGCTGTGACGGGAACCAAATTGCGAAATGCAGGTGATGGTCGACTGAATTGAGAGCTTAGGGAGTATGAGGATGATGTCGTTGAGGTGTATGGGTTAGTATTTATAGCCAATTTCGGCATTAAAGGCGTGAACGGTTAGTGGGTGAGTGGTTGAGCCGGTCGGAGTTAATTCCGACTCCATGCGCGGCCTCGATCGAAAATGGGCATTGATTGCCATAGGGTTAGGGTCGCACGCCGAAGGCGAGACCCGAGGTTCGTCGAATGTGGACGTTTTCACGGTTTTGAGTAAAAAGGGGGTGAAAACCGGTCTCAGAGGGATTCGAACCTGAGACCGTTTTCTGATCTGGGAGTTTGGATTAATTACAGAACAGGCCCCTGATGTTTCTAGGTTTTGCCATTTATGTATAAATTTAAGTTTAAGTTTTAAAATAAGTTTCCCTAATGACAGTTTCGGTCTCTGGGCTTGTTTTATAAAAATAAATATGTTTTATCTTTATAAAACCAAGTAAGTCTTATAAGTTTTGTCATCTTTTATCTTATAATTTTATAAAATAATTTATAGGATTTATAGTCTACATGTTTAAGTATTAGAAGTAAGTTTATAAATTATATTATTTATATAATTATAAATCTATAATGTTTTAAGAATTTAATACATTTTATCCATAAGAAACATATATATATATATATATATATATATGTGTTAAAATAAGTTTCAATTATATATATATATATATATAAGCATATAAATCAGATAAATATAGGTTCTAAATATTTGTATTTATAACGGATTTAGGAAAGAAATTTCGTCGGGAAAATCTTGGATATTACAGTCTCCCTTACTTTAGAAAATTTCGTCCCGAAATTAAGGTAGAATGGTTTAGTTTAGGATTTGAATCTATGATGCGCACACGTATAATTAGGAGGATACTTTACGTCCCCAAGTAAACTCGGGATTACGTTTAGGTTTCTAAGTGAGTTGTAAGGATAAGATTTCGCTCGAGTTTCTAAGTTTTCGAGGTATATGGTTGCCAAGAGTTTCCCTAAGAAGCGTATAGTTTCTTGGGAATATGAAGATTTGTTTTCAGGATGCATTTGAAAGAATAACTGATGAACTTCCATTCAAGATTTAGAGTGAGGTGCATCACCCAGGATGGATTTGACGATAGTTTAATGATTTGAGTTTGTAGTCTAACACGTCAAAGGATTGCTACGGTACCTAAGTTTCGTGGCTACCTTTTACGATAAGTCTTAGATCATAGCACACGACAGAGTTTACTGTGCCTTCCTATACGTTGATTTTCATACTTACGTGTGCACCCGCAAGTATTTAAATCGTCGTATAGTCTGCATAGGTCCTTCCGTTTGTGTGCGGATCAAGAAAGAGTACAAGAATTTGTTTAACACACGACTAAGGTTTCCACATAAGAGTGATCATTGGTTAACGAGTCCCTTAGAGGAAAACGTCATTCAATGATTAAAGAGAGAAGAATGTGACAAGATTTAGAGTTTCAAAGTTTCCTCGTGATTGAATAAGAATACCTTAATCATCGAGTAGTTTAAAGTCTTTACACTTTCCTCGTGTTTGATCAAGAATTCATCAAACCTTGAGTAATTTAAAAGTCTTATACGCTCATCATGTTTGAACAAGCATACGTCAAACATGGAGTAGTTTAAAGTCTCATACGTTCATCATGTTTGAACAAGAATACGTCAAACATGGAGTAGTTTAAAGTCTCATACGTTCATCATGTTTGAACAAGAATACGTCAAACATGGGGTAGCTCAAATTGTGTTTGAACAAGAATACGTCAAACATAGAATAGTTTAAATTGTGTTTGAACAAGAATACGTCAAACATAGAATAGTTTAAATTGTGTTTGAACAAGAACACGTCAAACATAGAATAGTTTAAATTGTGTTTGAACAAGAATACGTCAAACATATAATAGTTTAAATTGTGTTTGAACAAGAATACGTCAAACATAGAATAGTCTAAAGTCTCTTAGTTTAGCTTCATTGCATAGGAGTATACGATTACGCTTTGAGTATAAAGTGGTTATCTAAATACTCTAGTATTTAAGAGAGGTATGGGATAGCGTTTGGAACAGGATTAACCGTTATACGCTTTCTCACAGAAGATTCGAGTTGTCCAGAAGATTAGTGGATCCCGATGTTTGGTTTAGATAGGAGTCAGGGGATGTACTCTGCTAAAGAGAGTAATGTCCTCCTTCCTTCTAGTGTCTAGTATCAAGAATGAAGTTTTCTCGTATATATGGAATGTACGTTTATCAAGTCTTATAGGGTTTGGTTAAGATGGACACACAAAGTTTTCAAGACTAAGAATTCAAGTATAAGTTTGAAAATAGGATAAGTCAGTTGAGTTTCAAGTTTCAGTATTAAGCTTCACATGATCCCTTATTGGACATGCTTCCTTTGGTGGTTTAGAAGGTGTTTAGTTTCAGGAATACGGGATTGAGTATTTGTACAAGTTTTGCATGACTCAAAAGTATCCGACCTTATAGTGGTGTATACGAAGTTTAATGTTTTAGCAACGTGTATATAAGCTTTTAGTCCCCGTTGTGATTTATAGTAAGTCTTTTACGTGACAAGAGTTTAATGAGGAAAGTCTCCTAGTATTTGGTAACGGAAAAAGTTTCGATAAGGTTTATGATAGTGTGTTTATAAATGATTTTATCTCGTTTCATAACAACAGGTATAGTTTTCTTTTATATAGAGTGTAATTAAGATGTTTGAAAATGACGAGTTGGACATTGATAACTAGTGTAAGTAAGACTTATGAAAAGGTATGTATGATTGTCAAACGAAAAGTTGGTCAAGTTTAGAAGCGTTAAGTCTATATAAGGGGTAGGGATCATAGTTGATTACGGCAGTGGTTCGTAAGTCGAGTTGTTTTAAAAGAGTGCTTACGAATTAGAAGGTTTGTTCAAAGTTTATTCTTCAAGTATGCGTGTGTCACTTAGGATTTTTATAGTTTAATACAACGTTGTTAATTATCTCAAGTACTAACGTGAGCTACTCTTAACGAGAGTGTTTAGGTAGAAGTGTTAAGTTTGTAGTGCTAGAAGGAAAGTCAAGCTAGTAAGTGATAACAAGATAAATTTCAAAATAACTTTCGTTAAATGTTTCAAAATTTGGGACTTCTAGCCCTTACATAAGACAATTTAAACGGAAAATTAAAGTAAGTAAGTTGATTTAATATGTTCAAAAGGTTTTTATTCATAATACTGAGTTATCACAGTAATATTTTCAAAAATAGTTTTAATTGGAAGTTGATGGGCTAACGAAGAGAATTCCCGGAAGAAGGGGTGGGTCACGAGGACTCACTTATGTACCCTATTTCCCTAGCCAGAACTTCCTCATGGGCCTACAACTTCTCTCAGTTGTTGTCACCGATGTTTGGGTTTTATGGTACTATGTCGAGGTTCATTGTGGGCTTAGAGTCTTAGACGTGGAGCTTGTTTATTCTATAGTAAGCTTCTTATCTTGCGGGAAAACGATAGGTTACTAATCCCTAATGTACTTTAGGTTTAAAAGACGTTAAGTTTTGTTTACAAGAAACGGTGATGTGTAAGTTTTAAGGACGTATGAAGGTTTTGAGGTATATAAAAGTGTAACAAAGTTTTGAGTTAGTCATAAAATGAAGTTTGTCCGAGTGACGAAAAAAAAATGAAATGAGACACAAGGTTTCCCATTATGTGCCAAGTTTATAAAATAATGAAGTTTGTAAAAGGACTTGTAGGGCAATACATAGTTTTAATGGGCTGTTAGTTCAATGATCATGAAGTTTAAGGATGTATGAACACTTTGAGATGTATAAAAGTGTAGCGAAAGTTTGAGTGAGTTATCTAGAGTAGTTTAGTTGAGTGATGAAAATAAGATGAAACACAAGGGTTTCCCCTTAAGTGTTATGTTCATAAAATAATGAAGTTTATAGGAGAATTTGTAGAGTAATACATAGTTTTAAGGGTTGTATTACAACGGTTATGAAGTTTATTGGGTAGTATCTATAAATATAAGTTTATGTATATAGTTTTTAAGTATCATCTCGTAAGAATTTCTCCTTGAAGGTAACTCCTTCAGGTTATGACGAGTAAGCATGCTGTCATGCGATCATTCTTGAAGAGACGAAACATAAGAATCATAGAGTAATGGTTACAGAGTAAAGTTTTTGAATCATGAATTTATGAATTGTATAGTATTTGAGATGGTACTCATTTAGTGCATATCACTAAGTAAGTACTTTGACATATCAAGAGAGATCTAAGCTCACTAATGTTTAGAGAAGTCATGCATTCCTATAAGTGGATACTCATCCCAAGAATTCCTAGGAAGCATACGGGTCCAACGGTTGATTTGGATTTATACGAAATGCTTTCCTTGACAGAATTTCCCAGAATACAGGTATCCACCCTTCCGGTCCGCACAAGTTCTCACACATTATCTAGGACTTAAATATTCTTGACGAGAGTTTAGTGGTGGCTTAGACTTAAAGCCTAAGAACGTGTCCTCGATGTAGTAGCCTCTTGTAGTACGTAGGTAAGTAGAATCGTAGAATCTCCAAGCGTTCACGTATAAGATTTAAGAATAGAATGAGGAGAGAATTTCCTAGTAAAGGACATGAGATAACTCATGTTTGGGTCTCCTAAGTTATAGTCTAGGTCATGTGTCTAATAACCTAATTCCCTATAACCAAGGCCCTGATACCAATCTGTCACACCCCAACCGACGGCGGATTATACGTCGGGGCGGACACGGTTGTTCAAAAGCACAAGGTTGTCTAATAAAGTTGAGATATTTCATTAATAAATTAACGGTTCAACATAACAAAAGTAACATATTGTTCAAACATGAAAAATAACATAAGTTTAATTCTTGATGGTCTTTCTAAGTCCAAGCATCCTACGTTTTCATAGATAAGCCTCACTCTTGTGCACCTGAAACATGTTAAGTAACTGTCAACTAAAAATAGTTGGTAAGATACAAAGGTTTTGACACCGTTTAACAAAGTCTTTAAAAGTTTTACAATTCACCATGATTAATGTATCTAAGCATAAATGTGAGAAAAACAAGTAAGTTAAACATCGTGCACGTCAAACCTCCAACCAAGTTTAGGCATAACCCGAAGGTTACCCTTATAAGTTTCAAGTATAAGTCTCGTTTAGTAACAAACACCAAGGGCTCCCCCCGAAGGGTCAATCAATCAAGGTGGATTGGTCAAATGCAATAGATCTATCATTGTTATTATCGGCTCGGCCAAAGCTAATGAACATGCTAGAATTAAGTTTAATTTAATGTACAAGTCTCAAGGCATTCAACACATAGATGACATGTAAACATAGTTAAGTTTGAATTGTATGAGTCTAAAAAGTGCAGGCATGTTCCACCCCAAGTTTATAAAACAAAAACAAAACGAAAAGGGGCTAAGTATACTCACTTGGATTGATGACGAGTATCCAACAAGAGTCAAGTATTTGCAAGACTTGGAGAGGGAGAGTATCCTCACAATAAGCCTATGAATATAAGTCTAAGGTTTCAAGCTTGTTTCTACAAGTCTAAGGTAAAGGATCTAGGATTTTCAAGATTCGACTAGGGTTCCATTGGGGGATGGAAATGATTGTGTCTATAAAGTTTAGATTAAAGTTTCAAATATGAATTTGAATGACATAAGACTTTCATATCAAAAATGTAATAAGTTTATTAGTTTAGAATAATTATTAATTAAAATAATTATTTAGAAGTCTTATAATTACTCTAGTTAGGAACTAATAATCCAAAAATAGTTTTTCTAAACATTTTATGAATAAGGTTGATCCAAGTAGATGAAAGAATAAATAATTATCAAATGTTAATAATAATTATTTAAAGAACGGATAATTAGTAAAGGTTCATATTAAGCCTTTAAATGAATAGACAATGACTAAGAATAAATATTTAAGTATTTATAAATCATCACTGAGTGTTTATAATAATTATTTAATAAATAAATAATTATTAGGGTTCAACACATAAGTGTTAAGGGTAAATCATTATTTAAAAGAATAATTACTTTGTTTAATTAAAGGGGTCGATATAAAGTATTTAAGATTTATTAAGTATTTATTTGATAAATTATCTCACAAGTTTTAAATAGATAATATGAAATTATAAGTGTATAAAAGGTTAAATAGAATTTCTCTATAGAGTTTACATTATAAGTTTATAAAGCTTACAAGTTTATAAATATTTTTAAAGTTTCTATCGAATGTTATACAGTTTATAAGTTTATAATATTTAGGAAATAAATAAAATTATATTTTTTTTCTTGTTTTATATAAATAGATAAGCCTTGATTTAGATTTTAAAATTTACACCGGTTTATGCCTTCTAAGTAAAATGCAGGTTTGATAACTTTTATAAAATTGACACAAGTTACTTATTTATTCTTAAGGTTTTAGAAACAGAAATAATTAGCGATTTTATGATAGATTCAAAGTAAATTATTTCATGTTTAGTATAAAAAGATTTTTATACTTTTTAAATGTGTAAAACCATTTTTAAAGAATTATTTATTTCAAGTTTTAATTATTTAAAATAGTTTCCGAATCTAAAGTATAAATAAAAACCATTTTTAAGTTTATAAAAGTTTAACAGATTTTATAAAAATTATTAAAAGATTTAAAGGTTGTTTAAAAAGGCTAAAAAAAATAAAAGGAGGCAAAACTGGGCTAACCGGATTTGAACCCGGGTCGCCTGGTTCACAAACACACACACTGCCTTAACCATCCCGCCTACGGGTCTCGGTGTTCATTTATCCGTAACAAAAATTTATAAGAAGAATCCCGAAATAGCCCCCAAATCATATGAACCCTAGAAAAGAAATCGTCCCAATACGGATCGAATCACCCTCTGTTTATGAAATTAAACAGGGGGCTTTCGATCCTTACTTGAAAACGAAGTTCTTGGATATAAGGATTACCTGAATCGGTGGCGAGTCGAGTGAGAACGGATTTAGGAAATAAATTTCGTCTACATGTTTAAGTATTAGAAGTAAGTTTATAAATTATATTATTTATATAATTATAAATCTATAATGTTTTAAGAATTTAATACATTTTATCCATAAGATACATATATATATATATATGTGTGTTAAAATAAGTTTCAATTATATATATATATATATAAGCATATAAATCAGATAAATATAGGTTCTAAATATTTGTATTTATAACGGATTTAGGAAATAAATTTCGTCGGGAAAATCTTGGATATTACACTTGTCTCGCGATACGAGAGAGTTAGAAAATCCGTGAAAACCTTAAATTCAAATTAAATGGAATTTGATAGCTATAATGGCAGAGAGTTCGAGTTTTAGTCGTCCATAGAGAGTTCTAGGGCGATTTTGGGGCTAGAGAAGGCGATTGAAGAGCAAGTTTTAAGCTTTCGATTCTGGGTTTGTTAGTTCTAGCTTATTCGGTTTCCAATTCTTGATCTTTGTCTTTGATCAGTTTGTTTTAGACTATGTTTGATTCAGTTACTTCTGTGTGTTTTGGTTTTAAGCATGATTCTAGGCTAAACAATTGATACTGCCTAGGTCATTGATGATAACTTGTTAAAGATATGATTTTTATCGGTTTTTGGATTCATATTTGATGATTGTGTAACAATCTTAGTTAATTATGATGATTATGCATGCTTTGAATATGATTTGCAATTGATTATAGTTCCATATGCTGCTTATGAATGTCTTTCAGTTTGAGTAGTATATCTAGATCATAGACTTTGCGTTTGTGATTGTTTGATGGTTTGCTAAACTTAGTTTTCCATAGAACCGTAATTGAGAGTAGGTTAGATCTGAGTGTTCTTCTTATCTCGATACTCGAAAGGTGAGAGGTAGTCGGTTAGTCCTCGTTGTTAGGATTCTGAGTGTAAACTGTCTGAGAGGAAGTTTCCCTTAGGTTTCTAGTAATTGGTGCTAGTCCGAGTCATAGTGTTTTGATCTAAGATTACCCGTGCATCTTTGATGTATTGTGGATAGTGAGACCGAGAGGTGATCTGTCTTTTGGGTACATTATTATCGTTGGTGAGCGTTGTACATCTTTAGAGTTTCCTTTTGGTCACACCCTAAGAGTGATTAGGGATCCACTAGGTTGTCTATAGTTGTTATTCTTATATACTCAGATCCATCATTGTTTCCATAAACCGGTAGAAGTCTAAACCTTGCAACTAGGATTCCGACCTAGGTAGTGTTCTTTCTCATCTCTGATACTCCCAAGTTCTTTGTCTGATTGCTAGAGTCATGCATTTCTTTTTATAAACTTGATTTCATTAGTTTAATCTTAGTTATAGAAAACCCCCAAACCAAATATTTTAAGTTCAAGTCAGAGTCTAGTTTAGCTATTCAATGTCTCTAGGGTTCGATAACCCGGTTTACCATTAAGTTGTGCTACACTCGTTACGTTCACTTGCCTGTCGGTGCGATATAGTTCATAGGTTTTCCACTTATTACTTAGGAGTCTAGATTAGCTTTTTTATTTATAGTTTTTATAAACCGTGTGGGCGACATCAATTAGCATCACTCCTGACCCGTTTTTGGGGTTTGGGTTTGGGTTCGACTGAGGATGTATCTACATATGCTTTTGTGGCCTCGAGGCACAATCTTGGAGTTTGCAGGACCACATTCTTCGGGGGTTGTGGTATTGATGGATTAGACTTTGATTTTGAGTGTGCGATAGATTGCTTGCACATGTCCCTTCCCGATTTTGATCTTAGCGGTTTCTCTAATAAGGACACTGCCCCCCTAAAACCCAACATGCTTTGGCGATTGCCGTATTTAGTAGAATCGTACAGAGTTTGGGAGTGAAGTTTTATCTATCCCTTGTCAAAAAGCAGTGTTTGAATGTCTCTGGGCTCCTCAGTCTCAGGATTTCTTGATAGTCATCCCCATTGAAGGACTGGGTCAACATATGTCGGTTGTAGAGTATCAGGCTATCCTTAACTACCGACTAATGATCCCTTTATTTCCGGGTGATGAGCCATGCCCAGTTTGTCGCAAGGTTTGTTTGGACTCTTTTGACGAGCATGCAGTCCATTGGAAGAAGTTACATAGTTTTAAATACAGGCTTGATTTGGTTAGGAATGTCCTATGTGATGTTCTTAAGCGGGCATGAATCTCTGCTAAAAAAGAGACACCCGTGAACTTTCTGACATATCTGTTTGAATGGAGGTCTACTATACGACCAACTGATATTCTTGTGTTTGGGTGGGCGGGGGGGGGGGGGGGTACGGGTCAGGCTGTGTTGAAGGCGGAATCAGACAAAGTTGCTAAACACGAGAAAACTTGTTTAGAGAATCAACTTATATTTATCCATTTTTGTTTTTGATACATTATGTTTCATGGCCCTGAAGGTTGTGGAATTTCTGAAAAAGGTTCAACGGGTCGTGCATAGAAATTTTTCGGCCCCTAAGACCCAAATCTTTGTTTTTAGTAAGATCGATTTTGCTATATAAAAATGGGTTACGACACAACTTGTTGCCCTTTCACCTACCAATTTATTGTAATATTCCTTATCTATTTTACTTGGTTTTAGTAAAAATAAATAAATACCAATCACAAAAGTTATACCGACAGAAAAAAAAAATGCAAACGTAAATAAACATAAAAAGATGAATCATCCCAATCCATCGTTTGGCAGATTCGAACTTCCGACTTTTTAAATACACGTGACACACGCCTTAACCACTGAGCCAAAGAAATAAATTAAAAATTGTGTACTTATAACATTATTTAGTTATACTTTTAAAAGGAATTAACGACACTGACCAAACCAAAACCAACTAATCTTCTCACTCACACTCACACTCACACTCACACTCACACTCCTCCATACAAAAATATCCGACCACCCCTCTCAAACTAACGCCTTCCATAAAACAATGTCTTCAACCACCGTTGCCACCACCCCCACCGCCATGGACCGCCGCACCTACTGGTGTCACGAGTGCGATATGAGCATATCCCTCATCCTTACCTCCTCCCTCTGCCCTCACTGCAACTCGGATTTCCTCGAAGAATTAGATTCCCCAATTATTTTCAATACCTCCTCTAACCCTAACCCTAACCCTAACCCTAACAACAATCACGACGATTCCAATCAATTGTTATTCCCCTCGTTCCTCGATCCATCCTTGCCGGCTGCCGATTACGCCGACGGTTTTCACTTCCCGTCGGTTGCGCCTTCCGACGGTATCGACAACCCGTACTTTCACCGTGTAATTAACCACCTGTTTAACTCCGATTACCACAATCCTTCCGCTGGAGCTACGACCTCTCGCCTCCACTCTTCGGCGGCGAAATCTGCGATTGAATCTATTCCGACGGTGAAGATCACGACGGCATTCCTTGAAATGGATCCGGTTGTTATCTGTGCCGTTTGTAAAGATCAGTTTGTGATTGACGATGAGACGAAAGAGCTGCCGTGTAAGCATATGTATCATCCTGATTGTATAATTCCGTGGCTCGCGCAGCGTAATTCGTGTCCGGTTTGCCGTTTCCAGCTGCCGACGGATCTGGTGGATGGAGATTCGAAAGTGAGGAGGAGGTCGAGGTCTAGGGTTTTGAGATTGGGGGATTTAGTGGACGATGATGATGATGAGGAGTTGATAGGGTTTGGATTGAGGCATCTTGCTCGGAGGCACCGACTTGTGTTTCCGATGAGGCATCATCAGTCCCGGCGGCCGGGGGAGGTGATTGCAGACGCTCTGTTTTCTCCGACGCAAATTGGGGAGGAGGTGCAGGTGGATGTGCTGCCTGATTCGTGGTGGACGGATAGCGTAGAGACGGTGTCCAGTTGGCCTAGCTGGCCTGTTGATGGAGGTGAGATTGCTACTAGGGTTAATGATGATGATGATGTGGTGATGTCTTGAAACATTGCAAATAAGGGCTCTTTTACAGGTAAATTTGAAGGTATATTTCTTGATTCCACTTAATAGTTTTTGATGGTGACAAGTGTCCTTGTTGCTGAATTCCAGTGTTGTAAAAATCGCGCCTAGGTGTCGATTAATCGCTAGGAGGTCGGGTAAGGAGGAATTTTGACCTAGTCGGTCCAAAAATCGCTAGACGGTCCAAATCGCGCCTAGGCGGCCAGATTCCGGCGAAAACCTGAAATTTCTGGCCAAATTCCAGCGAAAACCTTTGGTGTGGTTTAAAAATGAACATTTTTATAAAAATGTGTGTATATATATAAAAAACTGAAAATTACATATAAAAATTCCAATCCGATTAATCTCGCCCAGGCCTCTATTAATCCCGCCTAGGCCCTACCCCACCGCCCGACTAGCGCTTAGCGATTTTTACAACACTGCTAAATTCATAATCACTGCATTTGATTGTATAACATATAAAATACATGTTCGTTTTATGTTTTAGTAGACACCAAAAAGCGCGAGGAGCGCGCATAACGTGCTCAAGGCGTTGCTCAATGTAAAATAAAATAAGCTTTATTTACAACGAGAAGTTGTGTCTCTTGTGTCTGTTTTATCAAGTAAACCTTTCATAATTTATTCGTCCTTTTGATTGTCTTTTACATATAAGCCTCCTACATACCCTAATTTTGACCCAACAGTACATGAGATGAGACTTCGCCTTTTAAATCCAAGTCGTCATCTTGAATTCGTTTGGAATAAGAAAGAGAAAAGGAGAGTAGTTGTGTTCGCTATAGATGAACATGAACTATAGAACTTGGTTTGTGCTTCTCTTCTTTACATTACTATTTATGGTGCAGAATATAGGGAAAAACATCATTTTGGGTTACAAACATAGGAGTTTCTTTTGATCGTCTCGATTTCTCGAATGATATGTTTTGATGCTCGTTTATCTAGTCACAAAAAGTTTAAAAAATTTCTTGAAATACCTTTAACCATTTTTTGCTTGATTCATTTGGTGTTTCGATTTATGAACACATCATGATTTCAATCTTCAAGAAACCATTTGGGTCTATCAGTCTTTCTTTCATTTGGTATGTGGATATTACGATTTGCATTGCCCGATGAGGAATAGAGGCAACTAATGCAAGCAGAATTAGAACATTTGTTCAAAGAAAACATTTTTCTAGTGTAAATAACTGAAAACAACAAGTCTATCATTTATCAGCACTTTGGCCCTCCATCTGTGTTGGTCCCGATTCGGTGCGTGACTGATCTCTAGACTCGCGGTACGACACGGTGATAACGTGCGGAATCCATGATCAACGTGTAACGTGTAACTCAATCAACAACACGGTGTAAATAATCCTCTTTGTATTTCCACCACAAATCTCAGTTTACAAGATCTCTCAGTTTCTGTTCTACACTGATCAACTCTGATTCACACCCATCTAAAACTTGTAAACACCTATTTATAGGAAAACACAAACCCACACATCACTATAGACGAACTTAACAAGTTCGCTCCTAAAGATGCTTAGGCGAACATTGTTATCAATAGTTACAAAAACATGTCCTAACAGACTCCTTTTTAACTGTTGCTAACAATTCTATCAATTACAAATCAAAGACTCTAAAACTAAGACATAATATCTTCAAGCTCGTTGTCACCAGAATATGTTCCAACAGACTCCCCCTTGACAACAGCTTTAGAAAATTGTCATCCATCTTCAAATATCATCAAACATACTGTAGTCTTCGTCTTGTTCATCTGCACTTCTCTTTCTATCTAGAAGAAAACTTGGGAAAAGGACCCCTTGTCAACTTCTTTCTGCATTATTCAATTTTTATGCAAAGGAGAACAACCAACAATAACCAACATCTAATATTTTTATGGACGGTGGAAAAATAAAATCTTTTTAGTTTTTCAAACATAAGAAACACAAAATCTTTTTGGTTTTTCTTTGTACAAACTAAAATGTAAAATACAAAATCACATCTTTTTGGTCGAATATCACGAGTAAGAAGATCATATCAGTATAAACAATGAATCAATCACCCATTTTGGATAAACATCCATAAACATTCTATGGGTATCTTATCCAGATTCATTCTTTCATTTCTTTCTTTTGAATTTCCAATCAATTATATGAAGTAACATCTTTTGAATCAGATAAGATCAAATCTTTTAAGCTTCAACCAAAACATGTAATGATACGCGAAGAACTTCAAAGAAGTTGGGATTAGATCATAACATGCTTATTACATACGAATTTGCAACACATAACATGTCAATTTAAGTTGTCAATATTTTAAGAATTGAAACCATTAGTATCTTTGTCCCATGTTCTTGTGAATTAAAGTATCATTTATTTTGTAATATTGCCTATGCAGTCGATACCACCGATATCTCGGTGATATCTCGGATATCGGTGGTTTCACCAAATATCGGTGGCGATAATATCGGCGATATTTACCGATATATCGCCGATATAGAGGGTTTGATATATCGGTCAAAATACCGAGAATATCGGTTTGATATGTCTGGACCTTTTTAATCCCCCTTTTAGCCCGATCTTGTTTAAAAAAGGCTGGTCCAAAAGCCCAATAGCCCAAAAACCCTAACTACAATCGATCGACAACTACAATCAGCCTTAATCGATCGACAACTACAATCGACCTTCACTCGATTGGGAGCACTGACCTACAATCGGCCTTCACAGTACACCGCTGACCTGCTGAACTTGTTATCCCACTTTATCCTTCACTCGATCGGGAGCACCAAGGCTGCAATCATCAATCGACAACTCCTGGACTCCAAAAGCTACAATCGATCGACAAGTCACAGCCCTAATCGATCGACAACTCACAGCCCTAAGGTACGGTTCACTTACAATCAACCCCAAGCAGTTGACACCTACTGAGATGAGCTTTTCTTTGATAATATTCAGTTAGAGTAGCTTGTTCATGATATGATAACATCCGGTTACATTAATCTTTATGTTGATATGGTATGTTAGTTGGTTTATGTTGATAAAATTCAGTTACATTAGTTGGTTTATGTTGATATGATAATATCCAGTTACATTAGTTGGTTTATGTTGATAAAATTTAGTTATAGTAGCTTGTTCTAATTTCTAATATAAAATGTTGACATCTTTTATGTTTTTTGACTTTTGATTTGACTATTAATATTATTTATGCATGATATAAAAATTACCGATATCTCACCGCGAGAACCGATATCTCAGATATCGGTCCTTGACTGATAACCGATATTTTTTCACATTAACTGCATAGAATACAACGTGTACCCCACAAATATGCCAACAGAAATTTAAATGTGCACTATCTTCAAGACATATAAGATCATTGCAAGATAATATTCAATCTTCAGGATGAATTATACCGATAAACACAGGAAAATATCAAGCAGAGAATCAGAATGATTCAGAATAGAATGATTCAAATGTCTTGGTTTGGATGAAGTATCATGATTCATTGTAACAGAAAGATTGTACGAATAGAATTCTTCAACATAAGATTGATCAAGGAATCGATTGATTCAATGACATGGGGTAGCGTGATCCAACTGTTATCTGAATATATTCAATGGAATCAAGATATTGATCTAAGGGCTAGTATATGTTCTAACAGATATTATCAGAAACACATCTTAGTTCAGCATCACATTGCATGTTTTTCGTGGCATGAGCAGTGAAGTGGACTGAAAAATTGTGTTTAACGACAAAACCGATACTGGTCTCATGAAGTACTTTAAATCTTATATTCTTTATCTGATAATGATCTTTTACACACACACAACCGACATACCATGGGTTCAAATCACAGTTGTCACAAAGATCATTATGTTGTCACACTACTAATGGACCAAAGATACTCATAGCCTATCGACAATTCAGACTACATGCTAGTATCCAAATTAAAAATATAAGCATCAAGCATCAATTTTTGATAAGCATAAACAGTTATGAAGCTATCATTTCCCTTACTGTGCAGTCTAAGAAATTCTGATCAAAACATTTATCACAGATATATTAGATAAGCATCATAAAGTCCAACTAAGGTCATGTGTGACTGAACATCTACTGATGTACTATCATTTCTCCTTATAACTTCAAGTAATGTCGATTTTAACTTTTTCAATTTGTTTGACTTTTTCAAAATCTTTTTCAAAGAAAGTAAAACAAACGAAAATAAACCTTCCATGGAAACATTTTATGAAAAACATTTTACTTGGTTACTTGGGATTAAGCAAGTCAATCAATTAAAAACTCAAACAGATGTAATCCTATAATTGAATGTCTTTTCCTTTGTCACCAACACAGTTTTGTACCCCCTGTCTTGTAGACTCACTCTCAACTAGTCAAATGGTTGCATCAACGACTTTATGCTCAACATCGTCATCCTAAGTTTCAGGTTATCATATGGACTTTGTAAAACTCTTCCAAAACATTGTGTGTGACATATTCTCCCCCTGAGCATCAAGTCATTGAATCAAATAGATTTACTAACTTCTGTAACGACTCATTGCTCTGGCAGATGTCATTCCCTGTCGTGTGCTATGAACAACCATTATTAACAAACCAAATGTTATTAATAGTCCCTCTTGGTTAATCCTGCAAAACTAACAAGAAACATTAATTTGAAATTGGGACCCAAGCCATGGTAGTCATGGGTTGTCCATCTGTATCAAAATAATAAACTTCACTCCATTCACAATCGAATCTCTCATCGATTTTCGGAGATTGTTCCGACGAGTCAGAAACAGAAACTTTAGATTTTCAAACATACTTCTGTTTATTAAGTTCTTTTTGCTTAAAATGTGAAGTGTTTAAACAATCTTATTTATTTGAAAAATGTTTAGATTGTGAAAGCTCTTGTTGTTCTAAAAGTTTTCTCAATCTTCTGTTTCTTCTCCGTCTTTGAGGTCTAGAAAGCCTAACCTCAGATTTTGAATTACACTTTAGTGTATCACGAGGTTTAACCACATTTGGGTTAACATAAGGCTTACCAAGAGTTCTTACCTTTTCTGGAGTAACATGTCGGTTACTTTTGTCTTTGTGAGGACAATCCATCCGAATGTGACCCACAAGACCACAGTAAAAGCAAGATCTCTTCTCACGATATTCTCTCATATAAGGAATCTTCACATGATAAGATGCACTTGAAGAAGATTCTCCTACATGAACTTCTTTTGGCTTTATTTTCTCTGGAACTCCAGATTTTGCAACATGTTTTGATTCAGGCTTCATCTTCTCAGGAAATACATACTTCTTCCCTTTATTTTTGTAAGGACAGTTCACCACAATGTGTCCCATCTCATTATAATGAAAGCATGTACGCGTGTCTTTATAATCTCTGACATATGAAACTCTCCTTGAGTTTGAAAAACTTTCAAATGTTTAATTTCTAGATGAATTAGAATCAACCTTTGGTTCCTCAACTTTAATTTCTTTCGGTATCCCCTCTACCTTAGCTTCGTCAAAATATTCATCACCACTCTCATCAGAATACAACATATCTTCACCTGTGACTGGATTCACCTTCAGCACAGTCTTAGGATCTAAATCCTCATCTTTTGTAATCTCAGGTGTAACAGAATAATTTTCGTTGAATGGTGGAGGAACATAACCAATACCACTAGTTCCCTTCCCCTCTTTAGTATTATCATTATAATATCCTAATAAGAATGATGAATTTCCAAAGCTTTCTAACTTTCTATGCAATCTGATCACCTCTGCTTTAGATTCAGCTAGTTCCTTATCTTTCTCAGCAAGATCATTATTTCTTTTCTCAATTTCTGCAAAGGACATATCCAGGTGATATGCCTCCTCTTTGATCTTCAAAGTCAGAGAACTTATATCCCTTTTCAGTGATTCTATCATTTCAACACACACATTCTCATTATCTTTTAATTTCTGATTTACCATTTGCATTGATTTCATATCACAAATGAGGTTTACGTCCATAACCCTCATCATTTTATCCTTCACTGAACTACAGTTAGAACAAAACGTTTCAGAGTTAGAAACTACCTCATATTTTACTTCTGAACAAGATGCACCAGGAGCCATGAATACGTCATCATCAACTTCACCCTTTTGAGCAACAATGACAGGCTCTGTATCAATTTCTGATTCACTCAGATCATCTTCAACTGTCTGAAAGCTTTCTTCAGTCATCACATCAGTCTCAGTAGATTGAGTACTTTCACCAGAACGAATACTCTCACTATCAGTTAAATCTGCAGAAGAATCACTTTGATAATCACCCTGCTTCTCCAATACATCTTTAATCAATACCACAAACGCTTGAGTAGTAGCTTCACCCTTTTTCTTCAAAGCTTCACATAGATCTCTTGAAGTTGGACACTTCCCGAGATTATGAATGATTTCTTTTGGTAAAAACATCGTTAAAGTTTCATGCGTCTTCATCTCTCGATCAAACATCTGCTTTTCTACTTTAGTAATAGCTGACACTGGTTTAGGAACATTATAATATCACATGAACTCATAAGTAGGATGCACATATCCTTTAAATATGAGTGTCCAAAAGTTTTCATCAGTGTCTGATACGAACTGTTCGAACCGGACTTTCCAGCTACGGTAATCTGATATGCACAAAAGCCTTGGTGGCATAGTTTCAATCTCATTATCATCACAAGAAATTGACATTTTGAAATTTTTTCAAAAATATCCGGAAAAATTTCCCGCCAAAATATATATATTTTTTTAAGAACACTAGCGAACTAGATAAGTTCGTCTGAAATTAGTTTGTCTAGCGAACTTAGTAAGTTCGCCTGAACTTCACTAAGCGAACAAGACCACAAGCGAACTTGATAAGTTCGCCTGATTCAGTTCGTCTCTAACAGAATGATTAAGTTCACCTGGTTCAGCTCTTCAACCGAAACACGAACCAAAAATTCTGAAAATCATCATATCTCCCCGATTTGATGGGATTTGATGAAATTGAACCGTATGATTGAGTATAATATGATATAGAACACTTCTAATGGATCAAATTCATCAAATTAATCCAAAATCATTCCAAAATTGTCAAAATTTCTCCATTTTTGCCAAGAACACAAACAAGATAAAAAATTCTTCAAAATCTCTTCAAATTCAGTGATTTTTGATGTTGATTGTACACGAAAACACCACGAATATTCTGCTAATCAAGAGCAAAAGCTATGATACCACTTTGTTGGTCCCGATTCGGTGCGTGACGGATCTCTAGACTCGCGGTACGACACAGTGATAACGTGCGGAATCCATGATCAACGTGCAACGTGTAACTCAATCAACAACACGGTGTAAATAATCCTCTTTGTATTTACACTACAAATCTTAGTTTACAAGATCTCTCAGTTTCTATTCTACACTGATCAACTCTGATTCACACCCATCTAAGACTTGTAAACATCTATTTATAGGAAAACACAAACCCACACAGCACTATAGGCGAACTTAGCAAGTTCGCTCCTAAAGATGCTTAGGCGAACTTAACAAGTTCGCCTCTCTATGAACTTAAACAATATTGTTATCAACAGTTACAAAAACATGCCCTAACAATCTGTTAGAGCTTCAAATGGGGAACCTTGAATTTCAATGTGTGTGAGCGCGTGACTTAACAAGATCATTTTGAGGGAGAGACAAACAAACATGGACATTTTAAAGTTATTACGTCCCTGATAAACTATTTCACTATCTAGCTATAGTGTTATGTGTTGAACTAGTGTTTCGTGGCTGTAATGCCTAATCAAATCTTTTTTACTTGTATGCAGATGATGTATAGTGGTTCTTATGGTTCCAAGGTACCTCACCAGCCTGAAAATTTGACCAAGTGTAAATTGGTTGCGGCCTTTATGTTTTATCTGTTCTCTTTCTCTTTCTCTTTCTATATCATAAATGTTAAACCCTAATAAAATTTAAATGACCCTTATTACACTAGCTTTTTACTTTTTTACTTTTTGGGTTTCTGTTTTAATAATGGGCATTTGTTTTCTTGTCTTTTGTTCCCTCGTGTTTGCGAATAATATGTAATGCAGTGGTAGCGAGTGCGACTGCAATATTGTTTTTTGTTGGTGTTATTGTGAATTCTAAGGTTTTCTGGGATGGTGATGCAATTACATATCTAGTGTTGGTACTTAACGGCGATATATTAACTCACATATAAATAAGGGTGCGTTCAATACGTGGTTAATTTTAAAAAGCCGGGAGTATAAGCACTTGTATGTAGTGTTGGACTGGATTACACAATTAACTTTTTTATGTGTCATATATTTAAAGAAATATATAAAAGTGTTTATACAGTGTTTGAAATTAGTTCAAGTGAGAAAGTAATCACTTTTTGGCCCCTCCAATATGGATGGTTTTGATCTTATCTCATTATCATGCTTCTTTCACTCCTTGATTAGGGTCTTTATCGTTTTTGTTCCGTTTCATAAGAAAAGGTTAAAAGTATAATTATGTAATATTTTTATTTAAATTATATATAAGCTTACTATGGTCACAAGTATATTCTAAATAGTTAATCAAGTCATAAAAAATATCTTAACGAAAAGCTTAAAAAAGAACCACTTAATCTATATCTATACTATATAATAAATAAAGGTTTTTAATGACACGTGTCGCCATCATATTCATTTTCATCATTTTTTTTTCCCGCATCTCTCTCTTATTAAATGCACATGTATCTTTTAATAATACTATATTTTTTAAAAATACTAATATTTATATTAATTAATCTCTTGACATATTTAATAATAATATATTTTTATTACTTAATATATAATATTATATTTATTTAACACGTGTAATACACGAGGGGTCTAACCTAGTTATATAATAAATAAAGGTTTTATGAACACTTGTCACTCTCCTATGCATCCTTATCATTTTTTTCCCGCCTCTCTCTCCTATTAATTATACAAATTTTCTTTAATTACTTTTTTATAATTTTTTGTTTCACGTCTCTCTTTCATATTGAATAATAATGATTTCTATAATTATTTTTTATAGAACTTTTTTCATTTAAAAAAAATAGGTTTGTTCATAAAATATTTTTAGAAATTAAACATTTCTTTCATTCTTTTTATAAATTTTTTTAAAAAAATAACTATATAACGTTTCTAAAATTTGTATTAAAAAATATATAATATTTTATAAATATGTAAATTTTTATTACTAATCATATAATATTGTATTTATTCAACTCGTGTAATATACGAGGTTCTAACCTAGTGAATGTCTTAGCTACTGGCAGAGTTTCAAGTAAAAATATTACATATCAGCTAGAAAACAAAAGCATAAAAAAGGACCACTATTAGTGATAATGTGTCCTGATATTTTTTTAATAATTATTTTTCAAAGAAAAAGAAACAATAGTCTTTGATGGGCTCCCCCATGAGTCGACGACGGTGAGGGGTGACGATGGAGCATGGGGCCATCAAGGGGTGGGGGAGATGGTTGTTGATGGAAGGTTCAGTGTAGGCTGGTGTTGAGATTGTACGGTTGTACCCTATAGGTCTTTGTACGAATTTAAGAGTAAAGTACACGGATGGTCCCTGCAGTTTACTAAAATTTTGGATTTGGTCCTTAGCTTTTCAAAAGTACATGGGTGGTCTCTGAGGTTTGCACTTTCTAACGCATTTATTCCTCAGCCAACAAATCTAAAGGTTTTAGAAGGTCCAAGTTAGAGCTAAACGCGTTACAAAGTGCAAACCACATGGACCATACATGTACTATTGACAAAGTTTGGGGACTAAATGTGTTACAAACTGCAAACCCCATGGACCATTCGTGTACTTTTTATGGACTAAATCTAAAATTTTGGTAAACCTTAGGAACCATCCGTGTACTTTTAAAAAACTATGGACTAAATCTAAAATTTTGGTAAACCATAAGGACCATTCGTGTACTTTACTCCGAATTTAAATTGAATAGAGAATTTTATGCTAAAGTATTTTTTAATTAGCAAATTAGTTTTCTTGAAATCATATTAGTTTTTTTAAGTAAATTATATTTTACATGGTATTTCCCAGTTTACGTTCTTAAACTAAGATAATTACAGACATTTTGTCATTTATGTTTAGAAAAGTTTGTACGTTTTGTCTTTTCCACTAACGCCTGTTAATTTTTTCTGCTAACTCTAGTCGTTTGTAAAGCATATTAGGGTATTTTGATCTTTTTACCCAAAAGGACTATTTCTGTAATTTACTAAATAAAAAGGATTATTACGTAATTACCTAAAAATAATTAAAAAAAAAACCTTGTCTACCCTCTCTATGCCATCTCCTGTCAGAGATTACCACGGTCTGCGTGACCACCACAATCGTCTCCTTGTTTTCTCAGTCTACACACACCACCATGGCTAATCATTCAAGTAATGACGACCGGTTTGGACGGTTTCACGATTTTAACCTAAAAACGTTCAACACCCATAAAACCTAAAAACAAAAATTAGATTCAACCTAAATACTCCAATTTCAATCAATTAAGAACACAAAAATTGGACGGATTTGAAACCTAAATATACAGAAGCATTAATCCATAAAAAACTCATTTTTGCAACAAACAAGATTCAATCAAGCTAAAATAAGAAAATAACAAAAAATATTTAAATAAAACACAAGGTCCAACTAAGACTCGTAATGTCTTGCTTGAGTACCAAAATCCCAACCAACTCAAGTTTAAATCAATTACAAACCAAGCCTAGTATGGCATCAAAGATTTGTATGAAAACACATAACCTTGAATAAATGTTTTACAAAATTTCTTGATTGAGACACTCACATAGTTTAAAGCTTTAGTAATAAGAAATCATTAACTCACGTCCACAAAGGATGATCATAGTAAAAATTAACCAAGAAACATAAACACACCACACATTAAATTAGACCAACGTTTATCAAAACTCACGTGATACAAGAGAGCTAGTCAAGAATGGTCATACAAATGATTACACTAACATTTAGCGATATAATCATGGAAGGATCCAAGGATCAAACCAAAACCAAAGTGAAGTGAGTATAAATTTCCTCGAGATACTTGAATACGAAGAACTAGGATTCTACACTACTTGGAACACTTCTATTTATATAAAATGGGGTTGAGGGAGTAGAGTTTTACCCATGTAAGTTCACACAAACGAATAAGGCTTGAGCCTCTATTTATAGGCTGAAAAAGGGGGGATGCACGCCCGTGCCTATGGGTGCACGGTCGTGCCTTCGTATAAAAGGACAAAGGTACTCCGAACTAATCTTCAACTTTCCTAGTGATTGTTGGAAGTACATGTCAGACCTAGGGATGATCGTTCCTCAGGGAGCACGGTCGTGCCTCAGGGAAGGTTGACTTTCTTTGACTTCCTGGCTTATTCCATCTTGATTCAAGGAAGGTATGATCGTGCTTGGCTGCTGGTATCCAAAAGTCTCAATTTTGGTGGGTTTTTCCTTCTTTTATGATGTGGATGATTAATTACAAATTCAAATAGATAGCAATTAAGTATCGTTTCCTATGAATATGACTTAAAACCATTCAATTATAGGTATGATTATGCATGAAAAACGTGTGACACGGTTATGGCCCTGGCCAATACAATCGTATTGTCCCTCTGCAGGATATAAAATGTTGTGAATTGTGCTTCTTGACCTCATTTTACCCATTATCATATCTCTCTCCATAAAAATGATCTTCAAGTCGGGTTTGCTAGTGGTACTTTTGTGGTCTCCGACAATCCACCTACTTGTGCTCAAATCTGAGAAGATCAAGACTTGTGTTTGCTAGTGGTACTCTTGTGGTCTCCGAAACCAAAAACCAAATATGTTCAGTGTATGCAATAAGGTGGAATACTGTCATCTCTTGTAGGTCCCGGGAGCCTCGTCGCGCAACGGAAATAACACGATCTGTTCTGTGATTTGTGTGGGAACCAAGAAACGAGACAGAGAAACACGAACATAGACAAAAGATAATGAAACGAAACGTAATCCATAACAAAGAAGTCATCCCGTATTACAGACTACATACCGAAGGAACACACATCTCTTATCTAAGCTCACGGTCCAGGGGTCGGGAGAGCTCTTCCCGACCCGGACACCTCTCAACCTGTTCCAGAGTTCCACCTACAAATGAAGACAAGTCTTCTATTTATAGGGGCAGGAACACTTCCTGCGTACTTGACAAGTACGCAAGTCAAAAGCCTTGCGTACTTGACAAGTACGCAAGGCAAAAGCCTTGCGTACTTACTAAGTACGCATGGTTTGGTCATGCGTACTTGACAAGTACGCAAGTCAAAAGCCTTGCGTACTTACTAAATACGCAGGACCAAACTGGTGTGCGGGCTAAGTACTCAGGAACACCCTCCTACGTACTAGCCACGTACACCGATACATAGAATTTAATCCATAGTTACAAAACATGCTTCTACAAACTCCCTCTTAACTATAGCATCAAATTCTATCTATCACTAACACTGATAATCATCAGTTTACAAAGAATGTCCTAACAGACTCCCTTTAAACTAATGACATCACGTGTCTTCTGGCGAGACTTGATCTTCTGGCATTCCACTTGAGATCTTCAAATCTTCAAACTTCAGTCTTCAGTTGCCGAGTGATGACAAACCTGTCACACCCCCAAATTTCCACTAACGGAGTTTTACCGTTTTGGGAGGTGACCAACCAGGATCTCAGACATCAGTTACTTCAAACGACACTATATGGGACTTGAAATGTAATATCATAAAAGATCAAGGTTCAGAGTGTATATGCGAAAGCGTTAAACAAAAGTAAATGCGCAAAACAACGCGCCCAAGTTCAATTACAAACAAAACATAAATATTATTCGATAGATAATTATTTCAATTGAAGTCCAAGACACATGCATGACTTAACGTGATCCTGAGTGCCAACCTGAGAAAACATGTAAGAAAACGAGTCAACACTAGGTTGGTGAGTTCACAGGTTTCAATCATTTAAAGTAAAGCGTTTGCGGATTATGTACATTCAATATGCATATCAATAGGTTGCATGCCTATATTCATGTTTTGCTAAAGCGCTCGCAACCGAAACTGACAGTGTGTTTGTTTGTTTGCCTCCAGTCAGGTCTATCAACTCTGACTAATGTGTTAAGGTCAATATAACACCCGTTCGACCTCCAATCGAGTTAGCGCGATTAACACGGGTGGGGTTTGTCAAACCCAGTAGTACTACCAAAATTACCTCGTTCATACCATATTAACGGTCCGATGTGTGTGAGGGCTTTTCATGATAGTGTGTTACGCTTAGCCTCAACAGTGATATCATATGAATTTCAATAAACCAAAAAGTTGTGACATGTTTTCTCCCCCAAATAAAAACAGTAAAAAGGGGCCGTGAAACTCACCTGCGTTGCGTAGGAGGTAGTATCGCACAAGTATGAGATTTAGAATCTCAAGTGTTAGTCTGCACGGATTATGTATGCCCTATAATTATAACACATAAGTTAGGGACATATGGGATTTGTGACGACGACACGGAATTTAGAACATCTTAACGCTTTCTAAGGGTTTAAGAGTAGACGAACGTGTCCAACGTCGACAATGAATACTAATAGGATAATTATTTTCTTTAGATTGAGTCGCTTACGAAGGTTAGGAAATAATATAATAATATATTATTTTAAATACGAATGATTTAGACAATTTATTCTCGGAGTGGAAAATAATAATTTATATTATTTTTAAATCGGATAAAGGACGTAGGTAAATAATATACTTTTATATTATTTAGTTTAAAACAATAGTCACGAACGGTCACGAACGGACTAAAAACAATATAACGATTATAATAGTTCAAAATATTTAATACGGGTTCAAAATAATATAATAATATTATTTTTCACGGGATTGCGGGTTGGAAATGCGAAGAGTTTATTATTTTAAAAATGGTAAAAATAATATAATTTTTCATTAAATTCAAACCCGAGCCCACGGGTTAAATCCCGGGCTAGAACGCGTTTAAACGGGTTTATATTAATATAGGTTTAATATATATATATATATTTTTATTTAATAAAAATCGTCCCAAAAAAATTAGTGTGGGAGCCCAGTCTCGAACCCGGGTCCCTCCCACACTCGCTCAAAGCTTTAACCATCATAGCCCACTAGGGTATCGCGAAGATATCCGATCAGATTAGTTTTAACATCCAGATTCAAGTGTTTTCCCTCCCTATAACACCCGCGATCGAATCCGGCCGATATCCATCAATTTGGATGATGGATCGAGCCAAACAGATACAAGAATTGTTGCTCAGTGAAATACGAACTTGAGCCTACAATCCAATTCGAAAACGAGCATGATTAGGTTGTCGAATTATCGAGTTTTGTACCGAAAAAGTGATTAGAATACTTTGAATCGATTTGAAAGATTTTGATATAGAAATCGATTAAAACCATAGGGCTTTTGATAATCGGGGTATTTCGAAACTGATCATGCAATTTAATTTCGTTTCTTTTCAATCTAAGATCGAAAACCCCAAACTCGGAAATACAAGAACCCTAATTTCTGGATTTATACGAATTCGATAATAAAACGACAACTTAACAGAGGGCTTTCAATGATTATATGATTACGAAGCTAATTATGTAATTTAATTTGATTTAAAAACGGTTTAGGATTGAATTCGACAAATAGGGTTCATATGAACCCTAATTACAGGTTGCAGAGATTTCGATATTAGAATTTGAAATTAGCAAAGGGCTTTTAATAAAAACAATGTTGCGAATCTTTCTGTATAGGTTAATTTCATTTTCATTGAGTCTAGATTAGGGTTCGACTACTTCAGTCAAGTGATGAACCCTAGAATCCAGAATTCGGTCGAATCGATGATGTAAGCCCGAATTAACATGGGGCTTAGCTTTACAGGATAAAAATGAAGCAATTGAGTTAAAGATTTACCAGAATGCGTATAAAATCGATGGAGTTTGAGTAGGTGCAGGTGTCGGCTGCACAGGCTTCTTTCCGGCGAGTTCTGAGGATTATCCGACCAATGCAGGTGATTCAGACTCTTCAGGAGGATTCGGCAGAAGATGAGGATGCTTCAATTCGCGAAAGAAATGTCGGATTACCTTGAATTTGATGGATTCAGGTTTAACACGACGGTTATAGCTTCAACTTAATTATCCAAGTTAATTCGATTAGTTATTAGTGTTAATTGGGTTTAAGGACAATCATAACTGTCGTTAATCGTGCATAGGCAGTTTCGACTTCAATTGATTCGATCAGAAACGGTCGATTTTGCTGAATTCGCGAGGGTTGACTTTCCAAAGTCAACAAATTGACATTCCAGGAATTGCAGAATCAGTCCCTGAGGTTTTCAATAGAATGGAAGTTTGTAAATTGGCAGAATAAGTCCCTTAGGTTTAAATGAGGTTAAAATCAAAGTTAATTTTGACTTTTAAAGTCAAGGGATTGGATTTTGACTTTCCAAAAGTCAACAGAATAGTTTGGACTTTTGACATGACTAGTCCCTGAAGATTAAGTTTGAGATATTGACAGAAACAGTCCCTGAAGTTTGAATAAAGTTAATTTCAGTTAACTTTAACTGGATCTAGATAACGGGATTAACTGGAAAAGTCCGGATTGTCACAAAACCCGACTCCCTCATACCTGCAGCTTTCATTGTAGACCAAACCAAGTGCTTCAATAGGAACCAACTAACCCAACACAACTCATTGTAGTTCATCCTCTCAGCAGTAGCAACCTCCACCCTGACTTAGACTTCTGAGTCTTACAATGTCTTCCTAAACAGGTAACAATAGTAGACTAAGACAGCTCCAAATCAGCTGGTATATGATAGAGAGTTTGAGTTTCCAATAACCTGCATCAAACTAATTATCTCCCATAGGAATTCCAGTAAGATAAACTTAAGTCTTCAACCAGATGTATCCAACTCTATCCTGTATCTTCACGAGTCAACCAAATTCCCGAAGACGTTCATTTCCAATATCCCCTTTTAGGTTAAGCTCCATCTGACTAGACCAGAAACAAGGGTATGTTTCTTATCCCATCGACCAATGATAAAAGGTTCCATCTTCAACTAATAATCCAACGAATATCCAGCTTCATCTTGAAGACACATGATAGAATCAAACACGATAAATATAGTTTACACAAGAAATCACGGTTGAGATCCATTTACGTCAAAGAGGTATATATATAGGAAGTACCAACGGCTTTTCCACCACCTCTTTAATGTCTCATGAATACTAGATTTTATCCCCCTCATTTCTCTGTAAACTATGACCAGCTTCATCACCACTTCACTCAAATCCTCAAAAAGCACAACTAGCCAACTCCAGGATTTTATTCTTTTATTCCTTTGCAAAGATCCAAAACAGCAAATCCTTGGATTCAAGTTGTTCCAGTATTCATCCCCTATTAAAGAAGTATCCGGGGATACTCGTAGCCTACATATTCAGGTTTGAATACCTAAACAAGATGATTCTTTTTCCGAAAGACCCAAAGCAGCCACATCTTCACAAATAGACGAGACCTTTAGCCGATGACGACCCAAATGCTCCCATTAGTTCAACATTCATACCCTATTAAATAAGTATCCCGGATACTCGTAGCCTACATTTTCAGGTATGGACCCTTAAACAATGTATGACAAGTGGTATCATCCAACAAAAATCTCGTCCGTGTTTCGCGAAGCCACATCATATACAAATTCTGGTCCGGAAAAACCAAAATTACTATCTTCTCAAAAATGGGCCGAAACACGCGTACAAATGATCCCTAAAAAATTTGGACAAGGAAGGTTTTCTCGCCAAAAAACTCTTCTTTTTTTTTTTTCCGAATCCCAGAGGCTAGTCCATGCGTACTTAGTAAATACGCATATGTAGGGTGTTCCTGCGTATTTAGTAAGTTCGCAAAGCCAAGTACTCATGCGTACTTGCTAACTGCGCAGAGAAATGCTCTTGCGTACTTAGCTAAGTACGCAGGTCACTTCTCATGCGTACTTACTAAGTACGCAGGGCTAACCCATGCGTACTTAGCAAATACGCAGAAAAGGTGATTCTGCGTACTTGTTCAGTACAGCAGTGTTCTTGACGGATCTTGAGGAGAATGCTAGAAAAGTGACGGATCTGAGAAATTAATGCTTCCAAAAGCTTCGAAAACATCATCTAACAAACCCTTAGCCTTCCAAACACCAAATGAAGTGATAACAAACTCGATTTTAAGGATTTTAGGTTACGAACTCGTTTTGCTCAAAACCCTAAAAAATCGAAACTGGAACACAAATCAACGAACACCGAGGCTCTGATACCACTTGTAGGTCCCGGGAGCCTCGTCGCGCAGCGAAAATAACACGTTCTGTTCTGTGATTTGTGTGGGAACCAAGAAACGAGACAGAGAAACACGAACATAGACAAAAGATAATGAAACGAAACGTAATCCATAACAAAGAAGTCATCCCGTATTACAGACTACATACCGAAGGAACACACATCTCTTATCTAAGCTCACGGTCCAGGGGTCGGGAGAGCTCTTCCCGACCCGGACACCTCTCAACCTGTTCCAGAGTTCCACCTACAAATGAAGACAAGTCTTCTATTTATAGGGGCAGGAACACTTCCTGCGTACTTGACAAGTACGTAAGGCAAAAGCCTTGCGTACTTACTAAGTACGCATGGTTTGGTCATGCGTACTTGACAAGTACGCAAGTCAAAAGCCTTGCGTATACGCAGGACCAAACTGGTGTGCGGGCTAAGTACTCAGGAACACCCTCCTACGTACTAGCCACGTACACCGATACATAGAATTTAATCTATAGTTACAAAACATGCTTCTACATCTCTCGTAAGGTAAGCATCTTCTACCTTAAATTTTGATTTTTAGCCTTAAGATCCGAGTTTTAGGGATTTACCGCCCAAGAGCACCTTAATACGATCGTATTTGGCTTCAATCAAAGTCTTATAGTCAGAGAAACGATACAGACGTATTGTGTAAGACCATTACAAGCCTAATACGATCCTATTGTGCAATACGACCATATTGTGCAGAAAGCAGCGACAATACGACCATATTGTGTATCTGTAAAAAACCTGTATTTGAAGCTTAAACTAGTTTAAAAGGGGTTTGGATAAGTTAGATACCATGAACCCAAACTAAAACCTCTAGGAAAAAATGATTAAACTTATAGTGGAAGTTTTAATCTTGAATTTAGTACTTCGTAACGATTGTGGAAGCAAATGAAGTCTTAAACTATGCATACTAACTAGTTAAGCCTTGAGGTGAGTCTCTATGACTTTTACTTACCCCTTTTAAATTTATTTGGGCTGGAATACACGCAGGTCAACGTTGTTGGGAATCATGGTACCAGTTTAACTTTTAAAACATCAATTATTTAAAACCTTTTTAAATAAATAAATCAGATATATTTTAGCGAAAGCGATTTATTAATACCATTACCGGATCAGATCTGGATTCCTTTCGGTGATCCGATTACACGTGCATAAACAATATTAAATAACCAATCATAGGGTGTTTAGATTTATACCTTTGACGATAACAATATCTGTAACACCTTAGTTCAACGAACGTCATGATAGATGACACGTACACGAAATCCTGTAGCAAAACGTCACACGGTTGTAAAACGGGAGGCCGATCTACACGGCGGAGGAGACAGCGATTTACGTTGGTGGTGGCCAGCTACAGGGCGGTGCACGGTGGTGGTGTGGTGGCGTCGGCCGGACCAAGGGAGAGAGGGAGGGGGGGCTATTTTAGGGTAAATAGGATTAGGGTTTTAATTTGATTATAATGTTATATTTATAACCATTATAATTACACACTGGTACCTCTGGTATTAACACTTAATACCCCAGTAATAATTAACCTTTAATTATTAAATCTTTGTAATTACTAATTACATATAATTAGTAAAAACATAATCCTTAAATGTTTAACTAATTAAACATTCATTCCCCGCAAATAATTAATTAATCAGATAATTAATTATCCCAATCTCCGACAAATATTTCTCTAAATATTTACTCACCATTTATTGTTTCCGTCTTTCGTGAATAATATTTAACAATTAAATATTATATATATTTTGTTCGTTGTCCAATGTGTAACTCTTTGGATCGTACCTTAATAGTAACGTTGACTTAGTTGACGATCGGACATCATATATCCAACAATCTCCCACTTGGTCGATTCTTCAATTAATCGGTTCAACGTAGATAGTGTTGGACGCCTAGCTGTATCTCACTGCCCCTAGCAAGGTATGACGTATTTACAATCGTCAAACTTTTTCCTTTTGTACAAGTAACCATTACTTTACAAAGTATAACAGTCCTAGTAAGCATTTGCATCCTTTCTGTTTAGGGCATTCATTGAACATGAGACATGGATATCATTCTCTTCTCATATGTGGTTCAACCATTCTCGTTCTTGTTCTCGTTCTCCAATTCAAAGTGGTCTAAACAAATTATACTTTTAGTTTGAGCACGACCATGCGTTTTACACCAGCTTGAATCAACGAGGGCGCCATAATGTCCAGCTTCTAATTAAAGAAGAATAGATTTCCTTTGGCCACGTACAACTCCCATTGAACTTCAGATTACTCCTGATAATACCCTTATTACTGCCTGTTAAGGTACAACGTTAGATAAGATCAAAGAACAACCTTTGGTCAGGAAGAGTTCTAGTAAGTGCCTCGGGTCGAGGATAGACATATCTTACTTTATTCAAAATATCTCAAGATATCAATCCATGACGATAGTTTTGAAACGAGTTACATCCAATAATTATTCTCTAACAATTATCTGTGAATATGGTCACCAACTTCTTGGTCTTTCATTCATATTGAATCAACCATCCAATTCACAATAGTCTTACGTTCAGATTGATTCCCATTAATCTGATCGACTACGGACATTTAGAATAATCTACATATTCAAGGATTTCTAAAACGTATAAACTGTCGAACACAGTAACATCTAATTATAATGCATTTAACCATTAAATCATTCATAAAACACCAATGTCACTAAATAGTTCGAAAACACCAAATATTAAATATAGATCAAATCCACTGTTTAGCAAATCTACGGCCTATCTTGTCAGCATGCTCCTCATGTTTAGAATCAGGCATAGGCTTAGTGAACGGGTCCGCTAGATTTTGATCTGTGTAAACTTTGTTTAACACGATGTCTCCCCGTTCTATTATATCTCGTATATAATGAAATCTTCTGAGTATGTGCTTCGTGCTGTGGTGTGACCTTGGTTCTTTAGCTTGAGCAATAGCACAAGTATTGTCACACAATATCTCGATTGGTTTCTGAATGCTAGGCATTACTCCGAGATTAGCAATGAACTTCTTCATCCAAGCAGCCTCCTTTGCAGCTTCCGAAGCCGCGATATATTCTGACACGGTGGTGGATTGTGCAACAACACTTTGCTTAATACTTTTCCAAGTAATCGCACCACCATTCAGAACAAAAACAAATCTTGTTTGTGATCGAGAATCATCTCGATCTGTTTGGAAGATAGCATCAATGTAACATTTAACAGCTAGTTCTTCTTCTTCCAGTCCCCCGTATATCAAGAACATATCCTTAGTCCTTCTCAAATACTTAAGAATGTTCTTCACAACTATCTAGTGACTCTCACCAGGATTCTATTGATATCTGCTTGTCATGCTTAAAGCGTACGATACGTCAGGTCTAGTACATAGCATGGCATACATGATCGAACCAATCGTAGAAGCATATGGAACCCTTTCCATTTTCTTCTTGTCCTCGTCAGACTGAGGGCACTATTTGTTATTCAGTATGGTTCCATGTGCCATAGGCAAAGATCCTCTCTTAGAGTCTTGCATGAAAAAGCGTCGAATGACCTTATCAATATATGTACTTTGACTTAATCCTATAAGCCGCTTTGATCTATCCATATAGATCTTTATTCCCAGAATATAAGCAGCTTCACCAAGATCTTTCATCGCGAAACATTTTCCTAACCAAGACTTTACATCTTTTAGCATTGGAATATCGTTTCCAATGAGTAGTATGTCATCTACATATAGAATCAGAAAAGTCATATGACTCCCACTTGCCTTTTTGTAAACACATGGTTCATCTTCGTTCTTGACAAAAACCAAACTCTTTGATTTTCTGGTCAAAGCGAAGATTCCAGCTTCTGGATGCCTGCTTTAATCCATAAATGGATTTGTTCAACTTGCATACCTTATTAGGATTCTCTAGATCTTCAAAACCTTCCAATTGAACCATATAGACATCTTCAGTAAGACATCCGTTTAGGAACGCTGTTTTGACATCCATTGGTCATATCTCGTAGTTATAATACGCGGCAATGGCAATCAAGATCCTAATAGACTTAAACATGGCTACAGACGAGAAAGTTTCATCATAATCAATTCCTTGAGTCTGAGTAAAACCTTTCGCTACTAGTCTTGCTTTGAAGGTTTGCACATTCCCATCCATGTCGATTTTCTTCTTGAAAAACCACTTACTTCCTACTGTCCGACTCTCGGGAGGAAGATCAACCAAGTCCCATACATGGTTGTCGTGCATGGATTGGATTTCAACACCCATGGCTTCAAGAAACTTCTTAGATTCTGAATCTAAGATTGCAGATTTGTAACTAGTGGGCTCTGCCTGATCAATTATCAGGACATTGTCAATCTGGTGAATCCCGATATACCGATCGAATTCATGACGATCTCTAGTACTTCTGCGAACAGTTTGTGTTATAGATGAATCTTGAACATTTCTAGATTCAGTTTCAGCAGTCTCATGCTGAATGTCAGGTTCAGATTGTGGTTCTTGGATCTCATCCATATCCACACGGTTGTCTCCAATCCCTCTCGCAAGTAGTTCTTTCTCCAAGAAAGTAGCTCTATGTTTAATGAAAACACGATTTTCAGCAGGATTGTAGAAGTAGTAACCGATTATTTTAGGGTATCCGACGAAAACAACTTTATCGCCACGGGGATTTAGTTTATCCGTAGATTCACTTGTAACATATGCGTTACATCCCCAAACCCTAAGGTAGGACACTTTGGGTTTTTCCCCATGCCAAATCTCATAAGGCGACTTGTCCACCTTCTTAGTATGAACTAGATTTATGATTCTTGTGGCAGTCTCAAGAGCAAAACTCCAGAAGGAGTATGGGAGGTTTGTACGACACATCATAGACCGAACCATAATTAATAGTGTTCGATTTCTCCTTTCGGATACACCGTTAAGTTGAGGTGTTCCTGGTGGAGTCAGCTGAGAAATGATCCCACATTCCTTTAGATGTTCGTCAAACTCTTGACTAAGATATTCACCACCTCGATCAGATCGAAACATCTTAATCGTCTTACCAAGTTGATATTGTACTTCGTTCCGGTATTGTTTGAACATTTCAAACATTTCATGTTTATGTTTCATAAGATAAACATAACCATATCTACTGAAATCATCAGTAAATGTCATGAAGTATCTCTCTCCACTTCTGGTCATTGTTCTGAATGGACCACATACATCAGTATGTACAAGTCCCAACAGATCCTTAGCACTTTGACCGATACCGGAAAAAGGAGCTTTGGTTAGCTTTCCACTAAGACATGATTCGCAAATATCAAATGACTCTTGACCTGTAGAATTCAGAATTCCGGTTGTCTGGAGTTTCTTAATGCGATTCTTGTTTATGTGTCCAAGCCTACAATGCCATAGATACCTATCATTGAAATCATATTTCGTACGTTTGGAGGAGATATTAAGTATGGTGTTATTATCATGGACTTCTATCTCATAGATTACATTGTGAGGCTTTGCAGAAAAATAGAACAAACCATTCAAATATGCAAAAATGAAATCATTGTCAAAAACATAAATAAATCATTGTTCTCGCAAAGCAGAAACTGAAACAATATTCCTAGTCAAATTAGGAATAAAATAAACATTTTTCAAAACAAGCTCTAATCCAGAAGGAAGTAAAAGAGTATATTATCCTACAGCTTTCACGGCAACCTTTTGTCCATTTCCCACATGGAACTCCAGGTCACTTTGCTTCAGTCTCTTAACCTTCCTTAGTCCCTGCAAATCATTACAAATGTGATAACCACATCCAGTGTCAAACACCCAAGATTGTTAGACAAAGAGAAGATCTCGATAACAAACATACCTGAGGAATGTCCTCGAGCGGACTTCTTCTTCTTCATCTCGGCCAGATACTTTGGGCAATTCCTCTTCCAGTGTCTGGTTTCATCACAATGAAAACACTTAACATTCTTTAGAGGTTTCTTGGCAACAACTTTGCCTTTGCCCTTGCTCTTGGAGCTTTTCCTGCCTTTTCCTTTGGCTTCAGATTTCCTGACTCGACCTTCTTTGATCATTAGCACTGTAACATTTATGAAATTCCATTATTTCACTTTGATCATCCTTGTATTACAATGATAAAATTTCCATTTTCTTTTCTTTTCGATCTTGTACTCGCTCAACACATCAACAAGTGCATACGTATATACACGTATTCATATAAATTAAACACATGGATATACATATACATAAAATGTAAATAAATTGACTTTTAAAAGTCAGAATCAAACTCAATTTCAAAAGAAAGTGACCTGTTTGACTTTCAAAAGTCAAAAAAGGCCAAATCCTTCAATTCAAACCATGATTCGAATCCAATTGAGTTCAGTGGACTTCCATCTCGAGTACCAATATCAACATGCCCAACCCAAGTCTATACACGAGCTAATTCGATTGATTTTACGAAAAATTTCGAAATCAAACGGGTTTGACTTTGGATAGTCAAACCGTGTCAAATTTTCCACCAAATTCATGAAAATTTCGCGTATACATCCCACAAATTACTCGTGAATAAACCCATTAGGAATCTAGACTAGTAATCGGACTCGATTCATTCTCAAATCAACAAATTTTGCGCAAAAAGCGCCGATCGCGACTATTTCTACATTTGAAATCAAAACGGAGATTTCAAGTAAAATTAACCTAATTAAAACAACCTACTACGATCGCATACCTTCACACAAACTCCTTCAACCCTTTTTCGATCCGCAAAACACCTCTGGAATCCTGTCAAGTCTCAAGAACACCGAAGAAGAAGTCGCGCATTCGTGCCCACATCAATCGAGTAAGTCCATACATCCTTCTAATCGCCTTCAAATTCTCGTCAAAACCCCCTTATCAATTTGAAATTTCATGCTCTATCGAACAAAAATCGGGGTTAGGGTTCTAAGGGGTTTGATGAACTGGAAACCTCAATTTATGTTATTATGTTCAGGATAATACCAGCGAAGCCCTCGGTCCGACTGGCAAATACCTCGTGCCATCGAACCGAGAGGCGTGGGTTCGAAACCCACAACCCACGGTTTTTGCGCATATACTAAAAATCAAACCCAGCTCCATTCACAACAAGGATTATTAAGTCCCGAACCTAACTGGCATCACAGATTAGTTCCCTGGTCTAGTGGTAACAAGAGATGCTCCCATAGAACCCACCCGGGTTTGAACCGGGTGGAGTTATTTTATTTTAAAAACCATTTTAAAAGCTTCAAAAATTCTATAAAAATTATTTTATTAAACCTCACAATATTTATAACAAAATAAAACCAGAGTTGTTAATTTTCAACATTTATTCATTTTATTAAGAATTTTAATGCTCAATTGTGTATGAAATATTTAAAACAAAAATTTATATACTTGACAAATTAAAGGAAATTAATCTTTAAATAAAAATAATTGTTTTAGAAAATTTATAAAATTTTGATTCATTTAAGGTAAACAAACACTTACTTTTAAAATTATAAATAAATAATTAAAGTTATTTATTTAATCTACATTTAGTTAAACATAATGGCAACACTATTTTTACTAAATTTATTTTAACATACCCATTTCGAATGACAAATAAACAAATAAATTAGTTATTATTTACACTAAATAAATAAATAATAATCGTTTAAGTCATTTAGTTATTCAAACTCAAACTTTAACTTCCATTACTTTAACTATCCATTACAAACTTCCGTTTTATAAAACAAAAGTACAAATACAAAAAAAACCTACACATTCCTCTTCAAATTACAACTCAACCCATTCATACACACATCCAATCCAATTCTAGACTTAGACATAGACTTTCGTACACGTTATTAACATCATATACTTATACACTAGGTTAACGTTATGAGATTACAAGGATCACACTACTACCCATCTCATTGTGTTAGATACACCTTCGATTCAAGGTGAGTTTTACATAGCCCCTTTTTCACTGTTTTTACATTTTGGGGTGAAACATGATCACAACTTACAATGATTTACATAAACTACACAATACAAATCCACTTTACAATTTGTGTGCAATTTGAGCTTTATGTTTGAGTGCTAGGTGTGTTAACTACTTATTTGCAATTACATGTACAATCATTAACTAATCAAGCCGATGGTTAACAATGATAGATCTATTGAGTCTGACAAACCCACCCAGATTGGGGTGATTGTTACCGACAACACAATTTTTGCATGCTAGTTACAATTGTACTACCTGGTTACACAATAGTGACTCCCCATAAATGCCTTGTTAATCATGACTTGTATGGATTTGTTTACACACAACACTTTGATACTATTTAGAGTCAAAACCTATGTATGCTCACCAACTTTTTAGTTGACCTCGTTTTCATCATGTTTCAGGTACAAATGTTTGAGTTGAACAAGCTTGCTACACTTAGGATGTGGACCTAGATATTTAAAAGAAAATGTTATGTATTTTTAATTTTTCATGTACATGTCGAATCTTATCGAAATGAAATGTGATGATTAAACATACTACAATCTAGTCAACCATGTGCTCATGAACAGTCTACATGTCCAGCCCTGACGTTTTCGCCGTCGGTTGGGGTGTGACAAGCACTCAACCAGACTTAGCAGGAGTTGGTATATTCATCTCGGCAGTCGTTAGCATCATATGCAACTCCGGGATGGTCTTGTCCCAAGCATTCATATTGTAATTCAGGGTGAACTGATCATATGAATTTGGCACTGAATTGAGAATTATATCCCCGACCAATTCATTACTTAAGGGGGATTCAAGACGTGTTAGGTGATCAATATATCCTTTCATTTTCAGCACATGGGTACTGACAGAAGAACCTTCTTGCATGCGACAGCTTATAAGTGATCTCATCACTTCGAAACGTTCATGACGGGCCTGCTGCTGGAACATTTCCTACAATTGCCTAATCATGTCATATGCAGGCATGTCCACCAGATTCTTCTGAAGTTCTTGTATCATGGACGCCAACATCAAGCAAGAGACCTTGATAGAGTCATCAACATGCTTATCCCAAGTCTTACGGGCTTGGCCCGTAGTAGCAGATGGTTCTTCTGGGATTGGTTCCTCGAGAACATACAGCTTGTTCTCAGCCTTGATAACAATTGTCAAGTTTCGGTACCAGTCCATGAAGTTGGAATTGTCAAGCTTATCCTTCTCAAGGATGGATTTCAAGGAAAATGAGGAATTTGTATTCGATTCATTAGACATCTACAAAATTCAAAAATAAGTTTTAGTATTTTCATGCTTGGATTTCCTAATGAAATTTTTATGACCCAATTGCAAAAATTTATATAATTAGGAATGAGATCCCAGTTCCCCATGTCTCAGTGAATGGTTGAGCATTCTTCATTGGCATAGCTAGACGGGTAGGTAATGATTAACAATTGTATCAACTATACAACTCTCGGTTTGAGAGGCATGACGAGTATTGTCAAGCTTTGGATACGTTTTCCCTCAACTACGCCCACATAAACGACTTAAGTGATATTTGTCCTTCATTTGTAACTGTAGACCCGGCCTAAGTGACTCGGGAATCACGGTTCTATCTTCAACTAAAACCGTAGGACCGGATGCAGGGTAATTCACTAACACCGGGGGTTCGGATAAATTAGTTGAAGTGTTACGATTAAGGATGGCGCAGAAATATCGATTTTATATTGGGATTTCTTTAATGTTTTTTAATATTACGGTTTCGGGTCAAAACATTTTGGTCGACGAGTAGCATGATACAAGTCGCGCAATTATAGTAAACCAATTTTACTAATCAGTTCGTGAAACACTTTCAACACTCGACACGATCCAGTTTTAAATACCCTATTTTTCTAAATTGGTCATTTGTCGCGAACTTATTTTAAACTAATCAACTCTTTAATTAATTTAAAATTGTTTTAAATAAAAACTATTTAAATTTAAAACTTGTTTTCACTTTTAAATAAAACACTTTTATTTAATTACCTTTCCGAGAAAAATAAACAATTTAATTATCCCGTCGTTTTAAATTGTGTCAAAAGTTTTATTAAAAGTTTTGCGGTTTAATTATTATCCTAAATAATTATATCACAACCACAAAAATAAATAAAACGCAGAATCGAGCAACTAGAAAAAATTGTCCGGTTTCGTTCGAGCCATCAAACGAACAACCGGACTGGTCTAAGGGATAACAAAATAATAAATCTGATATCTCCCACTTAGTCCAAGATCTCCATCTTTAAACCTGTCTTTGTCTGCCTTGGTCTTCAAGTCTTCGTCTTTTTATGGTTACAATATTTATTTATAAATACACTAAAAATAAATAAATAAACAAAACCCTAACTATTACATTGGGGTTCCAAATAACCCATAAAAATACAAAGATAACAACCAATCAACAAACAACACAACCACATGTCTCTAGTGCTCGATTCATTCAACACAATCACAAGAAACGAAAAAGGCTCGATCTTTTGTCAAATAAAACAACATATCGATTTAAAAAAAAATATGCCTAAACGCGCGTAAAGGTGGCTCTGATACCACTTTGGGAATCATGGTACCAGTTTTAACTTTTAAAACATCAATTATTTAAAACCTTTTAAAATAAATAAATCAGATATATTTTAGCGGAAGCGATTTATTAATACCATTACCAGATAAGATCTAGATTACTTTCGGTGACCCGATTACACGCGCATAAACAATATTAAAAAACCAACCATAGGGTGTTTAGATTTATACCTTTGATAATAACCAGATCTGTAACACCTTAATTCAACGAACGTCACACTAGATGACACGTACACAAAATCCTGTAGCAAAACGTCACACAGTTGCAAAACAGGAGGCCGATCTACACGGCGGAGGAGACGACGATTCACGTCGGTGGTGGCCGGCTACAGGGCGGCGCACGGGGTGGTGTGGTGGCGTCGGCCGAACCAAGGGAGAGAGGGAGGGGGCGCCGATTTTAGGGTAAATAGGATTAGGGTTTTAGTTTGATTATAATATTATATTTATAACCATTATAATTACACACTGGTACCTCTGGTATTAACACTTAATACCCTACTAATAATTAACCTTTAATTATTAAACCTTTGTAATTACTAATTACATATAATTAGTAAAAACATAATCCTTAAATGTTTAACTGATTAAACATTCATTCCCCATAAATAATTAATTAATCAAATAATTAATTATCCCAATCTCTGACAAATATTTTGTCTAAATATTTACTCACCATTTATTGTTTCCGTCTTCGTGAATAATATTTAACAATTAAATATTATATATATTTTGTTCGCTATCCAAGGTGTAACTTTTTGGACCATATCTTAATAGTAACGTTGACTTAATTGACGATCAGACATCATATATCCAACAAACGTTTTGATAAAGATTCCCTTTTTAATCGTTGTGGGACTAAATAAATGCAAATGTGGATTTTTACACGTTTTTGAGAGTGATAAAATAGTGAAATTACGCCTAGGGGATATCATTAAGACACGAGTCTCGGGATGTATATACACGTTAGACGATACCGTACTATAGGATTGGATGACCTTTCCGCCCAGGACTATGCAACAGCCCCGTAACAGGTATTTGTGTGTATATTAACCGGCTTTCTCTTCGTGTGTCACGTTGGAAGAAGTGTTGACCTACCGACAATTTATATTATTATCACACTAAACTTGATTTCAATGTCGGTCGGTCATGGACCCACCTATTTTATGCTGACGTATGTTTATTTTTTAGCATGTATTGGTAGTGAATTGAGTTAAAGCTAGAAATCACAAGCTTTTAGTTAACTTGTTTTAGAGTGTATTCTATGTAAGGTTTCTTCCACCATTGCAATGGCATACCATTGGGCTTGAATACATTAGATGGTTATTTGGCAAGGCTAGTATTTGAGTTAAATCTAGAACTTACAAGCTTTTAGTTAACTTGTTTTAGAGTGTATTCTAGGTAAGGTTTCTTCCACCATTGCAATGGCATAACATTGGGCTTGAATACATCAGATGGTTATTTGGCAAGGCTAGTATTTGGCATGAAAAACTTTGTAGTCCATAGCTATAAATTAGTTTAATGTAAGTTTGATTATTGAGGACATCAAGATTTATGTTGTGTTGTATTGTAAACGACCGTGTATTTTGTAAATACAATTGTTCGTCTAGCCCCTACAGTGGAGTATTACACGTGTGTTGCTCATATAATAAATAATAACAATATTAACTATTCCTTGAATAAATAATGCATGAATTATCTTTGACGTATAATGTGTCTAAACACATTAAGGGTACTGGGGGGCACAACCCTAAGTACCGTAATAACTCAGTCCAATGAGGGAGTGACACCTCATTTTTACCCAAATCCAACCCCATGTACCTTAAACGCCGAGGGCACTATCTTAAGTACACTAAGCTTTTCTATTTTTTAAATTATTTTTTTATTAAAACTAACTAAAAAATACAATAAATAAAAAAGCTTCATTAATTTAAAAAAAAGGTACATAATAATAAATAAATAAATAAAAATACAATAAATAAAAAAAAAATATACATAAAAATAAATCTAGAAATCACAAGGTCTTCCATACCGATTCGCTATTTCACGTTTTCATTTCAGAATTATTTCCAACATCGGTCCGGTCACATGGTCGTGCGGATCCGTAAACAACATTAAATCCCGGTCCATACGATCCTCCTGAATTGCCTCTCGTTGCTCCTCCACCAAGTTAATAATTTGTTTATCTTTTTTTATTTCTTGATTCCAATAGCTCTTTCAAATATCATTCCGTTTAACCTCCTGTTGCTCCTCATCGTTGTGTATTGTGCAACCGCTTCAGCTAAATTACCTTTGTTTGACGACTCATAATCATACTCCGAATTGTCTAATATTGTTTGCTAAATCATTTGACGATATCAATTTTAGAGAAACCCAAATTTTCACGAGGAAATTTTTTTTACATCATACAATTGAACAAATCAAATCTTGGTAAAAATATGTAGTATAACTGGATTCACCCTAGGGCCTAGACTGCAAACAGATAATTTCTTGTAATCTCCGCCAGTTCAATTTGAAATTAAAAAAGTTGGAAAACACAGTGAATATGGAACATGTGGGCACGACTTCTTTGATTTAGACCGAGAAATCTTTTGATCAACAAATCACATTTTGAAGATGCAAACCCCAAAAAATCCGGCCCACGTAAAAACGGGGCTCTAAAATGATCGTTTTTTCTTCTTATACACTAGGGCAACTTATTACGATCATTAAATCACATTTCATGACTACATAAGGGCGTACACCCGGTGCTGGACTTTGATCTTGCATTTGCGCAGGGGCAGGAGGGGTCGATCGCTTCGCAATTGTAACACCCAAAATTTCAAACCAATTTAAACTTTTTAAACACGTGTAGAAAATTGTCCCAAATTCAACTTTTGTACAATAAGACATGAAATGTATAAATTACATCATAACACCAAGAAAATTGTTTATAGTATCATCAACTTAAGTTTTAAAACCTCTATACAATATTTAATTCAAAACAATTCACAAAAGGTTTAACATCCAAAGAGAATATCCAAATCCGAGCGCTTAACATCCCGAGGCTTATTCCCGAGCTTTTCCTACATAAAAAACATCCCACAAATCAAGTTAGTAATGGTATAAACATCCCCCTAGAGTCTCAAGAGTTCAAACAACGTAAAACCCAAAAACTCATTTTCCCTGTGGCATTGGTTGTGGATGATATGGTGAAGGAGGTGATGGTGGATAAGGTGGGGATCCATTTCCGTCGGAAGCAGTTGGTGATGAAGTGGATCGTGATGAGGATCCCGCCCCTATTCTCTTTCCGCCAGTTATGTATGACTCCGCCATGTTCTACACTCATCAATTAAAGAAATTAGTACAAGGAAATAAGATTATTTCATTATACATATGTGGCAACAACGCCAAACACTTGATAATATATCAAGGTGCCAAAAACTTGATAAGTACATATATAAATTTGTATATTATATATGTAAATATTCTTTAGGGCTACACAAAGAAAACTTAACTTCATGCATTTCATAGCATGGTTATGCTTCCTGAGTCCATCATTGGTTAATTGAAACTAGCTAAACAAGGTGCAAATTCAAACAATGCAATTTAACCAAGAATTATGAATGGCATATTGACTTTGAAAGTCAAACTTGTCAAAAATTTTGACCTAGTTTATCAAAGTAACAATCTTCCAACAAGCTATACTATATTTTAAACACATATAAACAAAATTCATGCTTCAATTCATACATTCAAGTTTAAAATTTTTGGACAAAAATCAAGAACCCAAATCATATGAGTAGAACAAATATGTCTAAACGAGGCTAAAAAGAGTTACATTATGATCTCATATAGCCAAATATACATTTAGATTAAGCAATAAGTTCATATTCAACATATTCATACCAAAATTTAAAACGAAACCCTAGCCCCTATTTGAACAAAATTATACATAAATGAAGCAAGAATCGACTAAAAAATGATAATGGACAAGTTTACATACCTTGGGGAGAGATTAGATCTAAGAAACGAGAAGAATCGTGAGAAATCGTGGGTTTTGAGGTGATTTCGACCAAAACTGAGCGTGTTTGGGGGTGAGGTTTTTGAGAAACGCTGCTACTGACCCAATTTGTCACCGGACGCGTACTTGACTGATGCACGGTCGTGCAATCCTGTTGACCAGATTTTTGACCTTTTTTGTTATTTTTCATCTTGGTGTTTTTAGAAAATAAATTTTATATTTTTAATTAAAGATTAATTTAGTTTTTCCAAAACGTATTACCTAAAAATATAACCGTGGTCAACGTGTCACCAACAAAAATACCGAATTCATATTTGGAATCTTACCTACTCTTATGTAATCCAATATCGGAGTATCGAGCTTGTCATTATTAAAAACAAAAATTTAAACACGTAAAAACCGTTCGAAAGCGTTACGCCTAATAAGAAAATATTTTTGCTTTCGAATGGCGATACTTATGTTTATTCATTTTTCTTAACAAAAATTTCGCGGTCGCGATCCTAGAATATTCCTACAAAGATAGATGTAAGTAACACAAATACAATGACTCAAGAAAAAGAAAAATAAAATTAGTCAGTCCAACGACTTAGATCTTTGGCAAAATTACCATGTCCCTGGCAACGGAACCAAAAACTTGATAGCGTGTTTTTTGTAGTAATAAGTTAATTCTATTTAGAGCTACACAAAATCATGTTTTAAATTTATAAATTAAAATGATAATTACTTCAACTAAACACACATCAATAGGCAAGTGTACCTATTGCAACGTAGTATAGTATGGGTAAGAACCAAGTATCGAACTATGGACACGGATCCCGTACTCAACCCTCGCTATTGTCTGACTATAATAATAAGTTGGAAAATGGGTTTTGTTTTAAAAGGAAGATAAAAAGGTAAGAATTGTAATTAGAATTATTATATCATTTAAGACGTTACTCTAGTTGTTATTCATTTATTAATTAATGTTATATTTAAAGTAAGGTTGGTCATAGTTACTAGTACCAACCCTTTCACCACGGGAGTTAGTATTTCGTAACGGAACAGTGGATACGGTCGACCAACTATTCCTTAATAAATCTAACGGACCCTAAACGGGGTCTCAAGTCCGTCGGTATCTCACAGTTCATTATTCGGACTAAGATTATCCCAATGACTGATGTACGTCTGGTCTTGTAACTTCTTCCAGTAAGTCGGAATGCACGACTTCCTCCAAAGGTACTTTATAAACGCTCGGACATAACAAATTATGTTCTTAAATAGTTGCCTTTACTTATAATATTATTTTAAATAAACAAGACTTCCCTTCTCAAAATCAAACCCCATGGTTCCCGCTAGAAGTCATCTGCAAGCCGACATGAGAGAAGTAAAGAAATACCGACACAAACCGCCTGGTCTGGTTAGGGCTCAAACAACTTGATGAATACCTAAACCTCCAATCAACCCATAATATTAAATCCATACTAACCGGGCCTTTGGTAGCACCAAGATTTGTATATAGACTGTACAAACTCGAATAAGCTTCCCAAACAAGAAGTCTCGCTTTAGTAACTCACAAGATTTAAGATTAGTAGATTGGTTCAAAGATCACTTATTATTGTCTTTTTAAGATAAATCATAGTAAAGACTTTAAAAACATAACATACTAAAAATACTTCGTTAATTAATTAAAGTTCAACCAACCCGAGCAACACAAGAGGACTAGCCATGAATGATCATACAAGTGACTCCGCTGACCCTTAGTTAATGTGTGGAAGTATTCCAACACCAAGGGAGAGTGAGCATATTCCAACACCAAGGGAGAGTGAGCATAGGTTGCCTCTTGTTTTACTCGAACGAGAAGAATCGTTTCATATTACAAGACTTTAGAAAGGAAAATAAACAAGAAAGCTAAAATGGACTAAAACCGAGAGAGTTTCGGCTCTTAGCAGAGCACTGAGGCCTTCACACCTCTTGATATTAGACACCTAAAACACTAGAATGAGCTTGCTATTTATAGACTGAGATTTTGGTGATGCACGATCGTGCATTTGGCACTCATTTCTTGCACGTGGGAGATTCTGTTAGAGCAGAGAAGTACAGGAGGACTGGACAAGGGATGCACGACCGTGCATGGCAAGGCACGGTCGTGCCTTGCCTTGTTCGCCTTCCTGTTGACTTCTTGACCTTCAGCATTGACTTCCTTGAGCTTATTTTGTTTAATTGGCTTTCGAATGCTGATTTTTCCTTGTTTTTTAGTGTTTCCTTCATGTTTTTGCATGCAAGGGTTAATTATCCTTTTGTAACACATATAAGTGGATTACGTATCATATTTTATCGTTTTTTCTATAATTTGTGCTAAATACGGGGATGATTGTGCATGTAAAATATGTATAAATGATGACATATCAGTATTCATACCTATACATGTCATACCTAAATCATAATCGAATCCCAAATACAACCATGATGGATTTGAAATAATCTTTAGTGCATATATGAACACTTACACATGTCTTACCCAAACCAAAACAATCCCAAATGTAACACACCACATTCTAAGGGATTTAAGTCATCCTATTGCATGTACAACACTAATACATGTCTTACCCACATCAAAACAAATCTAAAATGTAAACACACAACATTTAAAGGAGTTAAGGAATCTATAATGCATATATAACTCCCTATACATATCGTAATCAAACTAAAGATAAATCCCAATGCAGACACACGGCATTTAAGGGATTTCAATCATAATCACACAAATGATAACAAGTCTCAAAGCATCCATGAGATCTAGTCTCAAGTACACACATGAAGACCATGCCCTCAAAACACCCATAAGAGACATATCTCCACAGAAACACCCATGAGGTCAAGCCTCAAGATACACCCGTGAAGATCATGCCATCAAAACACCCATGAGAGACATGTCTCCTAATAATCACCCATGAAGAACATGTCCTCGAAACACCCATGAGGACTATGTTTTCACATTCCAATTGTTTGCAAACAAACACACAACAATGAATCATGAAAACACACACTCAAAAGTAATTCATGTATGCACACCCAAACACATAATTATGCACCCCAAATCATGTGTAAGTTATAAACTCTTATACCACCAATCACATAAAAAAATAGCATAGCATATATACTACACTACATACCAATTACTAAGTAAGTGTAAAACACTTACCTGTTAATGTTAGACAAACCCGTTTGATCTTCAACCTTAGCACTCCAATTACTTGAAGCTTGGAGAATGATGATTACAACTAAAACAATTGATTCTTCATGCAAGAAATCATATTTTGATTTACTTCTTCTCCCTGGAAAACCACACAAGAACACACGCACACAAATGTGTGTCTTATGCGTCACCCCTCCCCCATATAAAATTAAGTTTGGGGAAAATACAAAATAGACCCTGGACTCTCCAATTTAACCCTTTTTCCAAAAAAAAACCCAAGTTGCTTATATATACAAAGGAACCTTCCACTTTGATTTGGTTTATTAACATTCCCAAAATATAGATGTTTAATAAATTTGGAAATTGGTTCGTTACAACGATTCGATATACGTAACTTTACCCTACACTTTGTGCAAGAGGTTGTTTCCCACAACCACATATGTAATTTTTTCCTGACGCGATTAAGACTGGATTATGTAAAAGGTAGTATACATTATCATTCCCTTAATTTATAGTGCGAAGTGAGATAGACAGTTGTTATGTTCATTAAAACCAAATCCTAATTAACTTCATGTAATTACTTATTATTAACGCTTCTCAAATAGTTGGTTTTTGGGGTGTTTTTAGGAGAGAGGGTATAACGTGGAGGAGAGATGCCATGTTGTGGAGGAGAGAGGAGAGGGGCAGTTTTTCGTAAGAACGCTCTTAAACGAGTTTTTTAAATAAAGTAAAGAAAGTAGAGAAGACGATTTTAGTATTAGCGAGAGGAACCGACTTTTATGGTGCGGTTACTAGTAATGTTAATCAAAAGTAATTAGATGATACTACTTAAAGTAATAGTAAATCAAAAGTATCTTTTCTAAATCAAGAGAAACCCAATCCAACTTTACAATTTTGACATTCTAGAACAATATTTCCCCGGTTGAACTTGGAACTCCCCAAAGGCGAAAGAAAGGTGGCTAGGGATTGAGAATTGACCATTCTACCCTGACGGCTTATGTTTTCCGTTCCACACCTGTATTTGTTCTTTACTTATTCAACTTCATCCATCTCTCCCTTTTTCCAGTATTCTCCTCTCACCCTCGTCACCTCCTTTTCGAATCGCAAGGTACACTTCAAATCAATCATCATCACAACAACGAATTCAATTTCATATTCAATAAAATATGCATTTCAAATCGATCGATTCATTTCTATGATTTTAAGCCGTTAGATCTGTGTTTTCGCTCCTATTTGACGATTATTTTTGTTGATTTTGCAGTGAGCGATGGTGTTCTACAGGAGTGTATCGCTTCTTTCGAAGCTAAGAAATCGTGTTGTAAGTTGTTCTTTGATTTGAATTTTTCTTCTCCTTTTGTATATGTTCGTGATTGATAGTTGATTTTTGTTATTAGACTGTGGATGAGCAATCGAACGAATTCATAGTGTTCTTTTGATCAACGTATTTCAATTGTTAACGCAGTGATTGTTAGTTTGTTATGATGCACAATGTAGTTTCAATTTCAAACAATTTAGAATCAATATAGATATAGATATAGATATAGATATAGATATAGATATAGATATAGATATAGGCATATAGCTTCTTCTATGAAAGCGGCTAGGTCATCAGTTTTATCTAAAATCAAAGAACTGAGAATTTATTATTTGTTAGATGTACAATACGCAATTTAGAGCAGCAATATGTTTAGTAGTGAATAGTGAATTATCATTTCTGTGCACTTAGTAGGCATATAGCTTCTTTCTGAAAACGGCTAGGTCATTAGTTTTATGTAAAAACAAAGAACTGAGAATTGATTATTTGTTAGATGTACAGTATGCAATTGAAAGCAGCAACAGGTTTAATAATGAATCATCATTTCTGTGCAGTTAGTAAGTATCAATTTGTGGCAAATATTTATCTTATGATTTGGTGATTTGTGTTTGTTTAACAGGTTCAGCAGCCTAGTCTGACCAATTCAGTAAGGTGGCTGCAAATCCAGACATCTTCTGACCTTGTAAGTTGTCTTGATAATACTATTTTATAAAATTATAAACTAATATGAACCTAATATATGCATCAAGGGTCACATAGTTTTTAATTGCTAGAATTTTGAACTTTTTAGCACAAGTTTATGGACCACAAAAGTCAAATCCTGGCTATTTGCTAATAAAAACAAAGAGACTAAGCTTTTGGAGAGTTGGAATATGCAACTTTAAGAGGGTTAATAATGTCTGATAATTTTTTTTGTAAGTTGCTTTTTGTAACAGGTCAAATTAGTTTTCAGAAAATAGTTATGCCCGTCAAAGTGATCATGGATGAGTATATATTTTTATGTTAATAGTCCATATGTTCTAGGGCCTATTTTCAACAAGCAATAAAGGAAGTCTACAAATTAAGTTCGTACACATGAGTCAATTTTTTTTTTGAACGACCAACAAAACTTCAATATATATATTGTATTCTGAAGCATTTATGTAGCACCTGCGAACCGTACATTTATGTATTCTGGTCCATTACAATAAAATTTTATAACCTGTTTCTAGTTTAAAAAGTAACAAACTCATGAAGCATACTGTATGCCTGTCATATTCTGGATTGTGGAAACCAATTTATAATTAGACTCGAATGTATATATGAGGGCTTTGGAGTTCCCTCTATTTGCCTCTGTATTATTTGATAGCATATATATTGCTAATATTTTATTTTACCTCAAAAATGCAATACCCTTTTTAATTATTTATTTATTTAAAAATCTGAAATTTTCTGACATGTGCTAGTGAGGCTTCTAACAGGCGGTAACCCATAAAGCACAAACAGTGTGTTCCTTTTTTACTTCTTTATGTGGTCTACACAGAAACATGGGACAGGGGAAAGAATAATGCAATATTATTTTCTAAAAAGTCATTGCATCAGAGGCTATAATCTTACATTTATGCAAGTTATTGTTTCTTAAAACAAACAAACCCAGTGAATCCAACTCATTATTGTTGCTTAAAAAAGTTATTGAATCTACGATATGACTGCAATTTAGAGTTTGTGAAAAAAAAAGAAGACAAAATTACAAAAAACATTCTTTACGTTTGTCTCTACTTTCAGGTTTCATTCTTAACGTTTAAAAATCGTACTATACATCCTTCACGTTTCCTTTTTATTTCAATTTTCATCCTTTATCAGTAACTCTGTTTGTTTTTTAGGTTAACAAATGACATGTGCAAAACATGTGAGGGTATTCTAGTCTTTTACCTATTTCTTGTTTTTTAGGTTAACAAATGACATGTGCTTTAAAACCATGATAAAGCATCAATCTTTGTTGAAATCTTTTTCTTCACAATGTATCAGTTCATGGTATTAAGTGAATAAAAAAGGGTTTTTTATTTTTATATTTATTTTATTATTATTTATTTATTATAAGGAATGGATAAAAGACTAGAATACCCTCACATGGTTTGACACATGTTATAAGTTAACCTAAAAAACTAACAAAGTTAGTGATAAAGGATGAAAATTGAAATAAAAAGGAAGCGTAAAGGATGTCTAGTGTGCTTTTTAAACGTTAAGGGTGAAACCTGAAAGTAGAGACAAACGTAAAGTATGTCAACTGTAATTTTGTCAAAAAAAAAAACAAATGAATATACGATTATTGCCTCTGAAATAACTATGCTTAAAATATCAAAGGATTAACCTATGTGCAAAATACTATTTCCTTTCTAATATTCATTTCCGTCATTCACTTATGCTTGGTGCTTCATTTTCCGGCCAGTATATACTCCAACTTGCTCAAAAGAAATTTATCAGGCCCATTAAAAATAGGCACACGCTATTTTTATACTCGTAATCCTTTATTTGAGAATTTGGTTCAGAAGCCTTGATATGTTTATATTCATGTAGGACCTTCATTCTCAGCTTAAGGAATTGATTCCAGAACAGCAGGTACATTTCCCACATTTATGGTTTCTGGAGTTTTCTTGTCTGTCATTCTACTATGCCAAATCCTTTCTTTTAAAGTTTTAATATCTTAAATTTCTTTAACCATGCACTTTTTTAGTCTCTGAATGTCGAATTTAGCCTGTAAATTTCCTTCTGTATGTCATTACAAGTTATATCATATGTGTAAACATATACGATTAAGGTAAGTGGTGGCACGCAGGGAGCAGTTTGAGTTTATTTGCATGTCTTTAGAACACAATTATAGATCATAAGTAAAGGTGATGGTTCTTCATTAAGTTGCTTCCATAGTGTATCGAAATCACAGACTATTTGTCATGCATATTCAAGGCTTTCTCCTTAATATCACCAGGTTTATATCTCTCTTCGTGATCATATTTGTTATTAATGGTTTCAATCTTGTGCAGGAACGACTAAAAAAGATCAAATCAGAATATGGAAAAGTTCAGTTGGGTAACATTACTGTTGATATGGTAAATAACTTCTCTTTTTGTTTTTTTTTTCTTTTCAATTTTTTTTGTTTGTTGATCATTTTATATTTGTAATTGGAAGGCACTATTGTTTGGATCTATTTTACATTCACTTTCTTTGCTGTAGTACAACATTTTACTTGATATCTACTTACTCTTGTGTTACAAATCTAAAGGTACTTGGTGGCATGAGAGGAATGACAGGTCTACTTTGGGAAACATCCTTGCTTGACCCAGATGAGGTATAAACTCAGGTCCACTGTGGGAATTGTCTGCAACGTTTTGAAATGCAAAAAATATATAACTGTGTTTCTTTTCTTATTAATCAGGGAATTCGCTTCCGGGGTCTATCTATACCTGAGTGTCAGAAGGTATTACCAGCAGCAAAGTCTGGTGGTGAGCCATTGCCTGAGGGTCTTCTTTGGCTTCTTTTGACTGGAAAGGTAGACAACCATTCATATATTATTAATGTTATTGACATTGTTGTTATTATTATTATTATAACTATATTTTTGTGGTGATCCAGTTTCTGTAATTAATGTTCTGTATTTGCTCACTGCTAGCTTATGATACATGTGTGTATACTGTATAGACAATTTCTATTTCTACCTTGACCTAATTCTTTTATTACCATTTTCTTCAAAATAAGGTACCAACTAAAGAACAAGTGGATGCTTTATCCAAGGAACTGCGCAGTCGTGCCACTATCCCAGGTCAACTTCAGTCATATTCTAAATCTATTTTGTATTTACTATAAGCTGATAAATAGTTTCTTCATAATTTGAAACTGGATGTTTTTTTTTCTAAATTTTAGCCTTTTCATTTGTGGTTGCAGATCATGTGTACAAAGCCATTGACGCCCTACCTGTTACAGCTCATCCAATGACTCAATTTACTACTGGTGTTATGGCTCTTCAGGTTTATTTGAAACTGTACCTGTTGCATTGCATCTTGTTTGGAGAATTATGATCGAATCATTTAAAATAACACGGTTATCTATGGAACCCACTTATGATCATTTAAATTAACACGGTTATCATGATCCGTTGACTTCAAGTATTCTTTCAATAGACTCAGTGCAATCATATGATTATGCTACTGTTGAATTCCTTTCAGATTTTCTATTTACTACTGGTGTTATGGCTCTTCAGGTTTATTTGAAACTGTACCTGTTGCCAAGGTTTAAAAGAACGGAAACGCGCCTCGAGGCGTTTTCCCTCCGCCTCACGAGGCGTAAGCCTCGAGGCGAAACGAGGCGTAAGGCCGAGGCGGAATTAAAAAAATAAATATAAAAATTATATATCTTATAAAAAATAAAATACTAAATGTTTGAAATTGACACATAAAGTCTAGAACATCAAAAACACACATGAAGTTTGTAATAAAATTCAAACAACATAAAATGCATCATTTTCAAGAATGAACATAAACAGCGATGATTAGCAGCTTCGCAAGAATGAACATAAACAGCGATGAACATAAACAAATCTTAATACAAAATAAGTTCGCAAGAAACAGCAGGAAGAGATGACAGCAGGCTTACCATGGAAAGTTGGAGTCTTGGAGTTTGGAGAAGAGAAGACAGCAGCTTCGCACTGCAAGAAGAACAGACCAGCAAGCCGAAGAGAAGTCGGATTTTTTCGGGTTTTTTTTCCCGCGATGCAAGAAGAACAGACCAGCAGCTTCGATAGAAGTGAGCGATGGAATGTGTGGGAGATTAGGTCAAATAAAGGATAATATTTTGGGCTTTTTTTCCCGCCTGCTTTTTTCCCGCCTAAATGATTGGGAAAAATACCCTAAAAAGCCCCTGTGAACCGCCTCAGTCCGCCTCAGCCCAGCGAACCGCCTCAGCCGTTTTCCGTACCGCCTCAGCACTAGAGGCGTACGAATTAAAAACCCACCTGAGGCGCCGCCTCATATACGATATCTGACCGCCTCGCCTCGAGGCGTACGTTTTTTCCGTTTTTTTAAACCATGCCTGTTGCATTGCATCTTGTTTGGAGAATTATGATCGAATCATTTAAAATAACACGGTTATCTATGGAACCCACTTATGATCATTTAAATTAACACGGTTATCATGATCCGTTGACTTCAAGTATTCTTTCAATAGACTCAGTGCAATCATATGATTATGCTACAGTTGAATTCCTTTCAGATTTTCTATCTCAAAATTTCAACTATTCATTCTTGTTTCAGGTACAAAGTGAATTTTCAAAAGCCTATGAGAAAGGGATCCATAAATCCAAGTGAGTTTTTTTGGGATATCAATCTATCTGTTGAAATAACTCTTGTTACTCTTGCAGAATTAAATATGTAATGTTTATCCTCATTATAGATATTGGGAGCCAACATACGAGGACTCACTTTCATTGATTGCTCAAGTGCCAGCTGTAGCTGCATATGTCTACCGCAGGTATCCATAAGATGTATCTGTACATATCTTTGCTTTTAGTGAAATAAATTACATTTTCCAGCTACTAAATTTCAACACCACTCTCATTTTTCTGAAGGATATACAAAAATGGAGAGAGGATACCCATGGATGACTCACTAGATTATGGTGGAAATTTTGCACACATGCTTGGATTTGACGGTCCCGAAATGCAAGAGCTTATGAGGCTCTATGTCACCATCCATAGGTGAGATTATGCATTTATAACGTCTGAGCCTTCGCTTAAAGAAATATGTTTCTAATATTTTTGTGAATAAAATGTGTTCTTAAATGGCGTTTAAATTGTTGCAGTGACCATGAAGGTGGAAATGTTAGTGCTCATACCGGTCATCTTGTAAGCATTTAAACCCTTCAATTATTTGAAGTTCTTGTTTATACGGGAATAAAGAAATTATTAACTGAATGCCAATATTGTAATTGGTTGTTATGCATGTTCATCATCTAACTATTTTTTGATGGTTTATTTAGGTTGCCAGTGCCCTCTCGGATCCATATCTGTCGTTTGCTGCAGCATTAAATGGTCTAGCTGGACCCCTTCATGGTCTGGCTAATCAGGTGTACTTTTGCTGCCACTCTTAGCTTTTTTATTTAAGTTATATATCCCTTCGCCCTGATTCTTTCATTATTATAAAAAAATTGGAAATTGTTGTATGTTGTTTTTGCTTCACTTGCTCATAAGTAAATTATAATGGTGCAGGAAGTTCTGCTATGGATAAAGTCAGTGGTAGATGAATGTGGAGAGAACATAACCAAGGACCAACTGAAAGACTATGTCTGGAAAACCTTGAACAGTGGCAAGGTAATGTGAATAAAAATTCTATTTTATTTTTGAAAATGCAACGATATTTCTGTTTATATTAACGGGTATTTGTAAATTTTCATTAATTCTGAAATGCAGGTTGTTCCTGGTTTTGGGCATGGTGTTCTGCGAAAAACAGATCCCAGATATATGTGCCAACGAGAATTTGCATTGAAACATTTGCCTAACGATCCTCTATTCCAGCTGGTTAGCACTTAATAACTGATCATGAAATCCATTGTTGTCATGTCATATATCGACTGCCCATTGTCAATCATGTCGGGTTGGCTGGTTGAATTGGTGAACCCTAACACGACCCATATATATTAATTCATGTAAAAGACATCAACCCTAGCCCCCGGGGGCATACTTAGAATCGTGACCCATAGTGAGTAACCCATTTACCTAAATGAGTCACACGGGTTGGTGGGTTGTAATAAATGGGTTAAACATGTTGTATACGGGTTGACCTTAATATATATTCCATATGTATGTATATGTATATATAATATGTATATATATAATATTATATAATATATTTCATTTTAATTTTAAATGGGTCCGTTTGATGGGTCCACCTATTTAATTAAACGGGTTAAGCAAGTCAACCCAAAGACGACCTATTTCTTAAATGGGTTAGAAATGACAAAAAACAAAACCTGATTATTTTCTTATCGTGTTAGGAATTGCCAACCCGCACATCTATCTGACAGTTTATTCATTTTCTTTTTTATTGATTTTCTTTTAGGTTTCAAAACTTTATGATGTGGTGCCTCCGATACTAACAGAACTTGGCAAGGTAAGATGCTTGTTAGCGCTTTTATATTATGCAATTTCATATTCAGTGATATGCAATTTGTGATTTCTTTTTACACAATAGTTTCTCATGGATGTCAATAGTCAATACTCTAGTTCCATCAATTTTGAACTGGAATTATGCTTGTAGGTGAAAAACCCTTGGCCTAACGTTGATGCTCATAGCGGTGTGTTGCTCAACTACTATGGCTTAACCGAAGCAAGGTATGTAACATCTACTTACCTTAAATTGCTAGTTTAAAAAGAAGAGAAAATCACGAAAGTAGCCATTTTTCTGTGTGTTTTATACCTCTATGGTCATGGGTTGCAAAAACCGCGTCTGAGGCGATGGGTACACTTAGGCGCAAGGGTCCGCGCTTCCGAGGTGAGGCGATGGGTATGTAGAAGGTGCCCGAGGCGCAGGTAAAATGGCTTGATGCACAGGCATGAGGTGCGCCTCTTGTACATTAGTGATTTTATGCATCAGAAGGTCGTGCATATAGCTTTTGAGGTTATACATGGAGGTTGTTTATATACCAACTCATATATAATATATATATATATATATCTATATATATATAGGTTATTTTTATCAAAATTTAGGGTATGTGATGGTAAAACCATATGAAAATTGAGAAATATGAAAACAGTTGCGTCTTGCGTACGTGATGTGTGCGCCTTGGCTCCGGAGACTTATCGCCTTCTTGGTGCGCATCGCGTTTTTTAAAACCAATCCATGGGCATGTCAGGACAATTTCACACATATAGCCATGAGATACCTGAATCTTTGGTCGCGCATCTACTTTTACTCATTATTTTCATTCTTTATGCTAATAACAATACATGCACGGATATGTACGCGTTACAGTGTCACATATCACATTATTGATGGAGAAAAGTCTCATACACGACTCTGAGCACCACATCTATTGGCTAAACAAGTGATTTCTCTGACGTGGCTATATAAGTATAAAACATCCAAGAAAGTGATTATTTTTGTGATTTTCTCTAAAAAGAATCGTATAATATAACGCTTTAACTTTAATTATTAAAATTTTAACCCGTTTCAGATATTACACGGTTCTCTTTGGTGTATCAAGGGCAATTGGAATCTGTTCTCAGGTATTATTCATTGTGATGCTTTTACAGTTTATTTGTTCTGGGCATGTCTTAAGTCTCATATTATTTTTCTTTCAGCTCATATGGGATCGAGCTCTCGGGTTGCCACTGGAGAGGCCGAAAAGTGTTACAATGGAATGGCTTGAAGCACACTGCAAGAAGTCTGCATAACTTTATAAACCCAAAAAGATCGAAATTTTAAATTTTTTCAAAAAAAATCCAAATAATAATAATTGCTTGTAGATACGCGGTAGTCGTATGAAAAATCAGCGGGCTGAGTTTCCGTATTTGACTGCTCTTTGGTTATGTGGTCGGCTTCCCGTTTCATTATTTATCGATACGTGAATTGTCCATTTTATGGTCAAATATACCATTTTGGTGAAATTCTGGTGTTCTTGTGAGTTCTAACTATGCTGTGATGATTTTATCCTCCCATTTTTGTCAGATCTTTTTATTTGATTGTAAACATGGTTTTAGGCCTGGAGAAGTAGGGGCGGGCGCTCGTTTTCTAGACGACTAAATATGACATGTTTATTAGGTTTTGGGTCAGCTAATATGACATGTTTATTAATGAATCAAGATGAATGTGACTCATTTAGTGAACGTGTCAACCTGAACATGACTTGTTTAGTAAACGGGTTGACCTTTAACCTATTTAAGGGTTTTTTACAAAGGTCATTTTAGGGGATTACTTTTTTTTTCTGATTATTCTTTCATTTACAGAAGTCTTTACCAACTATTTATTTCTATCAATTTTATTCACTAATCGCAACTACTCGTTCCACGTTTTTCATTTTTTAATCATTTTCATTCGGTTCCTCTAATCTCGAGCCAAATATATGAATCCTGGTTTTTTAAATGGGAAATGAGAGATAAGGAATGAAAACAATATTACCCATTTTTTGAGATGGAGTAGTTAGTTGTTTAAGTTGTTCTCACCAAATATTACCCATTATTTTGCAAATGAACATAAGAGGGGACGACCCGAAACATGACATAATCAATGCAAGATTTTAAGTGTCTATTGTCTACAATAGATTTGGTGTCTTTGACATAAATAAATATATGAGTTATGTATGGGTTCACCTGGTTAACACACCAACCTGAAATCCTTTGACATGCCAACCTCATATAATTGACACTCAGCCTTTGTAGAAAAACTGGACCTAACTAGCTTTAATGAAATAGATTAATTTGGATTATGTACTAGAACAGTTAAAACTAAACTCAATCAGATTAAACAATATAAAATCAACAAAAATTAATCACTATAAATACTTATGTTCGTGTCTTGTTCTTTCTTCCACTTCAAGTTATTTATTATTACGTTGAACCGTACAAGTTTCACAGAAGAAAATAATTAACAAACAAAGTTTCTGAAAACAATCATATATTAAAAATAAACATATTCTTGGCTGTTACTTCTTAGGTTCATATATCGTTTTCAAATAAGTGTCCATGTACTATTTTTAAGTATGTAAGTTTTAAACTTTTAGAAACAAATCGAAGTGGGTCGCATGTGCCGTCCTATCCAATGGTCTAATGTTCTTTTTTTTTTATAGGCAACTTTCATTTTTAAGTGGCAGTCGCATCTCCAAATCGGAGACCCGCACCTCTCAACCTGACCACTACGTTGTCTGAACCGGGCCCGCGGGTTCAGAACGAGAGGCTTCGGCTATCACCGGGAAACCATGGAGCCTGCTGCCACTTGACAACAGTTGCGCCGCTACACGGACCAAGACCCGCTAGCGTAACGCACTCCGAACTAAAACCCGGGTTGGCTCGGGATCGAACCTGCGTGGGCAGGTTGATCCTTCATTGCCAATAACCACTAGACCAAAGTCTAGTAGTTAATGGTCTAATGTTCTACATCTTTTATTTGTCGTTGTACAATTATTTAAGTTGACCAATTATTTAATGTTCTACATATAATTATTATTTTTTAATTAGCATGATAAAATAAGGGGTCTACTAATTGGACACGAAATTTACTATTTAGACACGTCGTCAAAGGCTATACGCCTCGTATAGGTCAATATGGGACGTATAGCCCCTAACCTTAAAAAACCGACTTGCAGGTGTCAGTTCTGGTCTGGCGGCTGACCCTATACGCCGCGTATAGACCTATACGCCGCGTATAGACCTATACGCCGCGTATAGACCTATACGACCCATATAGGTCTATACGCCACCTATCTTTTTCAAACTTTAGCAAATTTTGATTTGTATATGATGAGTATAGCCTTATACGCATAAGCCTATACGCCCCATATAGGCCTATACGACCCCTATAAAACCCTATACGGCCCATATAGGTCTATACCCCACCTAATTTTTTCAAACTTGAGCAGTGGCGAAGCTTGAAGAAAAACGCGTGGGGGGGAGGGGCTGTGGTTTTTTCCCTATCAGGGGGTCGGAACTATAAAATTTTCGCCCGAATACGTATAAATTAACACTACTGAGCGAAAAATCGGGGTGGGCTGGGGCCCCCCGGACCCTAGGTAAACTTCGCCCCTGAACTTGAGCAATTTTTTATTTGTATATGGCGAGTATAACCCTATACGCAAAAGTCTATACACCCCATATAGTATCGTATCGTATAGTATATAGTATTGTATAGTATAGTATGGTATAGTATAGTATATTTTAGTATAGTATCGTATGGTATCATATAATATAGTGTAGTATATTATAGTATAGTATCGTATCCTTAACCTTTTAGGAAACAAGCCAAATACTTTTTCATATTGTTGGTATTGTTCGAATCTTGTTTTAAGAGAAGCAATCGACCGCGTATACAGAGTGTATGTATATATACTCTACGTATAGCCCTATTGTTTGCGTATAGAGCTATACTCCACATTACGCTATACATAACAAGACCATGTTTGGAAAAAAAAACTCATAGGTTGCGTATAAGGGGCGTATAGGTCTATATGGGGCGTATAGGCTTCTGCGTATAGGGCTATACTCACCATATACAAATCAAAATTTGCTCAAGTTGAAAAAAATAGGTGGCGTATATACCTATATGGGGCGTACAGGCTTCTGCGTATAGTGTTATACTCGTCATATACAAATCAAAATTTGCTTAAGTTTGAAAAAAATTGGTGGCGTATAGTCCTATATGGGTCGTATAGGCTCAGCCGCCAGACCAGAAGTGACACCTGCAGGTCTGTTTTTTAAGGTTAGGTGTTATACGCCCCGTATTGACCTATACGAGGAGTATAGCCTTTGGCGGCGTATCCAAATAGCAAATATATATATATGGACAAGATACACAGCCTATACAATCCCATATAGAAAATAGCCTCATAAAACAAGTAATCAAAATAAACACAAGCAGTAGTACAGAAAAATTAGAAGAAAAAATAGAAAAACTAGACTTGTTCCCATGTTAAAATCTCATATATATATATATATATATATATATATATATTTACAGACTTTAAACAAGAAAATAATAAATATGAAGAAAGTAGTTGTTCTGAAGAACAACCAAATGAACCACAATATAATTTCATGAATCTAGAATCAGACGATGACTCTGAATACGAAAAACCTATATATGATACAGAAAATGAAGAAAGTAATGATGAATACGTAATAGATTCAGAATTTACAGATTTGAGCAAGAGGATATAGATTACGGTTTATTAGATTATTCAGAAGAAGAAACAAATACAACTTTTAAAACACAAGAAACCAACAAATCATTTGAACAAATAATAAATAGAAATTTTACAAAAGTAAATATACAAGAAGAAGTTGATGACATGATAGTAGAATGTATGCTTACTTTATGAATGACATATGAAGAAAGTTACAACAAACTACAAGATTTTAGGTCAAATTTAGAAAAGATTTTGTTATTATGTATTAGCTGAATTAAGCTGTCTTTATTAGGGATGTTGTAACCATCATCTTCTGTATTATCATTTAATCTTTTGTAATTGTAGACGATTCTTGCTTTTCTCTTTTTATTTCGCTATGATTTTTTACTATAAAAGCTGTTGATCTGTGGGGACTTTCAAATTTTCTGATTAATCCTTGTTTAGTCATTTCGAGTATTTGTGTTTTGAATTCATCTCTGTCTAGATGGCTATATTCTATATTTGTATTTCTTATGGTAATGTCTAGATTTTTTAATTTGAATTTGCAGACATATTTAACCTTTGATTTTATAATATCTTCTCCTATATCCTTATAATTTTACTTAGTGTCAAAAATCTCTGATGCCCCAACCTATTTTGGTATCAGAGCAAAGGCTTTCTTAAAATCTAAAAAACTAAGACATGTCCATGTCAGGCAGCTTGGTATGCTTAAGTCATATTTATATGGAAACCCGCTTAGGTGAAGATTAGGGAAAAAATTTGCTTTGATCTACTAATCTAGATAAGTTGTCAAAAATTTATATGTTTCATATTTGTATATTTTACTTTTGTTATGATAAAATTGGGATATAGAAAAATATTATAAGAAAAAACTCAAGAGACAAGGTGCTTACTAAGGAAAATCAGATTCTTTTAAGATAATTATTGAACCATCAAAAGTGTTCAAAAAACTCGAATTCTTAAACCTAAAATTTGTAGAGCGAAGCGAAGTAAAAAACGTAAGTAATATTTACTACGATCATATTTGTAGATTTAAAGAACATCATACACATAGTCTCCATACAGATAATATACATCTAAATAGTATTACAGATCTTATCATAAATTTAGGATTCAGTCTACAAAAAAAATCTATAAATAGTAAACACTTATTAGAAAGAGTTATACAATCAATAGCCAAGGAAACAAACGAAATTAAAAAACTCACAGAAAATTTAGAATACATAAGAGAACAAAATAATCAAATTTTGTTAGAAATAAAAAATATTAAGAAAAATAAACATATACCAGAGATAGACGAAAATTCTATCGAAATCAATAAAATTATAAATAAACTAAACACAATACATATAAGCGATAATAAGCCTAAACCATATAAACATTGGAAACCAAACGATGAATAAACAAATTATTCAAGGATCTAGAAAATCTACTAGTAATATAAAAGATATCATTACATCAGATACTTTTTTAAACAGAATTCTAAAGAAAGGGTCGTCTTCTAGAAGTACACAACAGATAATACAGTTAGAAGAAGAAATAGATTTAGACAAAAACATAAATTTATACAACCAGCATCAACTAGATATTTTAAATCCAAGAACTCTATATCAAACAAGAATGTTAAACGTTAATACAACATTAATACAAAGTAGTAGAGAAGAAAGTCTACGAGTGGTAGATAAAATGGTAGACATAGATTTATTTTCACCAGAAACAATCCAAAGAATTAAACAATCAGGGAAACAGTTTATACACACAAGACTTGTAGTTATAGGGATAAAAGCTTTAGGAAGGAAAAACCTAGGAACAAAACTTTTAGCCCTAATATTGGAAAAAAGTTGGAAATCAGAAATGAAAAACGCAATTATTTCAGGAATGGAAATAGATTTAAGTCAAAATACAGCCTTCGCCCTGAAAAACAGCCTCCAAAGTTTACACATTACATAATTTTTAGAGGTACCAAAATTGGTATTTTTAACAAATTGGAGATAGTTGCAAAGTTTATATAGTGTCCCGGACCTATTTATAAAGGTTATTACAGCTTTTCAGAAGCTCTGAAAATAGCCAGAGAACACTTTGATATAGACAGCTGGTTCAAACTTTTTCACAGGTTACAAAAACGAGTCATGAACAAATTATAAAGACTCAAGAAGAAACTATTGCAAGTCTGCAAAAACAGCTTATACAGCAAGGAAAAAATACATAGTCTATACAAAGTCACAACGAAAATAGTATTTTAAAACAAAAGGTTGACATTCTTGAAGCAAAAAATATACAATTATTATAAAGGCTTGAGAAAAAAGAAAGTAATTACAGAAGCTACGAAGCTTTTAGAGCTAGAATGCTAGACACTCCCTGGAAATCTTGTCTTCAAACTGTGTTTGATCAATTTCCAGAATTTGAACAGATAAAATCACAAAAAAGTTTGTACAGAATTCCCATTAGTATTATATGAGCTACATCTTAGACTCATGATGATAGCCCTCAATGAAGAAAAGTATAAAGGGGTTACAGTCGTTGAAATAACAGATGACAATGGAGAGGGAACTTGCCTACTTCTTCTTCAAATAAATCTTAAACAGACAGATATGCCGCATGATTTAATTCTACAATTTTATCATAATGGTATGATTGATTATATTGAACTAGAATTAAATATAAAAGCAGAAGGAATTATAAATCTTTTTGGAGAAAAGTTTGTAATAGCCACTAGAAATATCTCTACACATGTATTTCCCCTCTATATTAGCTGCAAAATTTTTTCCTCCTCTCCTTTTGCCAATGACCACACATACAGACCTGTAAGAAAAAGAATGTTTATTAGTCATAAGCTTTCTGGAAAAGACTACTTAAAAAGACTCGATATTCAAACTGAGATTCAATTCTCAGATCTCTACTGGGTCGATAACCTTGCCAGCCTTGCCAAAGAAAATCCTGAAGCAACTAGCCAAAGAAAAGATACTACACAGTTTATTATCCAAAATCAGAAGACTCCCTTATTGTCATCAGGCTTTCATTGGGAAAATTATCATTTTCTTGCCGAAGGACATTATATACACATATGGACTCACAAAAATTGGAACATGCTTCTTCCCTTCATTGGTGAAGGAGAAGCTCTTGAACTATAACATATTATTAATTCAGAAGATTTTTGTGATGAAATTCTTGATTATGATACTGGCACACCTCCATCCATACCGAACACTCACAGAGATTTCTAGAAGATTGATAAAAACATATGCAATGACGTCTCTGCCAACAAAGTCTACAACAATTATTTGTCCGACACTTCTCTGTAGATAAAAAGAAAAGTTTTTTGTTGTTTTGTTTCTTTAATTTGTAGCCGTTTCTTTTTCTTTTATGTTTCTTGTCTTATAGCTTAGTGCTATCTCTTCTTTGCCTATTTAAGGCAACCTCTTTCATTTGTAATGACACATCGAAAATAATTAATAGAATCATTCTCAGTTATGAGTAACTAAACTCTCCCTTTCTGATTTCTCTTGTAAACCCTTATATATATATATATATATATATATATATATATATATATATATATATATATGTACAAATCATAAAAGAAAGGGAAAACTTCACAGAATAGTAATCAAGTTTTTTAATCTGTTCTAATTAAGTCACTCAAACTTTTTTTTTCTCATTTTAGTCACTTAAGTTTCTCGTCTGTTCCATTTTAATCACTCAAACTTTTTTTTGTATCATTTTAGTCACTCAAGTTTTACATGTTGTTCTAATATTACACAATTACGAGATTAACATGTTACCTTTTTTAAATTTTGTTTTATGAATATGGTGAAAATGTTGGTTTACTCTTTTTGGATTTCATTTTCACCATATGCATAGAATAAAATACAAAAAAAGTAATTAATCACTATATTTAATGAAATCATTTATTTATAGGATACAAAAAAAAATAATTTTTTTTGAGTGACTAAAATGGAACAAATAAGAAACTTGGTTACCATTGTGTAAAGTTACCCCTAAAAGAAAAGCGTATTCATGGACCACTCAAAACCGTCAGGATGAATAGTCGTCACCGACATGACAAATTGTTGTGTTAGTAATTAATCACTATATTTAATGAAATCATTTATTTATAGGATACTAACAATTTACCAAAATTTTCTAATTGTATTTACTATTTACCATTTATGATTGATTGTGACTTTATTTTATAAAATTTTTTGTATCCTTATCAGAAAAAATCATACTAATTGATTTATTTAATTTAATTTGAAATAAAATATAATAATATTTTCTTTTATATGCGTCAAACGGAAAACGAAATTAATATTAATATTATAAAGGTTTTTCTATAAAAAAGATGAAGATGACCTTTGGGTACAAAAATATATACATACACGAATCATATATGTGAACTGTCTACCTTTTTTTTATAAATATACTAGGTTAAAGCTCATGTTTTACATGAGTTGAATAAATATAATTTGTTATAAAACATGAGCTGAATAAATATAATTTGTTATAAAACAATGTTTTCTACGAATATTTGTATTTTTGATGTTATTAGTCATCTGTTAAATAAATAATAATTGAAATTTTCTTATGATTTAGTAATTTTTAATAAAATATTAGAATATATGTTAGATATTTAATTATTTAATATCATCATTTAACAGGAGAGAAATGCGAAAAATAAAAATCTAGATTTTATCAGAAGTCGACACATAACAAGTATAGTTATTCATTTATTATAATATAGGTTAGAAACTCTGTATATATATTATACATGGTGAATAAATACAAGGTTATACATACCTAGTAATAAAGATCTAATATTACATATTACATAATTTTTTAATACAAATTTTAGAAACGTTATATAGTTAAAAATGTGTTTATAAAAAGAATGAAAGAAATGTTCAAATTGTAAAAATGTTTTATAAACAAAGCTATTTTTTAAATTAAAAAATATTTTATAAAAATAGTTATAAAAATCATTATTATTTAATAGAGAGAGAGAGGGGCGAGAAACAAAAATTACATTTTTTCATTGAAACTTGTATCATTAAATAGGAGAGAGTAATTTTTTTTATACAAACTTATATCATTAAATAGGAGAGAGAGGCAGGAAATTTTTTTTAAGGATAAACATGAGAATGACATGTGGCACCCCAAAACCTTTATTTATTAGTATGTATAGATTTGCTTTCTAACATAAATTGAACAAGCAAAAATATATGTATTTAGTTGGAAAAGGTTTAAATAAAAAAGGTTTTTTAACTAAAAAAAGTGAGAATGATTTAGGGCCATTAGATTAAATTGTAGATCAAATTAAGAAATATTTAATGGATGAGATCAAATTGTAGGAGAAAAAGTTGTTGGAAGAGTATATTTTACTCATTGCCATTTTTGTTGACTTTTTATCAAGTTTCCCCTCTTTTTTAAATGTTTACAGCTTTTACATACGACATTATTGTTTTTTTTAATTATACCATAAAAACGGGCGTTTTTTATCTTTAAAACGAGTATAGTGTCGTTATATACAAAAACGAAAAAAATATGCTTTCTAGCTCATTGCGTAATTTACTCGTCATTGTGTCTAATATCAGGTCATTGTTTCTAATGCCAAGTCATTGTGTCAAATACTTTTCATCATTGTGCTTAATGTCACGTAATTGTGTCAAATATTTCCATCACTTTGTTATATATAATACATAAAAAACAGTGACAAAAATAACACGAAATTATCTAAAACGTAAAACACAATGATTCATACATATAACACAATGATGAAAAATATTTGACACAATGACCAAACCTGACATTTGACACCATAAAAACAAGCGTTTTTATTTTTAAAACTCGTATAGTGTCGTTATATATAAAAACAAAAAAATTACGTTTTCCAGTTCATTGTTTAATTTGCTCGTCATTGTGTCTAATGTCAAGTAATTGTGCCAAATATTTTTCATCATTGTGTCTAATGTCAAATATTTTTCTAATATCTCGTCATTATGTCTAATGTCAAGTAAGCGTTTTTTTTATGAGGGATATAATATGAAAAACGAGGAATGAAATAAAATTAAAAAGCTTGAACTAAAGGAAGCGAAAGAGGAATTCAGAAAGCCATGAAAGCAAAAAAAAAAGAACTCTTCCGTTGTGCAATATTCTCGTGTTCCATCCCTGTTTACAATCATCGTTGCGAAAAATCCACGTACAACTGTAAGTTCCCTTGCCTTCTTATGTAAATTTGTTTCGTTTTATTTTTCTTATCTATACCAAACAAAATGATATATATATATATATATATATATATATATATACAGGGGAGGGTTCTAGAGAAAACCACATAGTTAGGCGAAAACCGAGAAAACCACTTAAAAACCAATTTTAATCAATAATATAATAATATTTATTTTTTATTTTATTTTATTTTTATATTTTTATAAGAGTATCAATGTAATATTACATTTTTTAACCAAAAAATTAATTAAATATTGGCTTACGTATACGTAAACCATAGTGTTACGTATACTTATATAGAAAACAAAAAAACTACAGTTACGTATACGTAATCCATAGTATTACACATTGTTTTAGTGGTTTTCTTGGTTTTCGCCTAACTTTGTGGTTCTCTTGATCCTTCCCCTATATATATATATATATGGTAAAAATAAATGTGTGGATTAGATTAAATAAGAGGGGAAAAATGGTCATTACACTTTTTTATTTTTCTTCTTTTGATTAATGCATTATTTTAATTCTATCTAGATACAGGAACAAATTGAAGGAAAAAATGAAAAAAATGTGTTATTACAAATGTGTAAAAATCAAATACATATGTGTAATACTCAAATAAACATGTGTCAAAACCATATACACAAATCTGAAAAAATACACATCTAAATACCTAAAAATCTTTACAAAAACCAGAAAACAAATTCTACATAATTACACTGGGTGAATCTGCTTCCCCATTAGCTAGAAATAAAAGGGAAACAAGTTGCAACAACTTCTAAGCCAAAAGTTGAAATTAAAAGATAGTCCATAGCCGAGGCTTATCTTCACATCTCCGTCGATTCGTAACTAGAAACAACCAAAAGTCTAACGATTTTTAGAAGCGTATCCACAAGTATTTTCTGTAATGAATCTACTTTTTTATGTTCTGTCAACAACTTGAGGTCACACTGCATAGGATAGCAAGGTCTACACAAAAAAATGCGGGATTTACAACAACATCAAAGCACAAAAGAGAGGCAGTTGGTCTGACGATCAAATAATCTCCCTTGCCAAGGAAAATTACCTTTAAGGACATCAAAACTAACTTTCAATACGAGCATATATGGAATGTTGTGAAAGGAGATTCGAAATGGCACGAACCAGTCATCTTCCAACCAAAGTGAACTAAGACATCATCTTCAGGGGACTATAGCACATCAACTTCAGATGCACACTCAACCCCGATCGACGTTAACGCTGATGACAATCCGATCTCGATTGAGTACTTCGGGGATCAATCTTGAAAACGAGTCAGGCGAATTTGAAGAATTGACTTGTCCAATGGGCCAAAAGAAGTCCAAGGTAAAGGCAAAAGCGAAGGCGAAACCGAAAAATCTCAAAACATCGAGGAACTTGATGACGGATTCAAAGAAGGGAAAACCATGATCATCTTCAAAGAACAAAATAGACCACTTCCTGATCAACCAATACATTAATATAGTAATGATGAATCGATAACACATGGATTTAGATAGATGGGCTTGGCATTATGTGAAAAAAATTAGCAAAAAATATAACTTAAAGTAAGCTTTAGTTTTAGTTTATGTAATTTATAATATTTAGTTTTAGTTTGTGTATTTGAATTTTTAGTTTTAGTATGTAATTTTTAACTTTTAGTTTATGTAATCATTTTTGTTTTATTTATGTTGTTGTTTTTAATATTTATTTATATTTAAAACAATTTGGTAGATAAAAAGTAAATGTAAAAGTATGTAATGATGTGGAAATACAAGGATGATGTACTAGTAGTATTGGAGGAGAAATGAGAAGTTTTTGAAGAATGAATGAAAAAAATTATATGACACGTTTGTTAATGTGTTGGTGTTATAGATGCTCTAAAAGAACTAATAGAATAATTGCTTGAAACATAGTACATCAAAGCAATTTAACCATATTAAACTTCCATTAACGGGCTTAAATGACCAACTCAAAGTACTTTGGAGCATCAAGCATAACATTTTAACCAGATTAAAGTGTTTGTATCTATACTAATTTCTTTTATCGATTTATTCATGCGTACACAACTATAAAAACACGAGTTTTAAAACCGCATACCCTTCTTTTCTTTCACCTTTTATTTGTACTTCTTATTTAAAAATTTATTATTTTATATGTAACAAAAAAATTGGTTTACATTATTAAACCACTTAAAAATTCATTTTTAATCAGTTTAACCGATATCAGTATTCCAGTCGAACATGTTATAAAAACCAAGAAAATATTATCAGTTCGATCATTTCTTTCGGTCTCAAACACGTCGAGCCGGATCATAATCATCTCTAATCTTTCATTTCAAACAAGTTTACAAGCATCAACCTCTCTAAACAAAATATTATAACTTCATTAATACAAGAGGGGTAGAAAATTAACAAAATCCAAAACTTAAAGCCCTTATCCGCAAATAATGTATTTATTTACACTGTTGCGCGTTGCATTAGGGAAGTCAATATGCTAAGCAGTAAACCTTTCTAACGTCCCTTTCTCTCTCTCTCTCTCTCTCTCTCTCTCTCTCTCTCATGTAGTTTCGCTGAAGCTTTTTCAGTAGCTTGCATCTACTTTTCTGATCGACTGTTTCCTTATCCACACACACACTAAAACACGCACAAAAACACTTGTGATTTCATAATCGAATCAGTATACCGATGAGAGTTTAGCTTCAAATCATCTGGAACGTTGATGATTTCAGTTACTCTGTAAGTTGTTAATAATCGTCATCTTGATTGGATGATCTCGTATAGTTATGTTATGAATATTCGCTGTTCGATCACGGTATTGAAATTGATTTGAATTTGTAAGGATTTGTGTTATTGAATTTGAGCTTTTCTGATGAAAATTGAATTGAGTTTTAGGTTTTTTTGATTAATTTGTGGTGTTTATGAATTAGGTTTTTTGATTGTTTCTGTGAAATAGCGACAAATTGAGGACATATTACTTGGATAATTTGAAGATTTTGGTCCACTTTTTGACTGTGGATGTAGAATTTGTCTTCTGTATCAACTTAATTGACACCAAGTATAGTGATTTTCTCTTTAGGATATTATATAAGTTGCTGATTATAGTTATCTTATGCATATTCACTATTCGATCACGGTAAAGTGATTGTAAGGGTTTGTGTTATTGAATATGAACTTTGTTGATGAAAATTGAATTGAATTTTATGTTTTTTTTTATTAATTTGTGATGTTTATGAATTAGGTTTTTTATGATTTTTGATTGTTTCTGTGAAATAGCGAGTTGAAGACAGATTACTTAGAGAATTTGAAGAATTTGTCAACTTTTTGACTGTGGATGTATAATTTGTCTTCTGTATCAACTTAATTGACACCAAGTAGAGTGGTTTTCTCTGTAGGATATTATATAAGGTGCTGATTGTTTATACCACTAGGTAATTTGGAGTGAGGTGAAGCTTTTGTGGAGTAGAATCTGAAGAAACAATGGCTTATGCTCGGAGAGGGTCCGGCCAGCCGCCAGGTGGCAGGCTGCTGCGGACTCAAACAGCTGGTAATCTGGGTGGGGAGGCGATGATGGATAGTGAAGTGGTGCCGTCATCTCTTGTTGAAATTGCACCAATTCTTCGTGTTGCTAATGAAGTTGAACCCAGCAACCCAAGGGTTGCCTATCTTTGTAAGTCTGTTGCTAATGATCTTGTGTTTTTATTTTGTTTAATGGCTTATTGTCATTAGTAAACCATACTTGTTGAAGTAAAAACTATTGTATTTAGATCATGGAATTCAAGTAATTTAAGTTGGAGTCTTTATTAAATTTGGCCTATCAAGACCTACTTTCTGTACTTATCCGCTTGTTTAAAACTTAAAAGATATGCAATAGTTTTGATAAAAACAGAGAAAGAGACTACTTTGAACAGTGTGCTTCCTAAATTAACTAATAGAAAAACTTATGGAAATGGCCTTGTAGAATGTGAGGATATTGGAGTTGATCATTACATCGCTAAGAATTTAAATTTGTGTTTGGATGAAGATAGAAGAAGGATGATCTAAGTAAATAGTATTTGGGTAGTTATTATGTAGGCATATAACAAATATCATAGAATGACTTGGATTTGATCCATTGACAAAACTTATTGTATGTATAATTAGGTCGGTTCTATGCCTTTGACAAAGCTCACAGATTAGATCCAATATCAAGTGGTCGTGGTGTTCGTCAATTCAAGACCGCCCTACTTCAACTCCTAGAAAGAGTACATGTTCTTTTAATGACAAATATTAATATTTTATTATCATTATTTCATGTCTTTGTTTTTGTTGTTGTTGGATATTTAATTTATGAATTGTTAACTTGGTGCCATCCTTTTCCTCTTTTAAGAAGTGCAAGTACATAACTTGTTTTCTTTTACTTGAATTATGAACTCAAACTCTATAAAGGAAGGTTAGCACACCCATAAAATATACGAAAAGCGTGGCCGGAGGTACGTCCGGAGATGGTCACGTGGGCTCGAGAGCCCCAGAAAACTTGAACAATAAGAACCTAAAGGGTTCATAATAAAATGAACGATGCAGTGTACTTACTTAGCGTAAAGCTAATTCAAAAACGTTTTCCAAACATTGCAGGATAAGAGCATATGGAATGAGGCTTCCTGAGGACGTGGCTGCTCGAAGTTGAAGAATCCCTATGTTAAATAATGTAATATTTTATGTAAAAATAATATTTATAATAAAATATGCCCGTGTCACTTTAGTGACAAGGTTTTGAAAAATCTGGGACCGTTTTCCTCTATAAAACCCTGATAAAATAATATAGTAAAAGTAGGGTGTTTCAAAACTTGGTCAAGGGATTGCCGGAAGCAAAGAAATCCATTGGCACAAATTTGGTTGTAGTTTGTGTTACAGGTGTGTTTGGAATAACCGGAATACATTGGAATAACCGGAATACATTGCGAGAGTCCCAGAGTTGTAGAAAACGTAGAGAGTAAAAAGACGGCGATTTTCAAGTGTTGAATTCATGTCGGATTTTTTTTTAACAACAACAATGAGAATATCTCATAGAAAGGCTAGCGGGTACTAGCAATACCCCAATTACACACCAACCAAATACTACTTTTCCAAATTACATGCATATTTTTTTAATATATCATCCATCTTAACCAATGCCCTTTAAAGGGTTCGTAACCCAATCTTCCCAGCTGCTTTCGCTATTATTCCCCCGAAGATCCTTCCATTTGAAGGTTGCAATTTTTATGTCCTCTATCATACTTTCGATCGTCTTCCTAGTCTTCGAGAAAATCCAGTTGTTTCTTGTTTTCCATATAGTCCACATTGTGCCGTTTCCAATCAAGCATCTAATTTTTCTAATCTCCTTTGACCTTGTCGAGTTTTTTAGATAATCTAGAAGTGTTGATACATTTAGGTGGGAGGAGACTTTGACCTGTGACCACCATTCAATCCTCCTAAGTACCTCCGAGGCGACCGGGCATCGTATGAAGGTGTGATCCTCCGTTTCTGTTTCTAGACGGCATAGTGCGCATAATATAGCTTGTATAGGAACTCCCCTTGCATCCAGTGCAGCTGCCATAGGTAATTTGCATTGTGCTAGTCACCAAATGAAGCAACGAACATTTAGAGGAACCCATTTAATCCATTGGATATCTATTTTTGTGTTTGTAAATGATTTATCCTCCATCTAATTTCTGCAGGATTTTGTTGTAAATTTATCGCCTGTATCACCTTGCCTGATCCATTTATCCATCCCATCTCGGAAGTTATAAAAATTTATCATTTCTTCCAGGTCGCGTATCTCATTTGCCCTGATCTTTGCTACTTTGTTGTTTTTCCAATCCCATTTGAACTCCAAATTACCGTCCCCATTTTTGCTGACCCTGTCCGTAATCGTGCAGTCTTTTTTTCTTTCAATTTTATACAAATGAGGGAAGTGAGCTTTGAATGTTCCATACCCGAATCAGCTCAGTTTCCAGAAGAAGGAGTTGCCACCATTTCCGATCTGCTTCCGTATTTGATTGACCATTTCATCCCCCATCCAGCCCAATTCTTTATATGCCGACATGATTTTTGACCAGTGATCGGAATTTGCCCTGCTGTATAGCTCTTCATTGGATTCAAATGATTTGTTGTGTATTGCCTTTAAACAAGATGCCCATAGACTATAGGGTCTTGTAATGCTTTCCACCTCCATTTTGTGAGTAGTGCTTGATTCATCGTGCTTAGGCTACCAACCCCAAGCCCACCTAATCTTCTTGGCTTAGAGATGTTTTCTCATGCTACCCAATGGATTTTTTTTACGAAGCGCTACCACCCAAAGAAACCTTCTTCTAATTTCTTCCAATTCTTTGATGATCTTATTAGGTGCCTTAAACATGGATTGGAAATATAAAGAGAGACTACCCAAAACTGCTTTAGTTAAGGTTAGTCTACCCCCAAACGATAACATTTTTGCTTTCCAATTGCTAAGTTTTTCCTTGAATTTATTTATTACCGGTCATGTCGGCTTTTATAGATCGAGTCAAGAGGGGTTGTTAAAATTGCTTTTTTTTGTTTTTTGGAAAAAAATCTAGTTTTTATTATTTAACTGAAAATAATATTATAAATTTTTTAATTTATGTTTCTTTTTTAATTTTTTATTTCTTTTTATTTTTCTTAATATTTGATCGTTAATTTTTATAGCGGGTTAATAATAGTGTACGGGTCATCGAAACCTAGCCTCATAAATTTTAACCCTTTAGCCGTAACACGTGAGTTTGATAACCTAGTTAAACATTATTAAGTCTAGTTTTCTTATAATGAAGTTGGCACATTCACTGAGATAAGTTCCTTATTTCTTCTCCTTTTAAGCCTATGTGTTATGCTTGTGCCGCAGGTACGACAAAGGTGACATGGAGGTGCGGCAACCCTCGTCAACACGACCCCCTTCCTTGGTCGCCGCATAATTGGGTTTTTGCAGAGAATTATTGCTGCACAACACACACCTCACGCCACACACACACACGCACACACACACACACTCTCTCTCTCATTTCTCAATTTTTAATATATTAAAAATAAAATAAAAAATGAATGAAAAGTGAAAGATGGGTAAAATACAGGATGAAAGATGGTGATGCAATGCTGGTGAGAGATGTTGCAAAGTCAACAGAGGTATAACACATAACCTAACATAAACATCTCGCTTCTCGCCACCATCTGTTGCCTCCGTCCGCCGCTTGCCATTCACCAGAAATAATGCCATTTTACTTCTTTCTTCCTTCAACATAAACCACTCGCCTCTCGCCACCATCACTTCTTCAAATTCTCCTTATTTCTTCTCCTTTAACATAAACCTACAGGAAGACTTGACCTTGGTTCAATTAGAAAGTCACTTTAAGATAGAAGAGTCCCGAAAGGCTCAAGAAGGTGATGAGTCAAGGATAAATACGTGGCTAGACCATCCTCTGTTAACACGGTTGAGGATGGTGGTCATTCTAATCCGACCACTGGTTTGAACCCCATAAACTCTTGATCCCTGAGCGGTCGCCCACCCGGCACACCCTCAGGGCCGCCTTGAATAGGTAAAACAATTTTCAGATCATATATATTTTATGAACGGTTGTAACATACAAGATATTTACCTAGGGAAGGTTTAAACCTGGGTCTTTTAACAGAACTTTTAGTCACCTTACCACTAGACCATCTTGTAATTGTTATTTTTAAGTCCTATGTTAGGTTAAGAAAAAGATTAATTATTATTTATAGAAAATAAAAATTGGTATTTAAAAGATCCAACAATAATTACGTTTGTTTCACAAGATTATTAAATTCGGACATTAGACATTTTCAAACCCAGATATAACCGGTACTCATCCAAATATGGCAAAATATAACCAATACAGTTACCAACCTCATTATAACCTGTTTTAAATACCAATTTTCAATTAACTCTTAAAAAAAGAATGGGGAAGAAGGCGGTTTTGATCGGATGTAATTACGCCGGAACAAAGGCTGAGCTCAAAGGATGTGCCAATGACGTCAAGAAAATGCACCGTTGTTTAATCGATCGCTACGGTTTCGTGGAGGGCGACATTAAGGTCCTTATCGACACCGACGATTCATATACGCAGCCCACCGGCGTTAACATCCGCAAAGCTCTTTCTGATCTTATAAGCTCGGCTGATTCTGGTGATGTCCTATTCGTTCATTATAGTGGTCATGGAACCCGACTTCCAGCGGAAACCGGTGAAGATGATGATACTGGGTATGATGAGTGCATTGTGCCTTGCGATATGAATCTCATTACTGGTACGGTATTGATCTTTTTGGATCTAATTTAATTTGGGACTGAGTTTAGGATTTGCATGCATGGTTTCAAAAATTTAACGTACATCTTGTTTGATTCTCTGCGGCGGGAGATGGATCTTAAATGGTTAAGACGGTGACACTAACATGGCTAAGTAATAAAAGAAACGTGATACATAATAAACGTATGAAGTTACGGCGACTCGGTTATAGAGATCGAAACATATATAAAAGACAGTTATATATATAACGGTCTCGATGTCTTTTACAATCGGTGTCGATCTCATTTTCGCGGTACCCACACGTTGCGGCGGGGCGGTACGATTAAAAGAAATATATGATGTTACGACAGATCGGTTATGGAGATTGAAACATATTTTGAAAACATTATCATGCCCCAAATATTACGGTATATTTTTTTAAAAGAAATTATAAAAAAAGTAAATGAAAAAAAAACAAACAATTGAATAATAGAAGTAAACAAATTTAACAACTAACCTTTTCAGTAAAAGAAAATAAAAATGAACGGACCAATAGAGTGAATAATGATTCATTAACACGAACTATTTTTTTTTCTTCTAGTGTGTTTAAGTAAATGATTTTAGTTTCTAGGTGAAATTTGAATTAAAATACATTTTAGGTGATCTGCTTCTTGAGATAGTGATTAAATGTAATCGCTTACTTGAGATAGCTGATTTAAGGTAACTCGGTTCTTGAGATAACAGATTAAAGGTATTATGTTCTTTGAGATAGCGGATCCAAGGTATTCCGCTTTTTGAGATAGCGGATGCAATGCATTCATAATGTTAAACATAGTGCTTGAGGTAGTCGTTCCTGTCAAAACTCTTGAATCCGTATCTCAAGAAGCAGATTACCTTGAATCTGTTATCTCAAACAACAGATTATCTAGAAACCATTTTGAATTCAAAATTCTTATAGCAATCAAACCCATTTTCCTAAATCCACTAGAAAAGAAAGAAAAACACAAGAAGACCGCTGACTCTATGGTTTCGTTATTCGCCGAGCCAAAAATTAGATTAGTCTCAAACGAGAATGTACTTCACACTTCCTAACTCATGTCGTATATTATTCGGATTCCCTTTGGTTTTAAAAAAAATCTTAACAATTGATGACACTAAAACATCAACAAATTCGACCCATTTGATCATCTTGTTTTCTCAATACTCTTTTTTTGTGACCACTTCAAGTCTTTAACCTTGTGAAACATTCATGTGGTTGGTTTTCAGATGATGATTTCAGGGAGCTTGTAGACAAAGTACCTCAAGGTTGCACAATAACCATCGTCTCAGATTCATGCCACAGTGGTGGACTCATTGATCAAGCCAAAGAGCAAATCGGCGAGAGCTGCAACGACGATACCGAAAACAAGGACAACAATACTGAACCCGGTTTCGTAGGCAACATCATACAAAAAACCGGAGACGCATTAAAATCCGCATTCCACCGCGACGACGATGGCAACGAGATCGAAGACACAACCGTCGAAAACCGATCATTGCCTCTAGACACCCTAGTGGACATACTAAAACAAAAAACAGGAAATAATGACATAACTGTTGGCAATGTAAGACCAACTTTATTTGATCTATTTGGGGAAGATTCAAGTCCAAAGGTGAAGAGGTTCATGAAGGTCCTCATGGACAGCTTCAAAGGCCTCGGCAGTGGTGGTGGCGGCGATGACGGTGATGGAAATGGTGGTTTTATGGGGATGGTGGGCGGGCTGGCTCAGCAGTTTCTCAAGCAAAAGCTGGAGACCAACGCGGACTACGGGAAACCCGCGATGGAAACTGAAGTTGGTGGGAAGCAAGATGCATATGCGGGATCAAAGACGAAGAAGCTGCCCGAAAACGGGATCTTGATCAGCGGTTGCCAGACGGACCAGACGTCAGCGGATGCAACCAAGTGTGATGAGTCTTATGGGGCTCTTAGCCATGCTATTCAGGCCATTGTTGAGGAGTTGGATGGTAAGGGTTTAAGTAACCGTGAGATAGTTGTGAAGGCTAGGAGTATGTTGAAGAATCAAGGGTTTAAGCAACAACCAGGGCTTTATTGTGAGGACAAATATGCTGATGCCCCTTTCATCTGCTGACTGATGTTATTATTATTATTATTGTTATGTAATCCAATGTTGGTGTTTCTAATTTTGTTGTTTTTGTTGAGTTTATTTGAACTATTTTTGGAATTTTGAAATGGGGATTATATTTATGTAATGATGGTATGTTAATTGGTTACTTCAAATAAGATTAGTATGTGTCGCTACAACAACAATGAGGTTAGAAGAGAGGTTCAATGTTTCGTGGTGTCAGCCTTGTCAGCTACCTAGCTTGTTCCTGTAAAGATGAAAGAACTCGTTAGAAGGGGTTCGGGACCGGGGTCCCGGAACCACCCTCCGACGCTCAACATTAGTGATTTATCCAACACAAGTGTTTATGTAAGTAAATGGACAATATATGAATTTATGTATGTATATATACGAAATGTAGAGAGTGTGGAGGTAAATGGTGGTTGAGGCCCGGCAGCTTGGCTGCAAGCAGCCGATGTAGTCGCTTCCCTCAATGAGTGGGATCTAGCTGTGTGAACCAGCGTGGCTGCAAGTAGCAGTCGTGATGCCTCAGCAACTCAAAGCTGCTCGGTGGGTAGGAGATCGCCTCAACAGCTCATTGGCTGCTTCCTTGGCTAATGGTGGAAGAGAGTTGGACTATCAAGAGCGAGAGGGGAGTGTTCCCGAAAAGTGGAGACTACTTAAAATGAGGGATTGGCCCCTCTATTTATAGAGGGGAAAACTTAACTCTAGTGGGCTTTGTTGTAATGGACTGGGCTGGCCCATCACTCATCAAGCTTATTAGCATGCTTGTGGGCTGGGCTAACCACGTCATCCGTATACTATATTATTTTCGTGTTAATTTGTCTAGTAAGCTTAATTATTTTGAAAGCAAAATTAAGTTCAAATGTTACTTTTGCTTTATGGAAATCGGAAATGATAGCAGTAGCAATAAAAATGAAACACAAGCGTAAACTTTTTTTTTGTTACCGGTAGATTTTCCCCCTTTTCGCCGACTCTTTGGATTAAAAACACTGGTTTTAAGAAACGAGATTCTTTTTCTACGACTATTATCGCCAACATGACACTACAAGAAAACAAGATTTTCACTGACGGAAGTTTCCGTTTGAGTTCCGTCGGAAAAAGCCCTCCAAAAATGCTCATGGGTAATCCGTTTTCTAAATACAGTCTTGTAATCTTGTGAGGGATTACGACAGATTTTCTTCCGGCCAAGTTCAGCATTTCTCCGGCCATATTTCAGTTTGCGAAGGATTACCGTTGGTAATCTTGTGACGCACTACCGTCGGTAAGTTTGTTTAATTTTGAAAAATAATTTATATTTTTATTTCCAGCAATACAAATATTATAATTTTATATTAATTTATTTTTCATTATGGAAAATAGTTTTTCAAATGACTGTATAACAATAACATGTCATCATTATGGAAAATATTTTTCATCAAATGCCTCGTTTCTTGGATAAATAATAAAGAATTACAAGTGTTGAGCAGTAAAAGATCGAACTATGAGTGTTACAGAAGTGATTATGAGTCTAGAAAGCTAAGTGCGTAGTGAAGATGTGCTTCTAATCGATCAATATCGCTAATTAAATACAGATAATAGCTCAACTAACTATCCGAGAATCCCGTAGCTTTACTCGGTCTTCACATATGACCGTTATAAAGCTTCTCCCGCAAGTTTCACACGTTCTCTTTGACCTCTTAACCGATTCTTCAGGGATGAATGAGTCAACACGTTTTACCTGCGTATATAAATCAAGATAGGGAACAAATAACCGTTAGTAACGTTAACATTCAGGATACCGAGTCGATTTCTGGATCCCGGATTCCGGATCATACTATACTCGGGATCCTGGATCTTAAAATTGACCCCTACCAATTGTCCCCAAAAGTTGACAGCTGTTATCACCATTCACAGCTGTTAAAATTTTAAATTGCTGCTACTGAAAGAACCTTCCGTCTCAAGATCCCCTCCGTAGAAGTAAGTTCAGAAAGCTATCCTTCCACTTCTTAGATGTCTGGTAAGATTTGAAAAAATCACAATACTTTGTTAGTTAGTAATATGTATAATGATCTAACATGTTATCTTGAACTAGGTGTTTGCAAGTTAAGCTCTTAATTTGCCCTTGACGTCATTGATAACACGGTCCCCAAAAGCAAAAGCCATCAAAAAGGCTCAGCCTGCTGCCGAAGTTCCCAAACCTGATGCTCCTACTCTACACCCAAAGATCACCGTTATCAAAGAGAAAGCTCTATGATGTTGCTGATGTAACTATCTACAAAGGCCTGGACTATGTTGATGCCTACAAGAAGCTTCATGTCCTCAATCATCAGGTGTTATGAGTCAGTTGTGAAGGCGGTGGAGAAGGTGGTTGAACAGGACGATGATGGCAATAAATACAAGGCTTGAGTCCAGCTTTTTGGATGAAAACCGAATCACTAAATTTCCTGCACTCTCAATATTAGTAATAACTTATGACTATGTGCCATGATTGTTATGTGTTTGATATGTTTTTAGAAAATAAGGATCCTTAGGCAATTAAGCGTTATGATACGCGGAAAAATAGATTTATGTATCTTTTTGGGATACCGGATTCTTTATGAACATTTGTAAATAATACTTTTGGTTTAAACTTCGGTTTAGGAAAACATACCTTGTTTATGATAAATAGTTTGAAAAAATACCAATTACAAACATACCATGACTTAATCATCAAATATTTCAAGTCTACCTAAAATTGAAAATTAATAAGCAATACCTTCTTCGAGAATCAGGATGGGTAGATATACATACCAGATAATGATAGGGAGTCCAAACAGACTCGAAGTATGATAAATTTTAGTTGTCCCATGTGTATAGCTGTCAAACAAATTGTTTGCTTAGTAATTGTATCTCAGGATTCTCATGGTGTCCCCAGGATCTTGAGTTATTAACTTGGGACATGCCAACATAGTGGGTTGTACCCGTAGTGACATGTAAATACCAATAACCTCTGGTTAACATAATGTTAAACTGCTTGGGTCATGCCCGGCTGTATAGCACGTCCGTGTTACTCCATTGATAATATTCGTAAGGTCCAACATATAGCCAACAGTGATGAAATTATCATCCACTGTTACATGGACTGGTCGCACCACCTCGAAATATACTTGGATATCGTGCGCTCCTGGCGGGGTGTAGAAACTCAATCTACTTAGGAAGGCGAAAACCGTTCAAACCTTAGAAGGGTTATGTAACACTTTTAACTTAGAGAGATGGCTAATCTTAAATTTCCTGATCAGCATGCTCTGGGATTCCATCTGCAAAAACCTTAGATCTTGGTGAAGGTGTGTGTTAGCGCCTCCGATGCTTAAGTCAGTATATTGATGAAACAAAAGATAATAATTGAAACAAAAATAAACAGGGATAGAAGACATACCATTCTTAGTTAGAATTTAAACTCTAACTTACATTATCCTATGTCAGGGTTCCGATGTCGGTTTTCTTTACGTGTCTTTTAGCTGTGGAACAAGAAGTACCATATATATAAGAACCTCTAGAGATAAGATTTAATACCTTGAGATCCTGAGGTGGGGATGCCGCTCATCTTGGGGTAGTATCAGAATTCTGATTCTTTTCTTTCTTTCTACCCAAGAGTTCCTTCAAGTGGCCCTTGCTAAGTAGATGACTTATTTCCTTTCTAAGGGCAATGCAATCCTCAGTCATATGCCTGAAATCCTCATGATAGGCACAACATTTGATCATTCCTTCCATCCGGATCCTTTGTCATTTTTCCTAGCCATCTGCATTTGTCCCCAAGATCCTACATAGCATACATGAGTCCTGAAATATCAACAGAAAAGCAGTAATAGGTTAGTTTAGGATAATTTTCTTCTTCTTCATCATCCTCCCCAACGTTGAACCTATGATTGCCAAATCTCGAATAAGGCTTTGATTTTGGGGCTTGAAAGATGATGATTCAGATTTCCTGCTGGGATGATTATAGCTGTAAGGTGCATTAATCCTTTTTTGGATCTTCTTGTCATCTTCGAGCCTTATGAACCTCAGGGACCTATTCCTGACTTCGTCCAAGTTCCTGCAAGGGTGCATTACAAGATCCTTATAGAACGGGGAGTCCTTTTACAATCCCATTTTGTAGGCTTGAACTGCTGTAGCAATGTCAAGATTCGGGATATCCAAGGATTCTCGGCCAAACTTGCTTATATAATCCCTGAGGGATTCGTCAGCATTTTGGGTTACTCTGTACAAATCACTAGTTAGTCTTTCAAAGGTTCTGCTGCAAGAAAACTGATTATTAAATGAATTAACTAAATGAGAAAATGAGGTAATAAAATAGGGAGGAACATTTAATAGCCATTTCAAGGCAGGTCCTGTTAAGGTTGATCCGAAGCCTTTACACAGACAGGCCTCTTTCAGATCCAGAGGGATAGGATTGATCTCCATTCTCTCTTTATATTGAGCGACATGCTCTTCGGGATCGGTAGTTCTATCATATAACTTCATGTTGGGAGTCTGGAAGCGTTTTGGGATCTTTGCATCACATATCGGTGGAGCGAATCTGGAGATCCTGTGACTGGCTGAGGATGCTTCCGGTATTGGTCCTACCACACCTGGTACGCTGGAGATCATATCCTTCAGCCTTTTCAACTCCTTGACCATGACTAGACTGATCCCTGTATCCTGCACAGATTCATTAGTATTGAAAAATTTATTGAATGTGTTACCCATGTCAGGATTTCCAGATGATGATCCCGGAGTAAATCCAAGATCCTGACTCGTAGAAATTTTGACAGTCGGAGTTGGTCCAACAGTAGTGATTCCGGTGTGCATGGGAAGAAAGTCTCCTTTATACACTCCTGAGGATCCTGAATAATCAAAATCCAAGTCCCTTGGTCGTAGCGGGGTCGTCACTTCCACTGGTTTCTTTGATTCTTTGACCCTTTCGAACTCCCGAAACAACATTTGGCTAGTCTTCCTCTGCTGCTCCATTTGTTGTTTAACTTCCGAAAACAATTTGAGAATCTCGTCGTTTGAAGCAAGCACAGGTGCACTAGCGGATATTCCGAATCTCGAAAAACCTGCAGGAGTAGTTTTCTTCGGCTGACTAACATTTTTCTGAAATGGAGGAGGAATTGGGTGACTAGCCCAGAGGTTGAAGATGGAGCAGAAACAGAAACATTCTTGGATTGGGACGACATTTTTGGAATCAGTTTTGAAAGATAGTGATTGAACACAAATTTTAGCAAAAATTTAAAGATAAAAAGCACCACTTGCCTCACGTTGGGCGCCAAATTGTTTTGACTACCAAAGATAATCAAGTAGCCAAACTTAGTATGTGAGGCAGTGTTCTTGTAAAATTAATGTAAAACAATATAAAAACATAAAAAGTGACACGGTTGTTTAAGAGGAAAGCCCTTGATCTTTAGGGATCGCCGGCATAAAACCTCGGGAGGTGACAATCGACACCTGCCTCGTTTCTTGGATAAATGATAAATAATTACAAGTGTTGAGCAGTAAAAGATCAATCTATGAGTGTTACAGAAGTGATTATGAGTCTAGAAAGCTAAGTGCGTAGTGAAGATGTGCTCCCAATCGATCAATACCGCTAATTAAATACAGATAATAGCTCAACTAACTATCCGAAAATCCCGGAGCTTTACTCGGTCTTCACATATGACCGTTTTAGAGCTTCTCCCGCAAGTTTCACACGTTCTCTTTGACATCTTAACCGATTCTTCAGGGATGAATGAGTCAACACGTTTTACCTGCGTATATAAATCAAGATAGGGAACAAATAACCGTTAGTAACGTTAACATTCAGGATACTAGATTCCGATTATACTATACTCGAGATCCTGGATTCTGGATCATAAAATTGACCTCTAACAATCACCCTATCTAATCACAAACTTATTGTTATGGGAACTTTATGTCCCCACTTGTCACAAATTTAAACGCAAATCACCCTTTTTCTAATCACACATATTTAACATTTTGTTTCAACTTTTTTAAAGGCAAATATACACTTGTTTAAACACTGCTCCTAAACTATACTTTGCTCAGATTTAATCCTGAATCTCTTTTCATGCCTCTTACAACTGGGTTGCAAATTTTCAATCCAAGTGGTGTTTCAAACTTTCAAGTTCAATAAAGAGCAAGCGACCAAAACACCATCAAGAAAGCCATCACACAACCCACACAAACCAAGTCAAGCCGCCGCTCTCTCCTCTCCATCCTCTCCCTCCTTTCTTTTCTCCTTTCAATATACTCATCATACCTGTCCTTCCACCCTTCCCCTCTCCGCCGCCATAAGCCCTTGCAAAATTACCAAACTATCCTTCCCATTCAAACACTTCCCATCCACATCTCGTAAAGTCAAACTCACCCCACTCACACACAACTCCGAACTCCCTCCTTTTACCCCGCACGTGACCTCCACATTGCAACTCACGTGACCACCATCACGTGCGGTCACAACCGCAAAAGTCAACTCTATCTCGTCCGTCAACCAATTCCGTTGCACAAAAACCGGCTTTACACTAGATACATTCACAGCCTGGTTCCGGGTCGGGTCGGGTCAATCATGATCCAACTCAAAGTCACGTGCCTCTCTAGCTTCCATTGCATTACGTAATCATCACCGGAAACTTTCAACGCCGGTTCAACGACATCTTTCGGTCCAAGAACATCAACACGAAACGGAGTCGTTTCGAACCATTTGCTTGGTGTGGTGTCAGTAAATTCAACTTTAGAAAACAGTAAACTATCATCATACCTGAGATCAACCGAGTTGATGATTAGGGTCGTTGGTGGGCATGATGTGGCGGTGGTGGTGGTGGTGAGGTGGTGGGAGGGGGACGGGAAGACGTCGGAGAAGAAAGAACGGTGGCCGGAGGTGAAGTTGAGGATGGTTTGGTTGACTAAAGGGTGTGCAGTTGAAGGCCAGTTATCGGAGCAGATATCGGACCATAGTTTGTTGTCGGAGCAAAGGGATTGTAGGTGGGAGGTGGTGCAGCCGGTGGCGGCGAGTGTTGGTCCGTCGAGTCTGGTTAAGATGTGGGTTTGGATGATATGTTCGTGGATGTCCATGAGTTTGGTTACGGGTTTAAGAATGGTTGGAAGAATCTTGGGAAATAGAAATGTATTGTTGGATATATAAACGTGAAAAGTTTGAGTTGTGGGTGTATTTTATGGAATAAAATATTAATATAATATAAGGTGTTAATGTATGAACATAAAAAATAAAGAAAGAATATTGGTTTTGATATGGTTTTGTGGAAAATATTGGTTTTTTTTTTCAAAGAATATTTTGCTTTTGTTGTGTAAGTATTTATTTATTGTTAAGTAAGGAGATTAATTTTCTTTATGGTTTACAAGAGAATTTCTTTTGACTTGGAATGATCTAGTAGTAAGTTGAAAATATATACATTTCTTTTACTTTTATTTATTTTGTTGTGTAAGCATTTATTATTAAATAAGGAGATTAATTTTCTTTTTGGTTTACAAGAGAATTTCTTTTGACTTGGAAGGATCTAGTATTATGTTGAAAATATATACATGTCTTTTACTTTTATTTATGGAAAAAAAATTAAAAGGAATGTTACAAGGTTGATTAGTAAGTTTGAGAATTTACCTATTTGGTTATTTCTGTTTATTCATGAGTAGCACATTTGACCGTTGAAGTAAACGGAAGTTAAAAAGTTCTGTTATGGTTAATGACGGACTTAAAAAGTTTGAGAATTTACATATTACATATGTACATTATTAGTTCATGCAATCATTACATATGCAAATACTACATTATCAACGTGAGATACTATGTTATCACGTTTAAAATACAAATACTGGCCTTGATATTATACGCATTTAAAACATTATTTTGTTATATTTTACGAGTCAAGGGAAAAGGTATAATTTTTAAAATAAAATCATAGTTACACATATCTTAAAAAAAATAGGTTTTCAATATAAAAAATCAGGTTAAGGGTTACTTTTCATGTTTAATTAGTTGATTTTTATAATGTGTATAAATATGAGGGTCAGATTCGTCATGCATTAATGTCATCACAACATATTTGACTTTACAAGCGGCGATTAGGTAAAGTCATCGAACTTCCTCGAACTATGATAATTATGTATTAACCTAACTTTTTCTTAAAGTGCTTATCCATCTTTATAAAAAAAATGTTTATTTTTACGAATGTTTCGTAAAATAGTTTTTACATAGTATTAGCTCTTATTATTTTTTTTAACACCAATCTTTCGTAGAGGAAAATCGAGATAACCAAAGATTATCTGATAGTCGTATTTGATACTTTCAGATCAAAAAAATAGTTCGGAGGTTCCTCAAATTCTTTCACCAGATAAAACTCAAAATTTATGAGACAAGAATCAAGTATGAATTTGAAAGAATTTTTGATGAACCAGAAGAAACTTCATATGACCAAAATCCAAATTTACTAGGAAACCAGTTATCCTCTTAACTTCGAATTCAAATTTTGAAATTTAATTAAAAGTCAGCCTAATTTTTTACACCAATTTATATTAGAAAACTATTAGAAAATTAATTTCTAATACATTTTTTATAAAGTAATAAGTGTCAAAATAATTTTCAGAGAAAATTCCAAACTACCGTATTCTCTTTCTGAGATCCCTAGTGTGAAACCATGTGTTTACCGACCGAGGATCTGATACCACTTGTTAGGTATTAGATCAGAGGCGGACCCGCGGAAGCAAACACACACACACACAATAGACAGAAAATAAAGGAAACGAGAGATTTATAGTGGTTCGGTCTTATTAGGTGCTCAAGAAAATACAATCACATTATGGGGTATTTATAATACAAAGATTAGGGTTATTAAATAAGCCAATAACTTAATCAACAAGTAATAGGCTTAAACAACCCTAAGGCAATCGCCACCTTGCTTGCTCCTGTTCTTCCAGCCATAACAGGCCCAGAAGGGCCAACCACAGGTGGCCCAAGGCCCAGCCCGGCCCGGCCCAAAGTCTTTACTACCCAACACTATGAGCCTTAACCTTCTTCATTTTTTCTCCATGGCCGTTACCCATACATGGACAATTCAAACAATACCAATACCATTGACAATGAACACTGCTTATTGCATCTGAAGCTTCGAAGGCCCGAAATCAGTCAATTACGGACTATATGCAGTGTAAAAACTATTGTGGATGAACTCTCAATTCTGAGCAAGAAATTAGACCCAAAAGATGTCACATAATCTATTTTGCCAATTCTTGATGCTATTTATGCGAAAGACACTCCAATTCCCTTTGATGAGATTCATGAAAAGCTCTTCAACAATGAACTCTTATTAGCTCAAGCCGTAATCAACATTGAAATTCCCGTCCATTCCTTGGCAAATTCTCGTCCGCTCCGGTTGTCGACCGCCATCCTCCTCTCGTCTCGGCTTTGTGCCGCTGTCGTTCTCCAACCGTCAGTCGCCGCCATGCCAACCATGCATTTTTGCGTCGTCGTGAGCTGACTTTGGCCTTCGCCGTGACACGTGTTGTTGCCAGTTTTTCGTTGCCGGTGATAGCGTGTGATTGGAAGGAATCGGATATTGGTTCGGGTGCTTTGGAGTCAAATCGGACAGAGATTCGGGTTTGAACGGGTGATTAGAGGTGCATTTTTATTCGTGTAGCCGGATCTAGCAATCGGATTGTTGTCACTAGGGCTGTAAACGAGACGAGCCGAGCCAGGATGGGCTCAAGCTTGGCTCGTGAAAACTTTGAGACAAGACAACTCGGCTCAAAAATTTTAACCAGCTGAAAAGTTGAGTTCGAGTTTGGCTCGTGAAAAGCTCGAGCTAGCTCGTGACTCGTCGAGCCAACTCGTTTGTTTTTTATTATTTTTGCAAATGTTGATATATAAAAGACAAAAAAAAAATATTTTCAATATATACAACCCAAAACTAGAAAGGAAAGCGGGAAAGAAGAAGAGTTCTAGAGGCAATTAGGGTTTAAACTTCGAAGTGCTATTAGGATTTAGGAATTTAAAAGTTTAATTAGGATTTAGGAAATTAGAATTTTGAAAGTATTTGAAGTGGCAGAGTCCGACACTTTGACTCTTTGAGTTATTTATTTCAAATAATTAATAAAGTAACTATGTGGGGGGGTGTGTGTATATATACATATATAGAGAGGTCGGTTATTGTACAAAGGGTTTTTAGCGTGTGAAGTTACGAAGTCACTAGGAAGTGACATGTGTCTTTGGGACGAGGGGTAAATGTGGCCGTGTAATATTAATAACACGAGTTATATAATATTGACGTATGTTTTATAATAACGTTTATTCTAAATGATAATAACACATGTTTTAAAATGATAATAACACATGTTATACAAATAATCACACACGTTATATGAATAGTAACAATAACATATGTTCAAAATGATAATAACACATGTTTTAATATGATAATAACGCGTGTTATACGAATAATCATGCATGTTATATGAAATAATAACACTTGGTGATAATCACTCATGTTATACACACAACACATTAACATTTTCTTAAAAAAAGTCATTTTGTTATATTAAAAGTATAGCAAGACTATACTCAAATTAAAGAGAATAAAATGTTCGATTTTATGGTATAATTTTTTCAAAAAAATAATGTCGTATAGAAAAGTTATTTGTGTTTTAAAAAAATGGGAGGACCTAAAAAGAGTCAACAAAGATAGGATATTCCAATTTTCCCTTATAGACTCTTTTCACGCTTAAAAATAAACTGCCTATGTACACCTTCATCTTAACCATTGATTTTCTAAATCAATTGTCTAAAATCTTTCCTAAACTTTGTATGATAAGAGTCATTTGCATTTAACTTTCTCTATACATATAAACACACACACACACATGAGATTGATCATAAGAAAACCATATATAGTAGAACCTCTATAAATTAATAATGTTGAGACCGGGTTATTTTATTAATTTACGAGATATTATTATATCGATAAATTAATAAATATTAATTTAAAAAGTAGGCCTATATTTGTGAGCAACTCTCAAATTATTGCATCGACACTGTAAAATTCGTTCAGCTAATCCAACCGGCTCAAATGATTTAAACGATGTAAATTTTGGAGAAGACATTCGTGAGCTTGAGAACTTGATTACGGGAATGCATTATCGGCACAAAATGGATGTGAATGAGTTGTTGGATTATCCAGGTGAAAATAATGAATGTTACAAGGTTCAAAGCATTGAAGAAATTATGGCGGATGTCGTTCAAAATCCGGTTGATGATGATTCAGTACCCTTGGAACCGATCACTCGGAAAGAAGCATTGCAAGCGGCAACAACACTTTACAACTTTTTGTTGCAATACGAGAATACAGTGCCTCAACTCTTAAGTGCAATGGGGAGATTTAAAGATGAACTCAATATAGATTTGAAGTTCACAAAAAAACAAGTGAATATAGATTCATTTTTTACTAGAAAATCTTAGAATTTTGGAATATTTTACTAATTATTAATTTATAGTTTCGCTGGACCAATATATTTACATTGAGATTTCAAAAAAATTATTATCTTATTATTTTATCGATTGGGGTCCAATTTTATACTGGTCCCAAGTTGGGACCGAACAAATTATTAATTTTATCGAGGTTATTAATTTATCGAGTATTAAATTATAGAAGTTATATTAAAAGTATAGCAAGACTATACTCAAATTAAAGAAAATAAAATGTTCGATTTTATGGTATAATTTTTTCAAAAAAGTAATGTCGTATAGAAAAGTTATTTGTGTTTTAAAAAAATGGGAGGACCTGAAAAGAGTCAACAAAGATAGGATATTCCAATTTTCTTTTATAGACTCTTTTCACGCTTAAAAATAAACTGCCTATGTACACCTTCATCTTAACCATTGATTTTCTATATCAATTGTCTAAAATCTTTCCTAAACTTTGTATGATAAGAGTCATTTGCATTTAACTTTCTCTATACATATAAATACACACACACACACACAGGAGATTGATCATAAGAAAACCATATATAATAGAACCTCTATAAATTAATAATGTTGAGACCGGGTTATTTTATTAATTTAGCGAGATATTATTATATCGATAAATTAATAAATTATTAATTTAAAAAGTAGGCCTATATTTGTGAGCAACTCTCAAATTAATGCATCGACACTGTAAAATTCGTTCAGGCTAATCCAAACGGCTCAAATGATTTAAACGATGTAAATTTTGGAGAAGACATTCGTGAGCTTGAGAACTTGATTACGGGAATGCATTATCGGCACAAGATGGATGTGAATGAGTTGTTGGATTATCCAGTTGAAAATAATGAATGTTACAAAGTTCAAAGCATTGAAGAAATTATGGCGGATGTCGTTCAAAATCCGGTTGATGATGAAGTTGATGATGATTCAGTACCCTTGGAACCAATCACTCGGAAAGAAGCATTGCAAGCGGCAACAACACTTCACAACCTTTTGTTGCAATACGAGAATACAGTGCCTCAACTCTTAAGTGCAATGGGGAGATTTAAATATGAACTCAATATAGATTTGAAGTTCACAAAAAAATAAGTGAATATAGATTCATTTTTTACTAGAAAATCTTAGAATTTTGGAATATTTTAGTAATTATTAATTTATAGTTTCGCTGGACCAATATATTTACATTGAGATTTCAAAAAAATTATTATCTTATTATTTTATCGATTGGGGTCCAATTTTATACTGGTCCCAAGTTGGGACCGAACAAATTATTAATTTTATCGAGGTTATTAATTTATCGAGTATTAAATTATAGAAGTTATATTAAAAGTATAGCAAGACTATACTCAAATTAAAGAGAATAAAATGTTTGATTTTATGGTATAATTTTTTCAAAAAAGTAATGTCGTATAGAAAAGTTATTTGTGTTTTAAAAAAATGGGAGGACCTGAAAAGCGTCAACAAAGATAGGATATTTCAATTTTCCGTTATAGACTCTTTTCACACTTAAAAATAAACTGCCTATGTACACCTTCATCTTAACCATTGATTTTCTAGATCAATTGTTTAAAATCTTTCCTAAACTTTGTATGATAAGAGTCATTTGCATTTAACTTTCTCTATACATATAAACACACACACACACACATGAGATTGATCATAAGAAAACCATATATAGTAGAACCTCTATAAATTAATAATGTTGAGACCGGGTTATTTTATTAATTTACGAGATATTATTATATTGATAAATTAATAAATTATTAATTTAAAAAGTAGGCCTATATTTGTGAGCAACTCTCAAATTATTGCATCGACACTGTAAAATTCGTTCAGCTAATCCAACCGGCTCAAATGATTTAAACGATGTAAATTTTGGAGAAGACATTCGTGAGCTTGAGAACTTGATTACGGGAATGCATTATCGGCACAAAATGGATGTGAATGAGTTGTTGGATTATCCAGGTGAAAATAATGAATGTTACAAGGTTCAAAGCATTGAAGAAATTATGGCGGATGCCGTTCAAAATCCGGTTGATGATGAAGTTGATGATGATTCAGTACCCTTGGAACCAATCACTCGGAAAGAAGCATTGCAAGCGGCAACAACACTTCACAACTTTTTGTTGCAATACGAGAATACAGTGCCTCAACTCTTAAGTGCAATGGGGAGATTTAAAGATGAACTCAATATAGATTTGAAGTTCACAAAAAAACAAGTGAATATAGATTCATTTTTTACTAGAAAATCTTAGAATTTTGGAATATTTTAGTAATTATTAATTTATAGTTTCGCTGGACCAATATATTTACATTGAGATTTCAAAAAAAAATTTATCTTATTATTTTATCGATTGGGGTCCAATTTTATACTGGTCCCAAGTTGGGACCGAACAAATTATTAATTTTATCGAGGTTATTAATTTATCGAGTATTAAATTATAGAAGTTATGTTAAAAGTATAGGAAGACTATACTCAAATTAAAGAGAATAAAATGTTTGATTTTATGGTATAATTTTTTCAAAAAAATAATGTCGTATAGAAAAGTTATTTGTGTTTTAAAAAAATGGGAGGACCTGAAAAGCGTCAACAAAGATAGGATATTTCAATTTTCCCTTATAGACTCTTTTCACACTAAAAAAGAAACTGCCTATGTACACCTTCATCTTAACCATTGATTTTCTAGATCAATTGTCTAAAATCTTTCCTAAACTTTGTATGATAAGAGTCATTTACATTTAACTTTCTCTATACATATAAACACACACACACACACATGAGATTGATCATAAGAAAACCATATATAGTAGAACCTCTATAAATTAATAATGTTGAGACCGGGTTATTTTATTAATTTACGAGATATTATTATATCGATAAATTAATAAATTATTAATTTAAAAAGTAGGACTATATTTGTGAGCAACTCTCAAATTATTGCATCGACACTGTAAAATTCGTTCAGCTAATCCAACCGGCTCAAATGATTTAAACGATGTAAATTTTGTAGAAGACATTCGTGAGCTTGAGAACTTGATTACGGGAATGCATTATCGGCACAAAATGGATGTGAATGAGTTGTTGGATTATCCAGGTGAAAATAATGAATGTTACAAGGTTCAAAGAATTGAAGAAATTATGGCGGATGTCGTTCAAAATCCGGTTGATGTTGAAGTTGATGATGATTCAGTACCCTTGGAACCGATCACTCGGAAAGAAGCATTGCAAGCGGCAACAACACTTCACAACTTTTTGTTGCAATACGAGAATACAGTGCCTCAACTCTTAAGTGCAATGGGAGATTTAAAGATGAACTCAATATAGATTTGAAGTTCACAAAAAAACAAGTGAATATAGATTCATTTTTTACTAGAAAATCTTAGAATTTTGGAATATTTTAGTAATTATTAATTTATAGTTTCGCTGGACCAATATATTTACATTGAGATTTCAAAAAAATTATTATCTTATTATTTTATCGATTGGGGTCCAATTTTATACTGGTCCCAAGTTGGGACCGAACAAATTATTAATTTTATCGAGGTTATTAATTTATCGAGTATTAAATTATAGAAGTTATATTAAAAGTATAGCAAGACTATACTCAAATTAAAGAGAATAAAATGTTTGATTTTATGGTATAATTTTTTCAAAAAAATAATGTCGTATAGAAAAGTTATTTGTGTTTTAAAAAAATGGGAGGACCTGAAAAGCGTCAACAAAGATAGGATATTTCAATTTTCCCTTATAGACTCTTTTCACACTTAAAAATAAACTGCCTATGTACACCTTCATCTTAACCATTGATTTTCTAGATCAATTGTCTAAAATCTTTCCTAAACTTTGTATGATAAGAGTCATTTGCATTTAACTTTCTCTATACATATAAACACACACACACACACATGAGATTGATCATAAGAAAACCATATATAGTAGAACCTCTATAAATTAATAATGTTGAGACCGGGTTATTTTATTAATTTACGAGATATTATTATATTGATAAATTAATAAATTATTAATTTAAAAAGTAGGCCTATATTTGTGAGCAACTCTCAAATTATTGCATCGACACTGTAAAATTCGTTCAGCTAATCCAACCGGCTCAAATGATTTAAACGATGTAAATTTTGGAGAAGACATTCGTGAGCTTGAGAACTTGATTACGGGAATGCATTATCGGCACAAAATGGATGTGAATGAGTTGTTGGATTATCCAGGTGAAAATAATGAATGTTACAAGGTTCAAAGCATTGAAGAAATTATGGCGGATGTCGTTCAAAATCCGGTTGATGTTGAAGTTGATGATGATTCAGTACCCTTGGAACCGATCACTCGGAAAGAAGCATTGCAAGCGGCAACAACACTTCATAACTTTTTGTTGCAATACGAGAATACAGTGCCTCAACTCTTAAGTGCAATGGGGAGATTTAAAGTTCAACTCAATATAGATTTAAAGTTCACAAAAAAACAAGTGAATATAGATTCATTTTTTACTAGAAAATCTTAGAATTTTGGAATATTTTACTAATTATTAATTTATAGTTTCGCTGGACCAATATATTTACATTGAGATTTCAAAAAAATTATTATCTTATTATTTTATCGATTGGGGTCCAATTTTATACTGGTCCCAAGTTGGGACCGAACAAATTATTAATTTTATCGAGGTTATTAATTTATCGAGTATTAAATTATAGAAGTTATATTAAAAGTATAGCAAGACTATACTCAAATTAAAGAGAATAAAATGTTCGATTTTATGGTATAATTTTTTCAAAAAAATAATGTCGTATAGAAAAGTTATTTGTGTTTTAAAAAAATGGGAGGACCTGAAAAGAGTCAACAAAGATAGGATATTCCAATTTTCCCTTATAGACTCTTTTCATGCTTAAAAATAAACTGCCTATGTACACCTTCATTTTAACCATTGATTTTCTAGATCAATTGTCTAAAATCTTTCCTAAACTTTGTATGATAAGAGTCATTTGCATTTAACTTTCTCTATACATATAAATACACACACACAGAGGAGATTGATCATAAGAAAACCATATAGTTATGCGAAAAATTGTCTAGAGCCAATTAAATAATTTATAGATCTTTTAGTTTTTAATATATTTCTAAAGGTATTAATGTAATATTACAAGTTTACCAAAAAATCATTTTACGTATTGTGTTTTACGTATACATAACTGCAATTTTTTTGTTTACTGTTTACTGTTTACATATACATAACATTATGTGTACGTATAAGGGGGTTTTTGGGATTACTTATTAACTCAAAAAGTTTTTTTGTCAAAGGGACTTATTAACTTATTACTTTTTGAAAAGTAGTTTTAAAAAAAAAGTGTTTGGCTTAACTTATTAGGTAGGCAAAGTTAATAAGTCAATAAGTTATTTTTTAAAAAGTGTTTGGCTTAACTTATTAATGGAAACAAATTCACCAATCAATATAGTCCTAAACAAATTCACAAACTATTATATCCATGATTCCTAAATAAACAAATTAACAAATTAATATAGTCCTAAATAAACAAATTCACAAATCAGTATAGTCACAAAATATAGAAACACAATCATAGAAATCACATTCTCAATTCTACTTTTCAAGTATAGAAACACACACACAATCACATTCTATGGTCACAAAACTATATCCATTACTTTTGGTTGAACCGTTCATATGACATAAGAACCAAATAAGAATTCAAACAAATCACACACATATAATTCAAACAAATCAAGGAATCCGTTAATGCTTCCAGCCTATTGCTAGTTTTGGGGTGAAAAGGTTAATCAAGGATACCAGGGTTGCATATTCTGTCCTTGAACAAAGTATCAGGATTATGGTGTATCGACCTGATACTTTGTTCAAATTATAGAACTTTCTTTAACCATAATCCTAATACTTTCTTCTCTTTGGAGCAAACTTTCTTCCCTATAATTCAAACAAATCACACAAACAAATCAAGGAATCCATGAAACAAGAACCAAATCCATCTTCTAACAAGAACCAATAGCCCACAAATTCGGAATTCAAACAAAAAATCGAACAAATCACACAAATATCTGAACTTATTTTGAGAAATCACAGAGAAATCGAGATAGTACCAGAGCAATAGACGATGTGGTCAAAGGAGAAGCATAGGGCGAGCAGCAACAGCATCAATAGGCGAGCAGCAAGGAGCAGCAGTGGTCGTTGGAGCCGCAGAAGCGGCGGAGGCGGCGGTCGTCGGAGCAGCAGTGATCGACAGAGGGAGGGACGCGATTGGAGGGGCTGTTGTGGAGGGATCAATTAGGGTTGGAGAGGCCGTTGTAAAAGGCTGTTGTTGAGGGATCGATCAGTCATTTTCACCTCAAAAGTCAAAAGAAGAATCAAAAAGTAAGAATTTCTTACTTCTCAAAATCAGTTTTTTCCTCCTTTTCCAAAAGTCATTTTGAAACCTCATTTTGGGATTACCAAACAAACTTATAACTTATTACCTTATTTCAAAAGGTAATAAGTTGATAAGTAGTTTTAAAAAGTAATCCCAAACACCCCCTAAGTAAGCCAATGCTTAAAATGATTTTTTTTTATAAAAATGTGTAATATTACATTGTACTATTACAAGTAAAAAAAATTAATAATTACTATATGATTGGTTAAAAATGATTTTTTTAGTTGCTTTCGAAGTTTTCGCATAACTTTGTGGTATTATAACCACTTTTGTAAACAATTATTTCAATATGTTTTAATTGCAATCAGGTTTTATTTTATTAAATTTCTTTTTTGATAAAAAATTGTATCCTTTATGTTTCTTGTGGTTGTGTTGAATGATAAATCAAGCCCTAGACCCCCTGATTATGAATGTTGATGGTTTGTGTTTGTATTTAATTTATCTTGTACTTTTGGCTGTCTTAGAAACCTTGTTGTATTAGACTAGGTTTTTTAGTTTTTTATTTATTTTAAATTGTAAAATTTGTTCCGCAACGCAATTGGACAAGATGAAGCTGAAGACAAAGAAACCAAGACGCCTCGAAGGAAAAGATGAAGATCTTGAAACAAATGGGAGCAATCAAGACCAAGAGTTGGAACGTTGATTGAATGTCTCATTTGACTTGTTCGGTTTCTTCTATTAGCTCGGGAAAAATCGAACACATTACTGGCATGATTTTTCCTTTTGTTTGGTTGTGTTTATTTTGACATTTAGGGTAACACAAATCTTCAAAAGACAACCAAATATGTTTTAAAAGGTTTAAAAAAATTCGACACAATTTAAACAACGAGATATTAAAATAGAGATTTCAGTAATCTCATTAAGGGTTTTTAAAATAAAAGGTTATTATAAAAGTAGGATTATTGGATTTTAATAATTTTAACTTTTACCAATTGGACAATAATAATAATCTCAACTGAGAATATTTTTACCACCAGTCCCTACTTTCAAACTATTTTTTTACATTGGACCACTCGTTAAAAAAACTTAACGCCGTTAGATTTTATATGACGTGGACATCTGCAACCCGCCGGAAAGACGAGCCAAGCTAGTCGTGGTCTCGTGGTGGGTTTTGAAATTGGCTCTGGTGGTTTTTAACTGGTCTCGTTTGTCCGGCAAATCCAAACAGAAACAATGGTGGTGTTTACATCCGTTAAACTACATTTTTTTAGATGAACTTTAAACCCAAAATTAAGGTGAAAACACCTCAATAATCGGGCCACAATTTGAATATTAATCGTAGACCAATCCCCCATTAATACAACATCATCCGCAAATAGAAGATGGGATAAAATAGGACCATAACTCGAGAGTTTGATAATTCAATGATTCCATGACAATTAAGACCATTAAGAAGAGAAACGGGTATAGCGGATCCTCTTGCCTCAATCCTTGAAAACATTGGGTGATCCGTTGATGAGCACCGAGGCACGAGAAGAAGACAAGCACCAATGAATCCGATCTCTCCATTTTGAAGAGAGATTCTTTTTTTTTTTTTGAAAATAATGGAATCCAAAAAGTCTCCATTCATTGTATCAAAAACATTATCAAAGTCTTTTAGTTTTGGACTTCTTCAACTATGAAATTACTTCATTCATTCATCACAAGAGACCCATCTAAAGTAATTAGTAAAACTAAAAAGTAATATCCTCTTATTAATTTAGTAATTATTGAATTAGGTTTTACCAATGAAATTAGGAGAGAGATATAAAAAAAATAAATCTTAGTTATAGGAATCAAATTGCGATCAATTGATATTTAGCGATTTGTTATAAATATCTTTTTTACTTGTAACTTTAACATTTAAATCTAAAGTATTAAAGGAATAATCATTTAGTGGTCACGTAATCCACTATATTTCTGTTTAATTATATTAATAATAGTAGGTTAAAATCCCGTGTATTACACGGGTTAAATAAATAAAATGTTATATATTTAGTAATAAAAAATTATATTTTAAAAAACCTGTGTACCAGTATATTAAATCGGTTGAATAAAATATAATGTAATTTGTTAACAAACACATTTTTCAAAATATGTTTTTAAAAAATGTAATTTGTCATGACAGTTATAAGGTCTGCTAACTTAGTTTTTAAAACATTTTTTTTTCAACTGAGTATTAATTTTTTAATTTAATTGATAAATTTTGTTCATATTAAGTTAATTTGATTGATAATATAATAACTATTTATAATTAAATAATAAGTATTCGTAGTTAGATTTATTAATATAAAGATTATTATTTAATAAGAGAGAGAAATATAAAATCTAATGTTTAATAGGAGAGAGATGCGGGAAAATAAAAATGAGGAGTAACCAGAGAGTGACATGTGTCCTGAAAAGATTTTCATTTATTAGAGTAGTAAGATTCATTAGATCTAAAAGTATCCATTAGATTTACACGCGGGAAAAAAATGAATTCTCATAACATATCTTCTAAATTACAAATTAAAAAAAGATTCGTATCTAACAACGTATCTTTCAATTCATCCTTATCAAGTGATATATTTGTAGCTAACAATGTATCTCTCTATTCATCCTTATCAAGTGATGCATTCGTATCATATTGTACTTGCGTCGTCCAATGCATGATATTTTAACAGATAGCAAGTGACGTATTCGTATCGGATCGTAGTCCCATCGCCCAATGTATGATATTTTAACAAACAAGTAACGTATTCGTATCAGATCATAGTCGTATCGTCCAATGTATGATATTTTAACAAATAGCAAATGACCAAAATGCCATGAACATCGAAACTCCACCCGCAACAAAAGCCATATCAAGCCGCCTCTCTCTCCTCTCCGTCTTCTCATTCCTCTCTCTCCTCCTTCGAATATACTCCGTGTATCTTTCCCTCTCCTCCTCCCCTCCAACCCTCCCCCTCCGCTTCCCCGCCGCAAGCCCTTGCAAAATTACCAAACTATCCTTTCCACTCAAACACTTCCCATACACATCTAACACCGTCAAACTCACCCCACTCACAATCAACTCTCCACGCCCTTCATTCACCCCGCACGTGACTTGCACGTTACAGTTCACGTAATCCGGATCAATCACAACCGCAAAAGTCAACTCCACGTCACTAGTCAACCAATTCCGTTGTACGGAAACCGGTTCCACGCAAGACACATTAACCGCCCGGTTCCGGATCGGGTCAATTATAACCCAAGTCAAATTCATGTTATTTTCAAGATCCGACAACAGTACCTGACCGTCGCCGGAGAATTTCACCGCCGACGATACGATTTCTTTAGGCTCAAGAAGATCAACACGAAACGGCGACGTTTGGAACCAGTCGCTGGGTGTGGTGTTGGTGGATTCAACCTTCGAGAAGATTATTTCGTGGTGGTACCGGAGGTCAACGCAGGAGATTAATTGGGTGGTTGGTGGTGATGACGTGGATGGTGTGAGGTGGTGGGTGGGGGGTGAGGTGGCGTCGGAGTAGAATGAGCGGTGGCCGGAGGAGAAGGTGGAGATGGATTTGGTGATTAGAGGGTCGGCGGTGGAGGGCCACGTGGAATGGCAGATGTTGGACCATAGGGTTTGATCGGAGCAGAGGGATTGTAAGTGGGAAGATGTGCAGCCGGCGGCGGCGAGGGTTTGACCGTCGAGTTTGGTCAAAATGTGGGTTTTGATTATGTCTTCGGGGATATTTGTGATTGCCATGGGTTTTGTTGACTGGTTGGTTTATGATGGTGGAAGATGTGGTATGGGTATATATATGGTTTTTTTGAAATATAGTTTCCTTAACTACCCTTTTGCTTTTGAGAAGTTTGTTTAGTACCCTTATATTTTCATGTAATCTAGTGATGGATTATATAAGTTTGTGACAATTAAAACCGATGTGAGATGATGTGACAGTTTACTCGTACGAAGTAAAATTACTCCTTTTGAGTAAATTTGTTCTTTTTGGTGAGTTTGTATAGTAAATGTTATTGGTTCTCAGGAGTAGATTGACTTTCTGGAGTATATTGTCCCTCCTGAGTAGAATGTATTTCATGAATAGAATGACTTAGTAGTTCTGGTTGTGATCGTTTTTTAGCGAATAACCGTTATAACGTTCTAATGTAACAGAATTTCACATATTCGTTTTTCAATATCTAATTCTTATCCGGTTGAATTCTGTATATATCACGAAAATAATACAATCTGAAAATGTATTATTACCATTGTCAGAAAATCCAAGTCACATCATATACACAAACAAGAATTCCTACACCACTCCCTCGTAAATGAAATCACCACCACTATCACCACTCCACCATAACCTCCCCTGATATATGTCTAAAAAAATTAAAAAAAAACTGTTGATGTCTTGGGACACCCCTTCCACTGCTCAGCCATTGGCACTGCCGCTGTGAAAACTAACTCCAACAACGAGGCATAATCTCCTCCGCCACTACCGCTAGGACCTCCATCACCCGTCGTCCATGTCATCATCACAACAAACGAAAACATAATTATTTTTCCAATAAATCACTAATTTTCAACATCTTTAAAATAAAAATCTGAATTTTAAATTCTAACAAATTTGAACTCATCCAAAATAATAAAATTAACGAGCCCCTTATTGGATAAGTCTATAATATTCTCCTTTATCTTTCATATTTTAAATATAAAAAATATGAAAAGCCTGCAAGTTATTAAGGTGACTTTTGATTACTAAAATAAAACAAAATATGTTGAAGAAAATAAAATAAGGGTCCTATATCTGCAGCAGCTGTATACAAGATTATTTAAAATTAAAAAACAAAACGGTTTCCCACAATGTTACGAAGTCATATTTGACTTTATATGGATAACTACGTAATTTCCATCATAATATAATCGACATTTACGATTTTTTTATTTAATATTAAACGTTTTATTTAGGGGACTACTAACCACACACGGAGAATGCTAATCGGACTTGGCCATATACGCATCGTATAGGGCAATACGATGCGTATAGCCCTTCACAATTTCCCATACCCGACATTCTCTTACAACCTGGTCATTCAAACATCGTATACGCATCGTATAGGGCAATACGCTGCAGTTTAGGGTATAATGTACCTTCTGCCACTAGTCACATACCCTATACGCATCGTATTGGGCTATACGATGCGTATAGGGCCTAAATTTTGTGTATATAACCATGCAGAATTCTCATTCGAACCGAACGTATGCTTTCAAAATTCAAAAATTGTAAACATGTCTTGGTGGTGGGATGGTAACTACGGTTTTCAGGTATATTCTAACGAGTCGGTGGAAAACAATCCGCAAAGTTTTGGCGTTCAAGAGGTGAACCAGGAGGAGGTCTCGTCCAACGTTTATTCTCATCAACGGGTAAGGCTTCCAGATTTGAACGAGCCACTAAGCAATCCCGAGTTCGTATACGGTGAACCGTCTTACCTTACACAACCCACGAACGAATACGTATACGATGAAGTATCTTACCCGACACAACAAACCGATGACTCCGAAGACGAAGAACAAAATAATCAAAATATGTCTTATAAAACTAACCAGAATTTTCAATCTCGTGAACAGTTGGTTGATTGGGCTATCCGGAGAGGACGTGACAATGGTTACGTCATTGTCACCCGACGATCGAGGAGAAAAGGCGACGATCCGACGGAACCGTTTATCAAGGTGTGGCTTGTGTGTGACCGTCACGGCGAACGTGCGTCTACTGCCACGGTTAGACGTGCCGGTAGCAAGTAAATTGTTTGTCCCTTTAAATTGGAAGGAGGGTACCAAGAAAATACTGGTGATTGGAAATTAACGATGAAGGATGACAGTCATAACCACGATCCTAGTCAACATCTTGAGGCGCACTCGTTTGCAAGGAGACTGTCTCAGTCGGAACAACTTTTGGTGGGGAAGTTGTATTCGCAAAACATGTTGCCACGAAACATTCTAGCAACTATAAGGGAACAAAACCCAGAGAGTAGTTGCATTAAAAAAGACATTTATAATGCAATACAAAAGATAAAAAACGAAACGAGAGTCGGTGAAACTCCAATACAGATTCTGGAAAACTTGCTTTCTTCAAAAAAAAATACGTCTACTATACTCGAGAAGATCCTGCCACAAATAGTGTGGAGGAGATATTCTTTGTTCATCCGAAATCGTACGAGATGTGGCGTGTATTCCCGCACGTGTTGATGATCGACGCGACATACAAAACAAACATGTACAAACTTCCATTTGTCCAAGTGGTCGGTGTGACCTCCACACACCAGTCGTTTTGCGTCGCTCATGCATTTATATCAAAAGAACGAGAGGAAAACTTCGTCTGGGTGTTACTTCAAATAAAAGCAATGTTGTAAAAGTGTATGGAGCCGCGTGTGATAGTAACAGACAGGGACAAAGCTCTTATGAACGCGTGTGATAAAATATTTTCGAGCTGTTCCAAGAACCTATGTTGGTGGCACATACACGAGAATATCGCAAAACATTGCAGGGCATCATTTACAGACGAAGACTGGAAAAATTTCAAGTATTCATGGTCGGTATTATGTGAGTCTCCCACGCCAGATATATACCAGTACAACTTCAACCGACTTTACGAACGTCTGTACGTAGCCAAACGAGGAAGTAAGTTTTAAATATTAAATATTTAATATTTTCAGTATTTAAATATTTATTCAATATTAAATATTTTTCCAGGAGTTATTGATTATGTGACTAAAAATTGGCTGGACCCGTATAAAGAAAAGTTTGTATCCGCGTGGTCCAACAAAAACCTCAATTTTGGTCAACATACAACGAACCGAGTTGAGAGCCAGCATTCGCTCTTAAAGAGCTATCTTAGAAACGCTAACAGCTCGCTAGATAGACTTGTTGGGTTTGTTGATGAAATTGTATCAGATCAGTATTATCACTTACAGTTTGGGTTTGGAACAAGCATCATAAGGAAAATGGACAGCCACATAGCTATTCAATTGTTTGATATCCTGCACGGTAAAGTTTCACATAAAGCTCTAGATTTGATAGAAAACGAGTGGTACAAGTTATCAAATATACGGAAACAAAATGCAACGTGTGGGTGCCAACTTTTCAGTAGTTGTGGGTTGCCGTGTGCTTGTCGTCTAGCAAATATCGAAGCTACAGGTAAACTGTTCTGACTATTTAATTATTATTATTATAAATTAATTCAATTAAAAAAATATATAATAAAAACAATATATTAATATTATTATTATTATTATTATTTATTATTTAAAATAAATACAATATATTATTATTATTTATTATTATTTAAAAAAAATATTATTATTATTTATTATTTAAAATTTAAACAATATATTATTATTATTATTATACAGGTGGCATAATCCCTCTAGATGCAGTGGACGTCTTCTGGAGGAAACTTGATTTAAAACCGTCGTTTGTCGATGATGAAAATGTAGACGTGGATAAGGTACTGGGTCAAGTGAGAAACAAAATTATGTCACAACCCGATCAGGTCAAAAGAAGTATGCTGTCGAGAATTGCAGGGGTTGTCTTTCCGAGCAAAAGTAACAAGAAAGCGCCTATGGTACAAGAAGATACTCGTGGTCGTCCAACTTTGAAAAAGCAACAACAAAGGAAATAGGATGTCGCGAGAAACAACTCATTCGCGAGAAAATTGTATTGTAATTCTTTTTAAATTAATTTTATTGTCATTTTAAATATTTTTATTTAATTATAACTAATTATAATGTTAATTAAATATAATAATAATTAATTTTAATTCAAATGTTTCAAAATTCAAATTTTTTCAAAATTCAAATTTCTATACGCCACGTATAGATCAATACGTGGCGTATCTTCCCTAACCTTTGGTATTCTATACGCCACGTATTGCCCTATACGTGGCGTATATACATTTGATTTATCTGGTTTTGGCCCCGTATTGTACCAAACGAACCAAAAAAACAAACACAAAGCCATACGCGACCCGCTTATAAAACGCTCGTTGATTTGGATTGTGCCATCAAAAAAACTTTGAAAAGGTACGTGTCTTAACCCACGATCATTAATGTTAGGTTTTTATTGAATATTAGCGGGTAAAACTGGGTAGATTAGCGATTTTTAGTTTTGAAATTAAGAACTATACGCCACGTACAGGACCATACGTGGCGTATAGTTCTTCTTGATTGATCTAAGGAAGAAGATGAAGCCATACGCCACGTATAAACCTATACGCTGCGTATGGCTCAGTTTACCCGGTCACATGCCTGCGTATGGTTTAGTTTGGTCGCGTATGGCTTGGTTTACCCGGCAACTCGCCCGCGTATGGCCTATTTGGCCTGCGTATGACTTTGTTTACCCGGCAACCGCCTATACGCCACGTATAATCCTATACGTGGCGTATAGGTTTTTAATTTTAAAAAAAAATTAATTATATAAATTAATTCAATTAAAGAAAATATAATAAAAACAATATATTAATATTATTATTATTATTATTATTATTTATTATTTAAAATAAATACAATATATTATTATTATTATTATTATTTATTATTATTACAAAAAAAATATATTATTATTATTTATTATTTAAAATTTAAACAATGTATTATTATTATTATTTATTATTTAAAATAAATACAATATATTATTATTATTATTTATTATTTAAAATTTAAACAATATATTATTATTATTATTTATTATTTAAATTAAAATATTAAAAACAATTAATTATTATCAGATATGGCGGATTATGATGATGATATTCAGATGGATCAGCTAGACGATGTTGCGCACTATCCTTTTCTAGATTTTCCGCCCGATACAGAGGCTTATTCCCGGTGCCAGAAGCTCCGAGAGGTGCAGATGGGTCCGGGTACGGCGGTGGATTGGGCCCTCCTCGAGGAGGTGCATGAGGCCGAGCGAGCTAGGGCCATCATCGGTGAGGACACGCCATGGTCGCGTCTTTTTGACCTTTCTTTTGAGGAGACATACCGAGAGCTTGTCGTCGAGTTTCTTTCGACGTTCATCTATTCATAGACTGGGCTGCAGCCTCTACCCGGGGAGGCGCCGGATATTGAGGATCCGGATCGTATTTCTTTTTCTATTTTTGGGGTCGTTTACCGTCAGACCCTCCGTCAGTGGGCCGTCACGACAGGCTTGTACCACGAGCCTGAGACGGTCTCGCCGCTATTCACCGAGGCGGTGATGGAGGTTGACAAGGAGGAACTCCTTGTTTTTTGGGGCTTGATTTCAGATAGTCCTTGGTTGGGTACCAAGGGGAGGGTCTCGGGTATTAGAGACCCTTTGTATAGATATCTGCACCGGCTTATTTCGACGTCGATCGCACCGCGTCTGAAAAGCCGTGAGTGGTGCACTGATAGAGATCTTTTCTTCCTTTTCTGCCTGCTTACTGGGAGGCGGTGCGACCTGTCCACGAGCATGGCGCTTTATTTTGCTTCAGCCTATATACGACAGAGGCGCGGACTTTTATATTGCGGTGCATTCATCACGCATATCATGCGGTCGGTCATACCATTTGGCCACCATGAGCCTCAGATGTTACCGGCCATTCCCCCCGTCCGATTAGATCGTCGCATGGCGAGTGGCATGCGCATCATGCACCGATTCCCGCAGGGCCTTCGGTTCGTAGGGGCCGTCCAGGACCAGGTTTGGGTCCCCGTGCCGTTGCCGCAGATGCCTGGACAGGGGGACCCGCCTATGCCTCAGCCGCTGTAGGGTATGGCGATTGAGGACGAGCCGCCACACGTCGAGCAGGTCCACGAGCATCCGCCACAGCATCCCCGACACGTACGTCGGTCTGTTAGGCTGGATAGGGCTACCCAGGCATTGCTTGATGGCCTTGTTGCCGACTCACGGCGACAGGGTCGTCAACTCGATCGCATGGATGACCTGATGACGTGGGCGGTTGGACAGCTCGTGAATCAGTCACGAGCCGCCGGCATCGAGCCACCCTCACTACCACCGCCACGTCATTATCCGGACGACCCCGTTCAGGGTGAGGGCGGGGCAGGTCAGGGTGACGCCGGAGCCGATTAGGTTTAGTTCTTTTATTTGTATTTTGTTTATTTCGTTGTTATGTATGTAAAACATTTTGATGTATATATTTAATTTTATGATGTAATGTATATAATGTTTAGTTTACTTGTTTGGTTGTAATGTTTAATATTTTGTTTGGTTTGTAATGTTTAATATTTTGTTTGGTTTGTAATGTTTAATATTTTGTTTGATTATACTGTAAAAATATAATAAATGTTTAAAAAAAATATTATATATATAAAATTTAGAAAATTTATAACAAACTTATATTAACAAAATTATATAAATTAAAATACAAAATAATATATTATTATAAAAAAAATATAATTAAATAAATAATCCTATACGTGGCGTATAGGTCTATACGCCACGTATAGGATTATTTAACATCAAATCTTCCAACTTTTGAAGAAAAATATTGAGCCCTGCCTCATACGAGGCGTATAGGGCAATACGAATCGTATGAGACACAGAGAATGACACGTGTCATTCTGGTGTCAGAGACTAAACCCTATACGCCCTCGTATTGACCTATACGAGGGCGTATCGCGCGACGACAGGTTCAATTAGCAATATTTCGTGTGTGGTTAGAATCGGCCTTTATTTATTAGTTAAAAACTAGATATCTTATTTTAATTATTTTAACTAATATTTAATTAAGCATTGCATTTTATACGCGGAACCAGAATAATAATTTTTATTTGCAAGGCCGACAAAATTGTTTTTTGCCTTTGGATAGGGCAAAGGATGACGTACGGCAAAGATTGACAAGGATTCCCGCATACTTGTACAATATGCCTTAAGAGTTGTACAATCATTTGATAGTGTGTTAAGGCGTCAACATCATAGCCGGTCCATCAATGGCACCTTCTTAGCTAATAAAAGCGAAAGGACGGTTTTCGTACGTTTTCTTTTTTCAATTTCAAGTATGAAATATTTTTTTCTTAGAGTAAACTTCGTTTTTAGTGTTTGTGGTTTGGACAAAATAATGGTTTTACTACAATAGTTTTAATTTGACTTTTTTGGCCCCTGTGGTTATCTAATTATCTCAATTGCACCCCTGACACTAACTTCGTTAGTTTTCCTGTTAAATACAAGGGTATTTTAGTCTTTTTTTAATGATAAGGATTTATTGTGTCATTTTCTTAAATTAATACAGGGACCATTTGTGTAAATTACAAAAAAAAAACAAGTCTTTGTGCCATTCCTCTTCCCCTTCTCACCATCGGCCACAGCCGCTTGTCAAAACCGGCCACAGCCGCCTGCCACCGCCCCACCACCTCCTCCGGCTACCACCACCACATGTGGTTCAACCTCAAAATCCAAACCCACCTCTCTCTTTGTTGTAACCCCAAAATGTTGCAACCTCAATATTTCCATGCCTGCCATAAACACTCAACAGGCTCCTAAAATCTTCAAATCAGCTTTCCATGGCATCCTATTTATCAATCCTTCAAAATCCCTAAAGTCAAAGACCCCCTCTAAACGAAGCCCTAGAACCATCTTCCACCCTGTCACTGGATTCATCATCATCGCGTCACTGGATGACGATGATACGATGATGGATTCATCATCATCACGTCAACCCCCCTTTAATCAAATCCCTAGAAGCCCTTCAACATCACCATCGCGTCACTGGATGACGATGATGAGAGATGACGATGATGAACAAAGGGACGACGATGATGAATAGATGAAGGGAATGAGATGACGATGATGAACAGATGAAGGGGAAGGGAGGGGTTGGGTAGGGTTTTAATTTGTTTGGATATTTAGTTAACAAATTTACAGAAATAGTCCCTTAAATTACGCTATAAGTCCTTATTGGTAAAAAGACTAAAATACCATTTCATTTAACAGAAAAAATAACGGTGTTAGTGCCAGGGGTCTGATTGAGACAAATTACATACCACAGGGGCCAAAAAAGTCAAATTAAAACTATTGGACTAAAATCGTTATTTTGACCAAACCACAGGGGCCAAAAACGAAGTTTACTCTTTTTCTTAAAATGGGTACTTATTTGTACACACTCAGGTTTTAATGTTTTATACGTACACATTATCATTACGTTGCATACGGGTCGTAGCACACAATACAACCTGTATGTCTAAAAAACAGTCATAACATACCCTATTACGGGTAGTATGGGGTATTACGATTCAGCACATATGACTCGTATTGTGCAATACGACCCATATTGCATATACCTTTATAATTTTTAATTGTTTGATCATATATATATTGTAAAAGTTACCACATAAAGTCAAATCAATAATTATTTTTTTATAACCTTTCTCTAAATTTTGAAGTAAAACTTTTGTGTTTGATGTAAACTTATATTCTCTACTTTAATAATAATGAATTTTACTGATCGTTAATCATTATTATATACGATAAAGGACCAATTAAACATTAAAATGATAAACAAAAAGATACATATATACATCAAAACGTTCAGTTTGTACATCAAAGGATAAATAAAATATAACCATGGCGACGGAGGCTCGTCTGTTCAAGAATCAAGCTCTAGAATGGTGGAACACTCTTGTTTCCGCCAAAGGGCGAGATAAAGCTTATGAGATGAGTTGGAACTCGTTTAAGAGCAAGGTTGAGAAGAAATTCTGCACTGTCAATGAGATAGAGCAAATTGAAAACAAATTCTTAAACCTAAGAATGGGAGGCACTAACCACCAAGAGTAAGAAAACAAATTCTTATGACATGAGTTGGAACTCATTTAAAAGCAGGGTTGAGAAGAAATTCTGCCCCGTCAATGAGATAGAGCAAATTGAAAACAAATTATTAAACCTAAGAATGGGAGGCACTAAACACCAAGAGTACGTAACCAAACTCCTAGAATATGCGAGGTTAGTATCACATCTGGCCACGCCAGAATCTAAACTAATCAAATGATACATCTAGGGTGAGTAAGCGAGATTTGGGACATGGTCAGAGTCTCTAAGTCCAAAAACATAGATGATGCTATGGAGTTGGGTGCCCATCTAACAGATGGGATTATTAGGACCCAAGATGAAAATAAAAGGAAGGATACCTTGAATAAAGGTCAGGTTGAATATAAAGAGCCAAGCCAAGCCAAGGCTTCAGTTCGAGACTTGCAATTGTAGGCACTTTGGGAATATGGAGTTGGGTGCCCATCTAACAATCATTCCTCTCCTTATGAGTGTCGAACTTGCAATTGTAGGCACTTTGGGAAATGTTGCTTTACTACCACGTGTAGTAACTGCAAACAACCAGGCCACAACACCGACATTTTTTTAAGAGAAGACAAATCGTGTGCTACGGTAGTGGAGAAAAGGGCACGTAGGACCAACTTCCCTAAAATTAAACCGCTGGTGGGTATGGACCCAAGCAGGAGGAGGGAGTTAATAAGAACGAGCGTTCGTCCGAAATGCAAAAGAGGCCACTGAGATGCCCGAAGTTATTTTTGGTACGTTTCTTGTTAACGATGCTTATGCTAAGGTACTATTTGCATCTAAGGCAACCCAAAGTTTTATAGATCATAAATTATACAATCTATTAAATAAGCCCTTAGCTAAGCTAGACAAATTATATCAAGTTGAAACGACGAACAGAGACCTAGTCTAAGCCTCTGAGTCACTAAACGACTGCACGATCACACTATTTGGACACGTCATACCTATGTATTTGTTGCCAATGAAGTTGGTAGGCTTTGACATTGTTCTAGGAATGGATTGGTTAGCCATTAAACAAGCCCAAATCCAGTGCGACCAGAAGGCTGTAGAGTTGCGTACCCTTCTAATCTACGAGATCAGACAAATCGCACATTCCATAGCGCACGTGGCTTTCAAAAGGTTAGTATAAGAACCCAGTAAAACTAGAATTCAAACCTGCATGTGACTTTCAAAATGTTGTTATAAGAACCCGTTAAAAATAGAATTCAATCCTAAGACCTCTGTCATACACTTACCACTACGTCACCCTTTAAATGTTGTAATTTTAGTTTTTTAGTTACATGTTAAAAAATATTAAATTAAAATACATGAATGTGGTTCATTTTCAATACATTTAACTTACAAAATTGCTCAACTTAAGCAAACAAATAATCTATATCTATATCTATATCTATATCTATACTCTATAATGAATAAAGATTTTGATGTGACACTTGTCACACTCTCATGCATCCTCAATTTTTTTTCCTGTCTCTCTCTCTCTTAGTAATTATACAAATTTCTTTTATTCTTTTTATAATTTTTTGTTTCCCGCCTCTCTCTCCTATTAAATAATGACTTCTATAATTATTTTTATAAAACGTTTTTCATAAATTTATATCTATACTATATAATAAATAAAGGTTTGGTGGGACACTTGTCATTCTCATGTTCACCCTCAACATTTTTTTCCCGCCTTTCTCTCCTATTAATTATACAAATTTATTTCATTTTTTTATGTTTCATGCCTCTCTCTCCTATTAAATAATCATGATTTATATAAATATTTTTTTATAAATTGAACATTTTTTCATTCTTTTTATATAATATTTTAAAAAAATAACTATTTCACCAATAACATCAAATATACAAATCTTCGTAGAAGCTGTCGGTTTACAACAAGTTGTCTTTATTCAATCCATGTAATGCATGGGTTTTAACCTAGTATGTAATATGTAAATCTTTATTACTAAGCAGTGGCGGATCTAGGAAAAAAATCCAGGGGTATCGGTCAATTTTTTTTCCCGTACATTCAAGTAAATGAAACAAAAAAACATGATATTACAAGATGATAAAAAAATACCTAATAAATGATCTCATACCTGCCCTCTTCGACATTTGATAACTTGAAATCTAGCAATTACATCGTCATCCGTCACTTTATCAAATGTTTCTCTTTCGATCGCACAAACTAGAGCATTGTTCAAAAATTCATCACCCATTCGATTGTGTAAATCCGTCTTGATAAGCTTCATTTTAGAAAAAAACATCTTTCAACGGTTGCGGTTGCAACCGGTAAAACCAAAACTAGCTTCAATATCCGATAAACCAAAGGAACAGATTTATGTTTTCCGGTTTCCACCATTAGATGAGCAAGATCACATATTCCATCCAAATTTGCAAATCTATCATCTTCCTTCACACTATAATAAAAGACCTTAAGATCATCCAAAAGACACCCTCTTTCCTTCATGCTAAAATCATTCAGATACATCTCAGAAAATGCCATTATCTTAGATGTGTCAAAATTAGAAAACCAAGCACAAGGATTTAAACCCGACATATTTTCTATCAAACTATTTGTTACCTCATTAAATCGATTTCCCATTTCTTGAATTTACATATCCAAAGCCGTATTAAAGATTTCAACTTCAAAATGATGTCCATTAGTAATGACATTCTTTCTATTTCTTGAGTTACCATAGCTTGCCATCATATCTAACATCGGAATATTCTATTTTTGACAAAAAAGCCACTTTTTTTAACATCTCATCAAACCCTTTTTGTCTTAACTCATTCAATGCTCCTTTTGTTCCGTTTATAATCTTAACCGCTTCTAATAAGTCTTGACTTTTTTTTGAAGATGTTTCGAGAGAGCATTTATGATGCTTAGAACATCTTCCATTAAGTGTGCATAAAAAACAAATTCAAGTTTTTTAAAATATGAAAGAATACCTTTTGCATTACTACGTTTTTGAATGCTATCTCCTTCTTCTTTAACATAATGAAGTACGTCAACAACTTCCGAAAATAATTTAATCAAACTTGTGATTGTTCCATGATGAGAACCCCATCGTGCATCTCCGGCTCGTGCTGGGGAAACCTCTTGGTTTAATCTTTTTCCGGTTCTAATTACACCTTCAAATATTTCTTTTTCCACTCTCTCTTTTGTTGCCTCCTGTAACATATCTTTTCTTTTGCAAGAAGCATAAACCGTATTAACAACCATGGAAAGGTATTCATAAAAACCTTGAACACCAGGATGTTTTTTTGCAACAGCCACTATCACTAACTGAAGTTGATGAGCAAAACAATGTATGTAATGTGCTGATGGATTATCTCTCAAAATCAAAGCTTTTAAGCCATTAAACTCTCCTCGCATGTTGCTTACACCATGATAACCTTGACCCCTAACCTGTTATAACAAAAATAAAGTATAAGATAAATGAAATCTCTATTAATGTTTATGTAATGAAATAATATACTTGATCTATGCTCAACTGATTATCTGCTAATAAAGAAACAACGACTTGTTTAAGAGTTGCAGAAGATGTATCTTTCACATGAGCAATTTCAATAAAACTCTCTTTAACAACTCTGAGTTTATCAACATATCTCACAACTACAGCCATTTGTTCCTTCAAAGATACGTCACTAGACTCATCTATTAACAACACAAACACATCATCTTTAATTTCATCACAAATTATTTTGGTTACTTCTTTCGCAAAGCAATCGATAATCTCTTTTTGTATTGATGGAGCTGTCAATTTATTATTCTTTTTTGCTTTCCCTAATGTATGCTTACCAATCTTCGGGTTATTATCACTAAGGAACTTCAAAGCTGATAGGAAAAGCCCTTTAGAAATAGATGTTTCCGATTCATCATGACCACGAAATGGTAAACCATTTTCTAACAAAAATCTAGCACTACGAACATAACCCAACAATCTTAACCTATTTGCAAGCTTTTCTTCTTCAGTTTGGGTATTTAATTTCACATGAATGGATCGCTCTTTTTCCAAAGATTTTCACATTTTTGCATAGCCTTATTATGAGAACTGTTAACTGATCTAACATGATCTTTTAAGGCAGCCCCTTTACTTCAGTTACAAAAGCCTTCACTTGAAAAGGTATCTTCCCACCTTGATTACCAACTGTTTCTTTAAGCAAGTAGCAATATAAACAATATGCTTTGTCTGCTTTAATACTATACTCTAACCACGGATATGTATCAAACCATCCTACAACAAAACGTCTAGCTTGATCGGAATACATTTTGCTGAAAAGCCTTTTTAATAAGATAATGTCTTCTTACTTCATCTATTTGATTGGGGTGATAGCTAGCAATAGGTGGCCTATCAACGGGATCCAAAGGAAGATTCAAATCATCAATTATATTTGGTATTGAAGGATTTGAAGGAATATTTGGACTTCCATCAATATTTACATTAGGAATATTTTGACTTCCATTAATATCAACATCATCTTGGAATTTTCTTTTAAAAAATTTGCCAATTTGAGCTTGTTTAGTTTGTGGTTTCATCTTCCCTATAATCAAAATATCAAATACATAATAACAACTTGTTATAACAACTAAAAAAAGCAATTAAACTCTAACTTAAAGTTCAATTTTACCCAATTGCACATTTACACACAAACCCTAAATCAAAATTAGTAAATTACCTTAATGAGGAGGAGGATTGAGGAGGAATTGATTAGATGCCCGAGCCCCTGGTGGTCGATGGTGGCTGATGGTGGTGGGCAGAGAAGGCCGATGGCCCCTGGTGGTCGATGGTGGTGGCTGCTGTTCTCGTCTCTCAACCTCAGTGTCGTGCGCTTCTATTTTTTTTTTGGTCGATGATGGTGGGTGGGAATGAAGATATTTTCACAAAGAAACTGCCCAAGACTAACGATTGTAGATGTTTCTTCACAATAATTGTAATGGATAAAATACCAATTCAAATTGAATGGATTCAAAATGAAATGTTTGTTGGGTTTTTATAAAGTTTATATAATTAAAGCCCAAATTACAAATTTAATTAGTAGAATACTTTTTTTTTAATTTCTTGGGTTTTTATAAATTTTATGATTTTAATAAAATTTTAAGGTTAGTGTTGGGATTTGTTAGAAAAGTTTAGGGGTATCTAAAATTTCGTTTAAGGGTATCGGGATACATAAAACGGTAAAAAAAAATTCCCACTACGCGTCGAAAGTTGAGGGGTGCCGTCAGGTACCCCTCGCCTCCTCTTAAATCCGCCCCTGTTACTAAGTATATATAACATTGCATTTACTTAACTCGTGTAATACACCTGATTTATAAAGTTTAACATGAATTAACATTTATCAGTTAAATAAAAAAATAATACTTAGCTAAAAAAATGTTTTAAAAATTAACTTAACAGAATTTATAAATGTCACGTAAAATATTATTCAACCCGTGTAATACACGGGTTTTTAAAGACATAATATTTTTTTTTATTAATAAGTATATAACATTACATTTATTTAACAAGTGTAATACACATGATTTTAACCTAGTTCATAGTATAGAAAATAATGCAAACTTAGCAACAAATTTGATATGTAAGTGCATCTGATCGATGTTCTACAGTACACTTTAGGCCCGATGATTTATTAACAATTGATTAGGAACAACTACTTATTTAATTCAATAATAATGTGTTTATTTTATATATTATTAATTAATTAATTAATGCATTTTGATAAGCTATGATCGCAACAAGTGGGCGTCATGGTCTGTGGCTGTTCAGTCAGCCATATTTTGTTATGTGAAATGTTGGCTGAAAATTGACCATGACATATTTTACTTAATTATGCATAACTTTTAAATATAAAACATTATAATAGATTATTAGCACCGTTCAATTATGTAGTCATTTTCATATGTTTCGGTTGCTTGAGATCTATATAGGTGCTTTTTATTATTGTATTAACTTAAAACAAACAAATAATTCGTAAAAATTAAGGTAAATTCTATTCTTATACGATAAAGGTCGTATAATCACATAATCGTTACATATGTGGATGATGTATAAGGGTTTTTTTTGACGTGAATGTCATGTAAACTCTTTTTTTTCCAACTTGAACACACACTATCAATATTTAACCAAATATGAATTTATACCATCTTATCTTATATGATAAAATAACTTATTCATGTTAGCATTTTTGTACATTTGAAAAATCACTCGATCAAACTTTGACCACCATAAGGGATAACACACCATTATTTCATAAATAAATTTAAAGTCAGTTACTATTGCATAGTCATAAGTTGTAAAAATATACTCCTTGTTTTGATAACAATAAAAACTAGTTTTATATCCGTCACAGGTTCTAAATTAATACCAAATGAACTTTACAAACATGTTCACTAAAATTAACTTACAAAGCAAAATGACAAATAACAAATGTAACAAAAACATTTAATATAGACAATTTTAAAAAAGATGACCGTATCCTACTCCATAACAAACATTCTAAAATTCAAATTGAACCAAAACTGAACCAAATTGTATGCCTAAAAAGCTTAGTAAGTAACTTGAAACTTTTGGCTTTGTATCTGCTCGTTTTCTCTTGTTTATGGCAAGAGAAGATGGCATGTTAATAGATCATGTAGGGTTTACAGTTGACCGTTGACCTTTTGAATCTGTTTGACTTTTGGAAGTCAATGATGGTGTGGCAAACATGGGTTTCTTTGTATAGACCTGGAGGGAAGTTTAGCTGATGTAGCAAAAGCCTCTTCTTGAGTCACCCACTTACCTGTTGCAACCGTGAGAAACAGAAAATAAATGAAAGTTCAAGAAAGATTGTTTTAGTAGAGATGGAAATTTCAACCCGCTTACATACAAATGGGTTGTTTTGGGTCATGCTTTACCTCTAGCGGGTTAAACTAAAAAAATTAACAAAACAGATTTTGTCATTTCTATCACAAATCAATTTGCGAGAGAAATTGAAGACGTACACACACGCACACATATATAATCAGCATATGAGTTTATGAAGGCATACTTTGATGTCGTCGACGGAGAGGGGACCACAGAGGATACAAAAATTAAATAATATTATATATACGTTTCACAAAAAATGATGTCCAAAAATGAGCAATCAATGGAACAAGTCAATCGTGAAATATTGGACATAAGCATTGCGATTGATGTTAGTGTTCAACCATGTATTAACTGTCCAAGTTGGACATAAAACGTTGCTAAAAGTTGAATAAATTTGATAAAGAAAACAATAGAAAAGCACAGGTGATGAGATGGTCAAATCGTAGGTGATATGCCAGGACAAATTTCAAGAAAATTGACAAAATGTTCAACAGTAGTAAAGCAACGACAACAACATATCTAGTGCGAAAATTAAACATGACTTTCACTCATAAGTACGTTTACACAAAAATGAGATTTCATAAAGAAAATGAATACCTAAAAGGTTTTATAAAATAGTTTTAGAGTAAATTACACGGATAGTCCCTGTGGTTTACCTAAATTTTGGATTTGGTCCCTAGGTTTGAGAAACTACATAGGCAGTCCCAAACTTTGCACGCGTATTACATAGACAGTCCCCCAACTAGGATGGATGTTAGTTTGCTCCGTTAAATACCCTCATGTGCAATCCACGTGAGGGTATATTTGTCTTTTCGTACCTATTGTTTATAAATGGACATGACGGGGATATTTAGGGTTTTATAAACAATAGGTGCGAAAAGACAAATATACCCTTGGATTGCACGTGAGGGTACTTAACGGAGCAAACTAACGCCCATCCATGTTGGGGACTGTCTGTGTAACATGCGTGTAAAGTTTTGGACTGTCTATGTAGTTTCTCAAACCTAGGGACCAAATTCAAAATTTGGGTAAACCACAGGGACTATCCGTGTAATTTACTCATAGTTTTATTAAATTATTTGAGTCAAACAAAATTAATAAAAACCTTCTTTTAAAAGGGAGGTATTTAAATTGAAAACAAGTAAAAAAAAAGGCGGTCTACAAAGTTGAAGTATTAGCCATCCAGTGAAGGTAGAGACAAGAGCTAAATCAACTATGTAAGAAAGGTGTTTATCGTATCAAGCTTTTTTCTCTATTCACTTTTACGAACACAAAACCACATCAATAATCATGATCTCTCAATGCTAAAAGCTCAAAAGACACGTCAAAAAACAGTTTTTGGAACCATTGCAAAAGACTTATTCGTGAAAGACTAAAATGAGGAAGAAAGACTACAACATGTGCATAGTCCGACCTTGGACTGACTGTGGGAGTACGCCTACTACACAACCCGACCATACAACTTACCGGTATGGGCACTTGACAAAATTTTGCTTTTCCTCTCTCCTTTTGGCTTTTTTAATAACATTTCTTTTCATACTTTGCTTAAATAGAGCTGCAAACGAACCGAACGTTCAACGAACAGTTCGTGAAACGTTCGACGAGAAGTTCTTTTATATTGGTTCATTTTATAATAGAACAAACATGAACAAGAAATTTTGTCCGTTTAGTGAAATGAACGCACATGAATATAGGTCGCGTTCGTTTATTTATGTTTGTAAAAGTTTGATAATGTGCTCGTTTATTTTCATTTGTGTTCGCTGATGTTCCTACGGTCTTTAAAGGTCTTTATATTTTTATAGTTAAAGTATTTGTTAATTATATTTATAATAATTTTTTTCAAGTATGTGGAGAAAATTATGTCAATCGTCAAATACTATATTTTTTTTGATGGATTTTATGTAATGTTAATTTGAAATGAAAATACTAATTTTATCCTCAAATGAATTTGTGTTCATGAACATTTGTTTTTGTTCATTTATGTCTGTTTGTGTTCGTTTGCATTCGTTACATAGAATTTTCTAACGAACACGAACACGTTCATTTTCTTAATGAACGAACACGAACAAGAAATCTCGTTATATTATGTGTTTGTGAACAAGAAATTTCCTTAATGAACGAACAAAAACAAGGTCGTGTTCATGCTTGTTCGGTTTGTTTACAACCCTAGGCTTAACTTCTTCTAAGCTTAAATGTAGAAAATATTTTTTTTCTTCAACTGATTTTTAATTTATAATCCAAACATCATGGAGTGAATAAAAAGAACATGATCAAGATTGGAGTGAATAAAAAGAGCATGATCAAGATAGATCAAAAGCAACGGGGGTTCAAGAGAGAAAGGTTGGTGCTACTATTGAAATATTCGTTAGTAAATATTCTTGTAGGTAAGAGGTGATCAATACCTAGATTAGTGCGATGTTTAAGAAGTGATCACTACCAAGATTAGCAGGATGTTTAAGAGGTGATCACAACCTAGATTATGGAGATGTTTAAGAGGTGTTACTATGAGATTAATGGGTTAGTGTTCAAAATAGATTTCAACAAGGCCTTCGATTCAATCTCTTAGGGATTTATTGATTCCATGCTACAGTAAATGATATTTCCATCCAAATGGAGACTTTGGGTCAAAGGGATTTTGGGTTTAGCAAAAGCTTCGGTTTTGATTAATGGGTCCCCGTATATAGAGTTTACATGTTCACCCAGAGTCCGTCAAGGGGATCCACTTTCCCCCTTTCTATTTCTCATTGTCATGGAGTCGTTAAATTGGACGATCGAAAGAGCAGGCGTTCTCGGGATTTTCAGGGGTATTAGGATGCCTAATAATGGTCTGATTATCTCCTATTTGTTTATTTACAGACGATGTTATAATCATGGGCGAATGGTCAAAAACAAACTTTCATAATTTGTCAGGAATTATGAGGTGTTTTTTTGTTGTCTCGGGCCTAGAGATTAATACGAGCAAATGCAGCCTAATGGGTCTAAACGTTCCTGATAGCAATATGGCTGAACTAGGAGAATCAGCAAGGTGCCGGGTAGGACAACTGCCATTCTCTAATCCTGGGTTAATAGTCGGAGCAAATATGAAGTTGGCGAAAAATTGGAGGCCAGTCATCGATACCTTTGAGGCTAGGCTATCGGTATGGAAAGCTAAACATTTATCTATATGAGGGCTGGTTGTGATGTTATAATAGGTTCTTGACAGTTTACCGATGTACTTCTTTTCACTATAGAAAGCCCCAAATAAGGTTATTAATGGCCTCGAAAGATAATCTGGATCAAGTGGGACAAGGTTTGCTCTCCAAAATGAGTTGGGGGGTTTTGGCATTGGATCTTTAAAAGTGTTGAATTTAAGCCTCTTATCTAAATGGTGGTGGAGGTTTTTGACGGAATCTAACTCAATTTGGAAAAAATGTCATACTAATTAAGTATCCGCACATCTTCGAGGGTCAATACACTTATTCATGGAAGAAGTGACCTCGCAAGAGTATGTGGTAATATTAATACATTGGAGATTACTTTCAATAAATGTAACTTGGATTTCCATGAAATGGTGGAGGTAAGGGATGGGATTTGGTCATGGAGGCCGGAGGAACGGGGGCCATTTACAGTAAAGTCCATGCGACATTTGCTTGGCTCTTACACTCCCTCTCCGATTGGTTATATGTTTTATTGGGGCAATATGGTTCCGCTTAAAGTTAATATATTTGCTTGGCATGCGAAACTTGATAGGATTTCCCACTCGACTGGCCTTGGTTGAAAGGAAAGTTATTACTGACTCAGTCAAGTTCCTCTTTGTTTGGATTGTGTCGAGACTTCCGAACATCTATTTACCTCATGTTATTATGCCTCTATGTTGTAAGGTTTCATTAGCACTTGGTGTAATATCCCTCCCATTTTCGTATTCTCAGTCATAGACTTCTTGGAGTTAACAAGGCTACCGTATGCTAAACATCGTCACAAAGCTTTCTTGGTGGTTATTTTAACTAGCAATTTGTAGTTTGTGGAAGTTAAGAAATGAATTAGTTTTTCGGGGTACGTAAAAGGTGTCTCTTAAATGGCTATTCGAAAATCTAAAATGCACAAGTTTTCTATGGGTTAAGAATCGGAAGAGGATTGGAGTCGTCAATTGGCAGAAATGGTGTAGCTTTAACTTTTAAGAGCAAATTACAAATTACGTCATTTAAGTATTACCTATATTTTAGAATACATGTTGTGAGGCCGTTTTGGTCTTTTTACCCACAATCTCAGGCGCCTAGACCTAAGAATGGGTGGGACTTTTACAAATTTAGGGTTTTAAATTTATTTTTGTGGGTAAAAATGTCACACCCCTAAATTTCAACTAACGAAGTTTTACCGTTTTGGGAAGTGACTAACCAGGATCTCAGGCATTAGTTACTTTGAACGACTCTACATGGGACTCAAAATGAAAAATATCTTTTTAAATCAGAGTATCAATGCAGAAGCGTAAAGAAAGTAAATGCGCAAAATATACGCGCCCAAAACCAAAGTCCAAAAGTCTCAAAAGTCCAAACGTCCAAACCAAACAAAGTACAAATATAATAATTCAACCAAACATAAATAGACACAAAGCAAAGCAGTTGAATCCCATGCATGCCCTAACGTGCACCTGTGTCTTAGCTTAGCGTCCTGAGAAAACATGTAAAGAAAAGTGTCAACACGAGGTTGGTGAGTTCACAGGTTTCAAATAATTAAGTAAGCGTTTACCAGATTTATGATCATTCAATATGTATCTATAGGTAGCTAACCTATGTTCATGTTTTAGCTCAAGTGCTCGCAACCGAAACTGACTATTTGTTTATTGCCTCCAACCAGGTCTATCAATACTGGCCATGTGAGTAGGCTAACATTTCACCCGTTCGATATCCAATCGAGTTAGATCGACTAACGCGGGGGGGATTTGTCAAACCCAGTAGTACTACTAAACATTACCTCGCTAAGATCCATATTAACGGTTCGAGATAAGATGAGGACTTTCTGTGATAGCATGTTACACTTAGCTTTAACATTGATAGCATATGAAATACAAAATCTCAAAATCAGTTTAAGCATGTTTTCTCTCCCAAGTTAAAACAGTAAAAAGGGGCCGTGAAAACTCACATGCGTTGCGTTGTAGGTAGTATCACACAAAGGATAAGTTGGAACCACGTGTGTAAGTCTCAAACGACTTACGGATGCCTTAAAATTATGAACACATAAATTAGGAATGATAATGGGAATTGTGACAGTGACACGGAAAGAGAAACGTCCTAAGGAAACGTTCTAATATTCAAAAGTAAACGAACGTGTCCACGTGGATAGGAATTCCTTAATTTATAATTAAGATATGTATATACGTTACGCGACGAATGACAAATATAATAATAAATATAGTCGAGTGTTTTGTCATTCACAAAAATTAGGAAAATAATATAATTTAATATATTATTTTTAGATTCGAAAGAATATTTTATTTACTCATTCGTGGTACAAAATAATAAATATATTATTTTTATTAACGTAACAAATACGGGTAAATAATATAACTAATTATATTATTATTTAGTTTCAAACGTTATACGAGGTTGTAAAACGATACGAAATAATATATATATATATATATTATTTAATAATACGAGTCACGGTTTGAAAATAATATAAACTTATTATTTTATGCGAATTTGTGGCTTAAAATAATATAAACATATTATTTGTACTTGAGGATAATAACAATAAATTATTTATAAAGTGGGTATAATATATAAAAAATATGTTAATAATTCAAACCCGAGCCTACGGGTTGTTTTTCGGGCTAAAACACATTTGTATAATATTATAATACTATAGGGTTTGATTTTTATTAATTAAATATTAACAGAAAAATGTCTAAAAATAATTGTGGGAGCCCGGCCTCGAACCCGGGTCTCTCCCACACACGCACACAACTCTAACCAGTCCCGGCCGCTAGGCTAGCGCAAACAAACCCGAGACCCATTGCTTTTAACACCCAGGTCCAAGTGGTTTTCTTCCCCAATCCATTCGCGATCGAAATCCGTCCAAAGACCCTCGAATCCGGTCGCGATCCAACAAATTAACACAGGGGTTTTGTGAATCGAGTAACCACGAATCTGTGGTGGGTTTTAATTTGAAAATCGCTGAGTTTTTAAGTCGTTTAAATCTTAGTTTCAAGGATCGAACCCTAGAATAAGAACTTGGAATCGATTTGAGCAATTATGATGTTAGAATCTGTTGAAATCATAGGGCTTTTATCAAGTGAATGGTCACGAATCTACCCATAGTATTTAATTTTTTTGAGATCGAATGTAGGTAAGAATTAGATTAAACAAGAATGAGCATGAATCCTAGATTTCGATCATGATGATTCTGATAATGCAATGGTTTGAAATTATGGGGCTTTCAATAAGCAAAGATTTGCGAAGCTATCCACGTATTTTAATTGGATTAAAAACATGTCTAGATTAGTATCCGATTAACCCAAAAGTGTATGAACCCTAGGTTTTGGATTTTGAAAAATATGATGTTGTTTGTTAAAATTAACATAGGGTTATCAATAGATAAGGTATTGCGATGTTAATGGTGTTAATTAATTGAATTTAAACAAAGCCTGAGATGGAGTTCGATTAAACTGGTTTCTCATGAACCCTAGAATCGATTCTTGATCGGATCGATGATTTAAGCCTCAATAATCATAGGGCTTTCAATATATGGGTAAAAACGAATCTGTGGGTATGATCAATTACCTCTAATGATGTCAAATTGATAGAGCTCGATCAGATGGAGGTCCGACTTTGAGTGTCTTGGTCTTCGGCAAATTCAGCCGCGTCTCCAACGAAATTAGAATACCCAGGAGGTTCAGAAGAATTCGATTGAAGTACGTGGGTGTGTAATTTGTAAGAATTGCGACTGACAAGAACGAATTTGATCGATTTAGGATTGGTTTCGACGGTTACGGAATAATTCGTCATTAATTCGATTAATGTGTTAATGATGGATGATTTAATTGATGATTAAGGTCCTTAAAGATAAAAATTGAGTGCTAACGTTTCCAATTTCCATAGAATCGATTTGCAATTTTCGGTTTTGATTGGATTTCCACGAGTTTGACTTCAAAAAGTCAAACAGAATTGAATTGATTCGATTTTTGACTTTGGGGAGTCAACAATTCGGTTTGGCATATTTACACAACTAGTCCCTGCAGTTTTGAGTTGATTTTGTGACCGAATTAGTCCTTGGGGTTAGATTTGATTAACGGGGTTAAGTTTTTCATAAGAAACTTAACGGAATAGTTAACGGAATTAACTGAAAAATCCAGATTGTCACAAAAAAGCACGTGACCTGACTTAACGGTGAAATTTAACGGCCGTTAGTCTAAAGGATGTAACGTGCAAAGTTTTTTAAACATAAATAACGTTTTCTGTAATTTCATTAGTTAAATGACATATTCTGAATATGATAATACTAAAAGGTCGTAATTTGTAATTCGCTCAACTTTTAATCTTTGGTTATTGCTGTATGTTTGGTTATTGCTGTTTTGTTTTCTCCGTATATTTTTAGCTTCTGCTAGCCCTTTTATAAAATGTCTGCCTTTCAAAAAAAAAATGATTTATAGAATTATTTATACAACTTCTGTGTAAATCACGTCTAATTCTGCACGGTTTAGTGTGAACGCATTGAAAATTTCGGAAATGAATGCGACCAAATTATTAAGGGAATAAAATCCAATTCGGGGTTAAAAGATCTTGCAGGAAAAAAGATTTTCAGGCTCTATATCAACCCGATCCATACGACCCACAATACACATTTGGTATTTGGAACCAAAACCAAACGGTCTGAACCCTACCCACACCCACACAACCCACTCCCGAAACGGTCACCAAAACACAACCAATAAAATGAAATAATAAAAAGAACAACCAACAACATCAAGTCCCGATTCAACCCCACGTACATATATGAAAGAGTGACCGTAGACAAAGAAGAAGCTTTCATACAAGCTTGGGTCGGTATTTCTGTGGACTCAAAAATTGGTAAGTTTTATCAATGTAATTTATTTTTATGCCTAATTTCTTTTATAAATTTTTAATAATGTATATTATTTATTCGTTATAGTGAATAATCAAACTTCTAAAGAGAAAATTGTTTTCTACATATACCTTATTATACCTTTAAAACTTAAAACCACACAACTTTCTCTCAAGTTACATATAATTTTCTCTCAACCTTCAACCATGAATATTTGGAGCCAACAACGCATTGTTCGCTAACCAATGACATCCAACGTAAAGACCCAAGTAACTTCTTCAATCCCAATTTTTTTAGCAACGTTTATCGCCTCAATATCAACCCGATCCATACGACCCACAATACACATTTGGTATTTGGAACCAAAACCAAACCCCTCCCATACCCACACAACCGCTTCCGAAACCGTTCCTGAAACACAACCAACTCCTGAAACCGTCCCAGAAACACAACCCATCATAACGAAACAATAACACAAAAAAAACCCAACAACATTAAGTCCCGATTCAACCCCATATACAATGAAAGATGGACCTTAGACGAAGAAGTAGCTTTGGTACAATCTTAGGTCGATGTATTCGAGTACGTGAAATGTGGTAAGTTTTTTTTATGTAATTTATTTTTTGTCTAATTTTTTGTCTAATTTTTTAATAATATATTTTATAGATTCTTTATAGATCAAACTTCTCAGGAGAAAATTGTTTTCTATAAATTTCTTATACCTTTAAACCTTAAAATCATAACAAATTTCTTTCAAATTACATACATCTCTCTCAAACTACATACAATTTTCTCTCAACCTCCAACCATGAATCGTTGGAACCAAACAACCAATTTTTCGCTAACCAACAATAATTCAACGACAACCAACTTAACGACTCAAACAACCTCTTCAATCCCAATTTTGATAGCAATGTTTATCGTCCTCAGTATCAACCCGATCCATACGACCCACAATACACGTCTGGTATATGGAACCAATACCAAACCCCTCCCACACCCACGCACCCCACTCCCAAAACCGTCACAGAAAACGAAATGATCACAAAAAAGAACAACCAACAACATCAAGTCCCGATTCAACCCCACACACCCATGAAAATAGGATCGTAGACAGAGAAGTGGCTTTGATACAAGCTTAGGTTGGTGTGTTCGAGGACCCGAAAATTGGTAAGTTTTATTAATATAAATTATTTTTATGTCTAAAATTTATTTTATAAACTTTTAATAATGTATATTATTTATCCGTTATAGGGAATAATCAAACTTCTCAAGATTTTTTGAAACACATTCGTGAGAAGTTTCACATTGCAATGGGTTGTGACGAATACCGTAACCCCGACAAATAATCATCCAAATGGAGGGACCTTCGTTATAAGGTTTCTAAGTTTAGAGCTTTTTACAACAAACACTCTAATAATCGTCGTACCGGTGCAAGTGACAACGATGTTTTTCTAGAAGCATATCAAGAGTATAAAAACTATATGAGTGCGGCATTTACTTTCGAGAAAGTGTAGCATATTTTGAGAAAATGTTCAAAGTGGGCGCAAGTCCAGTTGATGGGGTAATCGTCTAAACGGTCAAAAACATCGTCGTCCGACCAAAATACTTCATCTCTTTCTGTATTGGATAGATGTTTTCAAATTATTCTAAATGACACTGATGATGAGATTGATATACCGGATGAACCGGTCCGTCCACCCGGTAGAAATAACAAAGGGAAACGGGCAACATCTTCAAACTTCTAGGACAACTGGTATGATAAATTAGACTAAAAACTACTCAGGTTTAAAGAAGAAAAACAAAAACCATATATATGATATTCCTCAAGATGAACATCGACCATTTGACGGGAATAGATCGTGAACTCGGGGAAAAGCGGAAAGAAAAAAACTAGGAAAAAAATATGCACGTCACATTTTTAGTTGTTTTTTTTAATTTTTTAATGAATGTAATTTTTTTATGTTCTATTATTATTATTTTTATAAAATTAATGTTTTATTTTATGTTCCATTATTATTATTTTTATTAATTAGTTATTTAAGTAATGATTAGTTAATGATTAAAAATTTAATGTTGATAGTAAAAACATTACTCACTCTAGTGATTCTATTTAGTGATTGTCTCTTACCGACATGACAACTACGTAACAAGGCTTGAATCACTTTCTAGCGAATACATTACACATAGCCTAATATGGCTCATTTTGTTTGCAATTTCATGAGTGCTTCTACTTATGAATGTTAGGAATCAGAGTCAGTAACGCAGCGGAATCACACACACACGCACACAATCTATAAACAGAAAGTAAAAGACACGAGAATTATAGTGGTTCAGCCCCGATTGGCCTACGTCCACTTTGCAACTTAGGTTCTTTATTATTAGGTGCTCAAGAATACAATTACAACATAGAGGTACATATAATACAAAGATTAGAGTTAATTAAATAAGGCAATAACTTAATGGACAAGAAATAGAACTAAGCATCCCTAAGGCTGCCGCCAGCTTATGTTCCTGTTCTTTCAGCCTTATTAGGCCCAAAGGGGGGTCCAGCCACATGTGGCCCAAGGCCCAGCCCAGCCCGGCCCAAATCCTTCACAACCCAACAATCTCCCACTTGAAGGCTTTTCTCAATCTACAAACACCATCCAAGTAAACCCTGATCCAGTAATTCCTGTATCCTCCATAGCCAAAGTTTTCCGAGTCTTCAGTTCCCATAAACAAGCTCAGACTTCATCAGAATCCCCCTAGTTGCAATCCCCCTCTCATCAAGTACATGAAGGGACAGTTGAAGCTCCCCTGAGCTCCAACCAGCAGTCATATTTGACCCATCCTCTGTCTCAACTGGTTTACACATTCCACCGGTTCCAGAGATGCACCGAGAATCATCACCACTCTCCACATTCAGCAAGTGTTTCTATGGAGAGAATTTATCAATCGGACTACCGGTCTTCAAAACCCAACGTTGTTTTGTAACTGTGCCCGGAACACGCCCCGTGCTCCCACTGTCACCAAACCCCTGAACTAGTTTAGACCTTCGATCCCGCTCAACTTGAGTCACCTTAGCACCAGGCTTCACCCTTGCAAAATGAACCCTCTTTTGCTCCTTTGACTCAACAAACCCGACTTTGTTATGCTTAACCGGGACGGTTACTCCCTCAGCAAATACTTCAACCATATAAAGTGACCCCTTCTTGTTTCCCTGAGCAATAACCAGATTTCCATTAATCACTTTCCATTTGCCACCACCGAACTTTACTTCCATTCCCTGTTCATCCAACTGATCGAAAGAAATAAGCTTCGTCGTCAGACCCGGAATCACCCTGTTGTTCTACAAGTTCCATGTAGTTCCAATGGAGTTTTCAGAAAAATGTATCCCATGCTCGTTACTTTAAGAACCTCACCGTTACCTAAACGTACCTTCCCAAAGTCGCCTACCTTCAGATTCACCATCGTTTCCCCGTTGTGTATGGCGTGAAACGAAGATCCAGAATCCATAATCCAAGAGTCAATGGCAGACTCTACACCACAAACCAATGTTTCACCCTCAGATTCTTCTTCTTCTTCTTCTTCTTCCTGAACACTATTCACTTCCTTTTTCTTTCCCAGACATTGACTTTTCACGCGTCCAATTTCATTGCAGCTCCGGCACTTTACATTCTTTCGAGTTCTAAACGAACTCCTTCCCCTACTCCCACTGCTCCTGTTATTTTCCCTTCCTTTTCCCACATTGAATAAATCAAAAGAAGATCCTCCATTAATGTTCCTCCGATGAATGTCTTCTCCCAAAATACGATCCCGAATCTCATTAAACTTCAAAATCCCAGCTCCCCAAGAATTAATGATCACTGTCACATAACCTGACCAACTGTCAGGCAAAGAGGTTAACATGATCGCCGCCTGAGTATCATCATCAAGCTTTGTCCCAACGGTTGATAACCTGGACAACATTGAATTTATGTTATTAATATGATTGGGTACTGAGCTTCCCTCTTTCATCCTCATCGTGAACAACTCCCTCAACAAGAACACCCTATTACCGGCAGACGGCTTTTCATACATATTTGACAGAGCCGTCGTCATACCATGAGCCGTGGTTTCCTTCATGATATTAAACGCTACACTGCTCGTCAAAGCCAATATGATTTTACCTCTCGCCCTTTTGTCCTTTGTCTTCCAAATCACTTCGTCGGCCTGACTCAAACCACCCGGTTTCTCTTCTAATGTCATCTCCAAATCGTTTTCACTGAATAATGCCTCTATTTGCATCTTCCACCATGCAAAATCAGTCCCGTTAAACTTCTCGATTCGAACATTCCCATCTTCAGCCATTGCAAACGAGAATGAAAAGAAACCAAAAAATTAAAAGTCCACCAACCGAAGCCAAACAACATCCAATAACAAACCCTAAAACCCAAAGATACCTGAATCCGATAACTTCTCCTACAACCCGAGTGTGACCAGCAACTTCAAGGGTTCAAAACAGAAACCCTAATTGCAAAAAACACCCAAAAAAATTCAAACCAGCCCCTGCTGTCTCCCCCTTTCCGGCGGCTCTAAGGGTTCTTATAACCCTAATTATGGCAGAAAACAACAACCAAACATGTAAGGCCCCAAACCCGGGAACCCGACACGTTGGGATACACGCAAGCACAATAGTAAATGACATCAAGTTGTCTCAATAAATACAGCGGGAAAACAAACAGTCAACATGTGGTCAATGACCCAAATCTCAAACGCAAGTCAATCAAGTACTAATATCTAAATAGTTCAATCATCACAACGGAAATAAATGTCATCACAACAATCACGGTAACAAAACGCCATCCAGAAGCCGCCAGCTCACACCTTCTCTTTACCTGAAATACATGATAAAACGTCAGCTACACTGAGTGAGTTCTATAATACTTTATTCGGGATATTAGTTCCCCAAAACCGTTATAAAATGGTTTAAGTCTCAAAAGATATTAACTCATAAAATGGGTTATAACAAAATGATTGTTTAATATCACAACGTGCACCTAATTCCCGCCTGCCTAATCCGAGGATACCGGCAAACCCAATCACCCGTCTGACACCGCCAGACGCGTTATCCCGTTGACTAAAGTCAACCCGATATCAAGCTTGCACTCAATCACCCGTCACGTCAATAAGTACGTAACACGTTCCCATGCATCCCATGCATACGCAACAAAATTTAGAACATGTGCGCTTAACGCTCAACGCCACCTATCTTACGATTAACGTCAACAACCTACGCATGTATTCGAGCCCAAAACATTAAAACATTTAAAAGTGGGCGATAGAAACTCACCTTTGCTAGACGCAACTTGATCACTAGAACCCGCTAACACCTCATACTCGCCCTTTGACTTCGCACCTATATCACACACAATTTACGAGTCAATATCATGACCCGACGATAAACCTTCGCCTACTCGATTAATCCCGACGTCACGTATGGTTACATGCACGTGCATTACCCCATGCGAAAACCCTAAATACCATGCGAACCCCCCATGCACGTATACGCACTTCATGTGCGTCTCAAGCCAACCCCGAACACACCTCGGCTAACCCCGACTCTCTTCTACGGTCACCAGCACTGCCCCACCGATCCAAACCATCTCCACTTCTGCCTCGATCGTCCGAAGTCACCACCGCCGCGTCTCGCCCTTATCTGACTTTCTACCACTGTTCCGACCTTCGCCGACCTTTACCCGAACCCGTGACACACACCGGCCACCACCGTGGGTTCGGCCGAGCACCCGATGCCTCACAAAACGTTCAAAAACAGAAACCATAATCATAACGAGTCTAGACTAGAGTTATACCTTTGATCCAAGTGACTTGTGCTAACCGAATCACTAGAGAACTCATCCCTTCCCTTTACCCGTCCCTCCCTCTCTTTCTCCTTCATCTCTCGGCAGCCGCAACAAGAAATGGGGGACCCCCTTGCCGTAACCCTATAGGGGTGTTTGTGTCGGACCGGGCTCGGCCGTAGCATCCCACGGCCCCTCACTCAGGCTTGGCCCGTCTCGCTTCATTTTATAAAAATGACCCCGCAAGTCTTTCTACTTATACAATAACCCCTGCCTATTTATTTATATAATGCTAACGTACTGTCCCTGTTAAGTTTCCTGTACCCGAGAACCTTTATTTACAAAATGTACACACCCGTTTTCGAAACGAAGAACCTGGATGTTACAAAACAGGTTACGATCAGCCCTTCAGATCGCAATTCAGCAGCAAACAGGAACAACAAAAAAAAAACCCGGACAGAATCACCAGTATTGTTCATGCCAGAAAACACTATTCATGTCGGAAAGTACTGTTCACGGCAGCTGTACCGTAGCAGCAGCTCCGAACAACAGAAAAAAAAGGATAGCAACAAAAACCCTTCTGAAACAGCCCACCTTCCTGTTATCGAACCAGTAGCGAAGAACATGTGTAAACAACGAGCCAAAGCTCTGATATCACTTGTTAGGAATCAGAGTTGGTAACGCAGTGAAATCACACACACACGCACACAATCTATAAATAGAAATTAAAAGACACGAGAATTATAGTGGTTCAGCCCCGATTGGCCTACGTCCACTTTGCAACTAGAGTTCTTTATTATTCAAGAATACAATTAAATCATAGAGGTATATATAATATCAAGATAAAGTTTAATTAAATAAGGCAATAACTTAATAGACAAGAAATAGAACTAAGTAGCCCTAAGGCTGCCACCTGCTTATGTTCTTGTTCTTTCAGCCTCATTAGGCCCAAAGGGGGGTCCAGCCACAGGTGGCCCAAGGCCCAGCCCGGCCCAACCCAAAGCCTTCACAACCCAACAATGAAAGGGTAGCGACTAGTGCGTAGTTTAAGTGATTAAATACATTTATTTCTCCATAACTACCATAATGTAAACACCAACCCTTAGACCTGACATGAACCTGGAAATTTTACATGAATCCAACACGGCACAAATTAAAAATTATGTCATACACGGACTTGAACACGACTTCATATGGTCATATAACTTGAAATTTATGTATTTTAAGTGTGTAAAATTTATTTCTACTTTTACAAATTTAAATTACACCATAAACATAAATGTGTATAAAAATTATAATATATGATCTATTTCATTTTAACTTTTAAATTTTAATATAAAAATATCCAAACTAGGAATAAAGCTTACCCGTACGTTCAATCACGCTAATTATTTCCTCACTTTTGTCAGGCTAAGTGTAATGGGAGCGTGAAAGGCAGGGGTGTTGTTGGGTCTATATTTATGAGGCTGACGCTTATCAAATAAGTATAATTATTGGTGTTACCAAATAGATGGGTATTCGGGTTTGTAACCGTGAACAGGCGTTCACGAGTTGGGTCTTGGGCCGGCTATGGGCCGAGAACATGAATTTTGGGATTAGTGTTATTAAGCTTAGTATAAATACTTGTTTATGTAACCTAAATTAGGTTGAGCAACCAGAAAAACGTTTCTGAGAGTGTTAGACGTGAGAAAAAGCCGTCTATTGTATTAGTGGTTGTGTGTGTTTTTCTCTATAACCCCTTTGATCAATACAAGTGTATTACATTGAATTTCTGTGCTCTTGAATCACCACGATAACTAGTTTCCGCCTGATGATTGTGAGAGTTTGATATCTAGTGTTATTCGAAGATCCATCAAGGTAAGGACTTACAGGTGTGATCCACCTAAGCCATTCACGCCTAGTGTGACATCTCAAAAAAAAAAAAAAAAAAAGAAACCAAAAACCAATTTTGACTTTCAAAAGTCAAAATCGCACCCAATCATCCAAATTCAACCAAAATCCATAAAATTCGGGATGAAATATCCTTTCTAAACTCATTCTAAGCGTTATCCATCGAGAAGAACGAGATTTGCGTGCAAAATCGTGACCAATTTCGAAGGTTTAAAACCCAAATCTAAAACCCGTAACATAGATAACCCAAGCTTCAAAAACGCATGATTCTCGTTCAAATCCAACTGAACTCGCGTTTACGGTGGAGCAAATCATCCCTATAAATACCCACGTTGATTTCCAGTCGAATTTACCATAAAAAAAAAAATCCGTCCTTTTTCTCTCTAAAGTTCCGATCGACGCTAGAGCTCTCGAGCCTCAGATCATCGACGACTAAGCTATAATCCGTGTGATCTTTCGACTCAAGGTAATCGTTTTCCTATTAATCGCATGGTCCTTAATCGTTTTGGTTATACAAATCGAATTTTAGGGTTTATGATGGGTTCTGGTTTTCAAGTCTGTATCTTGTTTGGGAAGGGGATGAAGGTAGAAATCAAGTTCCAATATTTTATTTTCTGAAAGATAACAAGATGGTGCCTCGAGTCTGGTGGCTAACAGCAGACAAACTCAACCCATAGGTCATGGGAGCCCTGTGGGCAGATTTTGTTCTTTTTTCTGTTTTGTTCTTTTAACACTCACACACTAATATATATTCATAAATACATATATTAATAATATGATTAACACAAATTCCTTTATTTAGAATGTCCAAATACCATAATATGGTGTGTTTTTCTTTATTAAAAATAAATGGTATTTTTTTTATAACATAAATAAATATGTTTTTATAAATATAAAGGGATTTGTATACTTTTTATGTTTTTATAAAAGATTTTGCGAGAAACCGTTTAAAGTTATGTTAAAAACTAATAAAGTTATTTAAACAAGAAATTATTTATATATTACTAAACTTTATTTAAAGATTGCGTTTCTTCTTTAAAACTCAAGAATTATAAACTATATTTTATAAATCTTTTATAACTTATTCAAACGTTTTACTTTTAAAACTATATATTTTCTTAATTTCTTTTAGAATTATATTTTTATTTTAACTCTTAATTTCCTATTAAAACCCTCTAGTATTCAACTCATCTATATCAACCTTTAATAAATGCACGTTTTTCACTTTAGTCCTTATCTTTTCCCAAACTTACCGGACACATCCTAAACTCGGTTAAAGTGTACAAATAGAGTAAACTTCAAACTGGTATGTAGCTATCTGACAAATAGTAAGGTTCTGGCTAGGAAAGACGGGGTTCTGATCCGGCCAACTCTTTCCTGGGAACTTTGCTGTTGGAGGTACTACTCTAGTACGATAACCACTCTAGTATACGATAACTACTTTCCTCTAATTACAAAACAACCCCTCATCTTTTCACGATTCTGTTAACTAACTCAAACTCGAACTTATTTAGGCATCTTCTAAACCAAGTTACTTCAGCAATCAAGATCAATCCCACCTGCTGCAAGGTGAGTTCATAGCCCCTTTTTGCTTTCTATTTTGGGGTGGAAAACATGCTCTTATATCAAAACTGAAACCAAGTCTTGAGTCAAAACTATACTTTGCATTCAATAACAAACTTCTAATTCTAGTAACATTAAACTGATTTATACATGTTGCAAATGTCATTTTTACTACAAAGACTCTCTTATTTCTAAAACTACACAACCATTAACTTCAGGGAAGCCACGGGAGTACGTAAATAGATCTATTGGCCTGACTAGCCCATTCAGTTCTCGGGTTGATGCATGCCAATCAATTCCGAGCGTCCTTCAAGTTGTGGATTCTAATCAACTTGGAAGGAGCTGGGTGTTCAGAAACTGCATTCTTGACACTTATACTATAGTCTAACACCCTGACAAGGTGTTGGGCGGGAGAGCTATCGATCACTAGGGTTGGTTGTGGACTCATGTATGATAGTTTAAATTGCTTGGAATTTGAAACTTGTTTTTGATTTGTTTCTGGTTATCTATTATTATATCTATCAAATCCTATGTTCTCACCAACTTTTTAGTTGACCTATTTTAGCATGTTTTTCAGGTGAAGCTAACTAGGATGTTGACAAGCTCATGATAGGATCAAGGACTATGCTTTAGTGGACTTAGCTAGAATTAATAAAAAGAAGAATTATTTATTCTGTTTGTTTTATTTGGTTTATTTGTTCGGAAATACTGATGTAATAACTATTTGATTTTAATAGTAAATTTATTTTGATCATGTGTAATGATTAAATTTCGTCGCCTCCTCGTGTTTCCGCCTTGGCGGGGGTGTGACACCTAGGAACACCGTCCCTTTGGCGTGAAGAGGCGGGGTGGGTGGGCGTTGAGGCAATCACGTTGGAACTTGGCACACAACTCAACCCACACTGGTAATATAGCTGTTAACATTTAAAAAATACTCCCTTATAAATAAAAACATATTTTACTCAATAGTTCACCAAACATTTTTCCATTTTCTTCTGTAAATATCAAATTATCTTTCAACCATTTTACTTAACAATGAATCCTTCAATGACCATACTCAGTCATGAAAAAAGAAGTTTCATTGACCCGATTCAATTTGAAAAAAATATTTGAACGGCCCCACCAAAAAAAATCTCTTTTAGTGGCAACCAAACACCGAAAATTTCTAAAATTCCTGGTCCACCACTTTCTACTATCACGTTTTTCAAATATCTAATTCTGTACGGTTAATGTGAACGCATTAAAATTTTGGAAGTAAAAACCAAGTTAAGGGAATGAAAACAAAGAAGAGTCGTGACTTTGTGGGCAATCCAATTTGGGGTTCAATGCAATGCAGTTAGGCAAAATCTCTATCATCATCGTTAGATTTTACAATTCGTGCTTGATATAATTTGGGATTGAAAGATCTTGATGGGTGATAATATTAATACAGGTGATGATTTGTTCACGAATCTTGATTCGAACCAGGGGCCTTTCGTTAACCCATTGCCACCCTCACCACCAGCAATTGAGGATCGGATTAGACTGATCCAGGCAGTTTGCGCGCGTGCCAGACAACTCACACGGAGACGAGTTCGTGACAGTTGTCAAGAAAAAGTTGATGGTGATAGATTGAGGAACCATAAGAGGGATATTAGCCATTTGACAAAAGCATTGGAGATGGATTTGTTTGATTGTAATATGTGCATGAGTATGGCTAGAAATCCTGTTTTGACATGTTGTGGTCACTTGTTTTGTTGGGGGTGTTTTTATCATGTTCCATATGTGGATTCTGTTACAAAAGAATGCCCTGTGTGTAAAGGAGAAGTAATTGATTCCAACGTTACACCGGTTTATGGGAATGGGAATGGGAATGGGAATAATTCACAGGAATCTGAGTTGGATTCTATGATTAGAATCCCTCCACGACCACAGGCGCGAAGAGTAGAAAGTGTTGGACAGCAAAGTGTTGGTTGGTGGACTGCGCATAATCCAGTTGCTAATGCTAGTGTTTTGCACTTGGGTACTTTATCGGCACGTGGTAGTTTGGATGTTAGGAGACGACGATTGAGGTGATGTTTTTTAGATGACGGCGTAGTTTTAAGGTATAATGGGTGTGTTTATAAACTGATGATGAGAGTGGTATACATATGTTTATAGAAACTCTATTTGTTTCTGTTCTTTGATGTTCGTCACTTTTACTTGCATTTGATACTGTTTTGAGCATTATGGTTTGTTATGGTACACAGAAGATTGTAATGTCTGTTTGTTGGTTTACATGCCTCATTTTGTTTGTATTTCAGGATTGCTTCTAGTCATGAAAGCTATGCAATTTGGGTCAGCATGATCTGGATTATGTTGCAAAAGTGTAGCGACTAGCAGGTAGTTTAAGTGATTGTATACTGTTTATTTCAATTTTTTCTTTCTTTAACTTGATTAGGATGATACCTGCTGCATTTGTGAGTATCTGTTGAGTTGAAACATATTTCAGAAGGGCAAAAACTTGAGTAAGATGTGGTCTTGTAAAAACAGAATTGACCTTGGATTTTGACTTCTCATGTGGGCTAGAGGGCAAGGTGAATCAAATGTGATAATAATGTATATAAGAGACTGAATATATAGAGAGCCGAGCTCGAGCTTATAAGAGTTCAAATTGAGCTCTCATAAAAGGAAAAAAAACAAGGAAAACTTACTTGTTAGTTGAATATGTAGCATCAAAGGCTAAGACATCACAAAACATTGATTTTGGAAACATCATCCGCCCAGAAAACTGCCTAGATCTCACATTCATTGTGATAAAACTCATAAGAAAAATTGGTGGGTTTTATAGCACGCTCTTCCAAACTTCTTAACAACCAACTGAACATCTCGCTCCCTAATAAACATCCTAATATCACGACTAACATTCTTATACACATTCCTAGTACCGCTCATATTATGATGACCTCCCTTAAACGGTGATAAATAGTAGCCCCAATCCTATTTAAACTCATAGTGTGAATAAACTGAATGTCTTCAAATTTAAGATGTTTCCCCTTACGAGTAAGGTCCATATTATCAGCAGAAATCAACTCATGATTGTGGTTATATGAAAACTCGTAAAGCAGATAATTAGGAGAACCTAAATAAACTACCATGGGTACCAACCAATGAACTAGGAATCAAACTTCTTAGTCTTGGGCTTAGCAGATCCATTACAAAGCAGCACTCTATGGGTTATTTGACTTTTTCATTTCTTATAACCGTTTAAACGGATTCCCAAACGATACAACTCTACTCTGCATAAGTTTCATACATCTTATACACTTCATCCCATGAACTGTATATCTTGCCAACAATTGGCTTTTGTTCAGTCTTGACATGAGGACACCAGTATCTTGTACCATTTGGAGTTTGAAATAGAGAACATGAATGAGATCCTGTTTAAAAAAAATGGTTCTAAAAAAAATCTTAAAATGATTAAATGAGGGAGGGGGGGGGGGATAGGGTTTAACAAAAACACATTTCTTAACATTAAATCAACATCGTCTAAATCTTGGGCAGATCTATTTATATTAAAAAAAAACATGTCTTAATCTTGGATGTTAGGAGACGACGATTGAGGTGATGTTTTTTAGGATGACGAGTTTTAAGGTGTAATGGGTGTGTTTATAAACTGAAGTTGTGTTTAGATGATGGCAATGGTATACATATGTTTATAGAAACTCCATTTGTTTCTGTTCTTTGATGTTGGTCAGTTGTCACTTTTACTTGCATTTGATACTGTTTTGAGGAGTATGGTTTGTTATGGTACACAGAAGATTGTAATGTCTGTTTGTTGGTTTATATGCCTCATTTTGTTTGCATTTCAGGATTGCTTCTAGTCATGAAAGCTATGAAATTTGGCTCTGCATGATCTGGATTGTGGTGCAAAAGGGTAGCGACTGGCGCGTCGTTTAAGTGATTGTATACTATTTATTTTAGATTCTTTTTTTTTAACTTAAATAGGATTATTCCTGCAGCATTAGTGAGCATCTGTTGAGTTGAAACATGATTCAGAAGGGCAAAAACTCGAGTAAGATGTGGTCTTGTAAAAACAGAATTGACCTTAGATTTTGAATCTCATAGGGGCTAGAGGACATGGTGAATCACATGTGATAATTAGGGGCGGACCTACATACAACCCGGGGGTTCACATGTGATAAGACGTGTCACATAGTTACTAATGTGCATTATTTTTCTAATTTATATGTTCATGTTGTTTGATTAAAATTGGTTTTGTCTTGGTAATTGATTGTTTCATCTTAGTGATAAATTAGGTAAAGTTGCAAAGTTGATTAGGTAAATTTATTGTTTGATAAGATTTGATTAGAATCTTATTCTTTATTAGTATACGTTAAATGGAAATCATAACTAAGAACTTAAAAAAATTGGAAAAGGGCCTTAAAATTGTTGTTCGCTTTAGGCCTCCAAAATGGTTGAGCCGCGCCTCCCCGACCAGAATAGAACAATTGAACCAAACCGAAATTTTTTATGCCCGGACTTATGAAATTGGAGCATCTAAAAAAAGTGAAACCCCTGGAAAAAATTCATGGATCCGCTATTGGTGATAATGTATATAAGAGCCTGAATATATAGAGAGCCGAGCTTGAGCTTATAAGAGTTCAACTTGAGCTCTTATCGAGATTTTCGAGTCTTATTTTACACTATAGTAGTCAAAGTCGCAGCGCACAATGAAGACACAATGGGCTCGATTGGCGTCTATTGTTGGGATCAAACCATAAAGGTTGATACTTACTAACTACAGTTTTGATCATTGCATGAAGATGGATGTTCTTGAAGAAGATTTTACCAAATATAAAATGAATTAAAAATAACAAAAATCAAGTTGAAACTTTAGTTATTAACTATTCTAAAAATAAAAACAACAGTGCTAAACAAACAAGTATCACCAAAAGGTAATTCTGTCGACAATCTGTCGGTAAAGGCTTTTGTCAGTAAACAAACTTCAGGGAAACGGTCGTGGGTAATTTCATTTGCGACAGATACCAATAGGATTTACCGAGTGATCACCGAAGGAAAACTTTTCTAACGGGTCACCGGCAAGCGCAGTTAGCTACTTAGTTCATCCAATGTGAGTTTTCGATGGATTATAAACTCTTAAAACTAAAATCTACAAAATGTAAAAATAAAAAAAAAATTATAATATGTTATAAATACAGACTATTTTATGGCCCATCACAATATTTATAGGCTTCATAGTTTTATCTCATATATTGTGTATATATATATATATATATATGATGTATTATCAGATAAATTAATACACAGAATCACTTTCTCTCTCAATTTCTCTTTATTACATGTCACATTATCAGCACTCTCGAAAACTTACTCCCTGATTTACGGTTTCTGAGATAACCAAAATTCAATATTCATCGTTTCTTTGATTTATGCCGGCATATGTACCTAAATGTTTCCATCGCATTAAGAGTCTAAATCAACCACTATTTGATCGTTTTTATCTTCTGCATATGATTTGTCCCAAGAGTAAGAAGGCAAGATGATGCAGATAGACCAAAGATCTTGTTTGGATTATAAAAAAAAAACATATATGGTCATTGCAATCCATCGCCATCATCACCTGATTAACAAAAGTCAGCAACACCAAATTTGTGTGCGGTTTTTACAAGCTACAGTCACCGAGCAACTTTACAAGGAAACATAATGGGAAGATCATCCTAGCGAGTGACTGTCGACGAACCTACGCCGCTTTACACGAAGAGCAATAGACAACATCAGTCACGCCGTGGAGCTTTTGTCCACCGGTACGTAGGCGATAGCGGTGTTGTCGTCTCCTTCACAACATCAACACCATCATCAAAGGTCTGCGGAGATAGGAACGGTACCGGAGATTCTGGCCGGCGATACTACGAAGATATGATGGAAATCAACCGTTTCAGTCTTCTTCGGCGAGAAAGGAGGAAGACCATGTGCGATTTTTCTTCTTTGAGTCGGTTACATTCCCCTAGAGGTACTAATATTTTACTCAATTATCTTTATAGATTAACACTCATAAACCCTTTTGGATTAGTTAAAATCTTAAAAAACCCTATAACAGTTATATCCCCATACGAGTTATTTCTTTTGATAGAGATAATAATTAGTTTGTATTTAAGGAACTTAATTAATAAATAAATAGATAGGGTTATAAACTTTTCCAAATATTAAAGGGTTTAGTATATGATTATCAACAAATCTGAGGGTTCTCTAAATCATTTATCATCGTTTATTATTTATTATGGTTACTAGACAATATTATATGTAGCTTAAACAAATTGCTCTTATACTAGTTTAGTAAATTAATAAACGATGAATCGTATTTTAAATTCATTGCTTTACCTTCCGGAGTAGAGATAAGATTAAACACATTACATATGAGTTGAAACTATGCGGAGAGAACATCACCGATGTTGACATGTTCGACAAGGCGTTCTCCACGTCTCATGCTATTAACTTGCTCCTTGTCGCAACAATTCAGAGAATATAGTTTCACAAAATATTCTGAGCTCAAATCATGTGTTCGGGTTGTGGAGCAAAATAACAAACTCCTACCTAAAAAAAGCAACAAAGTGTGACCAGTCCGTGCTAGCTCATTCCCTGAAGCGAATATTGCTACCATATGTCATATGGAGAAGAAGTTGTGGCCCTAACATTATCCTAAACACATATAAATTCTCTTATAAGTTATCTATAGCAGAGATACTTATTGGTACTATTCCAGAAGAGTATGTGCCACATTACCTACCTGTACCAAAACTGTTATAGATAGTATCTTATATTCTAATAAATCTCGAAGAACCTTACTTAGTTTCAAATATATTCAACAAATGGTTATTACATTAAAACAATGACTGAAACTACATGAATGTTTCCAAATTATAAATATGGCTAGAAGACCATACTAGAAACTTAAAGGTTTTACCGTTTAGATTATATTTCATAAAATATATCTAATACAATTCAAATACGGTGAGTAACCAGAAGTTACTAGCCAAAGATACTCTCGTCATACAGCATGACCAAATAGGTCATCGAGATAGCATTGTGATGAGGTGAATGGTCAAAAGTGTCGACAAACACCCACTCAACAAACTAAATAAAAGATTTGCTACCAAAAGACTTATCATGTGTAGCGATTCCTCTCATCAAACTAATCTTTAGGTCATCTGAAAAACAAATTCTTACAAAGAATCTCTCCTCTATTTGGAGAGAATCTAAGGGGACATGTGCGGGCATGTTCATCTCCATGTGGACCATTTTCAATATCTTACGATTGTAAGAGATACATCTCTATATGGTCACATCTAAGTCTTTTAGCTACCCGAATGTAGCATTTGCCTGACTATTAGCGAAAAAACATACAATAGAAAGCTAATTTCATGGGAATTTTATTAAAAACATCCGGATGGACAATGCAGCATGATTCACATCTCAAGCTTTTAATGCTATATCTATCGAGATATATGTTATCGAGAAGCTCATGTTCGCATATAAAAATAGTTAAGTTGAATCATTAAGTAAATGATTAAAGTTAATCGCTATATCGATCTTGATAAGATATAAATTATTATGTGAGGGGCATGCTATTCTGCATAGCGCTGCACTAATCATTTCAAACCAACTGCTAATCACAAATACTCCCCCGTATAAATGTTCTCCAAAAGAGAACTAAGTTTGTCTCAAAAATAAATATTTTTGTTGTGCGATCTATGTACCAATACCGCCATAATAATGTACCAGAATGAGACATGTATACAACATAATATGTTATCTAAATAAGACGCTATTCCCAGCCTTAGGGGGAGATTAGATAAAGAAAGGAAAGACTGGTAATACATGAAAACAAAAACATCGGATGCATCATCATTACCCCGAAAGTGGTTAATATGAGTCTGAAGTCTAATATGTTATGCTTTTGCAAAGAATAGCAAATGAATTATTTGATACATTCACACACACAAACAGAGTGACAAAGTCATATATACCAGCATAAATGTCACCTGCTCAAACTGAAGTAATCATAGAAAGATTACCATATACATGAAACATGGGAAATAAATCGGTTCCAAACATAATAACTCACGCGAACAAAAAGAGCAGAATGATGCAGTTGGTCTAACCCTAGAAGAGGTTACACACAAAACCTTTAAGAGGTTAATGATGAAATCCCAGAAGAGATTAACGAAATCGCACAAAGAAGCGATAAAACCCTAGAAGAGGTAAATGTCTTAGAAGAGACTAATAAGATTCTAAAAAGAATATATATATATATATATATATATATATATATATATATATATTGTAATGCACCAGGAGAGGAAAACGGAGTTCTAGATGAAACTAATGTACCAAACAAATATGAGATCTCAATTAAATTATGTACAACGTAGTACAGTATGGAACCAAAATGAAACACGTGTTTGAAATATTTGCATATGGTATAGCAAAAAATGTAATCAAAGAAAAAGATTACATATCTAAACTCTATCAGAATACATACACATAGATGACTGCCTAAAATGCTGAACAAAATTTGCATGACAAGTGAAACGTTTTCGAACCTGTAGTCTGAACACCCATAGACGTCAAACCAGTAAGTTATAAATGGGTGTATTTTAATAAAAAGAAACGAAAATTATGAGATTATGCGATGTAGGCACGACTTGTAATATTAAGGTTTTTTCCAAATCCCAGGAGTTGATTATGAAGAAACGTGTTCCCCTGTAGTGCATGCGATAACCTTTAGATGTTTAATCTGCCTCAAAATCTCAAAAGGATTTCAGAAAACTTATGGATATTGTTACTACATACTTATGTGGAAATTTTGAAAGTGACACCTACATGGAAATCCATAAAGGGTTAGAAATACCTGAAGCATTATATTTAGTACCCCGAGATGTGTGTTATAAATCTCAAGTTAGTTTTATATAGTCTCAAGAAAACTAGCCATAAATGGTACAATCAGCTCAGTATATATTTTGAAAAAAAAATGGGGTATAAGTTTGATAAAATCAGCCATGTGAGATGTTTACACGACTAAATATTTATCGACCTAATGTTCGAGTATATATTTGTCCATAAATCGAATTACATCTAGAAGATGTTAGCATATTCTAATATAGACAAATTTTATTCGCTAAGCACACACATAATTGTTTGGTCGCTAAACATACACCAATATCGCTAATTTCCCCAAGAAGAGGGTGTAGAAGTATTTGGTCTAGAAGTATCCAACTTAAAGCACGATCGGTGAACGCGTCTCGTGTATATCACAAGACATGATTGTAGGATCGGTAAATACAAGATGGTTCTATTCCAGTTGAGATTGGCGGAAACAATCACAACTTAATCAAAGTAAACAAGTAGACAAGAAGAATACTGATAAATGCAATTTGTATTAAGTTTCAAGTGTTACAAGATTACAGAGAAAACTCTTAAGCAAAAAGTACTTTTACAATGAATCTAAGTACTACTTATATAGTAACTTAGAATCAAGACAGACCCTTGATTCTAAGGATCAGATCTAACACTGACCGTTGATCTTGTATTGAAGCTATTCTACATATACAGACAATAATAATAACTATGCTAGTTAACTTTATTCAAACGTCTTCTAAGGCATTATTGTTTGCATGCTTGGAGAAGAGCGTTGTTATCTTTTATTGTCTTGTACCAATGACATTCTTTCTGCGTGGAGTGTGTCAGTGTAGCAGCAGAAAGTTGTCAATGGTATTGGTTGCTTTATCAAGAACAGTCAGCTGCAATGTTTGATCTTCAGTGAGAAGGCTATCAGCTGCAACTTTGATCTTCAGTGGATAAGGCCTATCAGCTGCAACTTGGTCAGCAGCAGATAAGGCATATCAGCTACAGTTTTGGTCAGCAGCGGATGTAGGATCGTGAAAGTACAAGATGGTTCTGTTCTTAGTTGAAATTGGCAGAAACAATAGCAACTACACAAGTATAATCGAGTAAACAGAAAGAATACTAATAAGAACACTGTTGTATTAAGCTTTTGTGAATAAACGATTAGAAATGAAAACTCTGTCAAGAAGCACACTTACAATAAAGTGTTTACACAGTATTTATACTAACTTAGAATCAAGACGAACCCTTGATTCTAAGGATCAGATCTAACACAGACCGTTGATCTTTTGTACAAAGCTAATAATACAAGTTTAGTTTAAACTAGCTAACTTTATTGAAGCGTCTTCTTTATGCATCATTACTTGCATGCTTGGAGAAGAGCATTGTTGTCCGTCATTGGTTGCACCATTGAGGTTCCTTCTTCTTTGAGTGTGTCAGTAGCTTTTGCAGAAAGTTGTTAGTGACGCTTGGCATGGATAGTCAGATGCAATGATTTATCTTCAAGGCACAAGGCTGTCAGCAGCAAGGATGAGGATCAGCATCAAGACTGGTCTGTTGAACGCTGCTGATAAGCCTATCAGCAGCAACAAGTGTTGAACGCTGCCGATAAGTCTATCAGCAGCAACAAGTGTTGAACGCTGTTGATAAGCCTATCAGCAGCATTTGTACTTAGAAGAATTTTGTTGCAATCAGTCTTTGGTTCTACAAACTCCCCCTAGACTGATGCTACCAAAATTCTTCTAATCTCTTTATTGCTAAAGCTTTTGCATGTGGCAGACTATCCTTGCAACCTCATAGCCTCTTGGATCCTTGCTGGGATTGTTCAGTGGAAGCTCAGACAGAGTCTTGATGTCTTTACTTGGAATTTTGAAAATTGTCTTTCTTGAACATCTCATCTGCTGCTTCTTAACATCAGTTAAGGTGAACTCATCCAGATCAACTTACAAATGGAGAGTGGGACTGAAGTGGTTTGATATCTATGATCACATCTTTGCTAGGGTTAAAATGGTGTTTGATTGCTAGCATAAGACGTCTCCCACCCTCATTTGCAGGCTCATGAGCTTCACCCATCTCCAGAATTCTACTGAGATCTGAATCTGGTAATTGTAGAACTTCATCAACAGATTTGTAAGCCGATCTCCTTCTTTCAGTTCTCCCCCTGAAGATTTCAAACCACTTATCCTGTGAACTGTAGAACCAATCAACTATATCTCTGGAGTCTTCTGGTTTAGGTGTGGGTTTGGATTTCTTCAGGAGAGGCTGTTGATGAGAGGGAGCTGGGTGAGATGGTTTGGACTTTTTGGGTGGAGGAGAGGAAGGTTTGGGGATATTTGTGGAAGGTTTTTGGATAGTGGAAGTAGTGTCTGGGGCAGAAGTCTTTTGTTTCTTGACTGGTCTCTTTTCTTCTTTTTCTGTGACCCTTGTCTTGAAGACTTTCTTTCCTAGTCTTTCTTCTTCTTCCTTCTTGACTTGTCTGTACAAAGCTTGTAGGTTCATGAATGTCATGGGACCTAGCCTCCTTTCACTTTCCCCCTTTGCCTTTAGGAAGTCAGTCATGACCTTCCTTTCTTCATAGGTTCTCTGGTTAAGTGCAATGGCCTTCTTGGATTTTTGACGAGCCTTTTCTTCCTCTTCAGCTCTCTTCTTCTTTGCCATTTGCCCCTGCTGACCCATGACGGCTCTATAGATCTCTTTGTTTAAAAGTTTTTCAAGGTAGTCAGCATCCTCACCTTGAGAGATCAGAGCTTCAATCCACTCCTCCCTCATTTCTTTTGCTAATTTAGAATCAGAGATTCTGAATTTAGCATCTTCCTTCCTTTTTTTTTCTTCCTCATCCTCTTCTTCTTTGTTTAGTTGTTCCTGCAGCTGTCTAGCAAGTTCTTCATCTTCGTCAACTTGAGACACTGCATGGAGTTTGACTTTCATCTCATCCAGCTATTTGGCATACTGCTGATAAGTTGTTCTCTGAGAAGCATGGCTGTTTTTCTTTCTTGAGCCTTTTTCAGGTCAGCCATCTCCTCTTCTTCTCTCTTCCTTCTTATTTCTTCCTTCTCTCTCTTCTCTCTGAGCAACCTCTCTTCATCTTCTTTGGTCATAATTCCCTTCCCTTTGTTTACACTGGATGCCTCTACTTCAGCTTCACTGATCACAACAGCAGATGATTATGCTGCTGTTGGGATCTCAGCCTCAGCTTCATTGGCAAGTTGAGAAGTTGATAAGGGAAGGTCATTCGCTTCATCTGATTTGCAATCAGGACTTGTAAATTCTATCAGCATTTCTTAGACAGTGGATCTTGATTCATATGCTGCAGCAAAGATGTCTACTCGAGGGGAAGCTGAGTCAGAATCAGTGTCAGAATTTGACACATATACTGCCTCAGCAATCCTTCCTTCTTGTTCAAGATGGGCTCTGACAGTAGCTATCATTGCCTGGCTTTTGAGGGAGTTGACATTACAGATATTTGCCCTGAGTTGAAAGATCTTGTAAAGAAAGTCTGTAGGTAGTAGCAGGATGTTCCTGGTGTTGATGGTGAGAGAGGAGCCGTTGCTTAGTAATAACGTGTGATCAAGAGACTTAGTGCTTATCCAACCTAGCACATCTAAGTCCTTGACAATGGAGTTGTACAGAAATCTTCTTAAGCACAGAACTTTTTCTTCAGTGAGAAGACTGCTCCTTATTATTTCAAGTCTTCTAGGAGTCAGTCTTCTTTCTGCTGCTACTGAAGATTCAGGATAGGCTACCCTTTTTGCTGCTTGTATTTGTCTTTCGAACTTGGGTAGATTATCCTCCATCAAGTCATAGAACCTGCCAATAGCAAGTTCTGCTGAGAGGTCCGTAGAGTTGTTGATGTATTGTAGATGGTATAGGTGAAGGACTTGGATGCTGTTGAGAAAGTCCCAGTTTAGCTCTTCTACTCCGCTAAACTCCCAACCAATCCAGAACCTCTCAGACTTTCCATCATACCCCCAAGCTAGTATCGTGTCAAACTCTAGTTGTGTTGAAGTCAGTGGAAATTGAGGGGCAGTGGATTGACTTATGATGGCTGCTGCTTCAGGGATGATGCTGAAAGATGTATATGTTTGTTCTTTGTCTTCAACATCAGTCAGCACCTCATCAACAGCCCTGACGACTAACTTCCGGTCTTTAGAAGTCTCTTCTTCTTCATCTGAAGCTGGCAAGTCATGAACCTGTACAAAAGCTGGCTTGAATAGTGTACTTTGAAATGCAGCCTGCTCTTGAATCCAGTCATCAAGACTGTCTGAGTCTTCTTCCATTGGGACTATCTCCCTCTTTTTGGTTGCATCAGTGGACAGATAAGCATCAGTTTGGGTTCCCACTAAGACAAGGGAGGGAGAAGCCGTGGAGGGGCATTGATGGGCTTCATGCAGAAGGATCTGGTGTTGTAGTTTTGACACCTCAGCCTCAAGCATAGCCACCCTGGCCGTCAATTCCTGATTTTTAAGTTGCATACTGTCCTCATCCATATTTATGGAATCCTTGGACCCAGATGGGGCTGTAGGCCTAGCCTCAGCATCCCCATCACCCATGGTTTCTTGGCGCCTGGGATTCCTCTCAGTGAGGGGAGTTTCCAAGGAAACATCCTCACTGTGAGTTGCCGTGGTTGAGGTCTTAGCGATGTTGTCATTGTCCTCCTGGTCATTTGATGGACCAGCAGTAGTGACAGCCTCTTCCACATCCACTATGTCATAACTCCTAGAGTGGACCTTCAGGGGAGTAGAACTTGGGTTGGGTGTGTTGGAAGCAAGATCAATCAGTACCTCCGAGACAGTGGCAGTTGGAGAAGGTACATCATCTTGATCAGGTTCCTCAACACTTAAGTTCAGAAGAGAGAGGAGTGGCTCAAAGGGCTGTTCTATGGATCCGGGAAGTGATCCTGATCCTAATAGAGAGACATCCGAAGGATTCTCCCTAACAATGTGGCTGTCCCTTATGATATTCTCACCAGAATGTTGGGATTCTGAATGAGGGCTTAGAGGTTGGGTTTGGGCCTTTGAGACAAGAAGAGAAGGAGTCTTCTTGCTCCTTTTTTGGTGTAAGTCGTAGCAACTGGGGCCCTTTGTTCCAGTTGAACGATAACATCCAAAACAGGTGTAAGTATTTTTTGTACCTGTGCATCCTTAGTAGTATGCACAGGGGTTCGAATGGTGGAAGTAGATTGTTGTTCAGGATGTGATGTGGAGGGTGTGGGATCAGTATCAACTGGGATTGCTGAACTGTCACCCAGGGTACTTTGTATGTTCAGCATCGTAGATAACAATGGAACATTGACCCCTGAGAACTTTTTGGAAACAGTTCTCATACTTTGAAAAATATTATTTTTATGTCCCAACATGATGTAGATTCTTGAAGGTTTTGAAAATTCTTTTAGTTCCTTGTTGAAAACATCCTGTAAGAATCTTGGGTACATAAAAAATTGTTGCTTTGCACCCTCTTGAAGGTTATATCTCAAACCCTCAAAGATAAGGTGTGCAAAGTTGAATCCCTGGTCAGTAATCATACCGTGAATAGCAGAGGCAAGTGCGAAGCTCACTTGATGCCATCCACTTCTCTTCTGAGATATGCATTGGAGAAGAGTGTGGCAGAGATACTTCCATGGAGGACCCATCAGCGCCTTCTCTATTGTATACTCATTTTGATTTATAGTTTACCATATGGATACAAAGGTCCTCATGTACTCGTCCTTTGAGTATGAGATGGCTGCTCCCTCATCTTGAAGCTTAAGATGTTTTCGGAGGGTAGCTTCAGAGATGATGATGTCCTTGCCGTCTTCCTTGGCTTTTATTTGGGGAATCCCCTGTTCGGTAGAGTAGACGGCAGTATTCCAGAAATCCTCCATATGAGGGATATATATGGTAGGGTTGGTTCTGAGGGCAAAATGGATCTTTGATCGGCATAGGAAGTTGATTATATCATCGAATCCTTCAGATTTCTTTCTCTTGGTTAAGTATGTTGTAAGCTTGTGGTACGGGGAGAACTTGTCGCCAGGGTTATTGATGTTTGCCATTGTTGTTTGATTTTGGAGGGAAGGTTTAAGAATATGGAAGGCTTTGAATATTTAAGGATGGAAGGCTTTGAATGTGGTGGGGACTTGAGAGAAAGTGATGTGGGTTTAGGGTGAAATTGAATGTGAAGAGGTGATAAGGAGATTTAATTTGTTCTTATAATGGCAGAGGAGGGAAAAAGCAAAATGACTTGTACAGTACAACCTTATTCACCTTTTACTGTTACAGCTGTAATACACCGAGGCAGTCATGGTAAAGACTGACGTTAATTTTTACAGCGGGTAAAAGTTAATTTGGACTTAAATTTACCCATCAGCAGCAAACTTGGTTGCTGTGGATGAATAAGCCTGTCTGCTACAAGCTTGGTTGCTGCGGAAGGTTAAGTCTGTCAGCAGCAAACTCAATTGTTGCTGATGGATTTAATGATCTGCAGTAAGGATGTTGCTGCTGACAGTCTTAAAGCTATCCGCAGGAAACCTATTCCTGCTGATAACTTAAAGCAGTCAGTGGCAAATCTTTTGCTGCTGAAGATTAATCCTGTCAGCAGCTGAAGGACAAAAGTGCTGCTGACTCATAACTTTTATTTACAACAAAAGACAAAAACACATTTTTAAAAAAGAATTTTTTTTACAGATAGATTTTAATCAAAGTTCATCATACCAATGGATTCAACTAAATATCTGAATCTAGCTTCGTCAAAAGGTTTTGTAAACAAATCAGCATATTGCTCATTTGTATGAACTTTGGTTAAAATAATCCTCTTTTTCTCAGCTTGATCTCTTATGAAATGATACCTGATGTCAATGTGTTTTGTCTTGGAGTGCTGCACCGGATTGTTTGTGATTGATATAGCACTCATGTTGTCAATGTGAATTGGAGTTGTCATGAAAGTCATCCCGTAATCCAGCATTTGATTTTGTATCCAAATGACTTGTGCACAGCAACTTGAAGCTGCAATGTATTCTGCTTCAGCTGTAGAAGTTGAAACACATGTTTGCTTCTTGCACTGCCATGAAATCAGTCTCCCTCCCAAAAACTGGCATCCCCCTGAAGTGGACTTTTTGTCCAAGTTGCATCCCCCGTAGTCACTGTCAGTGTATGCATACAGATTAAAATTGTTATTTTTAGAGTACCATAGCCCAAGTCTTGGGGCTCCCTTTAGGTATCTAAAGATTCTCTTGACGGCTTGAAGATGTGAAATCTTTGGAGCTGCTTGAAATCTTGCACAGAGACATACTGCAAACATGATATCTGGCCTTGAGGCAGTGAGATACATGAGAGACCCTATCATTGCACGGTACTGATGTTGATCAGTGTCTTGGCCATCTTTGTCTGGAGTCAGCTGATGATGCACTTGCATAGGGGTTCTTGCAGCAGAGCAGTCAGCCATCTTGAATCTTTCCAAAATGCTCTTTACTTATTTGGATTGGCTGATGAAGATTCCATTTGGGACTTGTTTGACTTGTAGACCCAAAAAGAAATTTAGTTCACCTATTGAACTCATTTCAAACTTTGAGTGCATCAGAATCTCAAAGTCTTTGCACAGCTTTTTCCTTGTTGATCCAAAGATGATATCATCAACATAGATTTGAACTAGTAAGATTTCTCCCCCTTCATCTTTGATAAACAAGGTCTGGTCAATAGCACATCTTCTGAAGTTTTTGCTTAGTAGATATCCTGACAAGGTTTCATACGAGGCTCTTGGTGCTTGATGTAGGTCATACAGAGCTTTGTCTAGTTTGAATACTTGAGTAGGATGTGTAGGATCTACAAAGCCCGGAGGCTGTTTAACGTATACTTCCTCACCAATCTTCCCATACAGAAAGGCACTTTTTACATCCATTTGATAGACAGTGAAATTCTTGGATGCAGCATATGCCAGGAAGATTCTGATGGCCTCCAGCCTGGCAACAGGAGCAAAGACTTCATCATAGTCAATTCCTTCTTCCTGAGTGTAGCCTTGAGCGACAAGTCTGGCTTTGTTCTTGACTACAATACCTCTCTCATCTTGCTTGTTCTTGAAAACCCATCGTGTGCCAATAACATACTTACCTGGTGGAAGATCAACAAGTTTCTAGACATCCCGCCTCTTGAATTGAAGCAATTCTTCCTGCATTGCCTCAATCCAACTGTTGTGTTTGAGTGCTTCATCTATCTTCTTGGGTTCCACCTGAGATAGAAAACACGAAAACAAGCATATATTGGCCTCGTGAGATTTGCTTATTGTGAGAACTCCTTGGTGGACTTGGCCAATAATATTTTCATGAGGATGTTCTTTATGGATCCTCTGTGCTGGTACCACCTCCAGCTGTATCCCTTGCTCCAGATTGCTTTGATTTTGATCAGGGGTCCCTTCATTCATGGTGGAAGAGTCTTCAACATCATTAGCCACATCAATATTTTCAGCAATAGTATCAGCAACGTCTACAGCATTTACCGAAGAGTCTTCATTTAGATTTTCAGTTTCAGACAGGCTGCTGCTGGGGACATTGGAGAATCTTGTTCCGGCTTCACTTGCTTCAATTGCGTCCACAACTGATGGAGGATCAATCGATGGTCTGCTCAGACGGATAGAAGATTTGGGAAAATCCAGTCTGTAGTCGGTGGATGAAGTGTAGGCAGGTGTTTGTGTAGACGTAGACTCCATATGTCACACCCCCAATTTCAACTAACGGAGTATTACCGTTTTGGGAAGTGACAAACCTAGTTACATTGAACGACTCTACATGGGACTCAAAATGAAAATATCTTTTAAATCAGAGTATCAATGCGGAAGCGTAAAGAAAGTAAATGCGCAAAATACACGCGCCCAAAACCAAAGTCCAAAAGTCTCAAAAGTCCAAACGTCCAAACAAAACAAAGTACAATAAAATAATTCAACCAAACATAAATAGACACAAAGCAAAGCAGTTGAATCCCATGCATGCCCTAACGTGCACCTGTGTCTTAGCTTAGCGTCCTGAGAAAACATGTAAGAAAAAGTGTCAACACGAGGTTGGTGAGTTCACAGGTTTCGATATATAAATAAACGTTTACCAGATTTATTGTACAATCAACATATATACCAAATGAGTAGCTAACCCATGTTCATGTTTGCTATTACGCTCGCAACCGTAAACTGACTGTTTGTATTGCCTCCCACCAGGTCTATCAACCACGATGCACGTTTAGGTCAATATTGCACCCGTTCGATATCCAATCGAGTTAACGCGACTAACGCGGGTGAGGTTTGTCAAACCCAGTAGTACTACCCAACATACCTCGCTATATTCATATTTAAACGGTTCGATGTGAGGACTTTCATGATAGAGTTTACGCATAGTCATAACAACTGATATAAAATGTAGTACAAAAATCAAAAAGAGTTTATATCATGTTTTCTCCCCCAGTTTAAAAGCAGTAAAAAGGGGCCGTGAAAACTCACCTGCTTGCGAAGGTAGAAATCACACAAGTACGAGATTAAAATCTCAAGTGGTAGCCTGACACGGCTCACGAATGCCCTAGAATTACAAGATAATTATTAGGGATAAAATGGAATATGTGACGACGACGCGGAATAAGGAACGTCCTAAAGGAAACGCTCTAAAGATTAATGAGTAAACGAACGTGTCCACGAGAATGAAAATTCTTAATTAGGATAAATACGTTTCACGATGAGTGACAAATAATATATAATAAATATATTCAAGCGTTTTGTCATTCATAAAAATTAGGAAAATGAAATAATATAATTTAATATATTATTTTTAGATTCGAAAGAATATTTTAATTACTCATTCGTGGTACAAAATAATAAATATATTATTTTTATTAACGTAACAAATGCGAGTAAATAATATAACTAATTATATTATTATTTAGTTTCAAATGTTATACGAGGTTGTAACACGATACGAAATAATATATATATATATATATATATATATATATTATTTAATAATACGAGTCACTGTTTGAAAATAATATAAACGTCATACGAATTTGTGGCTTAAAATAATATAAACATATTATTTTCTTACTTGAGAATAATAACAATAAATTATTTATAAAAGTGGGTATAATATATAAAAATATGTTAATAATTCAAACCCGAGCCTACGGGTTGTTTTCCGGGCTAAAACATATTTGTATAATATTATAATATTATAGGGTTTGATTTTTATTAATTAAATATTAACAGAAAAATGTTTAAAAATAATTGTGGGAGCCCGGCCTCGAACCCGGGTCTCTCCCACACACGCACACTGTCTTAACCAGTCTCGCCCGCTAGGGTATCGCGTTAGATACCCGGATCAATTTGTTTTAACATCCAATTCCAACGTGTTCTTCTCCCTCATTGTAACCGAGTCAAAACCAGTCCAATTGTCACCGATTTTGACCACGATTGGAAGCAATTGTACAGGGGTTTTGATAGTCGGAGTATTGCGAATCTGGGGACTCATTTAATTTGAAAACCATCAGCTTTAAGATCGATAATTTACAGAAAAAGGTATCGTAACCCTAGTTTATAAACATGGATTCAATTGATCGATTCTGATATTAAAAGTTGTTGAAATGATGGGGCTTTTATTAAACAAAACCTTGCGAATCTGTTGATGTGATTTAATTGTATCAAATTCATGTTTAAGATCGAAACCCCCAATTTGAATCAAGAACAAACCCTACTTATTGGATCAAGATCAATTCGATGATAGAAGCCCGAGATTTCATAGGGATTTCGATCTACAGAAGATTACGAGTCTAATGGTATGATTTAATTTGATTTAAATACGGTTTAGAGTTGAATTCGATAACTTGGTTTCACATGAACCCTAGATTACGGGTTATAATAATTTTGATAATAAAACATCGAGTTGACAGAGGGCTTTCAAGCAATATGGTATTGCTAATCAAACTGTATAGGTTAATTGAATTTTGATTACGTCTAGACTAGGGTTCGATTAAACCGGTCTATGATGAACCCTAGAGTCGTGATCTTGATCGAATTGATAATGTAAGCCCTAATTGGGTTAGGGCTTTCATTTAAGAGGTGAAAACGAAGCTGATGATGTATCTAGTTACTTGAATTGGTGTCGGGACGGTGGCAGTCGACTAAAACAGGTCCGACGATGACTGGTTCGATTTCCGGTGGCTTTTGCTATGAATCCGATCAACTTGACGAGTAAAATAGCTTCTGAGATACTCGAATCCGGCACGCAGGTGTGTGATTTGTGAGGGGAGTATAGGAATTAAACGAATTCGATGATCGCTTGGAATAATGTCGACGGTTTTGGATTTAATTACCATTATTTGGGTTTAACTCGATTAATGACTACGATTAAGGCTCAATGATGAACGATTAATACAGTTAAGTGTTAATCAATTACAAGGATCGATCAATTTCGGTTATCAATTGTGAATTTGAAATCAAGGGTCACAATGTTGACTTCCAAAAGTCATTTGAAGTCATTTTGTTAGTTTTGACTTTGAGGAGTCAAATTATTCAATTTGGCATATTCACACAACTAGTCCCTGCATTTTTGAGTTGAATTTGTGACAGAATCAGTCCCTGGGGTTAGATTTAGTTAACGGGGTTAAGTTTTTAATAGGAAACTTAACGGAATAGTTAACGGAATTAACTAAAAAATCCGGATTGTCACACCATACTTGAGAAGGTGAGAGGCTCAAATATTTGGGAGAAGGAGTCTATGTCAAAGAGCCAGTTTGGGCCTTTTCCCTGCTCACATACAATGTGTTCTCTACATTCCACATTTGCTGATTCTTCCACAATTCTTGTTCTTGAATTGAATACTCTGTAGGCCTTTGATTGAGAGGAATAGCCCACAAAATATCCCTCATCAGATTTGGCACCAAAGTTAGGAAGAACCCCATGTGTGATGAGAATGGTGCATGGACACCCAAAAGGCTTTAGAAACCCAATGTAGGGAACTCTTTGAAATCAAAGTTCATAAGGTGTCTTGTTGAGGGGTTTGACAATGAGAACTCTATTTTGCACATAGCAGGCTGTGCTAACTGCTTCTGCCCAGAATGTGAGAGGCAGTTTTGAGTCAGCCAACATAGATCTTGCTGACTCAATTAGAGTTCTGTTTCTTCTTTCAGCAACTCCATTTGTTGAGGGGTTCTTGGAGCACTGTATTGTCTTTCTATCCCCTTGCTTTCACAAAAACAATTCAAAGTGTGGTTTTTGAACTCTGTGCCCTGATCACACCTTATGATCTTCACCTTTTGATTGCTTTGATTTTCTACCCTCAAAATGTGGGATTTGAGAATTTCAGCAGTTTCATATTTAGTTCTCAAGAAGTATACCCAAGAGAATCTGGTGTAGTCATCAGTTATCACCAGACAGTATGACTTTTTACCCATTGACATGACATTTGTAGGACCGAAGAGATCCATATGCAGCAGATGTAGTGGAGTGTCATTTGTATTCAAGGTCTTGGGCTTGTGAGAACTCTTGTGTTGCTTCCCCTTTAAGCAAGCAATGCAGTGGTCTTCTAGCTGGAATTCTTTGTCAGGAAGCCCTCTGACAAGATTATTCTTCACCAATTTGTTAATATTTTTGATATTAACATGACTTAATCTCCTGTGCCAGAGAGCTGATTCATCAACTGAGACTTTTGATAGAAACAGGAAACACACCCAGATGGAGTGACTTCATTCATATCCAGTACATAGAGATTTTCTTTTCTCTGAGCAGTTAATAGAATCTTTTCTGGAGGAGGTATGGATAAGCCTGGAGATAGTACAAAGCATTCTTTATCCGTGAAGAGCATCCAATGCTTTGATCACAGACCTGGGAAACACTCATGAGATTGAAGTCCAATTCTTTGACATAGTTGACCTTATCAATGCTCATTCTTTCGTTGGACACAGTTCCTTGTCCAGTAATAGATCCTCCTTTTGAGTCACTTCCAAAGGCAACATATCCTCCATTGAAGTGTCTGAAGTTGGAGAGGATGGATCTGTTGCCTGTCATGTGCCTGGAACAACCACTGTCTACCACCCAGGTGTTATTCTTGTAACCTGGCTGTCCCTGCACATGATAGAGATCTAGTTAGTGGGAGGAGTCCAAGAGCTTGCATCCTTGAAGAAAAGGGTTCTTGGAATGTTAGATTCATCATGTGTGCATTCAACAGAACCAATGATGAGTCTTGGAGTGATAGAAATTGGGATTTTGGCTTTCCATTGTTGAGGAGATGGTCTTCCTGTTCTCTTTTCTCTGTCAGCAGCTGATTTTGCTTTGACTGCTGATGGCTGTTCTTTAACAACAGCAGATTTTGCTGCAGGGGACTTTAGCTTATCAGCAGCAGATTTTGTTGCTGCTGATTTCTTTGGCTTCTCAGCAGCAGATTTTGTTGCTGCTGAATTAAGCTTATCAGCAGCAGATGTTGTTGCTGCTGATGGTTTTGCTTGAGCAGTAGCAGATTTGGTTGCTGCTGAGGGCTTGTCTTTAGGTTGCTTGTGCCTCACTTGATTACCAATATTTTTTCTGGCTGCTGATGGTTTAACAACCGATGTATGTTGATCCTTCTTTACCTTTTGTCTTTGATGGGCTTGATGAAGGATCTGGTTGAAAGGGTTATATTGACAATTTGCAGCAAAGTGGTCTGACTCACCACATATAATGCAAGTCTGTTGAGATTTTGACAACTGCTTCCTTGGTGGAGAAAGAGAGTTTCTGAATTGAGTTGTCTTTGCTTCAAACCTTCTTACATGTTTGTTCTTCTTTGTCTTCTCAAAAGCATGTTGCCTGAGGTTTCCTTGCTGCTGAAGGTAGTAGAAGCAGGTGCTGGCAGTGTGGTTATATTTTCCACAGACAAAGCATGATTTTGCCAGTTTGTCCCTTGAAAGATAAACATAATCCTTTCTTTTGAAAAGGTCTTTGGAGTTCCAAGGGTGAGATTTGTTGTGCTCAAAAGTAGCTTCTTCCAATGTCTTTTGAACACATGGAACTCTTACTCCAGGCTTATGGCATATGTCAAACACCTTTCTTTGAGGCTTTGAGGTTGAAGACTACCCCTTTTCAACATTTAGCTTTCTTCCTTCTTGAGGATAGCTAATTTTGATTTGGTTGAAAGGTATAGGAACCGGAGCAGCTGGTAAAGGAACAAGAGTACTTGTTTGAATAACTTCAAGAACAGGCTTTGGTACTTGTACTGGTGATGAGATCTCCTCAGTTTTAGTGGACTCTGAGCAAGATGACTCAGAATCTGATGAGGTAGTGTATTCTTGCACCAGTGGTTCATATATTGAAGGATCAAGATCTCGGTTAGCCTTTTCAAGATTTGAGAGATTGAAGCTTGGTTCATGGATGGCAACGTAGTCAGCAGGAGGTGCAACGGCTTGGTATTGTTCACCATGATACCCCAGACCAGTTTTTACCTTTTCATGAATTTGAGCATCTAAAAGTCTTTGCAGATTTTTAGATGCAAATTCATATTTATCAACATGAACTTTTTGTTCTTCCAATTCTGCTCAGGTAGCTTTTAGTCTAGCCAGTAGATCATCAATCTGAGTTTCAAGATTGCTTTGTTCATGTTTTAGTAATGAAATCTCTTTCTTTTGGTAGTTAATTTTTTCTTTATAACTATTTTCTACCTTTATGAATTCAGATTTCATTTGATGAAACTCTTAATTTTGATCTATAAGGTTTTGATTATGCTTTCTGTATCCTAACACCTTATCAATACAAGCTTGGGAACAGAGATGTTCATATACCTGAGGCGGTATCTTAGTTGTGTCTGCCATAAGTGCTTGGTTGTTGGCAGGCAGCTCTTCATACTGGAAGCTCCAGTCGAAGTCAGAAGTTCCAACAGATGCACAGGCTGCAGTTTGAACTGGAGGAGTAGCTTGTTCCTGTTGTTGTCTGGGTTAGGCTTGGTGAGCTTGTCTTGATTGAGGAGTAGCTGGATTGGCTCTTGGTGCCTTGCATTCTCTAGCAAAGTGACCCACTTGGTTACAGTTGTAACATCTTAGTTTGCTTTTATCCAATCCAACTCTGGTGTTGGAGTTGTTGCTTGGAATGGGTCTTCCGGTGTAACATCCAGGATTTTCTAGCGTTATTTTATTTTAAAATTTTCACTAATAACACCTCATTTCTGTCCGAGTTTGCTCATCTTAGAATGACACCTTAAATTCTTTTATTTTAAACATGTATCAAAATCAAAATTTAAATATTTCAACTCCATTGTATATATAACATATTTACTTCATATTTATATATATATATATATATATACTATATGATAAATTGAATCAAAAAGTAAAATGTTATGAACTTAATGATTTTTTCATCCCTTGTACATATATATATTTTTTTTATAAAACTATAAATATATATATAGTTTCCTTTATCATAATAAACGTACCATTTATACAAATGGCAATTTTTATAAAAATAAATTAAGCGAAACTTTCCTTTTATAAAAGTTATCTTTATAAAATATGTTTTAATAAAACTAATAATGTTGAATTTTTTTACAAAAAAACTATTTTATAAATTCACAATTTAACTAGTTTGAACCCCCCCTTAATTTGAACCTATTCAAGACTTGACTTCCCGAAGTCAAACAAAGACAAATTTCTTACAATTAAACCTTGAAATCGAATAAATCCGAATTCTTTGGACTTGCCATATATACGGGAATGATTTACGAGCAGTTCCCAAACCATTCAACATACCAAATTAACCAAAAACGCGGCCAGATTCAATTTAAAAACAATTTGACTTTAACAGTCAAAATCGTGCCAAATCAATACCAAATCAAGAAATCAAAACGCGTTTATATCCGTAATTCAAGCACAGGATATACCCTTATGAATTCCAACCTTAAACGCGGCCTTATTCATCTCGAATCAACCCAATCGTTGCGAGAATCAATCCGACAGATGTAACCTCCCGTATCATAATCGAATCGTGTATTTGGGGCGAAATTGAGCTAATTAAAATACATACCCACTCTCTCTTACACCCTTACAAACTCTATGTGCATCCTCAACCATCGCATTTATATCTAGGATCGCTGACGAGCTCCAAGAACATCAAACCCTAACTTTCAACTGAACGCCCTCGATTCTCAATCATTCCAGGTAAGGATTACATCTTTAGATTCCGGGAGAGATGACGATCATTAGTCCTCTGTCAATTTCTGATGACAGAGGGTATCGATTTCAATTGATAATGGGGTTTTGATCGTTTGCACATGGGACTGGGTTGGGATTCTCATTCATTCGATTTATTGGATTTAAAGATTTATCCTCCTGCTATAACCAGCGAAACCATCTAGCCCAACTGGTTAAGCCACTACACCGTTGGACTAGATGGCGTGGGTTCGAAACCCACAACCCACAAGGCCGGCCCTTTTTACACGAAACCGCATACCAGACCCGGCTCCACCCCAACCCTTTGTTAAGACAATTCGGATCGGCCTTGTATCACATGTGATGTGCCTGGTCCAGTGGTAACACATGTGTCCCCCACAGGAACCACCCGGGTTCGAACCGGGTGGCCTGCATTTAATTTTTAAAAACCGTTTTTGATGCTTTAAAAATTATATAAAATTCATTTTTATAAATCCGACATTATTTAGATCAGAATAAAACAATAGTTTACAATTTTAACATTAAACATCTATTTTACACATTTATATCGTTTAAAAACTCATTTTATTCATTTAAAAATATATTTTAAATCCAACTATTTAAAATACAAAACAAAGTATTTTAAATTACTTAACTATAATAACAAGAATTCATCAAATTAATTTTCCATGAAACAAGGGCTATAAACCATTTATTTATTAAACTAATTATAAACATATATTAGAGTTTAAAATCATATAAAAACTTTTCCTAATATATGTTAATAAATACGTCTACATTTCGTATTTCTTTCACATACTACTTTAATATTAAATAAATAATTAAATTTATTTATTAGTTATCTTTTATTTTCATTTATAAAAATTATTTAGGGTTTAAATATGTACAAAATATATATTTACCCTATATCTTGACATGTTATCACAAATAAATAAATAAAATAGATTAATTTAATACAAGGTTACATTTCTTTTAAACACATATTATTTTATATAAATAAAAGGAATTTATTTATTTAAATTAATTAAACATTAAAACAATAATTATTTCCAAGTATACTTTGAACCTACATTTTCTTACTAAACCTTTGTCTAATTACATATGTCAACATACAAACCTCTGTTTTACATGAAACGGCTCAACCTTTATTACATATCAAGACTCTATGAACTTTGGAACAAGACCTAGACTTTCTACACATTATTAACTCAAATTCATACATTGTAATCTAGGTTAACTTGTGATTTTGAGAATCACTTAAGCTACAAAATTACCCTTGTTGCCTACCCATTTGATATCAAGGTGAGTTTACATAGCTCCCTTTTCATTTTGTACTTTTGGGGTGAAACATGATTTACTTTTTGAACTTTTTGCATAGACTTAAATACAATTCAATAATATGATATTATGTGTGATGTGCTTTATGCTTGAATACTATGAGTGAAGACTACATATACATGACTTTAGTACAATCATTAACTCCGTACAAGCCAACGGTTAATATTGATAGATCTATTATGTCTGACAAACCCACCCGGTTAGGGTGTTTGTTACCGACTTTACATTAGGGTAACCTGCGTGTTATGCCTCCGTCACAAGGTTTGATTGTACACACTTAGTTTAACTATAGATTCTCCATAAATGCCTTACACACGTGTATCGTATGAATTGTATAACACACTTTAAACTTGGTTATGTGTTAAAACCTATGTATGCTCACCAACTTTTTAGTTGACCTTGTTTTCATCATGTTTCAGGTACTAATGCTTGAGAATAAGTACAAGCTGCTTCACTTAGGACCGAGGACCTAGAATTTAAATTAATGAAACTATTTATGTATTTCTATTTTCCTTGTATTGTTGGATTCATGATTATTTGTGATATGAAATTGGTTGTTTAAATATTTAAACTTTAAGTAAACCTTGAGCTTTTGAACAGTCTACATGTTCCGCCCCGACGTATTCCGCCCCGACGTATTCCGCCGTCGGTTGGGGTGTGACATCCGGTTCTAGAGTAGAACCTTTTTGCTCTTATAGAGAGCATGGCATACGAGTGCTGTATGTCCATATCTTCTAAGTCATCTGGATGGAAGCATTCCAGATCCTCCTTGATAAAGGACATGTTGCTTGAGTTTTCAGAGACAAAAGCAGCAGAGGTTGAGGTTTGAGGAGCTTCTAGGAGAAATGGTGAGGTGTTTGTTTGAGAGGTTGGAGTTTGTAGATGGATGACAATGGGAGGATAGTAGTTGCTGGAACTATGACCTGAGTGGTCAGAGTGGAAAACAGAGGTAGTGGTGGATGTTGAGGTATTTTGATAGCTTGAGCTTCGTTCTTTTGCCTGAATCATCTCTAGCTCATAGGTTTTCAGCATACCAAAGAGCTCAGTCATTTGGAGAGTCTTTAGATTTTCAGTTCTTCAAATGGACACTGTGTAGAGTGTCCAGCAGCTAGGTAAAGACCTGATGAACTTTTTGAGAATATCTTCATTCTCCAGCTTCACCTTTGAGCACTGCAGCTCTCCTACAAGATAAGTAAATCTGTTATATAAAACAGTTAGGGACTCACCTTCCTTCCAGACGAAGTTTTCGTACTGCTGCTTCAGGATGTCTCTTCTGTTTTCTTTGACTTCCTCTGAGCCAGCAAACATCTTCTCAAGAGCCTCCCATAGCTCCTTAGCAGTTTTGTAACCTCTGAAGTTGTAAAAAACTTCATTTGGTAAACACATTTGAATGGCTCCCAAGGCTTTGAAGTCTACCTCCATTTTCTTGATATCTTCATTAGAGTACTTGGAGGGTTCTTTGGGAACCAGTGCACCTCCGGAATCAGCAGAGGACGCCATGGGTATGTATGGTCCATCTTTAATGGATTTCCACATCCCATATTCCTGATAGCAGAAGAAGCTTTCCATTATGTTCTTCCACATATCGTAATCTTCACCAGACACCAGTCTTGGTGATCTGTTGATACTTCCAATATCTTCAAATCCATTGTTTTAAGCCATTTCTGTCTTTTAGACAATGAGTGACTTTTAGCAAAGAGATAGATAAAAATAGAACCAGAGAATAATTAAACAGATGTGAGTTTGTTTAATTTGTGAGCCAAAGCTCGGATACCACTTGTAGGATCGGTAAATACAAGATGGTTCTATTCCAGTTGAGATTGGCGGAAACAATCACAACTTAATCAAAGTAAACAAGTAGACAAGAAGAATACTGATAAATGCAATTTGTATTAAGCTTCAAGTGTTACAAGATTACAGAGAAAACTCTTAAGCAAAAAGTACTTTTACAATGAATCTAAGTACTACTTATATAGTAACTTAGAATCAAGACAGACTCTTGATTCTAAGGATCAGATCTAACACAGACCGTTGATCTTGTATTGAAGCTATTCTACATATACAGACAATAATAATAACTATGCTAGTTAACTTTATTCATACGTCTTATAAGGCATCATTGTTTGCATGCTTGGAGAAGAGCGTTATTGTCTTTTATGGTCTTGTACCAATGACATTCTTTCTGCGTGGAGTGTGTTAGTGTAGCAGCAGAAAGTTGTCAGTGGTATTGGTTACTTTATCAAGAACAGTCAGCTGCAACGTTTGATCTTCAGTGAGAAGGCTATCAGCTGCAACTTTGATCTTCAGTGGATAAGGCCTATCAGTTGCAACTTGGTCAGCAGCAGATAAGGCATATCAGCTGCAGTTTTGGTCAGCAGCGGATAAAGCCTATCAGCTGCAACTTTGGTCAGCAGCATATAAGGCCTATCAGCTGCAACTTGGTCAGCAGCAGATAAGGTATATCAGCTGCAGTTTTGGTCAGCAGCGGATAAAGCCTATCAGCTGCAACTTTGTCGATCCGCAACAATCTTTGAGATCAGCAGCATTTGTACTTAGAGAATTTTGTAGCCATCAGTCTTTATTTCTACAATGATATTATGTTAACATATATGTGCTAGCGAAATATCGTTCTAAACTAACATGTTGCACTCTTTTTTCCTTCACTAAGTTTTTGTCCCATTGGGTTTTCTTAGTAAGGTTTTTAACGAGACGACGTGATCCAGTAGCATCAGTTTACCTTATAGGTCCCGAAGTACCGATTTAATATCATCTGGAAGTATGCTGTTAATAATGCATAATACGCTCTGCACTATTTTTCCCTTAGCTATGGTTTTGTCCCACTGGGTTTTTCTAGCAAGGTTTTTAACGAGACATAATTATCAAGCGTATTAAAAGATAAGTTGATATCTTTGCGGGACTCGAGACAAGGGATTGTTCTACGAGAAAAATATGGAGTCCCAAACAATTGTTTATGGTGATGCAGGTTACTCATTAGACTACACATAGCTTGATCTAAATTTGTACACGGAGATACAACAATTTCATGGCAATCAACAAAGTAGACATTATCACAGACCAGAGTTGATCTAAAGAAGCCCGACTACACTATATGAAGACCATGCAACATGCATCGCTAAAATCCATCAAGACTAGAATAAAGATCAAGTCAATCAGTTACCACAGAAGATTGCACTCCAAAGACAGGAAGATATATGTTAAATTGAGGGGGTGTATTATGCACGTTGTACTCTTTTTCCTTAACTAAGTTTTGTTCCACTGAGTTTTCTTAGTAAGGTTTTAATGAGGCAACCTAATTGATCCTGCAGTATCAGTTAGTATCGATCCTGAAGAACCGAGACAACATTATCCAGTAGTATAATGTTGATAGTGTATAATATAAAATGTCTGAGGATGAGTGTTATAAATACAGACTATTTAGCCCAATGTTTATGGGCTTTAGGGTTTTATCTCATATATTATGTGTGTATATATATGATGTATTATCATATAAATGAATATACAGAATCACTTTCTCTCTCAATTTCTCTTTATTACTTATCATAGTAAACCAAATAAAATTTTAATCATAATTTTTTTTTGTATGCAGTATATTTTTTTATAAGATAACTTTCATCCTGTGATAAGAGTTGATGCCACATTTTGTTGACGGTTATGCCAATCTTTTTTCATGTACTCCTTCATTGCCTTTTATAGTCTCCCACCTCCGTGTCAGGCTCCCGGTCTTTTTCTAGCGCCACTTTCAAATTTTCTTTTAAGGTGTCAACTTATAAACATTACAAAAATAATTGTTAATGTGATGGTGATATAATAATTAAATTATATAAAATATTTGCACACTTCTAGTGGAGGACGAGGAACGTAAGATCCCCTCGTGCTAAAAGTACTGAGCTCACCAGTCACCGGTCATGATGTAAACGCGATTGATACAGTTCCCGGAGTCAAAGAAACGCCATTCTTCAAGCTTACAGGCTCTCCTCCCACCCTTGTATGTCGTTAATTAGTAGGTATTAGAGAGGGATTCATGTTAGGGTATTTTTTTAATGTGTCTACTATTGATACCACTCATGTAGTTTACCAAAAAAAAAATTAAAGTGTTAGTTTATGAAAATTTTGATAGCATACCAATTATAAATTTAAGATTGCCGCTTTAAATTGTATTAGGTAGCAAATATTCTAACGTCTGTCCAGTTACGAGTTGTCTCCGTCAAACTCAAGCACTTTTTCGTAGGCTGTAAACAAACCGAACATAAACTTGTTTGTGTTCATTTATTTAGATTTTACTTAACAAACAGACGGTTCAGGAATATATAACCGAACAAAAGTCTGTGTTCATGTTCGTTCGTTAATTGTACAAACGAACACAAACGAATGTAAACAAATACAAACTAAGTTGAAAAATAAAAATCAATATTCTTAATCCCAAACAATAGAAATAGAAAGTGTACTTGGTAAAATTATTCGAAAATACTTTAACACAATAATCATAAACATAATCATCCCAAATAACGTCTTAAAGATCTAAGTTTTAAATGATAAAGTGTTCAATGAGATACAAGCTTGAAAATGATCACCAAGACACAAACCATGAACTATCTTCCCTAATAAACCTACCAATCATTTACATTCGTTCGTTTGTTTATGAATCCATCATCCCTAATTTACCAACCATGAATCCAACATGAGATGATTAATGGCCAAAACATATAAAAAGACGGAGTTATTTCTTCCAAGAGTTGATGGCTAATTACACTGAAATCATCCAAATATAAAATGAAACCTGTCAAAAGATATTACCTAAATTTCAACAAAATTCACATCTTCAAGTAAGCTCAACATATATAACAATGTCATTTTCGTACAATTATCAAAGAAAATAAGCAATAATGATAATAAGAAAACAATTATTATAGTCGAAAGCATAACAAAATTACCTTGTTCTTTTTTTCACCCCGTAGTAATGACGATATCAATCAACTCCACAAATAAGCATATCTACCCTCTTAGTTCCTAAAGACGAACCGTGTGGATCAATTAATAACCCTCCCGTGGGAACTAAAAGTTGATTCTAAACCAACAGTGGTGATTGGAATAACTAAGATATTAGCAGCCATTTTTGATAAAATTCTATACTGGAATTTGTTCTCCTTCCACCATCTGAAAGCATCAAAATACACACATGGTTCACTAATGTACGCTCCTTTTCATGTTATAGAGGACAAGAATAAAGATGAGGGATAAAAAGTAGCCCCTGCATATAGCTTTCAATATATGTGTTAAACATTTCTACATTCACATTCATATGGCTTTCAATCAAATGATCCCTTTCTTACGCGGGCTATCTTAATAGTATATTGTTCTGGCAGTGGCGGACTAGAAATTTTTTTATGGGGGTCGGAAATTTTTGAGATCGGTTGACTAGCGATATATAACACTATTTTTTTCATGGAGGGTGACCGGGGGGCTATTGCACAATTTTATGGGGGGCGATCGTGATTTTAACGCGTGTATAACACTAAAAGTTATTCATGGAGAGCGACTCCCCCCATTTGATGTATGTAGGGCCGCCTATGTCTAAAAGGAATTCAAGGACTTATTAATGGTTGATTAACAACTAATTTAGCATTGTTAAGAAAATGCTACCATGCTCATTAGCAGGATTTCACATGTTCCAAACGAGTTTAGAACCCTACTTTTACCAAGGAACATACACCAATTCGAAAAAATGTGTATCCCCGTTCGTGCCGAAACAAAACAAAATCTTGAGAGAACATAAAACGTGAATGAGGAAGAAAATTATGTGAGAGAACCTAGTTATATCAAACGAGTTTGAAATCCTCTAACGAACGAACCTAACAAACCAACGGACACAAACTAACGTAAATGTATGAGCATAAACGGACACATTACCAAACGTTAACAAACACAATTGTACAAACGCGGCATCTGCTCATGTTTGTTCATTTCCATTCATTTATTAAACCAACAAAAGTAAACGAACTTCCCGTTGAACGGTTCACAAACTGTTCGCTGAATGTTTGGTTCGTTTACATCCCTACTTCTCCACGTTCACGACAGTCAGGAAGATCCCTATTGTAATTAGCCCCACCGCCCGAATGGGTCTGCTTTGTTGTGAGAATACCATCATCAACATCAATATCTTCAACATTAAACTTAGGGGCTGTTTGGTTTGTGGAATTCATAGGAATTAGAAATAATTCCATTAAGATTTGTGTTTGGTTAACACATGTTGGAATTAGAATTGAAATATTTTCCACTTCCCATTGGAATGTTTGACAATTACCAAAATGTCCTCATGCTAACATCTCTTTGCTTCTTCTTCTTCTTCACAAATCACGTTAGTAAACTTAATTAGTAACAGTGTAGAACCAATAACTTGGTAGTTAATCAATAAGTTAATCAAAAATCTTGAAATTGTGTGAGAAGTACAACACCAATAACTCAATAATTAATCAATAAGATGATTGAAAGCTTGAAATCGTGAAAGATTATTAACACTACTAAAATAGAAACCAAAAAGACTAAAATAGAAACCAAAACAAAAGATTAAATGAAGATGAACCATTATTTTTTTTTGCTACAAACACTACTAGAAAACTGGGCATTTGCGACCGCATTTTTGGTCGCAAAACGGTTGCAATTGCCCTGTTGCGACCGTTTTGTGACCGAAAATGCGGTGGCAAAAATGCCCGTCGCAATTGCTCTGTTGCCACCGAATTGTGACCGCTACTACATTTTGTGACCGAATTTGCCATGATAAAAACCGTCGCAAATTTTACGACCGCCTTCTTTTGTCACCGCTTTGCGACCACTTCAGTTGCCACCGATTTGCCACCGCTTCATTTTGCCACCGATTTACCACCACCTCAGCCTTCTTTTGCGACTGATTAGCGACGGTTTCAGTTGCTATTGATTTGCCACCGCTTCAGTTTGCCACCGATTCGCCACCACTTTTTTTTCGACCATTTTTTGTCGCAAATCCGATACATAATTAAAAAAAACCTTTTTAAAATTATTTACAAATCCATTAAAATTCCAAGTAATATTCATATACAAATCAAATCCAATGCACCAAAAATTTCATAAAATTATATATTTAAAATACTATACAAATTCATAATTTTCTAAACAAATTATACAATAATCAAACAAAGAGATCTAAAAAAATAAATAAACTATGAGATGCATCTCTAATGTCCAAAACCATTTGGGGGAGCAGCATCTTTATTCAAATCTGGTAGTGGCAATATTCAAGTCGAAGTGTCCTCGTTCTTCAACCCATGGTAACTGAAGGACCTTCCCAAGGTCTCTAAATTTAGATCCAGAAGTGAAGTGCAACGTTAACATTCTTAATACTGCAACAATGTAGTTTTGATTGTATGAAAATGCTAACTATTTGAAGAAAGAAACAAACCATAAGTTGTAGGTCAAAACTACAAAATCAGGCTACTATTAATTCTAATATAATTACCATTAATAAATAATTACCTGGAGAATACTTTGTGTGGCACAAGCCTCCCCCAGAGGCTTCATGCATATGTCTGTCAAAGAAACCAATGATCGAGTATAATTCGCTCGAATTCCATCTACCTATTATTAAAAAAGTGCAACTTGTATATTATACAATCAAAGGCATTTATCAAATTGATAGCTGGAAAGTAAATTCAAGTATTACCTTATAAAAAAAGTAATACAGTAACTAACCCTGGTTAGAGCAACTCCACTTGAAATAGCTGTAGGCATAAAATTGAAGCTTGCATTGACAATTACAACATATAAGAAGTTGATCACTAATTCCAACAAATCAAAGGCTATGGAAATATAGTCAATTCTATTATCATTTCAAAGACAAATCTGCAGAGAACTAAAAACCCCTATTGTTAACTTGACCACCGATAGGCAATACAGGTGGCAGCAAGGGTGGGTCGGGCAAGTTGGGTAACGGGTCAATCCGGGTTTCATGAGTTAAACAGTATTTTTCCATTATCTTTTTATAAATAGCTAATTAGACTAGAAAAATAATAGTTAAAAATGATTTTGGACAAATTTCAACCCATTCGCCTGTTAGTCAACCTTTTCGACCAAAATCAACTCATTCATAAGTCAAATCTTCAAGTTTGAAAAAGAAGCATAATAAATGGAGCCTATGACAATCACAAATAAGATTTGAGGTTCATACAAGCGCAAAGAGCCCGACCGGCCATGCTTCAGCAGCTTCACCAATTTCTTCACTACACAGTGTTAATCCTGAATCATGGAGAATCATTTAAATCATGGAATATAGTAGAATGGAGACATTTTCAAAATGTTTAATAAAATTTTAGTACCTGACATGAGGAATATTCCAATAATGCTAAACTTGGATACTTGATATCTATGAGCAAGTTGAAACTTGGTTCAGATGTTGTGAGAATAATAGTTGTGAATATACCTTGGGCCCAAGGAACAATCGGCTGCTTATCAGCATATTTAATATCCTTTGAAACCTTCACTTGTCATGAAAATACAATAAGTAAACTAAAATTAAATTACGATGATTGATCACTGAACTGCAAACTCAGTAAGGTATTAGGAAAACATAAATAAATCTAAACCATAACTGTGTTTTATAAATTACATTTTAAGCATAGATAAGCAACATATATCATAACACAGAAGACCTTGCTGCCATTAAGAGCAAATACATCGCAGATTCGCGGTAGGCATATTTCACTTGTTTAATAACATATGCATGTATGGTGTGGTTTAAGAATTTATGTGGTTATCAGTTAAATGCAATCAGTGTAAATCAAGTAACAAGTTTAACATTCAAGCAAAACACGCCTACATATATGATCATAAAACAGTGTAAATCATCTCATGTTTACTACTAAAGTAACCTAATAGATGTAAGATGTACCTGCAAGGAACCAAATGTCACTCCCTTCTTTCAGTTTGATAATTGGGCCACCATGAGTTTGTCATATGCCTTCTCCAACTGTTTAACCCAATGTGTTCATTATACATATTACAACCCTGATGCACATTCTTATATACTATCTGTAACAAAAAGAAAGCACAATAAGAGAGATACCTGACATACACGCCTCGTCTCATCTTCTCTCGGCATCCTTGCGCTTTCTCGTATAAGCTGCCTTAACCATATCAAACCCCTCAATAGGGTTCACACCAAGTACCTCGTACAGATTTAACTCATTGTCTAAACTAGAGTTTCCAGCAGCCGAGGTAGCAGCACAAACTATCCTTTCTCCAAAGCATACAAGTTATAAAAATCAAAATCCACTAACATTAAAAAACACAAGTCCAAGAACTCAAAAGAAATAAAGATAATAGAAGGTAACAACAATCCTACTGTAGCCACATTTTAAACAGATGTGCAGCAAAACTTGTAAAATAATCAGGTATATACAAAAGTTGTGTAATAGAATACACAGTAACACAAGAAATTAAGTCATCTAACTAAAATTTGACAATGCAATGGTACAAAAACACTATTTAGCAAAACAATAGCCAACTCTAATGCAGAGCATACCAGTTCACTAGCTGGAAACAATGTGTTATTGCTCAACTAGAGAAACTAACAAACAGGATACTATCAACTAATATGCATTGTTACACATCCATATATACAAACCAAAATGCTTGCAATAAGCTATGTGTCTACAAATGCACATGATACTACATAATTGATTGCACGTCTCAATCCGGTTAAAAAAACAAACAGATTGAACGTCGTGTAACTGATTTATCGACAGTGTTAATAACAGAAACCTGATTTGATCTGTAAGTGAAAACCTAACGAAGATAACTAATAATCAAACCAAAAAATAGACGGAAAATGCGTAGGGAGGGAGCGAGAGTTACATCTTGGAGAGCTTGTTCGGAGCACCACCGGTGACTTTGGCGACGCGGAGAAGAGCTAGCTCAGCCTTCAGATCCTTCAACTGAGCGAACAAACCCGCCTTCGATTTGTTCCTAAGCTCGTGAACCTTGATTCGGGCTATGATTTCACATAAACTATGAGGAACAAATCAATCGGTGTAATTGAAAACCATTGAGAGCAATGAAGTACAACGGAACATCAGAATTGAACGCCTTACCCATTGATTGAAGGTGGAGTGAACTGCGATGAAGGATGGCTTGAAAGTTTGAAACCCTAGCTGTGAGAAATGAAAGAACGGTTAGGGCTGATTATACGTAAAGAAAGAACGGTTAGGGCTGATTATACGTAAAGTTGGGCATGCGTGCAGTCCAATCCAGTCTGTTATTGCTTGCATAAAGGACCATTTGAGCCCAAGTAACATTAATATATCTCCATCAAGTTTTGCCACCGGCGCATCGGTGGCAAATGCTTATTCTACGAAGCAGTGACAAATCGGTAGCTAAATTTGCGACCGTCATTAACAGTGGCAAGTTTTTGGTCGCAGATGCTTAGTTTTCTAGTAGTGAGAACATCGATTTATTTTTACGAAAAACCTTATTTTTTTTATTGCAAAACCTCGATTTTTTTACTTCAGAAGCTCGACTTAGAACTTCTATTTTCTTCAGAATAGAAACTGAAGGTGCTTAATATTGATGATGAGATTAGGGTTGGGGAGGTGAGAAAGAAGATGATGTGGGGAAATTAGAGGGGTTGTTTAGTCAATTTAAATTTTTTAAATTTCAATTCCAATCTCATAATAAAAGTATCAAATAAACACATTTTGGAATCTCACATCTCTAAATCAAGAAACCAAGGGTTAACTTTAGTTATCTAAGCTTACATATAATATAATAAAGTTGTTTATAGAAACTAACTAAATAAATAATGCACTAATATTATGTTAGATGCTAATGATCGTCATTTTTGTCTCAAAATTTACAACATTCATTCATTAAGAAACTCCACCATCATAATCATATACACATAACATGTTATCTTAATAATGTTTACCAGTACACGTTTTAAACGGGTTGACAAGTTAATGATACGAATAAAAATGTGCCTAAATATGAGTTATAATATTTGTATAATTTTAAAATAGTTAAAAATTATTATCAGTGGCGGATCCATGAATTTTTTTTTCATGATGCTCCAATTTCATAGGGTCGGACATAAAAAATTTCGGTTTGGTTCGATTGTTCGGGTCGAGTAAGGTTCATCACATAAAAATTTTCAGTTCGGTAAACCAAAAACTCCTTCAAAACCAGTTAGTTGTTGGTATTCTATATCACCCCAACACATACACGTATCATTCTATCTTCATTCCTACCGTAAATAACAACAAATTTTAAAAAAAAGTTATTTATAAATAATATTTTAACTTTAAACACTATAAATATAAAAATCGTTGTTCATAAAAAACAGGTGTTGAATTTAGTTTTTTGAGCATCCCTTTCACCATAAAAAATATATAAAATAAAAACAATCCAACTAAAGTTAGTGTTTAAAAGTATTCTCATTAGCTTTCTTATTCCCATCTCAATAACTATACTAAAAAATCACTAGTTTTTCTCTCGTATTTTTAATTAAATAATATATTTTTTATATATTTGTCATTACCTTTTCTCTCTTTTCACTTACAACCACTCAAAAAATATTAAAAAATTAATAAAGGTAAACAGTGTTTTAACAAATATACAAATGAACAGTAATATTTTCTCTCTTCTCTACTCACAACATTTTAAACCACTACATAGAATATGCAGAACTCACTTACAAACATATACAAAACATAGTATGAATGCCCTAAATGTATATTTAAGTTGCATATTAGGCTTTAGGTGGTTAACTTTTAAATACGCTCATTAGGTTATCTTTTCCTTCTCAATTCTCCTTACCATATACTTTAACAACGTCGTTGTGGTCCTCTGAGCCACCGTAGACCAGCTAAAAAATCCGATAATCCCAACACCAGTTTTCTCCTCTTTTCCTCTTCTTATCTCAATTTTACATAAGGGTTCACCCTATATTTTATTTAGGGGTTTACTCTAGTTTTTTTATATAGCCGTTTTAATAAAATTTTGAAACTCGAGGGTTCTGGTGAACCTCTAATCTACTACCTAAATCCGCCAATGTATATTATAATCCTTGTAACTTTTATTTTATTTTGTTACTTGTGTTTTAGTTTCTTTCAATTGTGTTTAGTGACTCATGTCAATAATCGTGTAAAACATACCATGTCATTCGTGTTATTAAAATATATTTTTAATCGTGTTAAACATGTCGTGTCATGTAATTCGTGTTATTAAACCGATTACATTTAATCATGTTAAATGATCTGTCTAACCCGCTTATTAAACATAGTTTTAAGAAAATGACACGTCTAGTTAAACATGTCATATTTAGGTTCACTAGTCATGATATACGTGTCGTGTTGTGTCGTATTCAACCCTTTTAGTAAAAGACGCCTCATTTTGTCAGTATTAAATTAATTAATCTCTTATTTCTAAATTATTCTTAAGAAAATTTAAACACATGTGTAAATAGTAATCACTTGCACATGTGTAAGTGGTAAACTTTCACATGGGTAGATTTTTTTAATATATAAGTACATGTAAATTGACATACATAAATTCATTTTTTTATTTTGTATTCTAATAATAAAGATAGTAAAAACAAAAAAAATTGATTGTTTTTTTGATGAATTCTCAAAATATTTAAAAATTCTTAAATTATTCATTCCATGTATTAAATTTCATCCCATCCCCTTTAAACTTTAAACACGTATTGACATATATAAATTCATTTTTTTTATTTTGTATTCTAATAATAAAGATAGTAAAAACAAAAAAAAATTAAATGTTTTTTTTTAACAAGTTCTTAAAATATTTAAAAATTCTTAAATTATTCATTCCCTGTATTAAATTTCATCCCATCCCCTTTAAACTTTAAACACGTCATAGTCCCGCGTCATGTATTTTAAAACCAATTAATCGGTCCAACAAAGTTTTACCGGTTCATCCCTGCCAGTCAAACATGGCTTTTGATGGGGGTCAAGTGAAAATATAATAAAAAAAGGTTATGAATTGCAAAATTCAACCGGTGACAACGGTCAAAGGTCATAATGATAGTCATATGTTTCAACTACCTCAATAACGTATCATTTAATTAAAGTTCTTTCCCCCAATAATTGCAATTCCCCTGAATCCGTGACAAGTTTTTAGTGGATCATTCATTCATTGTACCTTGAGAATTGGTTTCATTTTTCAGTACCTATTAATACATTTTACGATTTATGTTATTCTTTTTTTTTAAATAATATCCGAATCTTGTAAGATAAATACATCATACATGTATATTTCTACTAGAATCAATACACTACTAGAAAACGAGAGCATCACTAACGAAACTTCTCTTGAAAACCCGTCGGTGATAGTCTTTACCGCTGAGAATCCGTCAGTTATAGTTTGTCTGTAATTTAGACGTGGGAAATTTGATTACCGTCGGATTACCGATGGATATTACTGAGAGATTTAGTGGTGGATTACCGACAAATTGTATAAGGTCACAGTTTTACTCTTTAGCGGAGGATTACCGACATGATGTATTTATTCTTCACCGGTAGATTATCAAGGGATTACCGACAACTACCTTGAAATATCACCAATGACCGACCCATTGGTAATTTCATTTTTTAGTAAAAAAATCAAATCTAAAATATTTTAATTTCCTAAAATTTAAATACAAATAAAAAAATTCTAGAAACTAAAAATATATTATACATGATTCTCAAATTTCAAATTAAATTACAAAACTACAATATGGAAAAATAAATTCTCGTGACGAACTTGTGATGTGTTGGCTCAGTTTAAGCATATGGTTCGTGTTGAACTTGAGTTGTGCACAATTTATAAATTTCGTGACATAGTTTGCTAATCCAATCCTACAGTTTGCCAAAAAGAAAAGAGAACTATCTTTTTTATAAATTTCGACAACATATTGACTGAAAATAAAAAAATGCCATTAATTTCTTGTTTGAAACAATTATAATTTTATAAATCAATGTCAACCCGTCTATCATTTTTTATATTTGACATCAACACCTAGATTTTCTAGAACAAATACATCACAACTTGCACCTTACGTGATTTGAACCCTTAACCTTTTGGTTGTGGGATACACCAAATAACCACCATGACCCTTAGGAACACCCGTCTATCTAATTATTTTAACTTATAAACAATATCAAGTCGTACCGAGAGTAACTTACCTTAGAAAAAAACGTTAGTCGTCAGAAAAATAATCAGACAAAATTGGTTTATCTCATTTTATGTATCTTCATATTGTGCCTTAAAGATCTTCTTCCTCGTCACTAGCATCCTCGTAATCATCCTTATCGACTTCGATGTCAGCTCTCGTGATAAGAGAAACGGGTTGGATATCCCGATTCACTTCTACAACTATTGAACGATTTACCCTTTCGTTAACTTTAAACAATTGTTCATCTTCTATTTTATCATCATGATGGACTTCATCAACACGTTTTTTAGTTCATATGCCCCCTTGTCTTGACGACAATCCACCAAAGTTTCAATTATTTTGTTGTCGAATGATATGATTAGGGCTGGCTATAACATGTCAGACACGACATGATAAGACACGATGGCCTATTGTGTTCAACACGACACGATAATTAATCGTGTCTTTTTTTTCAAACACAAACATGACATGTTTAGAGAGAGAATAAATATAATATATGTAATGAAAGAAAAAATGTCAAAACTTCATAAAAATTTAAAAATTCGAATAATAATATCCATTATCATAATAAATCATAAACCTCTTCAAAACAAAAACTCATAAAAGTCAAATCAAAACATAGATGCAAATATGATGTTAAGTCTTAACATGTCACTAACGGGTCTTAATAGGTTAACATGTCTTTATCCTGTTTAGACACGAATTTAACCGTGTTTTAACGTGTCGACATGTTTAAGGCACGAGACCTGTTAAGGTCAAACATGAGACATGTTAACTACGTGTCGTGTCAACATGTCCGTGTCCAAAATTGTCAGCCCTAGACATGGTACATAAACAACCTGTTATGCTTTTAATGCTAGAATGAATGAGTTGTTGGTTTTTAGTTTTGATTTGAATTTGATATCAACTAAAAGACGTTTTTTGATATGGAACTTGTATCCAATTACAAAATATCCCTTATAAAACAAAACAGAACTAGCGGGTTTGCGTGCTAGAGTTTTCAATTGATCATTTGCATTGACTGAGAGAGGATTAAGCTAGAAATAAAGAAAAGAAACTAATTAATAGACATATGGATTATAGTTTGTACTTTTTGAAATTTGCATCCATACGTGTTGTTAAACCAATTAGCAAACGTTTTTTTTTTCCTTGACTTGATCCACAAAAGCATCAGTACCATTAAAATCTTTTTTTCCGTAAATATTCTTCATACAAGGAAACGAAAAGTGTAAATGTCACACCCCAACCGACGGCGGATTATACGTCGGGGCGGACGCGGTTGTTCAATAGCACAAGGTTGACTATTAAAGTTTCAATATTTCATTAATAAATAATTTAAGATTCAATACAAGGAAGAAAAATACGAATACAACATTTAATTTAAGTAGTCTAGGTCCAAAGCATCCTATGTGATCACGAATAAGTCTCATGATGTAAACCTGAAACATGTGAAAGAATCTGTCAACTACAAAATAGTTGGTGAGATACAAAGGTTTTGAACAGTTTAAACAAATATTTGGAAAGAATTACAATTCACTATGATTTGTGCATTCTATAATGTAAGTATGAGAAAACAAGCATGTTAGACATTGTGCACATTCAATCCTCCAACCATGTTTATGCATAACCCGCAGGTTTAAAAGTTTGGTTTAGTAACAATCACCAATGGCTCCCCCCGAAGGGTCAATCAATCAAGGTGGATTGGTCAAATGCAATAGATCTATCATTGTTACCATAGGCTTGATCAAAGTTAATGAATATGCTAGTTTTAAGTTTAATCTAAGCATACAAGTCTCAAGTTTAACATAAGAATGAACACGTAGTCATAGTTGTACAAGAATTGTATAAGTTTAAGAATTTTGAACATGTTTCACCCCAAAAGCATAGAAAGTAAAAGGGGGCTAAGTATACTCACTTGGATGATGAATAGTATCCGACACGGACAAGTATTTGCAAGACTTGGAGGGAGAATATCCTCACGATAAGCCTAAGAATATAAGTCTAAAGTTTCAAGTTTATTTCTATAAGTCTAAGACAATGATTTGGGATTTCAAGATTCGACTAGGGTTTCAATGGGAGATGGGAATGGTCGTGTTTGTGAAGTTTAAATTAAGTTTAAAATAAAGGTTTTGAATGAATGATACAAAACTTGTGTGTCAAAGTTTAATAGATTTATAGATTAGAATTTAAATGTTTTATCATTATTAATTACTCAAAATAGGTAATAATAATTTAAAGAAATTTTCTAAGTAACTTAATAATATAGTTGGAAGGATATATAAAGAGGAATAATGCTTAAGGATCAATAACAATTATTCAAAATAAATAATTATTAAGAATAAATAATAATTATTTAAGAATAAATGAGTTCTAGGGATAAATAATTATTTACGAATAAATAATTACTACGGACAAATAATTATCCCAAAAGAATAATTTACAAATCATTCAAGATTTAAATTATTTAAGAATTGAGTATTTATCTTACAAAACAATTTATAATTTAATAATGTTTAGGATGTGGTTATAAGTTTAAATAATAATGAGCATTTATAAGTTTATAAAATGTTAAATAGAACTTCTTATAAAGTTTAAATTATACGTTTAAAGTTTAAATAAAATTATGAGTTTATAGATGTCTTAAATAAAGTTTCTTATGATTTAAATTTATATAAACAAATGGATTTCTTGTTTATATAAAAATGTATAAGTTTAAAATTTATTAAATTAAAGTTTTAAACAAAAGTAAGTTTATTGTATATAAAAAAAGGAATAAGGAATTAAGCTTCGAATATTATAAAACGATTTCTATTGAGTGTCCAAGTTTTATAAATTTCGGAAGTATTCTTTTTAAATGTTTAAAACTATTTTAATAAATTTATTATTGTAAGTTTTAATTAAGATTAATTAAATAAAATGTTTTTAGAAAATAAAAGTGTAAATAAAATTCATATTCACGTTTATAAAGGTATCACAGAATTTATAAAAATTATTAAAAGTTTTAAACTATTTAAAATGATAATAAAAAAAACAAAAACAAAAACCTGGGGCCAGACCGAATCGAACTCAGGTCTGCCCCGGGTCAACATCACACCCAAACACTTAACCATCCCGCCTACAGGTCTCGGTGATAATATATCCGAGCAAGAATTACTTAAACAGAATCCCAAACTAACCCCAAATCCTCAAGAACCCTAGAGTGGAAATCCCTTAAATACGAATCGATTAACCCTCTGTTTATGCAAATTGACAGAGGGCTAATGGTATACGGATGGAAACGAAGGCTATGGTCATTCGAATTACCTGAATTGAGGTCGAGACGTGGGAGGACGGGTACCAACTCTTGAGCGACTGACCGGGGATCCAATCGAGCAGTGTAGGCGCGATTTGATGGAAATAAGGGAATGTGAAGATAGAGTGTGTTGTCGTTTATGGGTTCCAACCGGTTTTTATAGTCAAATTTGCCATTTAATGGCGGTACCGTTGGGGAGTTTACGGTTGTAAGGAAACGAGTTTGAATTCGAAATACGCGGGTTTAGCATTGAATTCGAGCATTGAAACTCGTTGGGCTTTGGTCGCACGCCGGAGTTGGGGATCGAGGAGCATTCAATTCGGCCTTATTACGCGTTTCCGATACATGGAGCTCAAAATCGGCCCTGGGAGAAATCGAACTTGCGATCAGTTTTTGAATCTGAGAGTTTGGGTTTATTGCAAAACAGGCCCCTGAAGTTTCAGGGTTTTACTATTTTAGGTATAAAACATGGATTCTAGTTTAAACAAGTTTCTGAAATGACAGATTCCATCCCTGAATTTTTATAAAATAGATTATATTTCCATTTTCATAAATATCCAAATAAATTTTATTATTTTAGAACTTTATGAGATATTTTATAAGATTATTAGTTTATAAGTTTAAATATTTAGGATAAGTTAATTATAATTATAAATCGTAAAGTTTTAAGAGTTTAACATATTCATATATGTATACTTTTAAATAAGCCTTTTATATATATATATATATATATATATATATATATATATATATTCCAAGTATACATGTTTTTCCTTAACTACATATTAATTAAATTAATATTTATTGTTTAAGGAATAGTTTTAAAACGAATTCGAGTTTTAAATAAATGATACGTGCAAGGGTTTAGGAACAGGTATGACGGAAAAATCCTGGATATTACAGTAAACCTCTATACAATTTAACAAGACATATGTGTGGAGTTGAGACATTTCATCATCTGTGAGCATTCGCACCTTTATCAAATAATATACGAGACATTACCTTGAATATGTTTCGTCGATCGTTGCTATCTGAACCAGAAGGAATGTGATGTGTTGCTAAATATACCATGTATAAGAGTCTAATTGTTTAGTTTAAGCGTTTAGCTTTGTATATCGAGTCTGTTTTATGTGTATTTGGTGTTATTAAGTGTTACAGGTTTAATATGCTAAGTGAGCGGGAAAACACGAGCTTAAATCAAGAGGTAGCAGCATACACGGGCCCCGGAGAAGAAAAGTTAACAAAAGTCAAATTCTTGGAATCAAGAGAAGGTTTTGCGGTACGCGAGGGGCTTGAAAAGCCCACCCGACTATTTTGTCTGTTGCGGTATGCGAAGACTGGCCGGCATTGGTTCGCGACACTTGAAGAATATAAAATTCTGCAAATTAAACCTAATTTCAATTATAAGTCATTAAGGAGTCCATTGTCGAATTAACTTGCATTTACCCTTCCCAAAGCTTCCCATAGGTGATTCCAGAGAGAAAGTTCGAAGCTTTTTGAGTTTTTGATGCTAGATCAAGTTACACCAACCATTAAAGAATCGACGATGATGTCGATGAGCGGCTAATTTGTTTGTAGTTGTTTCCCGGTGTAGGATCTGCTTGTAAGTGATATTCTATGATTCATACTTGATATGATTTAGTGTTATTGTAATCGTCCGATTGTTTGAATTCTAGAGTTTGTTTCATTTTATTAAACAGATTTGGTTTATTGAATTATCGCATGCATCAGTTTTTCGGTTTTTATCGTAAACCATTGTTTGCTTATGTTTAGTATTCTGAAATTGGTAATTGATTGTTGAGTAATTAATCTGTGTCTAGTATCCAGTTTTACAATCGTTGCTCAACGCGGTCACTATCTTGATTATTAATTATTTATCAAATCTAATGAACGAGTTATGCCTATGTAACTTCCAATAAGTACAAATAAGTAATCATCAAATTTGCAATCTGAACCCGGAAGCAATCCGTTTTCTCATAATTGTTTTCAAAGTTTTTAAAGTCAGTTGCTTTTTAATCTGAATCCGAACAGTTTTCTTAAACAACATTGTCCACCAATTCCCTGTAGATACGACACCCTACTTCACTATACTATAGTTTAAGGTAGCTAGGGATTAGATATAATATTGTTTTTGATTGACCTTGACAAAGCGATCAGAATGTCGGGAGCAAAAATTTTTGGCACACGATAATGTCTTGACAAAGCGATCAGTACGGAGTTACTTCGTAAATTGTCGTACAGTCATGGATCTGCTCCTAGATTTCTTCACTGCTTAACAATTGAGGTGGATCATTTCTCATAACATATCCACTCACAAAGTTTTTTTTGTCATCCCGGAATTGGTGTCGTGTAGGTAACCATCTACCGTGACAATCAACCCAACAACATCACCCATACAATATGGGCATGCTAACTTTCCGTGTGTGCTCCAACCAGACAACATTACAAAAGGAAGGAAGTCACTAATAGTCCATAGTAGTATAGCTTTCATCATGAAATATTCCTTACGGTAAGCATTATATGTGAGATTGCCACACTCATATAACTCCTTCACTCGACTATTAACTATTTAATAAACAAGTCTATATTATGTTTGGGGCTCTTTTTTCCATGAATGAATAACTGAAGATAAACATATTACATATGTTTGTTTCAAAGTCATTCAATAAGATAACTATAGATGGTAAGAAACACTGGCCAACATGAATAAGCATTCGCATATTGAAAGTATTTGGATTGAATCCATCAGTGCATTACCCTTGACGAACACTTCAAAATTTAGTCACAAAGCTAGGATGTTGCGAGCAGAAATGCTTCTATGCTTGACCATCACTTGGATGTAACATCACACATACTTTCATTTCAAGATCCTGATGCCAAGTCATATGTTAAATTGTCTTTTTTTACATGTAAAGCTGTGGAAGTTTAGAAGTAATCGACATGTAAGTTAATACTTAATTAGCTTGTTTACCATTTCTATTGTAACCAGATTCACCGCACTCCATAATGGGAAAACTCTGAATAATCTTTGTGAAATAACATGCAATGGATTTTGCAAACATGAATCTTGTGACATGGTAGGTCAAGTTCTTTTAATTTTTTCTTCATCTCATAAAGTGATATGGTATGTCAAGTTCTTTTAATTGTTTCTTCGTCTCATAAAGTTACTCTGTAGTTTCTCATCCTCAGGTAACATAGCTTTAATTGATGCAGGAGCATCAAGATTATCTTTTCAATTTATTTAAATATTCAATATTATCTTTTCTATTTATTTAAATATTGTGTTTCCTATTTTAGTGGTCTAGTTGAATTATATATAAGGGATTCAGGGTTTGATATTTTGTTAGTTTTTGATTGAGTTTTAATTAATAAGAACTTTGTCCTTGGAACCTTTGGTTCAATTTATCGTCTTTGATTATCATTAGTTATTGAGCCATTTGATTGCTTCCGAAACTGCATCAGTTGGTATCAGAGCTATTGGTTGTATCAAATGGCTACTTGTGGAGAGGATTATCTTCTTAACTGCAGATTCACCGGGAGAGGCAGTGGTCAAGTTGTGTTCAATTCACATGGTCGCAAAATTCCAGAAACTGACCCAAAGGTTGTCATATGGGATGAGAACGTTGGGAAAGAGGAGCATCCTGAAGACGGCTACATTATTTATCATTCACCTCCTTATTTTGATAATTATAGGGATGAAGAGGTGCGCAAAGAAGAATATTTATGGGTTACAAAAGCCTTGAATAAGGTTGTCATTCAAGGGGACGAACCATTGCGGTGGATTAATTTTTTGTCTGGATCCGATCGTGGTGCGACGAAAGAAATTACGGGTTCGAATAGGAATTCTTTGAACCGAGTGATGACAGAATATGCAAATACGATCGCTAGTATTTTTGATGGATTTTTAAAGGTCTCTCCGGTGGTTTAAGGTGATCTTACGGTTCTTCATGATGCTCATGCGGTGACAGAGGGTGTGACAATCCGGACTTTTTCAGTTAACCCCGTTAACAAAATCCAGTTAAAGTTAACTAAGTTAACTTAACCCAAACTGCAGGGATTGTTTATGCCAATATTTCAAACTTAAACTCGAGGGACTAGTTATGTAATAACCCTAATCTACTATGTTGACTTTCAGAAAAGTCAAAATCCAAATCCTGTTGACTGTAGAAGTCAAACTAACCAAATTTTAACTCCATCTAAACTGGAGGGACCAATTCTGCCAATTCCTAAACTCCAATTCGCATGAAATCTCAGGGACTAGTTCTGTAATTACTCTAAAGTCAATTACTTGAATTTGAAAGTCAAACCCACGAGTTCTTGATGCCAAATCTATAAACCGCAATCGAAATTCATCGAAATTGCAACTGATTACACACGTTTAAGACATTAACGGCCATAACTTTCAGATTAATTATCATCATTGATAGAATTAAACTCAATTATGGGAATTAAACCCCGTAACCGTCGACTTCATGGACAAACACACTCAAATTCGTCAAATTCGATTTCCAATTCATGTACAAACACTCTACGTACCTCAAACGAAACCCTCTGAGTCTTTTGCACACGCTAATCTGATCGGTGAAGCACCTGGAGTCTCCAGGAACCAAGCCACGCAAGTCGTGACTAAGTTTAAGCCGATCACCATCGATTCAACATCAATTCAGGTAATTGAACATTCATATAGCCTCGTTTTTATGCGCAGAACTAAAGCCCTATGCTAATTTGGCCAATTAACATCGAACTGATCGTGAACCATAATCTAGGGTTCATCACAAAGCGATTTAATCGAACCCTACTCTAAACCCTGTTTTAATACAATTAAAGCATACCATTCGATTCGAAATCATCTGTATAATGAAAGCCCTCTATCAATTTAATCTGATATCATCGAATTGTTCATGATCCGGAAACTAGGGTTCCTTCATAATCGGATTTAGGGTTTTTGATCTTAAACACATTCAAAATCAAATTAAACTATATGGATAGATTCGCAAACATGTACTCAGTAAAAACCCCATGTTAATTTGATTCCTTAACACCAAATTCTTCAAGATCCAGAACCTAGGGTTCATACGATGTAGGATCGTGAAATTACAAGATGGTTCTGTTCTTAGTTGAGATTGGCGGAAACAATAACAACTACACAATTACAATCGAGTACACAGAAAGAATACTGATAAGAACACTTTTGTATTAATCTTTTGTGAATAAACGATTACAAATGAAAAACTCTGTTAAGAAGCACACAAAAGCACTCTTACAATGAAGTGTTTACAGATTGGTTGCACCATTGAGGTTCCTTCTGCTTTGAGTGTGTCAGTTGCTTTTGCAGAAAGTTGTCAGTGACGCTTGGCATGGATAGTCAGCTGCAACGATTTGTCTTCAAGGAACATAGCTATCAGCAACAAGAATGAGAATAATGCTGCTGATAAGCCTATCAGCAGCAACTTGTGATGAACGCTGCTGATAAGCCTATCAGCAGCAACAAGTGTTGAATGCTGCTGATAAGCCTATCAGCAGCAACATGTGTTGAATGCTGCTGATAAGCCTATCAGCAGCCATATGTGTTGAATGCTGCTGATAAGCCTATCAGCAGCCATATGTGTTGAATTCTGCTGATAAGCCTATCAGCAGCATTTGTACTTAGAATAATTTGGTAGTAATCAGTCTTTGGTTCTACAAACTCCCCCTAGACTGATGCAACCAAAATTCTTCTAATCACTTTGCTGCTGAAGCTTTTGCATGTGGCTGACTATCCTTTCAACCTCATAGCCTCTTGGATCCTTGCTGGGATTGTTCAGTGGAAGTGTAGACAGAGTCTTGATGTCTTTATTTGGCATTTTGTAGATTGTTTTGCTTGAACATCTCATCTTCTGCTTCCTTCCATCAGTTAAGGTGAACTCGTCCAAATCAGCATTATAGGACCAACTTACAAATGGAGAGTGGGACTTGAGTGGTTTGATGTCAATGATCACATCTTTGCTAGGGTTGAAGTAGTGTTTGATTGCTAGCACAAGAAGTTTCCCACTCTCATTTGCAGGCTCATGAGCTTCACCTAGCTCCAGAATTCTGCCAAGATCTATATCTGGCAATTGCAGAATTTCATCAACAGATCTGTAGATAGATCTTCTTCTTTCAGTTCTCCCCCTGAAGATCTCAAACCTTTGATCCTGTGGATTATAGACCCAATCAACTATGTCTCTTGAGTCTTCTGGTTTGGATATGGGTTTGGATTTCTTCAGGAGTGGCTGTTGATGAGAAGGAGCTGGGTGGGATGTTTTGAACTTTTTGGGTTGAGGAGAGGAAGGCTTGGGGATGTTTGTGGATGGTGTTTGGAAAGTGGAAGTAGTTTCTGGTGCAGAGGTTCTTTGTTTCTTGACTGGTCTCTTTCCCAGTCTTTCTTCCTCTTCCTTTTTCACTTTTGTATACAGGGCTTGTAGGTTCATGAAGGACATGGGACCTAACCTTTTTCCACTTTCTCCCCTTACCTTAAGGAAGTCAATCATCACCTTCCTTTCTTCATGGGTCCTTTGGTTAAGGGCAATGGCTTTCTTTGACTTTTGTCGAGCTTTCTCTTTCTCTTCATCTTTCTTCTTCTTTGCCAATTCCCCCTGCTGACCCATGAAGGCTCTGTAGATCTCTTTGTTTGAAAGTTTTTCAAGGTAGTCTGCATCCTCACCTTGAGAGATCAGAGCTTCAGTCCACTCCTCCCTTAATTCTTTTGCTAATTTAGAATAAGTGATTCTAAACTTAGCATCTTCCTTCCTCTTCTTTTCATTCTCCTCTTCTACTTCCTTTGCAAACTGTTCCTGCAGCTGTCTGGCAAGTTGTTCATCTTCCTCAACTTGAGACCCTGCATGGATTTTAACTTTCATCTCATCCAGCTGTTTGGCATACAACTGGATTGTCTGTTGTCTTAGGAGTATGGCTGCCTTTCTTTCTTGATGCCTTTGTTTATGAGCCATCTCTTCAGCCATCTCTTCTTCTTCTCTTTTCCTTCTTCTTTCTTCTTTCTCCTTCTTTTCTTTTCGCAACCTCTCTTCATCCTCTTCTGTCATAATGCCCTTCCCCTTATTAACATTGGATGCCTCTGCTCTGGCTTCACTGATCACAGAAACAGCTGATTGTTGTGCTGTTGGGATCTCTGCCTCGGCTTCATTGGAAAGTTGAGAAATTGACAAGGGACGGTCACTGTCTTCATCAAGTTGGTACTAAGGACCTTCTATTTCTCTCAGTTGATCCCTAAGTGAAGATCTTGTGCCAAATGCTACAGATGTGGCTTCAACTTGTGGAGTATCTGAGTTGGAGTCAGTATCAGAAGTTGACACAGACTCTTCCTGAGGAATCAGTCCTTCTTCTTCTTCAAGATGGGCTTTGATGGTGACCATCATTGCCTGGCTCTCTAATGAGTTAATATTGCAGATGTTGGCTCTGAGCTGAAAGATCTTGAATAGGAAGTCTGAGGGCAGCTGGAGGATGTTCCTGGTGTTGATGGTGAGAGAGGTGCCGTTGCTTAGAAGGAAGGTATGGTCAAGGCACTTATTGCTTATCCATCCTAGCACATCTAAGTCATTGACCATTAGTTTGTACAGGAGTCTTTTCAGGCTCAGAACTTCTTCTTCATTGAGAAGACTGCTCCTTGTGATTTGGAGATTGTTGGGATTTCTTTCTGCAGCCTGAGATGACTCAGGAGACTCTACCCGTTTTAGTTCTTTGATTAGTCTTATGAAGTTGGGTAGGTTGTCCTCCATCAAAGCATAGAACATGTCAATGGAGAGGTCTGATGAGTTGTTGATGCAGATAAGATCATATAGGTCAAGGATTTCAAATGGATGAATTAAATCCCAGTCTAGCTCTTCTACTCCGCTAAACTCCCGACCTATCCAAAACCTCTCAGTTTTCCCATCGTACCCCCAAGCTAGTATTTTGTCAAACTCTAGCTGTGTTGATGTCAGTGGGAAGTGGGGGGCAGCTGCATGACTTATGATGGCTGCAACTTCTGGGATGATGCTGAAGGATGTAGATGTTTCGTCTTGGTTGTTTTCATCTATCAGCACCTCATCTATAGCTCTGACAACTAGCTTCCAGTCTTCAGTAGATTCTTCTTCATTATCATCTGAGACTGGCAAGTCATGAACTTGGACAAAAGCTGGTCTGAATAGAGTACTTTGGAAGGCAGCCTGCTCTTGAATCCAGTTGTCGAGACTTTCAGTGTCTTCTTCCATAGGGACTTTCTCCCCCATTTTGGTTGCATCAGTGAACAAATAGGCATCTGTTTGAGTGCCCACTGAGACAAGAAAGGGAGAAGCCGTGGAGGGGCATTGATGGGCTTCATGCATCAAGGCTTGGTGTCGTAGTTTGGACACTTCAACCTCAAGCATAGCCACCCTGGCCGTCAATTCCAAATTGTTTAGTTTCAGACTGTCCTCATCCACAATTGTGGAATCCTTAGACCCAGATGGGGCCTTAGGCCTAGCCTCTTCATCCCCATCACCCATGGTTTCTTGGCACCTGGGATTCCTCTCAGAGGACATACATATTTACAACAAAGGATAGACGCATTCAACTGAACCGATGATGATGCTTGGTGGTTTCTTTGCCTTCCATTGTTGAGTTAGTGGTTTTCCAGCTTTCTTTGTCTTTTCAGCAGCAGATGTTGTATCTGATGATTTTACTTGAGCAACTGCAGACTTTGTTGCTGTTGAAGGCTTTGCCTTGGATCTTGCTTTATCAGCAGTGGACACTTTTGCTGCTGATAGCTTTGCCTTATCAGCAGCAGATTTTGCTACGGACTTTGTTAGCTTATCATCAGCAGATTTGGTTGCTGCTGAAACCTTCTGCTTCGTTTTCTTGGGCTTAACTGGACTAACAACCGATGTATGTTGATCCTTCTTTACCCTTTGTCTTTGAGGGGCTTGATGAAGAATCTGGTTGAAAGGGTTAAACTTACAGTTTGCAGCAAAGTGGTCTAATTCTCCACAGATGATGCAAGATTGTTGAGGTTTTGACAACTGCTCCCTTGGTGGAGAAAGAGATTTTCTGAATTGAGTTGTCTTAGCTTCAAAACTTCTTACCTGTTTGTTCTTCTTTGTCTTCTCAAAAACATGTTGCTTGAGGTTTCTTTGCTGCTGTAGGTAGTAGAAGTAGGTGCTGGCAGTGTGGTTATATTTTCCACAGACAAAACATGATTTTGCCAGTTTATCCCTTGAAAGAAGCACATAATCCTTTCTTTTGAAAAGGTCTTTGAAGTTCCAAGGGTGAGCTTTGTTGTGCTCAAAAGTAGCTTCTTCCAATGTTTTTTGAACATATCGAACCCTTTCTCCATGCACATGACATATGTCAAACACCTTCCTTGGGTGGACTGAAGATGAAGACTGGCTCTTTTCAGTATTTAGCTTCCTACCTTCTGGAGGATAGCTAATTTTGATTTGTTTAAATGGTGTAGGAACTGGTACTGAAATGGCTGGTACTTGTGCTGAATGGACTTCATCTTTAGTCAGAGTGACTTGAGGGGCAGGAGGAGATGAAGCTTCACTTGTTTTAGTGGAGTCTGAGTAAGTTGAATCAGACTCTGATGAGGTAGTGCATTCTTGTACCAATGGTTCATCCTTAGAAGGATCAAGATTTCTGTTGGCCATATCAAGATTTGCCAGATTGAAGCTTGGTTCATGAATGGTCACGTAGTCAGCAGGAGGTGCAACGGCTTGATATTGTTCAGCATGATACCCCACACCAGTTTTTACCTTATCATGAATTTGAGCATCCAAAAGTCTTTGCAGCTTTTTGGATGCAAATTCATATTTGTCGACATGAACCTTTTGTTCTGCCAATTCTGCTCTGGTAGCTTTTAATCTGGTCAGTAGATCATCAATCTGAGTTTCAAGATTGGTTTGTTCATGTTTTAATGATGAAATCTCTTTCTTTAGACAATTATTTTTTTCTTTGTAACTGTCTTCGACCCTTTTGAATTCAGATTTCATTTGATGAAACTCTTCATTTTGATCTATGAGGTTTTGGTTGTGCTTTCTATATCCCAAAACTTTATCAATACAGGCTTGAGAGCAAAGATGTTCAAATACCTGAGGTGGTATCTCTGTAGTGTCTGCCATTAGAGTTTGATTGTTGACGGGCAGTTCTTCATATTGAACGCTCCAGTCGAACTCTCCATAATGGGTGATGATGGGAGGATTGTAGTTACTTGAACTAGGACCCGAGTGCTCAGAATGGAGGGCAGAGGAGGTGGTGGTGGATGTTGAGGCTGTTTGGTAGCTTGAGCTTCTTTCTTTTGCCTGAATCATCTCTAGCTCATAGGTTTTTAGCATACCGAAGAGCTCAGTCATTTGGAGAGTCTTCAGATTCTCAGTTCTTCTAATTGACACTGTGTAGAGTGTCCAGCAGCTAGGTAAAGACCTGATGAACTTTTTGAGAATATCTTCATTCTCTAGCTTCACCTTTGAGCACTGCAGCTCCCCTACAAGATAGGTAAATCTATTGTATGAAACAGTTAGAGACTCACCTTCCTTCCAGACGAAGTTTTCATACTGCTGCTTCAGGATGTCTTCAAGCCCGTTGCTTTGTGCCATTTTTGTTCTTGGTGACTTTTTGAAGGAGAGAGAGTTTAGAATAGAACCAGAAGTGATTAAACAAGTGTTAGTTTGTTTAATCTGAGCCAAAGCTCTGATACCACTTGTAGGATCGTGAAATTACAAGATGGTTCTGTTCTTAGTTGAGATTGGCGGAAACAATAACAACTACACAATTACAATCGAGTACACCGAAAGAATACTGATAAGAACACTTTTGTATTAATCTTTTGTGAATAAATGATTACAAATGAAAAACTCTGTTAAGAAGCACACAAAATCATTCTTACAATGAAGTGTTTACAGATTGGTTGCACCATTGAGGTTCCTTCTGCTTTGAGTGTGTCAGTTGCTTTTGCAGAAAGTTGTCAGTGACGCTTGGCATGGATAGTCAGCTGCAACGATTTGTCTTCAAGGAACATAGCTATCAGCAGCAAGAATGAGAATAATGCTGCTGATAAGCCTATCAGCAGCAACTTGTGATGAACGCTGCTGATAAGCCTATCAGCAGCAACAAGTGTTGAATGCCGCTGATAAGCCTATCAGCAGCAACATGTGTTGAATGCTGCTGATAAGCCTATCAGCAGCCATATGTGTTGAATGCTGCTGATAAGCCTATCAGCAGCCATATGTGTTGAATTCTGCTGATAAGCCTATCAGCAGCATTTGTACTTAGAATAATTTGGTAGCAATCAGTCTTTGGTTCTACATACGATTTCTGTTTAATCAAATCTATACCTACACTCGATTTAAATGAAATTAAACTACTGGATTAGACTCGCAATCATATAATCATTGATAGCCCTATGATTCCAGTCACTCATAACATACAAATTGATCAATTTGATTTGTGTTTCAAATCTAGGGTTTCGGCCCTTCAATCTCAAATTAAAACGATATAGGCTTGATGTTTTTCAAATTAAAACTCACCCCAGGTTCGAAATTCTGTAAGGAACAAAACCCCTATGACAATCGGATCGGTCGTTATCAAAATTTTGTGTTTGGGGCTAGGGATCGATCGATGGTGTGTATGAGGGGGAAACCTGTTTGATTTGTTTGATAAAACCATTTTGTTCCGAGTCTATTTGCAATCCGGTCAGTAGCTGAGTTGGTTAAGATGTTGTGCTCGTGTGGGAGAGACCCGGGTTCGAGTCTCTCCACACAGTTTTGGTTTTTAATTTGTTTTCTAGCCACCTTTATTATATGTAAACAAATACTAATGTTATTATATTTATATATAAATGTGTTTAAACCAGAAAACGACCCGTAGGCTCGAGTTTAATTTATTAATCCATTTTATTATTTCCTCCATTTTTATAAATAATATATTTATGTTATTATCGAATAAAAATAATATATTTATATTATTTTCAAACCGTAACTTCGTATAAAATAATATGTTTATATTATTTTCAACCCGTGATTAATCCTATTAAATAATATATATTTTTATATTATTTAAACTCGTTTAATTACTTTGTGTGACGTTTAAACTAAAAATAATATAATCGTTTATATTATTTACTCACGTTTATATACTCGATTAAAAATAATATATATATTATTTTCTCACACAAATGATTATTTAGATAATCTTGCGAACCTAAAAATATTATATTAACTTATATTATTTTCCTAACTTTTGTAAACAACTTTAACGTACGAAATTATTTATTTATTTAATATTATTCGTTAATAACGTTCGACTCGTAACACTTTGATCCTTAATTAGTGTGTTAAAGAAATATATACATATTTCCGTAGACACGTTCGTCTACTCTTTAATCCTTAGAATGCGTTAAGACGTTAAATCTTCCGTGTCGTCGTCACAAATCCCAACTTGTTCCTAATTTATGTGTTTATAACTTTAGGGCATACGTAAGCCGTGCAGGCTAACGCTCGAGATTCCAAATCTTGCATTTGTGTGATACTACCTACTACTCAACGCAGGTGAGTTTCACGGCCCCTTTTACTGTTTTTATTTGGGGGAGAAAACATGTCACAACCCTTTTTGGATTATTGTAATTCATATGATATCACTGTTGAGGCTAAGCGTAACACACTATTATGAAAAGTCCTGACACACATCGGACCGTTAATATGGTATGAACGGGGTAATTTTGGTAGTACTACTGGGTTTGACAAACCCCACCCGCGTTAGTCGCGCTAACTCGATTGGAGGTCGAACGGGTGTTATATTGACCTTAACACATTAGTCAGAGTTGATAGACCTGTCTGGAGGCAAACAAACAAACACGCTGTCAGTTTCGGTTGCGAGCGCTTTTAGCAAAACATGAATATAGGCATGCAACCTATTGATATATATATATTGAATGTACATAATCCGTAAACGCTTTACTTTAAATGATTGAAACCTGTGAACTCACCAACCTAGTGTTGACTCGTTTTCTTACTTGTTTTCTCAGGTTGGCACGCAGGATCACGTTAAGTCATGCATGTGTCTTGGACTTCAATTGAAATAATTATCTATTGAATAATATTTATGTTTTGTTTGTAATTGGACTTGGGCGCGTTATTTTGCGAATTTACTTTCGTTTAACGCTTTCGCATATACACTCTGAACCTTGATCTTTTATTATTACGTTTCAAGTCCCATATAGTGTCGTTTGAAGTAACTGATGTCTGAGATCCTGGTTTGTCACCTTCCAAAACGGTAAAACTCCGTTAGTGGAATTTGGGGGTGTGATAGATTGGTATCATAGCCATTGGTTATAGAGAACTAGGACTGCATTCTAGACTATAGCCACACACATTAGTTACTTGGCATAGACACTTACTCCTTATGTTTCAGGAATTATGTCTACACCACCATTTTCACCACCTACCAATCAGGAATATGACATTCCTACCATTGCATCACCGGAGCCCAAGAGGCGTAGGCTTGAGCCCATTGATAACTCTATTGTGTATGGAGAGCCCATGCATATCTGGAATGGGAGTGACTGGGATTGGTACCCTGGTTTACTGAGCAAATGGGTTAGATAGGAACGAGTTCCATCACCGTACTTTGGAGCTTCATCATCATCAGGATCACGTTTACCATTGCTACCTTGTCACTTGGAGCAAGCCTTTGCAGCATTTGTAGCAACTATGGATCGAGAGATCCGGAATATGAGAGACGCAGCAGGAGCGATCACAGGCCTATTGAGAGGAGAGAAACAAACGGATCACAGGATAGATCTGCTAGTAGCAGAACTGGCAGGCACCGACCGCTTGCATAATGCATTAGTGGACGAAGTAAGGGCATTACAGGCTAGAGTGAATGTACTCGAGGAGACTGAAGTAGAATCTCAGGAAAGAATTGGAGAGTTAGAGATACAACTTGCAACAGCTCTAGAACCAGCTGAAGTACCCGATTTTGAGCCTGTAGATGAGCCCGAGGAAGTAGAGGAGGATGATCCTGAGTCAGTCATCTCATCCGCCGGCAGTGGAGCTTGATATTCCATTCTATTCTATCTTATCTTATTTTGTCATTTCTTTATGTTTTAAATAAAAACCTAAATGGGTAAGGATGTTCCCATTCCAATAAAATCTTAGTGAACTGTTTGCGTTGAGTTATTTATTCTATGGCCTTATGATTTAAGTTATCATAAACCTGCATGTCTTTACACATCTCATTCTTTTTGCTTACACTTGAGTGATGTCAATATGCGATATATTTACTCATTTCTTGTATTTGTGAATATGAAGATTCATGGCCGGACGTGGACGTGGCGGTCGCAACGGTGGTCGTTGAAATATAAACCTGACACCAGCCGAACTGGCTGCGTTAATTAATGACACTGTTGCTGAAGCCTTAGCAGCACATATTGCAGGTAAATCTGTTAACCGTTAACTATAGACAACCAATTGTACGCATTTATTCCACTCTTTCCTAAACCCAACCTACTCTTTCCAATCCAGGGCAAACGAGCCATCCACAGAACAATCAGCATGTATGTACCTTCAAGACATTTATGGACTGCAAGCCCCACACATTCAGTGGAGCTGAGGGAGCTGTCGGATTACTCCGATGGTTTGAAAAGATTGAATCTGTGTTCTCCATGTGTAACTGCCCTGTGGCCGACCGAGTCAAATTTGCATCGGGAACTCTAGAGGCACATGGTGGAATGCATAGGTCCAGATGCTAGGTCTGGACATGGCCAATGCATCACCATGGGAAGACTTCAAGATTCTGATGAAGGAAGAGTATTGTCCCAGGGATGAAATTCAGAAACTCGAGGGAGAATTCTGGAATCTGAAAATGGAGGGTTCTGAAATAGAACTCTACACTACTCGCTCACATGAGCTAGCGGGGATGTGTCCTCACATGGTTACACCATCCTACAAGCGGATAGAAATGTTTATCAGTGGATTAGTACCACAAATCTAGAGCATGGTTACTTCATCCAACCCCACTACCATCCAACAAACCATCCGTCTTGCTCACAAACTGACGGACCAAGCCGTTACCCAAGGGACACTACCTCCCAGAAAGTCAGCATCCAAGTCTACTGACAACAACAAGAGGAAGTTTGACAGTAGCAATAACAACATGGGATTTCAGCCAAATCAGCCACAGCAACAACAACATCGTAGGTTTGAACCTACGAAGAACTTCAACCAGTCGACTTCTTCGAGTCAGCATCAAAGTGGTTATATTGGGAGACACCCCAGGTGTAACAAATGTAATTACCACCACCTCGGTTCTTGTGACAAAAAACGTTGCCAGCGGTGTGGCCAGGTGGGGCATGCTGCCAAAGACTGCAGAGGGGAATTACAAGCCAAGCAGCCTTTCCAACAACCGGGTCTTACCAAGGGTTGTTTTGAATGTGGAAAATAGGGACACTTCCGAAAGGATTGTCCACAATTAAAGAAGGGTGGAAACGACAACAACAACAACAACCACCAAGGCAATAATAACAACCAGGGAAATAATGCAGGGAATGGTGCAAAGGGGCGAGCCTTTGTACTAGGATCCGGAGAAGCTCGTTATGACCACAACGTGGTTACCGGTAAGTCCCTTTTAAACAACTATTTTGCTTCTGTACTATTTGACACTAGTGCTGATAGGAGTTTTATGACTAATAAACTTTGTAACCTACTAATAAAAATCCCAACCCTTTTAGAGGACAAATACACCATAGAAATAGCCAACGGACAAATAATAGAAGCAACCCATGTTCTTAAGGGTTGTAAACTTGAACTGGCTAGACATAAATTTGACATTGATCTTATGCCGGTCACGCTTGGTAGTTCGACATAATTGTCGGAATGGAGTGGTTATCGAAGAACCAAGCCGAGATTGACTGTCGCGAGAAAATCGTTCGCCTTCCTCTTCCTAATGAAGAAACCCTCTCCGTCCAAGGCGAAAGGAGTGGTGCTGTTATGGGCATCACATCCTTCCTGAAGGCACAAAAATGTCTACATAAAGGACATACTGCCATTTTGGCTCTCGTAAATGCCGATCTCCTCTCTGTTGGGTTGAAGTTGGGGATAGTCAAATTACAGGTCCCGAACTTATATTTGAAACCTCTGAAAAGATCGTTCAAATCCGAAACCGTATGGCGGCAGCTCGTGATCGTCAAAATAGCTACGCCGATAAGCGGCGTAAACCATTAGAGTTTCAAGGAGGCGACATGGTTCTACTCAAAGTCTCACCTTGGAAAGGTGGAATTCGCTTCGGGAAGCGAGGCAAACTGAATCCTCGTTATGTTGGACCGTTCAAGATAGTAAAGAGAATTGGCCCAATAGCGCTACCTGAAGGACTTAGTGGTGTACACAACGTCTTTCACATCTCAAATTTGAAGAAAGGTCTAGCAGACGAGTCTCTCGTGGTTCCTCTTAAGGAACTACACATTGATGAACAGTTGCGTTTCATCGAAGAACCCGTGGAAATTATGGATAGGGAAGTCAAAACGTTAAAGCACAGTAAGATCCCTATTGTCAGAGTTCGTTAGAACTCGAAACGCGGACCGGAATTCACGTGGGAGCGCGAGGATTAGATGATGCGCAAGTATCCTAATATGTTCAAGCACTCCGTGTCAAATTCTTAATATACTACTTAATTTTTGGGACGAAAATTCTTTCAACTAAGGGATGATGTGATATCCCGGGAAATTTTTTACTGTTATTTAATTTTCGGGACGAAAATTCTTTCAACTAGGGGATGATGTGACAATCCGGACTTTTTCAGTTAACCCCGTTAACAAAATCCAGTTAAAGTTAACTAAGTTAACTTAACCCAAACAGCAGGGATTGTTTCTGCCAATATTTCAAACTTAAACTCGAGGGACTAGTTATGTAATAACCCTAATCTACTATGTTGACTTTTAGAAAAGTCAAAATCCAAATCCTGTTGACTGTAGAAGTCAAACTAACCAAATTTTAACTCCATCTAAACTGGAGGGACCAATTATGCCAATTCCTAAACTCCAATTCGCATGAAACCTCAGGGACCATTTCTGTAATTACTCTAAAGATTACTTGACTTTGAAAGTCAAACCCACGAGTTCTTGATGCCAAATCTATAAACCGGAATCGAAATTCGTCGAAACTGCAACTGATTACACACGTTTAAGGCATTAACGGCCATAACTTTCAGATTAATTATCATCATTGATAGAATTAAACTCAATTATGGGAATTAAACCCCGTAACCGTCGACTTCATGGACAAACACACTCAAATTCGTTAAATTCGATTTCCAATTCATGTACAAACACTCTGCGTACCTCAAACGAAACCCACAGAGTCTTTTGCACACGCTAATCTGATCGGTGAAGCACCTGGAGTCTCCAGGAACCAAGCCACGCAAGTCGTGACTGAGTTTCAGCCGATCACCATCGATTCAACATCAATTTAGGTAATTGAACATTCATATAGCCTCGTTTTTATGCGCAGAACTAAAGCCCTATGCTAATTTGGTCAGTTAACATCGAACTGATCGTGAACCATAATCTAGGGTTCATCACAAACCGATTTAATCGAACCCTACTCTAAACCCTGTTTTAATACAATTAAAGCATACCATTCGATTCGAAATCATCTGTATAATGAAAGCCCTCTATCAATTTAATCTGATATCATCGAATTGTTCATGATCCGGAAACTAGGGTTCCTTCATAATCGGATTTAGGGTTTTTGATCTTAAACACATTCAAAATCAAATTAAACTATATGGATTGATTCGCAAACATGTACTCAGTAAAAACCCCATGTTAATTTGATTCCTTAACACCAAATTCTTCAAGATCCAGAACCTAGGGTTCCTACGATTTCTGTTTAATCAAATCTATACCTACACTCGATTTAAATGAAATTAAACTACTGGATTAGACTCGCAATCATATAATCATTGATAGCCCTATGATTCCAGTCACTCATAACATACAAATTGATCAATTCGATTTGTGTTTCAAATCTAGGGTTTCGGCCCTTCAATCTCAAATTAAAACGATATAGGCTTGATGTTTTTCAAATTAAAACTCACCCCAGGTTCGGAATTCTGTAAGGAACAAAACCCCTATGACAATCGGATCGGTCGTTATCAAAATTTTGTGTTTGGGGCTGAGGATCGATCGATGGTGTGTATGAGGGGGAAACCTGTTTGATTTGTTTGATAAAACCATTTTGTTCTGGGTCTATTTGCAATCTGGTTAGTAGCTGAGTTGGTTAAGATGTTGTGCTCGTGTGGGAGAGACCCGGGTTTGAGTCTTTCCACACAGTTTTGGTTTTTAATTTTTTTTCTAGCCACCTTTATTATATGTAAACAAATCCTAATGTTATTATATTTATATATAAATGTGTTTAAACCAGAAAATGACCCGTAGGCTCGGGTTTAATTTATTAATCCATTTTATTATTTCCTCCATTTTTATAAATAATATATTTATGTTATTATCGAATAAAAATAATATATTTATATTATTTTCAAATCGTAACTTCGTATAAAATATTATGTTTATATTATTTTCAACCCGTCATTAATACTATTAAATAATATATATTTTATATTATTTAAACTCGTTTAATTACTTTGTGTGACGTTTAAACTAAAAATAATATAATCGCTTATATTATTTACTCACGTTTGTATACTCGATTAAAAATAATATATATATTATTTTCCCACACAAATGATTATTTAGATAATCGTGCGAACCTAAAAATAATATATTAGCTTATATTATTTTCCTAACTTTTGTAAACAACTTTAGCGTACGAAATTATTTATTTATTTAATATTATTCGTTAATAATGTTCGACTCGTAACACTTTGATCCTTAATTAGTATGTTAAAGAAATATATACATATTTCCGTAGACACGTTCGTCTACTCTTTAATCCTTAGAATGCGTTAAGACGTTAAATCTTCCGTGTCGTCGTCACAAATCCCAACTTGTTCCTAATTTATGTGTTTATAACTTTAGGGCATACGTAAGCCGTGCAGGCTAACGCTCGAGATTCCAAATCTTGCATTTGTGTGATACTACCTACTACGCAACGCAGGTGAGTTTCACGGCCCCTTTTACTGTTTTTATTTGGGGGAGAAAACATGTCACAACCCTTTTTGGATTATTGTAATTCATATGATATCACTGTTGAGGCTAAGCGTAACACACTATTATGAAAAGTCCTCACACACATCGGACCGTTAATATGGTATGAACGGGGTAATTTTGGTAGTACTACTGGGTTTGACAAACCCCACCCGCGTTAGTCGCGCTAACTCGATTGGAGGTCGAACGGGTGTTATATTGACCTTAACACATTAGTCAGAGTTGATAGACCTGGCTGGAGGCAAACAAACAAACACGCTGTCAGTTTCGGTTGCGAGCGCTTTTAGCAAAACATGAATATAGGCATGCAACCTATTGATATATATATTGAATGTACATAATTCGTAAACGCTTTACTTTAAATGATTGAAACCTGTGAACTCACCAACCTAGTGTTGACTCGTTTTCTTACATGTTTTCTCAGGTTGGCATGCAGGATCACGTTAAGTCATGCATGTGTCTTGGACTTCAATTGAAATAATTATCTATTGAATAATATTTATGTTTTGTTTGTAATTGGACTTGGGCGCGTTGTTTTGCGCATTTACTTTCGTTTAACGCTTCCGCATATATACTCTGAACCTTGATCTTTTATGTTATTACGTTTCAAGTCCCATATAGTGTCGTTTGAAGTAACTGATGTCTGAGATCCTGGTTTGTCACCTTTCAAAACGGTAAAACTCCGTTAGTGGAATTTGAGGGTGTGATAAAGGGTGGTGGCCTTCCTAATTCAGGCGATCGGAAGTTTTTGGATAGAAACCAAACACAATCAAATTCCCCTTCTATTGGGGAATGTTTGAAAATTTCAAGGATAAATTTGGATAACTCCAAATTTCAAATTCAAGATATAGATGGAATAAATCCTACTGTTACACGTGGAGATAAGAGTTTCAAAAAAGATGGTGGAATAAATTCTACAATTACACGTGAGAAGGAGTTTTGTAGATCAAATAGTAAATTAATTAATGGATTACATGAGCTACTCAACTCAAACGAATTAACCAAGGATGATGGCTTGCTCGTTGGGCTTGATAACTTATCATATGGAGTTGCTAAATTTAAAGAAATGGGCTTATGTGCAGGTAGTCTAAGAAACTTTCACGTGAGGGAGGGATTTAATCTAAAGGAGTTGATTGGTCTGCTCAAAGTTCTGAAGACTCGAGGACGGGTCTTTTTCAAAGACGGGGAGAATGATGCGGGGGACAACCCAAGAGTTGAATCCGATCCAGAGTTTGACCCATGTGGTACAGGACCAGAGCCGGGCGAGATGAACCGTGAAGTTGAACCGTTCAGACGGTTCGTGACGATAATGGATAAGGATCGAGTTGATGTTCCTTTTGATCCGGGGGGTTTGATCCGAAAATAAAACTCGAGGATGAGTTTTTTTGAAGCGGGAGAGTATGATGCAGGAGCAACAAGATTATCTTTTCAATTTATTTAAATATTCAATATTATATTTTCTATTTATTTAAATATTGTGTTTCATATTTTAGTGGTCTAGTTGAATTATATATAAGAGATTTAGGGTTTGATGTTTTGTTAGTTTTTGATTGAGTTTTAATTAATAAGAACTTTGTTCTTGGAACCTTTGGTTCAATTTATCGTCTTTGATTATCAATAGTTATTGAGTCATTTAATTGCTTCCGAAACTACATCATTAATGATGAGAAGTAATTGATTATGACTCATCTCAGGTATATTACAAGATGCTTACCAATTCAACAATCTAGTTGCAGCTTCTAGTTTGGATACTTTTCACAATCATCCTATAAAGGCTTGTAAGCATCGTGTAACATTTCAAAATATTTCTTCACTGTCGGATTAGGTTATTCCTCTACCCTTGTCTGTGTATATGCCATATTATCTATCACCATTTGAGTGCAACCCTCAACATCATCAACATAAACCGTATTTGGTACTTGAAATAGATGATACTTCGTAGAACACCTTTGTTCACCATGGTTCTACCATATATAATAATCAAGCATGAATCCGTGTTTATACAATTCGGCCTTCAAATTACCAAGCTTCTTGAAGTTTAAATTTTGCAATTTGGAACAGGGACACCTAATAATAGTAATGGATCCCCTTAAAACTTTCCTTTTTCTTTCAACATATCTATCATTATACTCTGCAAATGATAAGAAAACATCCACTCCATCGATAAATTCGCAACTAAGGCACCCTTGTATGTCATTCTTTCTATACAATGCCTATGACACTTTAAAATTATCGGTATCAACTTCTTATACATTACCTTATGAGTTCATCAAACTAATTATGAAAACCCTTCCCCGTTAACTGTAGTAATCCTAGTATGCTTGGGGAGTTTGGAAAACCAATATATTACGGGCATAAAACAAGAGCTCTTGGGCCTAATTATAAAATTGAGAATTACCTCTAGGATGAGGGTTGTAACCATTTAGCCTCGTATCATTGAGGTTGGTGGTCTAGTGGTAGAGAAAAATTATCTAGGAATATCAAGGTTTGAAAAGGTTATGGGTTCAAATCCCACTTCCAACAAGAATTAAGAAATTTACCTTTAAAAAAAAACTATTTAGCCTCGCATGCGGCATGATGGGAATGTAAGTACAATATAACATTTTTTAAGTGAGTTAATATAACATTTTTTTTAAGTGGGTTAATATAACTTAATGAAAATAATTTGTTTAAATAAAGTATGATATAAAGTTAAATCAAATTGTAAAAAAAGAATTGGGCTTTTGGAGTAAATTTTTTAATTTAAAAACCAAGAAGAAAAGAATACTTTTTAAAAGATAATATTTCATTTTATATATTTAAAGATGACAAAATAAATAATAATAATAATAATATATATATGCCGGAACAAATTTTTAACCCTTGAAGAAGGAAAAAATATGGAATTAAGAGGAGGTTATCTGTAAATGGGACTCAGATTAATTGGTTTGAGAGTAGGCATCCTTATGACCTTCTAATGTGTAGGTAATGAGTTCGAAACTCACTTGATGCTACTGGTGGATACAACTTATTGGGAGGGGGAGGTCAGGCACCCCGTAAGCCAGCCAGCCATCCACTAATTTCGAAAGAGGGAAGGTGCATACTACAAAACAAAATTAAGAGTGATGGGGCACACTATAAAACAAAATTAAGGTCAATGACACACTTGCAAAACAAAAATTAAATATCAAAATCATGTTTTTACTTAATTCACCGGAAATAAAAAAAACTGCTAGACATTTCTATTATTTTGATCTTTTTTATATAAAACGTTGATTAAATATTCAGTTGAGAAATTATTTTTTCTCATTTAGTTTATTTTTCAATGTTAATTTTATTACTTATTTGGTTAACTAATTTAAAATGATTATTAAAGTTAAATAGACTTTGTAAATCATGCAATCAACAATTGTATAGGTTCTTGTTTTATTTGTTTCGATCCGACTGACCCACTTTTTGTCACCTCTTAACGGAAACTTCTGGATCCGTCATATGCGTTCACATGAAAAAAACTATGATTTCATGTGAGAAAGTCAACTTAGTTTGTGTGTCGAAAGGCATTTGCGTTACACCAGACAAAAGCAAATGGAAGATAAAATGTAAAAGTCAATTTTGGTCATTGAGAAGACGAGAACGTCTAAGATGGTGTTCATTTAAGTGCTTTTAATAATTACAAGTTAATGGTTGATAAAATTCAACATACTTTTTTAGTTTATTTTTACCAGCAAAATACAAGAGTATTTCACCACAAAAACAAAAGCCAAAATATTTCAAAATGAGACCACATTGCTGCCCCATTGATCCCATTATATCGACGGTACTGCCGACCCGTTCCTCACTCGTAAGAACGATCAAGTCTTGATGTCATCCACTTTTGTTGCACTTAGAGACGGACACTTTTGAGAACGGCCTCGTTCCTTGCCTTCCATAATAGCCAGGCCTCGTTCCTTGCCTTCCATAATAGCCATATGGTTGCGTAGAATATTGATAACCATAACCACCTTCAATTTTTTGGAAGAGTCCACTCGCTAGATTGCGATACATATGTTTAATGTCGGATCTGTCAAAAACTCATGTTGCCACACCAGAATTCTAAGCCTTCCCATACCTATTTAATAAAAGGGCTTGCTGCAAAAGTACGATCTCAAGTCTTGGCATGCAGATATCTGGTCCGAAATTTTCGGATAGTTGATTTCTGATGTGTGGTGTTAGTATATATTTTTATGTAAGATTTCTAAAACTATTATCATGTTTTAGTACTTATAAAATGATTAAATATTTAACTAACTACACACAATATGAAAGTGCACATATCGTAACATAGTATAGTCTAGGTAAGACCCAAATATCGAACAAATGGACACGATGGCTTTTGGTACTCAATCTTTATTATTGTTTAGTCCAATAATAAGGATGGTTGTTTTTAAAAGTAAAAACAATCGAGGCAACAAAACGAAACAAAGGGTCGACAGATAATCATATCAAATGCATATCACATGGGTTCCAAAACCAAGTGTTATTAAGTCAATATTTTAGAATTAAATTAGTGATGTGGTTAATATATGGGGTGAGCAGCTCCTTCGTCGTGCTACGGTCCTAATGACCGTATGGAAGGCTAACAAGCTCCCGCAAATGCTAACATTTCCCTGGGCCATTATTCGGACTAAGATTATCTGGTTGACTTGACTCTCATGTAGGGTTACCAAATCGTATTGCTCTTTGGATAGTCAGATGCACAAACAACTACCTCCCAACCACTTATGAAGACCAAACAGATTAACTGGTTTATGTTCTTTAGTAATAAAATGGATGGACTCCCAGATAGGGTTACTGACCTTCAATCTTTTAAAAATTTAGATTGATAAGACACGCTAGCCACCGCCAGATCGGAGTAAAGACAATTTAACAACAACATACTTTAAATAAATACTTTCCCGCCTCAGGCCCTAAGAACCGTGGCTCCGGTTAAGAGTCCCCCCGAGTCAAGACATAAGGATAGAAGAAATTTCAACACAAAACACAAGGTCCCGCTAAGACTCAAAATGCCTTCCTTGAATACCCAATTCCAACCAACCCAAAGTTTAAATCTTTTACCAATTAGGCCTAGTATAGTATCAAAGTCTTGTATAAAGTCGTACAACTTTGAATAGATAATTAAACAATAGGTCTTGCTCAGGACATTCACAAGATTTAAAACTTCAAATGACCGAAAATCAAGTACTCACGTCCATAAAGGAAGATCATAGTTCAAAATAACCAAGAAACATAAACACACCATTCATTAGTTTAAAATATAGATTTTACACCAAGTTTCATCTCCACCCTAGTGATACAAGAAGACTAGCCAATAATAGGCATATATATGAATACTCAAACACTTGATGATATAAATATCATGGAACGAAAACTAGTAATCAAACCAAAGTCAAGTGTTGTGATTATGAAATGCTTCTTGATTATGGATGAAATGACTAACTCCTTCTCTCTCTTCTACTCTTCGTGAAAGATACATGTGAGAGCTCTTCCAAGTTATTGATTGTCAAATAAGGGGTGAAGCTCTCTATTTATAACATTCTGGAAAATTGCACGGTCGTGCATGACGGTGAGTTGACTGGCTTCTAGAAGCTTCCTGAATGTTCCTGCTTGATCCCAAGGGAGGCCGACCGTGCTTGGCCATGCATGGGCGTGCCTTTCTTATGACTTTCAAATATTATTGACTTTTCTTTAACTTTTTGTTTCTTTTTTCATGGGAGGCCAATTTATCTACAAAAATCAAAAAATGAAGCAATTTAGTCTTTTTTCCAGTGTGATTGCTCATAAATAAGTCAAATATGGGGATAATTATGCATGTTAAACATGTATAATTTGAGCCATATCATGTATCACCACGCTTGAACTTTTTCTTATCCTCAACCAAAGTCATGCATTGATCAGAGTATCATACCCATGGCTAATTGGATAGTATTTCCTTAACGGTTGAAGTTTCCTAGTGCACGAGCGACCATCAAGGATGTCAACACTCAAGTGAGGCAATCATTTTGTTTTTTTTAGTTTTTAATTATGGAGATATTTGATGAAAGGGGTAGCAGCCTACTAGAACATGGATTATACAAAACTTCACTTACCTCATAATGTTCACTCAACACTTGGCTATTGTATAGATATAGTTGGATTTTAAGTGGAATGCTCAGTATCATATCGAAGCAAGAAATATCATAGGTTTGTAAATGAATCAAATCTCTACTAAATATCATAAGTGTGATGCATGAATCAAGAGGAATTTTTAAGGGTTCTAACTTAGCTTGGCTAAATAGTAGGAATTATTTTGGGAAAGTGGCTAAACGTTAAAAGATTGGCTTGGCTTATTGGGTTGTGACTGAATGGTAAAGGAAAGTTAATAAAGACCATATACAAAACTCATACTATGAGGGCATAGCTAATATGAAGACTCTTTTAAGGTCACATTATCAAGAATGAATCTCCTTTTCAAGAACGTGACTCGCTCATTGACTTTATGATACACATTGCCATCTTTCATTATGGATCGTTCAACTTTTAGCCTAATAACAACCAACCTGATAAACTATGTATACTCATACTGGGAGTCAGTTTGGTTCTTACTACATTCTCCTTCATGAGATCAATTTCAATAATTTGGGCATTTATCATATATTTTTGCCCTTCTCTTTATAGCAGTCTTTAAAGTTCCGTAGAACGGTGGCTTTTGCTCTTTCTGGCACCACTTCTTTCTTATATCATTGGACAAGTAAAAAGCTTTTCTCCAAGTTTTGAAGGAAGCCCAGGCTTAGCGAAATAAGACACAAAAGCAAATTGAAATCAAAAGAATGCATTCAACTATTTTAGGTCTCACCGGTAAAAAAAAATAATTCTCTTCTCTCTCTCTCTCTTTTAACATAAATATATGGCTACATAATTACAGACTTGAAACTTATAGGTGACCTTGTCATTGCCAATTTAACCAAAACCGGGTTTTAATAAAAGGGTAGAAGGCTGATTTAGTGTAAATGGGTGTAAGACGTGGGTAATATGAAGAGGAAAAAGGCTCAATGAGGCTAACTAAGGGATAAAATGTGGGCATTAGGAAGAGGAAAAAGGCTAACAACAAAGGGTTGATCCTCATTGCCTCAATCATTTTCAAACCGACATTTAGATTATAATCTTGAAATCCCTAAGTCACACAAGTTCTAACATGTGAGCAACAGTTGACATACACACACAACGTCCAAACGAATGAGTATATGAAAGTATATCGTATGAAATACTCTGAAAGGCCCTAAATATTCACTATAAATGAATGGAATGGTTAAAGTGTGAAAATCGTGCATAATTGAGTGGGATCCATCCTACATTCCATGTGTCGCACTTGAGAAGGTGTCTAGCCGATGAATCAGTGCATGTATCACTTGATGACTACGAGGTAGACAACAACCTCAACTACATTGAGGAGCCCGTGGCCATCCTACACATAAAACAAAAGCGTTTACGCAATAAGGTTTAGTCAAAGTTCAATGGAAACATCGAAAAGGATCAGAAGCCAGGTTGGAGACTTAGTCAGAAATGAAGGAATCGTATCCTCGTCTATTTGACTTATGGTTGGTTTCAAGGACGAAACATTTTATAAGGAGGGTAGACATGTAACATATCCGAAAAATGATAAATGAATAAACAAATCGAGAACGAATAAAAGAAAGGAAATAAATGAAATGGCTCGTGGGCTCGGGCCATGGGCCGAAGTTGGAAGAAAATGGGGGGGGGGGGGCTACAAGCCATAACCGCCCCTCACCCTCCTTGTCACACCCCCAAATTCCGCTAACGGAGTTTTACCGTTTGGGAAGTGACAAACCAGGATCTCAGTCATTAGTTACATCAAACGACACTATATGCGACTCAAAGTGTAAAAATATAAAAGTTCAGAGTTAATGCGGAAGTGATGGTTAAAAGTAAATGCGCAAAACAAACGCGCCCAAAGTCTAGTTCTGTAAGGCCCCAAACCCGGGAGGCCTCACTCGTTGGATTTACTCATTTACAAACAGTTCTTAAACTTGAATATCAAAATAACGCAGCGGAAAGTACTTCATTAAAACATAATCATTACATTTTTCAACATGCGGAAGCGTAACATAGTCTATTACATAAACATAACATAATCTAATCATAACGGGATGCCATTCTTCATGTCATCCGGGTAACTCATCAAGCCGCCCAGCATCACCTTCCATCATCGTAACCTGCCTTAACCTGAATGTGCATACTAAAAAGTCAGCTACGCTGGTGAGTTCTAGTTTTAACATAAAACTTTAAACTTCAAAGAATTTGCCAAAAACATAACTTCACACTTCATTTAATAAAAAGCGTACGTAAAATAATGCAATAACAAAACATAACACTTCATAAACATAAGTCAACGAACATATCGAATCTTCGCCTTCTCGTAACCGTCAAATCCAAACGTCACATACTGGCCGAATAACCTAAAGATCACCACCACTAGGTCCATCAATCACCGTACTGTCCTTCGGGTGAAGAACTCCTAGGGCCCGATACTTAGGTTATTCAACACTACTTCAAGCACGGCATCACAAGGATTACACGTACCAAACTTCAAGCACTGCGCCCCGTAGGGCACAAGTACCAAACTTCAAGCACGACTACCCCGTAAGGTAAATCATACCAAACTTCAAGGATCACGATAATCCCCTTGGCGACCGTCATCGCCCCAGTTGTACAACAGTTGGCCAGCCACAGAGGCCCTAAAAGGTAAAGGCCCATAACATACTTCCCATACCCTTAACCTTCATTCCCTAAGGAATATTGGCAGATTCGTTCATTTGTGACTTTCGTAAACCTTCGCTTCTTTTACTTCAAAACTTCAGTTAAAGCATTCGTACATTTTATTAAAAACATTCATTCATTCATAAACACTTCATAAACTTCTTTTGGCAAAATATTTCATAAACACTTCTTTCATAACCTTTCCTTCCAAAACATCGTTCATAAACATCATTTTATAAAACGTCACATACAACATTTATAAACATCGTTTTATAAAATAGTCACATCGTTACGTATGCACACCAGCCCAAAAACATTATTAAAACATTTAAAAGAGGGCTTCTAGAACTCACCTAATAAGCTAATTTGGGTTGTCCTAAACAAGGTCCAACAACGTCACTTCCGATCTGAATTGATTAGTTAAATACACATCAGACCAATACCGACTCTAACGGTTTAACCATTCTAAACATACTAACTTTACTTAACCAGCCTGATGCCTGCGCATTTAGCAAGTGCGCAGGGACTTGTTCTTGCGTACTTAATAAGTACGCAGACTTTGCTTCATGCGTACTTGATGAATACGTAGTACCTTCTTCATGCGTACTTGATAAGTACGCATGACCCTCTTCATGCGTACTTTATAAGTACGCATGATCCTCTTCTTACGTACTTGGTAAGTATGCAGGATCATCTTCATGCGTACTTGATAAGTACGCACGAACTGCTTCTTCGCAAAAACCCTAACTTTCGTCTTCGGGTCTAATCACGTCAAGATCCCGAACTTGTTTACTTCAAAACGTTTGCTTTCTATTAAGGAACATAAATCTATGTTTATCTTTCATGTAAGGCCCCTCACCCGGGAGGCCTCACTTGTTGGATTTACTCATTCACAAACAGTTCTTAAACATGAATATCAATTAACGCAGCGAAAAATACTTCATTAAAACATAACGTCATCATTGTTCATACATGCGGAAGCGTAAACATTGTTTAAAACATAAATACATCATAACTAAACATAACGGGATGCCAGTCTTCATAGTCAGTCGGGTAACTCCTCTCGCTAGCCAAGCATCACCGTCCATCCTCATAACCTGCCTTAACCTGAATGTGCATACTAAAAAGTCAGCTACGCTGGTGAGTTCTAGTTTTAACATAAAACTTTAACTTCGAATAATTTGCCAAAAACATAACTTCATACTTCATTTAATAAAAAGCGTACGTAAAATAATGCAATAACAAAACATAACACTTCATAAACATAAGTCAACGAACATATCAAATCTGCACCTTCTCGTAACCGTCAATTCCCTACGTTACATACTGGTTGAATGAACTAAGGATCACCACCACTAGGCCCATCATCACCGTACTGTCCTTCGGGTGAGGAACTCCTAGGGCCCGATACTTAGGTCACCCAACCCTTCAAGCACGGCGTCCCAAAGGATAGCGCGTACCAAACTTCAAGCACTGCACCCCGTAGGGCGCAAGTACCAAACTTCAAGCACGACTACCCCGTAAGGTAAATCGTACCAAACTTCAAGGATCACGATAATCCCTTGACGACCGTCATCGCCCCAGTTGTACAACAGTTGGCCAGCCACAGAGGCCCCTAAAAGGTAAAGGCCCATAACATACTTCCCATCCCTTAACCTTCATTCCCTAAGGAATATTGGCAGATTCGTTCGTTTGTGACTTTCATAAACCTTCGCTTCTTTTACTTCAAAAACTTTAGTTAAACCATTCGTACGTTTTATTAAAAACATTCATTCATTCATTAACACACTTCATAAACTTCTTTTGGCAAAATATTTCATAAACACTTCCTTCATAACATTTCCTTCTAAAACATCACTCATAAACATCATTTTATAAAACGTTACATACAACCTTCATAAACATCATTTTATAAAATCGTTACATCGTTACGTATGCACACCAGCCCAAAAACATTGTTAAAACATTTAAAAGACGGCTTCTAGAACTCACCGTATAAGTAGTTTCTGAAATACTCTTAGCTGGCTACTGCGCGTCACTAATGTCACTCACGATCTGTTATAATAAAGCCATACGTGTAAGGTAGTGCTCCTAGATGACACTAGACATCCCTATGCTTAAACCTAGTAGTTTCGATAGATTTGCTTATATCGAAACTTGATAGTTTCGATAGGTAGTTTATGTCGAAACTTGACAGTTTCGATGGGTCTGCACATATCGAAACTAGGTAGTTTCGATGGGGTCTACACATATCGAAACTTGTAGTTTCGATGGACCTGTACATATCGAAACTTGTAGTTTCGATGGACCTGCACATATCGAAACTAGTAGTTTCGATGGGGTCTACACCTATCGAAACTTGTAGTTTCGATGGACCTGCACATATCGAAACTTGTAGTTTCGATGGACCTGCACATATCGAAACTAGTAGTTTCGATGGACCTGCACATATCGAAACTAGTAGTTTCGATGGGGTCTACACAGATTGTCTTCACAAAAATCCGAAGCTTTTGCATGCGAGTCTGATCGAGTCAGTATCTCAACTTTTCTTACATCAAAACGTTCGGTTTTCATTCTAGATGTTATACCTAAGCTCATTTTCAAGTTCCATCGGCAAAATCGTTGCCTTTTTAGCCAAAACCCGAAAATCCTAAAAACGAACAAAAACTCAGATTTAGGCAAGATCATTACCTGTATCGAGATTCTGATTCGGAGGTTCTTCTCACGAGCTTGGCAGTAACGTGTTCCCTCAATTCCGGGATGATCCGTCAACCTTCTCTCTCTAGACCCGAGCTCTCCTTTCTCTCTCTAAAAGTTGCGTAAGTGGGGAAATGAGCAGAAAAGAGGGCTGCCCTGCCTCTTATATAACTGGGCTTTCCTCGGCCCGTTGGAGCTGAGCCCAAGCCCGCTCCCTTTTGTTTAAATATTCTGACTAACTTGCCGGTCTCGCTATATTTATTCGTTTAATTATTTTTGGGATGTTCCAAGTCTACCCCCCTTACAATAGGTTTCGTCCCCGAAACATATCATAAGTCAAATAGTTGAGGGTACGACTCCCTCATTTCTGTCTCCGTTTCCCAAGTGGCTTCCGATCCCTTTCGATGTTTCCATTGGACTTTAACCAATTGGATTACTTTATTACGTAAACGTCTCTCCTTTCGATCTAGGATGGCCACGGGTTCTTCGACGTAGTGAAGGCTATTGTCTACCTCGATGTCAGTAAGTGGTACGTGAGCCGATTCATCCGCCAAACACTTTCGCAAGTGTGATACATGGAAGGTAGGATGAATTCCACTTAACTCATCACGTAGCTCTAACCGATAAGCGACTTCACCAACCCGTGCCATTATCCTGAACGGTCCGACGAACCTCGGACTTAACTTTCCACTTTTCCTGAATCGTATGATTCCCTTCCAGGGTGACACTTTCAACATTACTCTGTCCCCAACGCTAAACTCAATAGGCCTTCGTCGTTTATCCGCGTAGGATTTTTGACGATCTTGTGCGGCCTTCATTCGTGCTTTGACTTGATTAAACCTTTCCGACGTTTCCCTTATTACTTCCAGACTCCCTAATTCCTTCTGTCCAATCTCGCCCCAACAAACCGGGGTTCTACATCTTCTCCCATACAACATTTCGTAAGGCGGCATGCCTATCGTCGTGTGATAACTATTGTTGTAGGAAAATTCGGCTAACGACAGATGGCTGTCCCAACTGCCACCGAAGTCGATAATACAAGCACGAAGCATATCCTCCAATGTCTGAATGGTCCTTTCGGACTGACCATCCGTTTGTGGGTGGTATGCCGTACTGATATTAAGTCTCGTGCCCATCGCCTTGTGAAATCTTTTCCAGAACCTCGATGTGAATCGTGTGTCCCGGTCGGACACTATCGTCAAAGGCATCCCATGCCATGCTACTACTTCGTTAATAAATACTTCCGCTAACCTTTCCGACGAGAACGTCTCGCGAATAGGTAGGAAAGAGCACTCTTTGTTAATCGGTCCACAATTACCCAGATGGTGTCATGACCTTTAGCTGTGCGAGGTAGCTTGGTTATGAAGTCCATGGTAATGTGTTCCCACTTCCATTCTGGTATATCATGCGGTTGAATCTTTCCATACGGTTTCTGGTGCTCGGCCTTTACTTGTGAGCAAGTCAAGCATTTGCTTACATACTTTGTCACTTCGTGTTTCATTCCAGGCCACCAGTATTCCTTCCTCAGATCTTGGTACATCTTATTGGTACCGGGATGGATAGAGTAACGAGACTTATGAGCCTCATCCAAGATTTTGGTCCTAAGTTCGCCACCCATAGGTATCCATATCCGTCCAAAACGTGTCCTAACACCACGGGTGTTATACTCCAACTTGTCCTGTTGGCCAACCATCCTTTCCTTCTTTATGTTTTCTTCTTTAAGTGCCTCATCTTGGGCCTTTACGATTTCCCTCATCACATCCGATGTCACCACCAACTGGCAAGCTTTCACTCTAATAGGAGTAGGCACATCCTTTCGGCTTAGAGCGTCAGCCACCACGTTTGCCTTTCCAGGATGGTATATTATGTCACAGTCATAGTCTTTCAATAGTTCCAACCATCGCCTCTGCCTCATATTAAGTTCCTTCTGTTCGAAGAAGTACTTCAAACTTTTGTGGTCGGAGTAAATAGTGAACTTCACCACGTAAAGGTAGTGTCTCCAAATTTTCAATGTGAATACGACAGCAGCAAGTTCCAAATCGTGAGTCGGATAATTAGCTTCGTGAATCTTCAACTGCTGCGACGCATACGCGATCACTCTCCCGCGTTGCATCAACACGCATCCCAATCCCTGACCCGAAGCGTCAGAGTATACCACTAGGTCTTCATTGCCCTCGGGAAGGGCCAAGACTGGAGCTTGGGTTAGCCTCTTCTTCAATTCCTTAAACGCCTCATCTTTGGTCGAACCCCATTCATACTTTACCTCCTTCCGAGTCAACTTTGTCAACGGCGAAGCTATTTTCGAGAAATCCTGGATGAATCTCCGATAGTAGCCCGCCAATCCCAAGAAACTACGGATTTCAGTTGGCGTCTTAGGAACATTCCATTCCCTTACCGTTACTATCTTTGCTGGGTCAACCATAATGCCGTTCAGGTTAATGACGTGACCTAGGAATTGGACTTCCCTAAGCCAGAACGCGCATTTGGAGAACTTAGCATACAACTTTTCTTTCTTCAGAGCCTCCAACACCTCCTTTAAGTGACATGCGTGATCACCCTCATTCTTGGAATAGATGAGGATATCATCGATAAACACTATTACCGACCGGTCCAGCATTGTTCGACAAACTCTATTCATCAAATCCATGAACGCTGCAGGGGCGTTCGTCAATCCAAAAGACATTACGCGGAACTCAAAGTGTCCATAACGTGTGCAAAATGCCATTTTCGGTATGTCTTCTTCCCTCACCTTCAACTGATGGTACCCGGATCGAAGGTCGATCTTTGATAACCAACTTGCGCCTTGTAATTGATCGAACAGGTCGTCGATCCTTGGTAACGGGTACTTGTTCTTCACGGTACGTTTGTTCAACTCGCGATAATCAATACACATTCTCATCAAACCGTCTTTCTTCTTTACGAACAACACCGGAGCACCCCAAGGTGAGATGCTTGGTTGGATAAATCCTTTCTCAATTAACTCGTCTAGTTGTACCATAAGTTCTTTCATTTCCACTGGTGCTAGTCGATATGGAGCCTTAGCCATGGGCTGGGCATCTGGTACTAAGTCAATTCGAAATTCGATCTCTCTATCGGGTGGTATCCCAGGCAAATCCTCTGGAAACACCTCCGGGTACTCGCGTACCACGGGTACATCGTCTAGTTCCTTCACTTCTTTACACTTGTCAATCACGTATACCAGATTGGCCTCGCATCCGCGCCTCAAGTAATCTGTTGCCTTAATCATCGAGATGACGTTTGGCATCGGGGCGTCCCGATCTCCAAGAACCTCGACTTTGCTACCATACGGAGCCTTGAGTCGGATTATCTTTCGTTTGCATATAATTTGCGCTTCATTGGCAGTTAGCCAATCCATACCTAACACGACATCGAACCCTCCCAAAACCATAACAAACAATCTGACAGGGAACTCATGACCTTCTATTTTTATCGTGGAGTTGTCAACTACCTCGGTTACTCTCGCAGTCCTACCCTCAGCGGTTTCTACGCTAAAGGCCCTTTCTAGTAAACTGACAGCGTACTTCACTCTCTTACAAAAAGTTGCAGATATAAAACTCTTACTGGCACCCGAATCAAATAGCACAGAAACAAAAGTGTTGTCAAGGATGAACGTACCTGACGCCACGTCGGGGTCCGCCCTGTCTTGTTCCTGCGTCAGTGCGTACGCACGAGTCTTTGCTCGGGGCCTCTCTTCTTTCCTCTCCGGGCCTTTCCCTTTCCCGGCTTCACCCATTCTGGGCTTGGTGCATTCCCGACTCATATGACCATTTTCCCTACAATTGTAGCATCTAAAGCCTTGCGGGCATTCACGGGAGTAATGTCCGGTCTTGCCGCATTTAAAGCACAGATTCGATCCTAACCGGCATTCACCCGCATGTCTTACCCCACATTTCCCATAGACTGTCGTCTCGCCTACCCTGGCCTGCTTGTCCCGAGCCCCAAACAACTTCCCACCCGATCGTTTAGCGGGAAAACTCAACTTTTTCTTAGGCTCTTCAATGGCAATGACATTCAGCGCCAGATCATCGAATACCACGCCGCTCAATTCTACTACCGAATCATACGTAGTAGGGGCGTTTGCCTTAACAAAAGTGCGGACTTGGTCCGGCAACCCTTGAATATAGCAAGCAATCTTTCTCTCTTCAGTAGTGATAAGATGTGGCACCAGACGTGCTAGTTCATTGAATCGGGTTGTGTATTGCCGGTGCGTCATGTTCCCGGCCTTCAAACCCAGAAATTCTCTCTCCACCTTCTCAATCTCGTTCCTTGGGCAAAAATTCTTAATAACTAAAGTTTTCAAGTCAGCCCACATCGTCGCATCCACAACCTCACTCCCTTTTGTCTGGCGTACACCTTCCCACCAATGGGATTCTTCCTCCCTCAAGGAGTTAGCAGCAAATTTTACAACTTGATCCGTTCGACACTCGCTCAGACGAATGGCAGCTTCCATACGGATCACCCAATCAAACGTAGCCACCGCGTCTTTCTTTCCAGTGAGGACCGGTGGGTCACATGCTTTAAATGACTTGTAGTCGCATCCGCGAGCAGGCGGTGCGTTGTCGGTTTCATTGTTCTGAGCACCTATTTCCGCACTAGACCCACCCACCCCGTTAACCTACTTCAATGCTTCTGCCAACAGACCTGGCAGAGAAGTCTTCATCAATTCTGTGAACTCTCGAGCTATAGCTGCTCTCACTTCTGGTTCAAAAGTGAAAGGTTGTTCTTCAATCAGTGTCTGCTCAGTTCCATGCACACTAACCGCCGGTTCAGTGTGAACACTTCCTTCTTCACTGTGCTCTTGGCTCGCAGGAATCCTGCCACGCCCACCATTTCGACCGCCGGTACGACCACCGGTACGGCCACCACGCCTTCCGTTCCCTCTCCTCGCCATTTCGTTCTATAAGACAAGAAATCCAATGTCATCACGCTAGTTAACAAATAAAATTCAACAAGTACTGTAAGAAGTTAATATACACTGGCCATCTGCAATCAACCATTACACTACCTTTCGATTTCTATTTGACCACCTTTGTGATTCCATCAGAACACAAGTCCTTACCTACCCCTTTCAAAGGCATACTACATACACATACTCTACTTTTCATACCTGATGCTTTGGCTCGAGTTACCCGTACTGGCATCCGCTTTCGGTCCCATTCACAGTTTAAGTTCAGACACTAGGAGTGTCCGAATCTCTCAAACTATTGCTCTGATACCAACTTGTAAGGCCCCTCACCCGGGACGCCTCACTTGTTGGATTTACTCATTCACAAACAGTTCTTAAACATGAATATCAATTAACGCAGCGGAAAATACTTCATTAAAACATAACGTCATCATTGTTCATATATGCGGAAGCGTAAACATTGTTTAAAACATAAATACATCATAACTAAACATAACGGGATGCCAGTCTTCATAGTCAGTCGGGTAACTCCTCTCGCTAGCCAAGCATCACCGTCCATCCTCATAACCTGCCTTAACCTGAATGTGCATACTAAAAAGTCAGCTACGCTGGTGAGTTCTAGTTTTAACATAAAACTTTAATTTCGAATAATTTGCCAAAAACATAACTTCATACTTCATTTAATAAAAAGCGTACGTAAAATAATGCAATAACAAAACATAACACTTCATAAACATAAGTCAACGAACATATCGAATCTGCACCTTCTCGTAACCGTCAATTCCCTACGTTACATACTGGTTGAATGAACTAAGGATCACCACCACTTGGCCCATCATCACCGTACTGTCCTTCGGGCGAGGAACTCTTAGGGCCCGATACTTAGGTCACCCAACCCTTCAAGCACGGCGTCCCAAAGGATAGCGCGTACCAAACTTCAAGCACTGCACCCCGTAGGGCGCAAGTACCAAACTTCAAGCACGACTACCCCGTAAAGTAAATCATACCAAACTTCAAGGATCACGATAATCCCCTTGACGACCGTCATCTCCCCAGTTGTACAACAGTTGGCCAGCCACAGAGGCCCCTAAAAGGTAAAGACCCATAACATACTTCCCATCCCTTAACCTTCATTCCCTAAGGAATATTGGCATATTCGTTCGTTTGTGACTTTCATAAACCTTCGCTTCTTTTACTTCAAAAACTTTAGTTAAAGCATTCGTACGTTTTATTAAAAACATTCATTCATTCATTAACATACTTCATAAACTTCTTTTGGCAAAATATTTCATAAACACTTCTTCATAACCTTTCCTTCTAAAACATCACTCATAAACATCATTTTATAAAACGTTACATACAACCTTCATAAACATCGTTTTATAAAATCGTTACATCGTTACGTATGCACACCAGCCCAAAAACATTATTAAAACATTTAAAAGAGGGCTTCTAGAACTCACCGTATAAGTAGTTTCTGAAATACTCTTGGCTACTGCGCGTCACTAATGTCATTCACGATCTGTTATAATAAAGCCATACGTGTAAGGTAGTGCTCCTAGATGACACTAGACATCCCTATGCTTAAACCTAGTAGTTTCGATAGATTTGCTTATATCGAAACTTGATAGTTTCGATAGGTAGTTTATGTCAAAACTTGACAGTTTCGATGGGTCTGCACATATCGAAACTAGGTAGTTTCGATGGGGTCTACACATATCGAAACTTGTAGTTTCGATGGACCTGTACATATCGAAACTTGTAGTTTCGATGGACCTGCACATATCGAAACTAGTAGTTTCGATGGGGTCTACACCTATCGAAACTTGTAGTTTCGATGGACCTGCACATATCGAAACTAGTAGTTTCGATGGACCTGCACATATCGAAACTAGTAGTTTCGATGGGGTCTGCACAGATTGTCTTCCCAAAAATCCGAAGCTTTTGCATGCGAGTCTGATCGAGTCAGTATCTCAACTTTTCTTAGATCAAAACGTTCGGTTTTCATTCTAGATGTTATACCTAAGCTCATTTTCAATTTCCATCCGCAAAATCATTGCCTTTTTAGCCAAAACCCGAAAATCCCAAAAACGAACAAAAACTCAGATTTAGGCAAGATCATTACCTATATCGAGATTCTGATCCGGAGGTTCTTCTCACGAGCTTGGCAGTAACGTGTTCCCTCAATTCCGGGACGATCCGTCAACCTTCTCTCTCTAGACCCGAGCTCTCCTTTCTCTCCCTAGAAGTTGCGTGAGTGGGGAAATGAGCAGAAAAGAGGGCTGCCCTGCCTCTTATATAACTGGGCTTTCCTCGACCCGTTGGAGCTGAGCCCAAGCCCGCTCCCTTTTGTTTAAATATTCCGACTAACTTGTCGGTCTCGCTATATTTATTCGTTTAATTATTTTTGGGATGTTACATTTCAATTTTATCCGTGAAAACGTTACCTTTTCACCCATAACCTGAAAAACCCAAAAACGAACAAAAACTCAGATTTAGGCCCGATCGTTACCTGAATCGAGTTTCTGATCCGGAGGTTCTTCTCACGAGTTATGGAGCAACACTTTGCTGAAATCTCGGGTCGATCCGCCAACTTTCTCTCTCAACGGTTTCTCTCTCTAGAACTTGCAAATGAGAGAAATGATGGAGACCTAAGCTATTTATAGGGGAGGCTCCCCTTCCAGCCCGCTGGCCCGACCCGACCCGACCCGACATGCCTCGTTCGTTTATTTCGTCATTTTAACTATCATTTTATTTTTGGGATGTTACAAGTCTACTCCTCTTACAATAGGTTTCGTCCCCGAAACCTATCATAAGTCAAATAGATGAGGGTACGACTCCCTCATTTCCTTCTCCGTTTCCCAAGTGGCTTCCGATCCCTTTCGATGTTTCCATTGGACTTTAACCAATTGGATAATCTTATTACGTAAACGCTTCTCCTTCTTGTCTAAGATGGCCACGGGTTCTTCGATGTAATTAAGGTTGTTGTCGACCTCGATGTCAGTAAGTGGTACGTGAGCTGATTCATCCGCCAAACACTTTCGCAAGTGTGATACATGGAAGGTAGGATGAATCCCACTCAACTTATCAGGCAACTCTATCCGATAAGCGACCTCACTAACCCGTGCCATTATCCTGAATGGTCCGACAAACCTCGGACTTAACTTACCTCTCTTCCTGAATCGTATGATTCCCTTCCAAGGTGACACTATCAACATTACTCTGTCCCCAACATCAAACTTAATAGGCCTTCATCATTTATCCGCATAGGACTTCTGAAGATCTTGTGCGGCCTTCATTCGTGCTTTGATTTGATCAAACCTTTCCGACGTTTCTCTTACGAATTCAAGACTTCCTAATTCCTTCTGTCCAATCTCACCCCAGCAAACCGGGGTCCTGCATCTTCTCCCATACAACATTTCTTAAGGCGGCATGCATATCGTCGTGTGATGACTATTGTTGTAGTAGAATTCGGCTAACGGCAGATGACTGTCCCAACTTCCGCCAAAATCGATAATACAAGCACGAAGCATATCCTCCAATGTCTGAATGGTCCTTTCGGACTGACCATCCGTTTGTGGGTGTTATGCCATGCTAACATTGAGCCTAGTGCCCATCGCCTCGTGAAATCTTTTCCAGAACCTCGATGTGAATCGTGTGTCCCGGTCAGATACGATAGTCAAAGGCGTCCCATGCCGTTCTACTACTTCGTTAATAAATACTTCCGTTAACCTTTCCAACGAGAACGTCTCGCGAATAGGTAGGAAATGAGCACTCTTCGTTAAACGGTCCACAATTACCCAAATGGTATCATGACCTTTAGCTGTGCGAGGTAGATTGGTTATGAAGTCCATGGTAATGTGTTCCCACTTCCACTCCGGTATATCAAGTGGTTGAATCTTTCCATACGGTTTCTGGTGTTCGGCCTTTACTTGTGAGCAAGTCAAGCACTTGCTTACATACTTTGTCACTTCAAGTTTCATTCCAGGCCACCAGTATTCCTTCCTCAGATCTTGGTACATTTTGTTGGTACCAGGATGGATAGAGTATCGAGACTTATGAGCCTCATCCAAGATTTTGGTTCTAAGCTCGCCACCCATAGGTATCCATACCCGTCCAAAACGTGTCGTAACACCAAGGGTGTTATATTCCAGCTTGTCATGTTGGCCAACCATTCTTTCCTTCTTTATGTTTTCTTCCTTCAGTGCTTCATCTTGAGCTCTTTAAATTTCTCTCATCACATCTGATGTTACTATCAACTGGCAAGCTTTCACTCTAATAGGAGTAGGCACATCCTTTCGGCTTAGAGCGTCAGCCACCACGTTTGCCTTTCCAGGATGGTAGATGATCTCACAGTCATAATCTTTCAGAAGTTCCAACCATCGTCTCTGCCTCATATTAAGCTCTTTTTGTTCGAAGAAGTACCTCAAACTATTGTGGTCGGAGTAAATAGTAAACTTCACCCCGTAGAGGTAGTGCCTCCAGATTTTCAATGCAAATACGACAGCAGCAAGTTCCAAATCATGAGTCGGATAATTAGCTTCGTGAATCTTCAACTGCCGTGACGCATACGCGATCATTCTTCCGCGTTGCATTAACACGCATCCCAATCCATGACCTGAAGCGTCAGAGTATACCACTGAGTCTTCATTGCCCTCGGGAAGGGCCAAGACTGGAGCTTGGGTTACTTTCTCCTTCAATTCCTTAAACGCCTCGTCCTGGGTCGAACCCCATTCGTACTTTACCTCCTTCCGAGTCAACTTTGTCAATGGCAAAGCTATTTTTGAGAAATTCTGGATGAATCTCCGATAGTAGCCTGCCAATCCCAAGAAACTGCGGATTTCAGTTGGCGTCTTAGGAATATTCCATTCCCTTACCGTCACTATCTTTGCTGGGTCAACCATAATGTCGTTCGAGTTAATGACGTGACCTAGGAATTGGACTTCCCTAAGCCAGAACGCGCATTTGGAGAACTTAGCATACAACTTTTCCCTCTTCAGAGCTTCCAATACTTCCTTCAAGTGACACGCGTGATCACCCTCATTTTTGGAGTAGATGAGGATATCATCGATGAACACGATTACCGGTCGATCCAGCATTGGTCGACAAACTTGATTCATCAAATCCATGAACGTTGCGGGGGCGTTCGTCAATCCGAAAGACATTACGTGGAACTCGAAATGTCCATAACGCGTGCGAAATGCTGTTTTCGGTATGTCTTCTTCCCTCACCTTCAACTGATGGTACCCGGACCGAAGGTCGATTTTTGAGAACCTGCTTGCGCCTTGCAATTGATCGAACAGGTCGTCGATCCTTGGTAAAGGGTACTTGTTCTTCACCGTACGTTTATTCATCTCGCGATAATCAATACACATTCTCATCGAACCTTCGGTTGGTATCCCAGGTAAATTCGATCTCTCTGTCGGGTGGTATCCTAGGTAAATCCTCTGGAAACACCTCTGGGTACTCGCGTACCATGGGTACATCGTCTAGTTCCTTCACTTCCTTACACTCGTCAATTACGTACACTAGATAAGCCTCGTATCCGCGCCTCAAGTAATCTGCTGCCTTAATCATCGAGATGACGTTTGGCATCGGGGCGTCACGATCTCCAAAAACCTCGACTTTGCTACCATCCGGAGCCTTGAGTCGGATTATCTTTCGTTTACATATAATTTGTGCTTCATTGGCAGTTAGCCAATCCATTCCTAACACGACATCGAACCCACCCAAAATCATGACAAACAACCTGACGGGAAATCTATGGCCTTCTATTTTTATCGTGGAATTGTTAACCACATCAGTCACCCTCGCATTTCTACCCTCAGCGGTTTCTACGCTAAAAGCCCTTTCTAGCTTACTGACAATGTACTTCACTCGTTTACAGAAAGTCGCAGATATAAAACTCTTGCTGGCACCCGAATCGAATAACACTGATACAAAAGTGTTGTCAAGGATAAACGTACCTGACGCCACGTCGGGGTCCGCTCTGGCCTGTTCCTGCGTCAGCGCGTAGGCTCGAGTCTTTGCTCGGGGTCTCTCTTCTGTCTTCTCAGGGCCTTTCCCTTTCCCGGCTTGACCCATCCTGGGCTTGGTGCATTCCTGGATCATATGACCACTCTCCCCACAGTTGTAGCATTTGAAGCCTTGCGGGCATTCACGGTAGTAGTGTCCGGTTTTGTCGCATTTAAAGCACAGGTTTGACCCTAGCCGACATTCACCCGCATGTCTTACCCCACATCTTCCACAGACTGCTGACTCGCCTACCCTGGCCTGTTTGTCCCGAGCCCAAAACAACTTCCCACCCGATCGTTTTGTGGGAAAACTCAGCTTCTTCTTAGGCTCTTCAATGGCAACGACATTCAGCGCCAGATCATCAAATACCACGCCGCTCAGTTCTACTACCGAATCATAGGTAGTAGGGGCGTTTGCCTTAACATAGGTGCGGACCTGGTCCGGTAGCCCTTGTATGTAGCATACAATCTTCCTTTCCTCAATCGTGACAAGATGTGGCACCAGACGTGCCAGTTCATTGAATCGGGTTGTGTATTGCCGGTGCGTCATGCTCCCGGCCTTCAAACCCAGAAATTCCCTCTCTATCTTCTCAATCTTGTTCCTCGGGCAGAAATTCTTGATCACCAAAGTTTTCAAGTCAGCCCACATCATCGCATCTACAACGTCGCTCCCTTTTGCTTGACGTACACCTTCCCACCAATGGGATGCTTCCTCTCTCAAGGAGTTAGCAGCAAATTTTACAACTTGATCCGTTCGACATTCGCTCAGACGAATGGCAGCTTCCATACAGATCACCCAATCAAATGTAGCCACCGCGTCTTTCTTTCCAATGAGGATCGGTGGGTCACATGCTTTAAACGACTTGTAGTCGCATCCGCGTGAAGGCGAAGCGTTGCCAGTTTCGTTGTTCTGGGCACCAGTTGCCGCGCTAGACCCACCTTCCCCATTAACCTTCTTCAATGCTTCAGCTAACAGACCTGGCAGAGAAGTCTTCATCAACTCGGTGAACTCTCGAGCTATAGCTGCTCTCACTTCTGGTTCAAAAGTGAAAGGTTGTTCTTCAACCGGTGTCTGCTTAGTTCCATGCACACTAACCGCCGGTTCAGTGTGAACACTTCCTTCTTGACTATACTCTTGGCGCGCAGGGGTCCTGCCACGCCCACCATTTCGACCGCCGGTACGACCACCGGTACGGCCCCCACCACGTCTTCTATTTCCTCTCCTTACCATTTCGCTCTATAAGACAAGGAATCCAATGTCATAACGCTAGTTAACAAATAAAATTCAATAAGCACTGTAAGATGTTAATATACACTGGCCATCTGCAATTAACCATTACATTACCTTTCGATTTTTATTTGACCACATTTGTGATTGCATCGGAACACAAGTCCTTACCTAACACTTTCTAAGGCATACTATATATGTAAATATAAATACTACCTTCATACCTGATGTTGTGGCTCGAGTTACCCGTACTGGCATCCGCTTTCGGTCCCATTCATAGTTTAAGTTCAGACACTAGGAGTGTCCGAATCTCTCAAACTATTGCTCTGATACCAACTTGTAAGGCCCCAAAACCGGGAGGCCTCACTCGTTGGATTTACTCATTTACAAACAGTTCTTAAACTTGAATATCAAAATAACGCAGCGGAAAGTACTTCATTAAAACATAATCATTACATTGTTCAACATGCGGAAGCGTAACATAGTCTATTACATAAACATAACATAATCTAATCATAACGGGATGCCAGTCTTCATGTCATCCGGGTAACTCATCAAGCCGCCCAACATCACCTTCTATCATCGTAACCTGCCTTAACCTGAATGTGCATACTAAAAAGTCAGCTACGCTGGTGAGTTCTAGTTTTAACATAAAACTTTAAACTTCAAATAATTTGCCAAAAACATAACTTCACACTTCATTTAATAAAAAGCGTACGTAAAATAATTCAATAACAAAACATAACACTTCATAAACATAATCAACGAACACGTCGAATCTGCGCCTTCTCGTAACCGTCAAATCCAAACGTCACATACTGGATGAATAACCTAAAGACCACCACCACTAGGCCCATCAATCACCGTACTGTCCTTCGGGTGAAGAACTCCTACGGCCCGATACTTAGGTTATTCAACACTATTTCAAGCACGACATCACAAGGATGACACGTACCAAACTTCAAGCACTGCGCCTCGTAGGGCACAAGTACCAAACTTCAAGCACGACTACCCTGTAAGGTAAATCATACCAAACTTCAAGGATCCCGATAATCCCCTTGGCGACCATCATCGCCCCAGTTGTACAACAGTTGGCCAGCCACAGAGGCCCCTAAAAGGTAAAGGCCCATAACATACTTCCCATACCCTTAACCTTCATTCCCTAAGGAATATTGGCAGATTCGTTCGTTTGTGACTTTCGTAAACCTTTGCTTCTTTTACTTCAAAACTTCAGTTAAAGCATTCGTACATTTTATTAAAAACATTCATTCATTCATAAACTTCTTTTGGCAAAATATTTCATAAACACTTCTTTCATAACCCTTCCTTCCAAAACATCGTTCATAAACATCATTTTATAAAACGTCACATACAACATTCATAAACATCGTTTTATAAAATAGTCACATCGTTACGTATGCACACCCGCCGGCCCATCCGGCCCGACCCGACATGCCTCGTTCGTTTATTTCGTCATTTTAACTGTCGTTTTATTTTTGGGATGTTACAAGTTCAAACAAAGTTAATAAGATAGTTTGTATGTCTTAGTTATAATAAATAATATTAGGACTCCATGCATGTCCTAATCGTGCACCTGTACCTTAGCTTAGCATCCTGAGAAAACATGTAAGAAACGTGTAACACAAGGTTGGTGAGTTCACAGGTTTCAGTTTATAGAAGCGTTTAACAGATTAATGTGCATTCAATATATTTATCAACATGTAGCTAACCCATATACATGTTAACTAATGCCCTGACAACCGAAAGCTAGCTGTTTATGTGTTTGCCTCCCACCAGGCCTATCAACCATGGTGCATGTTTAGGTCAATTTTGCACCCGTTCGACCTCCAGTCGAGTTAGCGCGACTAACGCGGGTGAGGTTTGTCAAACCCAGTAGTACTACTCAAATTACCTCACTATGTTCATATTAACAATACAATTATACTATTTATTCGGAGTCACGGTTTGAAAATAATATAAATATATTATTTTAAAAGTGAGTAATAATATTAGAAATAGGTTATAAAGCCAAACCCGAGCTTACGGATGATTTCCGATGCTAAAACATACTAGTGTATTAATATAGTAATATAGAGAAAGTTTTTGTATAAAAATATAGTGTAAAAAGTGGCCTGAAAAATAAAAGGTGTTAGTGTGGTTCGAACCCGGGTCTCACCTACACCAACACACTGACTTAACCACTCATGCCTGCTAGGGAATCGCAACAGAAGCCAGATCAAATCCGTTTTAATCCTCACCCCTTGTGTTCTTCCTTTTGACACAAAATGAAACCAAATTCAGTCCAATTACCATGGAATTCGTTATCGATATGCCAAAAGATCAAAGGGGTTATGCTCATCGGTGTTATACGAATGTGTGTGTAGATTTAATTGCAAAACCATTTAGTTTAGGCTTGTTAAATCTTGATTTGAAAAACGAAACCCTAGAATTTGAACTCAAAATCGATTTGCTTAACTCTGATAATGAAATGGTTTGAATTCATGGGGCTATTTATGATTGAGGGTTGTCGAATCTACCAATACGGTTTAATTGAATTTAAACTGAGTTTAGGGTTGAGCTCGACTAAACTGGATTCGCAAAGAACCCTAGATTCCAGTTTCTTTTAATTCGATGTCATAAGATTTTAAAAGGTTAGGGCTTTCAAAGAGTTGAGGATGGCGAGTATGATCATGTAGTTTAATTGATATTACGTTGAGTCAAGAGTGGAATTCGATTAAACCCAAATGCACATGAGCCCTAGAATCAAAGCATGATAAATCCGATAGTGTAAGCCCTAATTAGATTAGGGATTTCATAATAGAGATGAAAACAAGTCTATATGTGAGTTTAGCTACCTGATTCGATGGTGGATTAATGGAGGTCGACTAAAATGGGCTCCAGCCTATGTGAGTTTTGTCCCCGGTGATCACGACTGCTTTTCCGGTGGAATTGATGTATGAAACAGGTTCTGTGATGCTCGATTACGGTGTGTGGGGTGTTTGATTTCAGGAATAATGATTGAATTAATCGAATTCGACGAGTACTTGATGAGGAGTCGACGGTTATGTCTTCAAAAATCTTAAATTGGTTTAATTCGAATCAATGTCGATTATTAAAGCCTTTATGATGGTCATTAATGGTCTGATCGTGTAAAACGATTACGAATCCAGGCACAATATCGATTATGAATTCGAATTGAGCTCAAAGGGCTATGGGTTTGACTCCTAGAAGTCAACAGCAACCAAAACATGCGATTTTGACTTTTCAGAGTCAACAAAAATTGGGTTTTGACTTTCAGGAGTCAATAGATTTAGTTTTGTTTATTTACATGACTATTCCTTGTAGTTTAAGATTAAATATTGATAGAATTGATCCTTGAGGTTTGTAAGTGAGTTAATGAGGTTAGTATTTAACTGGATTTGTTAACGGAGTTAGTCTAAAAAGGTCGGATGTCACATCATCCTTTAGTTGAAAGAATTTTCGTCCCGAAAATTAAAATAATAAAAAAAAATTCTCGATGTCACATCATCCCCTAGTTGAAAGAATTTTCGTCCCGAAAATTAGAATAGTACCTTAAGAGTTTGACGTGAAGTACTTGAACAGATGAGGATACATGCGCATCATCTGATCCTCACGCTCCCACATAAATTCCGGTCCGCGTTTCGAGTTTTAACGAACTTTAACAATAGGGATTTTACTACGTTTAAGCGTTTTGACTTCCCTATCTATGATTCTACTGGTTCCTCGATGAAACGCAACTGTTCATCGATGTGTAGTTCCTCAAGAGTAACCGCGAGTGACTCGTCTGCTAGACATTTCTTCAAGTTTGAGACAAGAAAGATGTTGTGTACACCACTAAGTCCTTCGGGTAGGTCTAGTTGATACGCCACTAGGCTAATTCTCTTCACTATCTTGAAGGGTCCAACATAACGAGGGTTTAGTTTGCCTCGTTTCCCAAAACGAATGACACCTTTCCAGGGTGAGACCTTTAATACGACCATGTCGCATACTTGAAACTAACGGTTTACGACGCTTATCGGCATAGCTCTTTTGACGATCACGAGCTGCCGCCCTCCGATTTCTAATTTGAACTTTCTTTTTAGAGGTTTCGAGTACGAGTTCAGGACCCGTAAGTTGGCTATCCCCAACTTCGGCCCAAAAAATAGGAGAGCGGAATTTCCGTCCATATAATGCCTCGAATGGAGCTGCTTTGATGCTAGTGTGATAACTGTTATTGTAGAAGAACTCCACCAGAGGCAGGTGAGACTCCCAAGTGTTACCGAAATCAATCACACAAGCTCGTAGCATATCCTCCACAGTTTGAATAGTACGTTCCGTTTAACCATCTGATTGAGGATGGTATGCCATGCTCATATCTATACGCGTGCCTAAAGCTTTATGTAAGGATTGCCAGAAACGTGAGGTGAATCGTGCGTCACTATCCGAAATGATAGAGATTGGAACACCGTTCCGAGAGACTACTTCTTTCAAAGAAATATGAGTAAGATTCTCCATTTTGTCTGTTTCTTTATTTGCTAAGAAGTGAGCGGATTTTGTAAAACGATCGACGATTACCTAGATGGTATCACACCCGCTAGGAGTTCGGGGCAATTTTGTGATGAAATCCATAGATATTTGCTCCCATTTCCACATGGGAATCTCTGGTTGCTGAAGTAATCCGGAAGGCTTTTGATATTCTACTTTGACCTTTGCGCAAGTCAGGAACTTGCTCACATAGGTGGCTATATCGTCCTTCATCTTTGGCCACCAATATAGCACCTTTAGGTCATGGTACATCTTCTCGGAACCTGGATGAATAGAGTAACGAGATTTATGAGCTTCATCCATGACTAGTTCCCTTAAGTTTCCAAATACTGGAATCCATATTCGCTCGACGAAGTAGCGAATGCCGTCAGATTTGATCTCAATTTGTTCGTCCATACCGCGTGTGGTTTCCAGCGATAGATTTTCCTCTTTCAGGGCTTCAAGTAGAGCACTACGGATTTTGTCAGGTAATCCGGTATGAATAGTTAGCTGCAAAGCCCGAACTCATTTTGGCTTGGTTTCCTTTCAACTTAGGGCATCGGCTACCACATTAGCCTTGCCCGGATGATACCTGATCGCACAGTCAAAATCATTCAAGAGCTCGACCCAACGATGCTGTCGCATGTTCAACTCTTTCAACTTAAAGATATGCTGAAGACACTTGTGATCAGTGTAGATAGTTCACCTGGTACCGTACAAGTAATGTCTCCATATCTTAAGTGCGAAAACTACGGCTCCCAACTCTAGGTCATGAGTGGTGTAGTTTTTCTCGTGAATCTTTTGTTGACGTGAAGCGTATGCGATCACTTTTCTCGTTGCATTAACACATAACCAAGACCCTTAATGGATGCATCGCAATACACCACAAAATCATTTGTTCCATCCGAAAGAGCTAGAATGGGTGCACTGCAAAGTTTCTGCTTAAAGAGTTGGAATGCTGACTCTTGGTTGTCGCCCCAGTTATGGGCTTTACCCTTCTGAGTTAAGGTAGTGAGAGGTTGGGCGATCTTAGATAATCCTTCGATGAATCGACGATAATAGCAAGCTAATCCCAGAAATTGTCGCACCTCAGTCGGAGTCGTCGGTGCTACCCAATTCTTGATGGCTTCTATCTTTGATGGATCGACATGTATTCCCTTCTCGTTAAGCACATGTCCTAAAAATTGAACTTCCCGAATCTAGAATTCACACTTGGAGAATTTAGCATACAGCTGCTCCTGCTTTAGCAATTCCAGAATCAAGCGCAGGTGTTCCTCATGTTCCGCCTTGTTCTTGGAATAGATGAGGATGTCATCAATGAAAACGATGACAAACTGGTCAAGGTATGGTTTACACACACGATTCATGAGGTCCATGAACACCGCGGGTGCATTGGTTAAACCGAAAGGCATGACCATAAACTCATAGTGGCCGTACCTTGTCCTGAAAGCAGTCTTAGAGATATCCTCATCTCGGACTCTCAATTGATGGTAACCAGATCTAAGATCTATCTTGGAATAGAAACTTGATCCTTGGAGTTGATCAAAGAGATCATCTATGCGAGGTAGAGGATAACGATTCTTGATCGACACTTTATTCAGCTCACGGTAGTCAATACACATGTGGAAGGTCCCGTCCTTCTTCTTGACAAACAGGACTGGAGCTCCCCATGGCGATGAGCTAGGTCGGATGAAACTTTATCCAACAACTCTTGTAGCTGAGTGGATAGCTCTTGCAATTCACTGGGTGCTAGTCTGTAATGTGCTCGAGCAATCGGTGCTGCTTCGGGTGCTAGGTTGATTTGAAATTCTACTTGACGATGCGGTGGCAGACCAGGAAAATCCTCGTGAAATACTTCCGGATAGTTGCAAATAATTGGGATATCATCAATCTTCTTCTCCCCTGATGGCTGCTCGGCGACGAGTGCCAAAATAGCAGTATGACCTTTTTAAAGACATTTCTGTGCTTTCATGAAGGATATGATGCCCATGACTGCACCACTCCTTTCGCCTTGGACAGAAAGAGTTTCTCCACTCTGGAGAGGAATGTTAACGATTTTCTCATGACAGATAATTTCGGCTTGGTTCCGAGATAACCAATCCATGCCGACAATCACATCGAAACTACCAAGTGTGACATGCATAAGGTCTATATCAAGTTTATGACTAATCAATTCAAGCTTACAACCCTTAAGAATGTGGGTTTCTTTAATTATTTGGCCATCAACTATTTCTATGATGTACTTAGCTTCTAGAAGGGTTGAAGTTTCTTTTATCAAATCACTAAGCTTCTTAGATATAAAACTCATATCAGCACCAGTGTCAAAAAGGGCAAAAGCAAAGTAATTGTTTAAGAGGAACTTACCGATAACCACATGTAACATCCCAAAACTAAAACGACAGTTATAACAATGGAATAAACGAACGAGGCAAGTCGGGTCGGGCCGGATGGGCCGGCGGGCTGGAAGGGGAGCCTCCCTTATAAATAGCCAAGGTCACCACCCATTTCTCTCATTTGCAACTTCTAGAGAGAGAAAGTTGGCGGATCGACCCGAGATTTGAGAAGTGTGTTGCTCCAGAGCTCGTGAGAAGAATCTCCGGACCAGAAACTCGATTCAGGTAACGATCTGGCCTAAATCTGAGTTTTTGTTCGTTTTTGGATTTTTCGGGTTTTGGGTGAAAAGGTAACGTTTTCACGAATAAAACTGAAAGATAAACATAGATTTGAGTTCCTTAATGGAAAGCAAACGTTTTGAAGTAAACAAGTTTGGGATCTTGACGTAATCAGACCCGAAGACGAAAGTTAGGGTTTTTACGAAGAAGCGGTTCGTGCGTACTTATCAAGTACGTATGAAGATGATCCTGCGTACTTACCAAGTACGCAAGAAGAGGATCCTACGTACTTATCAAGTACGCATGAAGAGGGTCATGCTTACGCATGAAGAAGGTACTGCGTATTTATCAAGTACGCATGAAGCAAAGTCTGCGCACTTATTAAGTACGCAAGAACAAGTCCCTGCGCACTTGCTAAGTGCGCAGGCATCAGGCTGGTTAAGCAAAGTTAGTATGTTTAGAATGCTTAAACCGTTAGAGTCGGTATTGGTCTGATGTGTATTTAACTAATCAATTCAGATCGGAAGTGACGTTGTTGGACCTTGTTTAGGACAACCCAAATTAGTTTATCAGGTGAGTTCCAGAAGCCCTCTTTTAAATGTTTTGTATAGTGTTTTCGGGCTGGTGTGCATACAAACGAAATGATGTTTTACGAAATGATGTTTATGGAAATATGTTTACGAAATGAAATGATTTGGAATGAACGGTTTATGGAAAGAAAGTTTTATGAATGGAATGTTTACAAACGAAATGTTTATAAAGAAATGGTTTATAATGAAGGTAAAGGGTTTTGAAAATGAATGAAATGTTTTACGAAAAGAAAAGAAAAAGGGTAAAGGTTTTAAAGAAGTCATTACAAATCTAATCTGTCGAATGAAGGGAATTGACGAATGAAGTCTGGGAATGTAATTCCCAGCCTTGTGGTAGATTATAGACAGCGAGCCATAGTTGCCATAAGAACAACAGGGGCAGTATCTTTGTGGCATGTCAATGGTTTGATGTTGTACAACTGGTAGGGAGTAACGACGGTTACTAAGGGGTTAACGTGACCATATGTAAGGTTAAATTATGATCCGACGGTGTTATGGCCATGAGTCATAGCCGTCGATGGAAGTTGTCGGTTTATGGACATGAGAGCCATAGGGGCAACTGAATGGGTATTGTCGGTCCTCGTGCAGTTAAGCCTTGGGGGCAATACAAAAGGGAATTGACGGAATGTATGGTATTGTCGGTCTTCGTGCAGTTAAGCCTTAGGGGCAATACCATACTAAATGACGGTACAAATGGTAACACAGATTTAGATAGTAATGTATGACTTACATGAATGTTAAATGTTTTAAACAAATGATCCGTTCAATGTGTTTATGATGAGGATAAATGTTTGAAGGTTTTTAATGATGAACGAAAGGCCCTGTTTTCTTATACATGATGTTAAACCCTAATGAATGATGGAATGATGAACCATTTCTTAAATCGAACGAAAACTAGAATTCACCAGCGTAGCTGACTTTTTAGTATGCACATTCAGGTTAAGGCAGGTATGGATGATGGACGGTGATGCTTGGCAAGCGAGAAGAGTTACCCGGTTGATCATGAAGACTGGCATCCCGTTATGATTAGCTTATGTTATGTTTATGTAATAGACTATGTTACGCTTCCGCATGTTGAACAATGTAATGGTTATGTTTAATGAAGTATTTTCCGTTGCGTTATTTGATATTCAAGTTTAATAACTGTTTGTGAATGAGTAAATCCAACAAGTGAGGCCTCCCGGGTTTGGGGCCTTACACCACATTGTGATCATATATGGCTTCTCCGGATCCAAGCACGAAGGCTCGCCCCTTCGCACCATTTCCTCCATTATGGCCATTATTGTTACCGTTGCTGTTGTTACCTTGGTTATTGTTGTTACCGTTGTGGCCCTGATTATTGTCATTGCCGTTACCGTTTCCATTACCATTTCCACCCTTTTTCATCTGAGGACAATCCTTTTGATTATGTCCTTACTTGCCACACTGAAAACATCCTCTATAGTCCTTGGCAGCATGGCCCACCTTGCTACACCGCTGGAAACGATTTCTCTCACAAGCACCGAGATGGTGAAAATTACACTTGTTGCACTTAGGGTATCTCCCTGTATAGCCACTCTTTCTTTGACCTGAAGAGATCGACTGGTTGAAAGTCTTAGCAGACGTAAGCCTACTCTGTTGTTGATGGGGTTGGTATTAAATCCTCGTTTTCTAATGTCATTGGAACAACTGAATATGTTGGCGTATAAATCTATTTAGGCTAAGGATTAGTCGCAAGATAAAGTAATAGGTTCAGATGAAATAACACGTGCTAGCTTAGAGAGAATTTCATAAATTTCACTTACATAGTTGTAGTCGATGGATTTGCCATGAGGTTCTAATATAGTTTCAATCAAGATAGTTTCCTTGATCAAGTTTGGATGAGGGTCTTACAGTCACTAAGACTCTTACATGAGTAAAGATAACATGATGGATTCCATTATTGATAACTCAGTGTGTCCATAAACATCTTCAACCTGATAGTCACGTCTATCAACTGTTGAACAGGTTTAACGATACCAACTAGTTGTTGAGTGGGTTACAAGAACCTCGATAGACAGTGAAAACTTAAGTCTGTAATTCGCATATTAGGACCATTTATTCACACACTAGGTTTCACCAGGACTTACATGCACCTCAAATTACTATTACGTTCCCGTAATGATAAATTGCTTTGCATGCTCACCCTAGTTCTCCCTGTCCTGTGCCATAATGTCCTTTAGCATGTATTGATGAGTACAGAGTGTTGTCAGATATGATAAGTCATTGAGAAGCTTAGTCATCAATTATAAGTTGATCAACTAGGACTCATATCAGGATGAGTAGTTAGGAATCGTTTGATCCGAGTATTCACTCGAGTTGAAACACACTACGAGGGTCCAATCCAGCGGATTGTAGATGAATCATGCACGTGAAATGCGACTTCGAGAAGTAAAACTAATTCATGGATACGAGTTACAGGAAGCAGCAAAGTAGCCGTCCTTCCAACTGAGTCAGGATTGGGTCTGAGTATGCAATGAGCAATGCGTTCTCAACTTTGTGGTCAATTTATTCTCAACAGAATATCAACCAAAGACGCGAGCCCATGGCTCGGGAAAATGATGACATCTACGTGTCAATGGATTCTGTCATAACGCGTGCAACGGTCTGCCTGCATTCGGCGTATTGTTGCTAGTGGGTACAGTAGGGACTCGCCTCCGATGATCCCAACTCCCAAAGATATATGTGCTAGTGCTGAGTGTCATCCATAACATGGACCTTAGAAAACCCACCATATCCAACAGATGATGATGGTGTAAGTGACTCCTCCAAAGGCTCCGTCTAACTGCCCTCTGACGGGAGAGGATGTTGTTTCGGCGATTCCACGGGTGTCACCACATGGAATGATGATGCAATGCGAATGATGTGTCCCTCGCCAACTGAGGGTGATACGGATGATGTTACACGCCTGCACTGCAATGTATGTATGGGTGCTATGTGTATCAGGTATGAGTGTCTGTGCCGTGTAACTAATGTGTGAGGTTATAGTCTAGTATGCAATCCTAGTTCTCTATAACCAATGGCTCTGATACCAAATGCAATCCTAGTTCTCTATAACCAATGGCTCTGATACCAATCTGTCACACCCCCAAATTCCACTAACGGAGTTTTACCGTTTGGGAAGTGACAACCTAGGATATCAGTCGTTAGTTACATCAAACGACACTATATGGGACTCAAATTGTAATAATATAAAAGTTCAGAGTTAATGCGGAAGCGATGATTAAAAGTAAATGCGTAAAACAAACGCGCTCAAAGTATAGTTCAAACAAATTAAATAAGATAGTTTGTATGTCTTGGTTATAATAAATAATATTAGGACTCCATGCATGTCCTAATCGTGCACTTGTGCCTTAGCTTAGCATCCTGAGAAAACATGTAAGAAAAGTGTCAACACAAGGTTGGTGAGTTCACAGGTTTCAGTTTATATAAGCGTTTAACAGATTAATGTACATTCAATATATTTATCAATAGGTAGCTAACCCATATACATGTTAACTAATGCGCTCGCAACCGAAAGCTGAATGTTTATGTGTTTGCCTCCTACCAGGCCTATCAACCATGGTGCATGTTTAGGTCAATATTGCACCCGTTCGACCTCTAGTCGAGTTAGCGCGACTAACGCGGGTGAGGTTTGTCAAACCCAGTAGTACTACTCAAATTACCTCGTTATGTTCATATTAACAGTCCGATGTAAGGTCTTAATGATAGATGTGTACGCATAGTCAAACAACTGATAACATATATGAATTATAAAAACCAAAAGCGTTTACGTCATGTTTTCTCCTCCAATTTAAAACAGTAAAAGGGGCCGTGAAAACTCACATGCGTTGCGTAGGAGGTAGTATCACACAAGTATGAGATCGAGACCACAAGTGTTAGCCTGAAACGGCTTACGTATGCCCTAGAATTATACACATAACAATTAGGGATACGATAGGATTTGTGACAACGACACGGAAGAGTGAACGTCCTAGAACGCTCTAATGATCGAAGAGTGGACGAACGTGTCCACGGTAATAAAGGATTCTTAATTAACTAATTAGGATAAATACGATTTGCATCGAATGATTCTAATTACAAATAATAATATATAATAAATATATCCGTACGTTTGTACCATCAAATAATGACTTAGGTAAATAATATAATTTAATATATTATTTTTAAACTTAGAGAATTAACAAGATCAATAAATTGTATGACAAAAATAATAAAACTATTATTTTTATTCGAATCATAACAACGTGGATAATAATACAAATAAATATATTATTTATTTGTTTGAAACGTCTCACAATATTTAGAAACGTGGCGAAAATAATATATATATATATATATATATATAAACATATTATTTTTAATAGGATTCACAGGTTAAAAACAATACAATTATACTATTTATTCGGAGTCACGGTTTGAAAATAATATAAATATATTATTTTAAAAATGGGTAATAATATTAGAAATATGTTATAAAGCTAAACCCGAGCTTACGGATGATTTCCGATGCTAAAACATACTAGTATATTAATATAGTAATATAGAGAAAGTTTTTGTATAAAAATATAGTGTAAAAAGTGGCCTGAAAAATAAAAGGTGTTAGTGTGGTTCGAACCCGGGTCTCACCTACACCAACACACTGACTTAACCACTCATGCCCGCTAGGGAATCGCAACAGAAGCCAGATCAAATCCGTTTTAATCCTCACCCCCTGTGTTCTTCCCTTTGACACGAAACGAAACCAAATTCAGTCCAATTACCATGGAACTCGGTATCGATATGCCAAAAGATCAAAGGGGTTATCTCATTGGTGTTATACGAATGTGTGTGTAGATTTAATTGCAAAACCATTTAGTTTAGGCTTGTTAATCTTGATTTGAAAAACGAAACCCTAGAATTTGAACTCAAAATCGATTTGCTTAACTCTGATAATGAAATGGTTTGAATTCATGGGGCTATTTATGATTGAGGGTTGTCGAATCTACCAATACGATTTAATTGGATTTAAACTGAGTTTAGGGTTGAGCTCGACTAAACTGGATTCGCGAAGAACCCTAGATTCCAGTTTCTTTAATTCGATGTCATAAGATTTTAAAAGGTTAGGGCTTTCAAAGAGTTGAGGATGGCGAGTATGATCATGTAATTTAATTGATATTACGTTGAGTCAAGAGTGGATTTCGATTAAACCCAAATGCACATGAGCCCTAGAATCAAAGCATGATAAATCCGATAGTGTAAGCCCTAATTAGATTAGGGCTTTCATAATAGAGATGAAAACAAGTCTATATGTGAGTTTAGCTACCTGATTCGATGGCGGATTAATGGAGGTCGACTAAAATGGGCTCCAGCCTATGTGATTTTTGTCCCCGGTGATCACGACTGCTTTTCCGGTGGAATTGATGTATGAAACAGGTTCTGTGATGCTCGATTACGGTGTGTGGGGTGTTTGATTTCAGGAATAATGATTGAATTAATCGAATTCGACGAGTACTTGATGAGGAGTCGACGGTTATGTCTTGAAAAATAATAAATTGGTTTAATTCGAATCAATGTCGATGGTTAAAGCCTTTATGGTGGTCGTTAATGGTCTCATCGTGTAAAACGTTTACGAATCCAGGCATAACATCGATTATGAATTCGAATTGAGCTCAAAGGGCTATGGGTTTGACTCCCAGAAGTCAACAGCAACCAAAACATGCGATTTTGACTTTTTAGAGTCAACAAAAATTGGGTTTTGACTTTTAGGAGTCAACAGATTTGGTTTTGTATATTTACATGACTAGTCCTTGTAGTTTAAGATTAAATATTGACAGAATTGATCCTTGAGGTTTGTAACTGAGTTAACGGGGTTAGTACTTAACTGGATTTGTTAACGGAGTTAGTCTAAAAAGGCCGAATGTCACACTCCTCACTTCAACCTTATTCTTGCAATTCTAGAAAGAGAAAAGGAGAATGGTTAGATGGAGAAAGTTGAGCAAGGGAGGATCAAGCTTTAGGGATCGTGCCTTCGTCTCGTGATCATCTAGCAACAAGAAAGGATCAAAAACAGGTATTGAATCCACCTTTTCTTCAGTTTTCATCCGGGTTAAGCAAACCTGTCATGTTCGCTGGTGAGGGGAAGGGGCGAACCTAGCTTTAGTTCGCTAGAACATAAGTATAGAAACTGACTAGTGTCATATAACCTGATAGCTATCCATTCATCTAGATTGTGTGTGACATTTTTTGGGCAGTAGAGAACACTTCGAGGCTAGCATTTTAAGGCAATTTAAGAATCCCTATTTTTACTGTTTTAGGGTGGTGTGCATACTTAAGAAGTAAAAGTTTGCGAAGAAAGATAACGGTTTATTAATTAAATGTTGTACAAAAACATAGCTAAGAAAGATAACAGTTTATTTAATTAAATGTTTTACAAGAAAGAAAGAAGAGAAAGAAAAGGTTTATTTAACTATATGTTTTAATAAACAGAAAGAATGAGATAATTCAAATACATTGTCTAATCTGTAAGAGTATGTTTACTATCGAAGAAAGTCTTGAGGTAGTAGTGTAGTACTTGATACTAGTGCTACCTGAAGCCTCTGGCGGGGGTCATGGCATTAGTTGTAAGTCTGTCGTATGTATAACCGAGACAGTGCTCGGCAGGGCACTGTAAAGGGGATGTTGTACAACAGAGTTATGATGGGTAAGGGCGGTTGCTCGGGTGATGACGGTCACCTAAGAAAGAAGTCCTTAGTGGACTTAAGAAATGAGTATCAGCCTTTGGAGGATGAGCCTTATGGAACAATACTTGCTAAGAAAGAAAGAAGTCCTTTGTGGACACAATAAGTCCTTTGTGGACAAAATAAGTCCTTCGTGGACAATAAAGTAAAGAAATAGATTTTAGACACATAATGTATGAATTAATAGAAAAGAACATAGAATGGCTAAGTATTTAATTGCATATGGTACTGTGATTTTCTTTACTTAGTAATTATAAAGAATGTTTTTCATTAAACGAGTATTATATGATTTACATAAGAAAGAAAAGGTTTGTACTAAATGTTTTGAAACTTGAACTCACCAGTGTTAGATGACTATTTTAGTATACACATCACGTAGTAAAAGGAAAGAAGCATGTTTAAGGCTGTAAGAGATTGAAAAGGATGGTTGGGTGGTTGTTGCTGATGAAGACTGACGTCCCCATTACTTAGTTTATGAATCTTGAACAATGTAATTTGAATGTTTAAATTAGCTCTGAATTATGTAATAAACTTCCACTGTTTGTTTTAATGTTTAATTCAATGTTTAAAAACTATGTTTATGCTTGCGTGTCATCTATGAGAGGTACCCGATTTGGGTCCTTTCATGCACTCATCATAAAAGTCAAGAAGTGATTGTAGAGCTACAACCACTCTCTATGGATAAGTAGTTCTCACTTCCAACTAATCCATGTTTGTGAAGTAGGAAGGTTCCTTCATAGGCCTAATAGTCTTAGAGATCTTAACTTCAAGTGCCTTTGCCCTTTGTAAGAGGTTGTCAGCTTCCTTGCAATGTTGAGTTTAGATTAGAATGATGGTGCGTTGGTTTCCTCATATAGTTGCTAGTATGGATGGTGGTAATCTGTGGAATACCCCTGATAATAATATTTATCACGAGTATAATGGGGTTCCCTCGAGATTTTGCACCAAACCTCAGAATGTTGGTACTCATAATCACCCTGGTATCCTCCATAGTAACTATCGTAGTCATGATCCATAAAAGATGTTGTAAAGAATAAACAAGAAGAACGCGACCACCGGTTAAACTTTTAATTTTTAAATATTTAATTTTATTTTTTTATAAAAAAAAGGAAAAGAAAAATGTCAGTCCATTGGCTTAAATCTTTCTTGGAATCACCATGTCTTCGGAAACGGCGCCCAAAACTTGATCTTCGCATGTCGGTATACATTTTTATAGTAAGGCTTGTAACACGATTACAATGTTTTAAATTTATAAAATAATTTCTACTTTTACTTACTACACATAGTAGGGAAGTGCACCTATCAGAGCGTAATATAGTTTAGGTAAAACTAAGTATCGAACCAACGGACATGGCTTCCGTACTCAATTCTCGCTATTGTGTGAGTAAAATAAAAGGTGGATAAAATGGGTTTTAAATAAAATAAAATAAAAAGATAAATAGTAGTTCGAAAACCTATCAATCAAACAAAATATCACTTTGGTTCGAATTCGCTTGGTGTAAATTGATATTTAAGAAATAGATCAATGATGTGATTAATATATATGTATAGACAGCTCCTTGGTCCAGATATTGCCCTAATAATCGTTGGAGTGCTCACAGGCTCCTACAAACGTTAGTCTCATTCTCTAGTCATTATTCAGATTAAGATTATCTAGTTAACTTGCCTCCCAGGTGGGATTACCATGCCATATGACTCTTTAGTAAGTTGGAATGCACAATCACCTCCAAGACACTCAGTGAAGATGAAAATCAACGAATTAATGTTCTTAGTAAAAAGTGGGAGGGCTACGAACCTCGACTCTCAATCTAATGACTAGTTAGAATAATTATTCGTCCTAACCACCCCGAGACCGGAATTTATGTAACTTTGTTTATAAAAATACTTTAAATAAATATTACCTCCTTCTTAAGTCTTGAACACCATGGTTGTGGTTAAGTCCAATGTGAGTCCAAAACAGAAGAAGAAAAGAAATACAGACACAAAATACAAGGTCTAGTTAAGACTCAAAATATCTTGTTGAATACCCAATCCTATGACCAATTCAATGTTTTAGGTCTATACTAATCGAGCCACTAGCACCAAAGATTTGTATTAAAACGTACAATTTTGAGTGAATGCTAAGCAAGATGTCTTGCTTAAGGCACCCACCAAATTTAAGACTTTAAACGACCAAAAATCAAGGACTTATGTCTTTTTAAAGAAAATTATAAATAAGATAATCAAAGAAACATAAACACACCATTTACTAAATCAAAATATTAAATTAAACTAAGGTTCATCAAAACCTAAGTGATACAAGAGAACTAGTAAAAAGTGCCAATACAGATAACTACACTAACACTTGATGATATAATCAGGGAATGATACAAGGATCAAGCCAAAGTCAAGTGAAAGTGAGTATAAAATGCATCTTGATACTTGAATATTACAAAAGCTAGAAATAAATATAAACAGAAATGAAGCTAAAACCGTGGGTTTTCGCCCCTAGGAGAGCCCTACGGCACCTTTGATCTTGCACACTAACAAATGAGGCTTAAGGGATATTTATAGGCCGAAAAATTGAGAAGGCATGCATGTGCCTCTATACGCACGGTCATGCCTTCCTGTTGTCATCCGTACGTCTTTAGCTTTTCAGAGTCTGTTGAGAAGTACAAGCACGACTGTGCCTGGTACAAATTTAACATCATATAAAGGCAGCTTGGATGTGAATTTGCATAAATTAGATATGCAACTTGGATTACTAAATTAATCAGAAAATGGTATTTTAAAGATAATAAAAATAAAGATAAAAAAACTTTGTAATCCAGTCCGACCCTGGTCTGGTTCGATGGTTCAACCGGTTTAAATGAAAGTGGTTCAACTGCACATAACCGTCCGGTTATGTGTCCGGTTCCCGGTCCGACTTGACTCTGAAAACACGGCTCTTACTTGTCATTATCATTGCCCTTTAAAAACACATTTACAAATTGCATTTACACCCTTGAGATATAGGTCTTATTTAGGAAAAGGTTTTTGTTTTCTAAAAGTGACTATTTTGAGTTAAAATGATATATTGGTTCAGAGTAGGTTAAATATTTGTCTACAAATTTTGCGTTTCAGACTATTGTTTATATTTAACTTTATCCTCATGGAAAAGTACCTAAAAAAGAAAAAAAAATACCTCTCTTTAGTCTTTACAAAGGCAAGGAGTATTCATCGGTTTAAATATTCACTATAGTTCCAAAAAGACCAACGATTAGGTCCACCCTTGTCCTTACTACTACCATTTCATTTTATTCATTATTGCCGTGGACTTATCCCAATTCGTCCTACTGAATATTATTTAAATAACATTCTTTTCAATTTATAATCTCACAATACAAAAAAAAATAATAATAATTTAAACAAGCGTGGCTTAAAGTCTCCAACTCTCCATTAAAGACTCTTTCTAGTGGTTTCAATTCAAAATTTTGAGTCTATAACTTCCTTTTTCATCTCTCTATATGTTAAATTTCATTTCTATGCTTAGCACATGAGAGATGGAATTGGGTTTGAGCCTAGGCGATGCCACCCCATCTAAACCTAGTAACGGATTTATCACCACCACCACCACCGTTAACACCACCGCTACAACCACCGTAGGAGTAGATAAGAGTCTAGGGTTCTGCATGGCCTTGGGGATGAACCCTTTAGATGCAACCAGTCATCAACACAAGGAGAACCCACATGCTCAAGATGATCATGATGATGATGATGATGATGATGTTGATGGGGAAGAACATGTTTGTAGTCAAAGAATCTCAATGAATCCGCCGGTTCAGCTTGATCTACTCCCTTCTGCTCCGGTTCTTCGTCATACTTCTTTTCCATGGTCTTCTGACAACGGTTCTCTTTCTCTCCATGTATATATATTTATATTTTATATATATACACACATGCACAAAAACACCATATGTGTGTATTTGATTCTTTTTGAAAATGGGTTACATGGAGATATGAATTTGGTTATAAATTTGGTTTATGGGAGTGCGTTCGCCTGACTAGCAGCGGATTCAACAAATTTTTTGAGTCCGCTATAGTCAGAGTAACAGACTTTTCATAAACCAAATTTGTTCGAAAATCAACCCACAAATTAATTTTTTTTAATTTGTGTGTATTTACATAGGATATATAGAGTCAAGACAAAAAAATGTAAACTTGGCTAATGGGTATTGAAAAGTTACAATTTTTTAATTTGCCGGATATCTTTTGTGTAGGGAGTTCGGAGGGTGGTTCGTCAGGAAATGCGGCGGCGGGGAGAGGTTTGGATGCGAAGAGGACGCCGGCTGAGGAAGCGTCGTCATCTTTCCGTCTGGAGTTCACGAGTTACGGTAGAATTGGAGGCGATAGTCATAAGAGGGGTTTTGGGATAGGAAACGACGCCGTTGTGGTGGAAAGAGCTTCTTCTAGGGCAAGTGATGAAGATGAACATAATGGAATGTCTAGAAAGAAATTGAGATTGTCAAAGGAACAATCTGCTTATTTGGAAGAAAGCTTTAAGGAACACAATACCCTAAATCCAGTAAGTACATCATATCTTCATGTTTGTGTGTTTGAAACATCATAGTTTTTGTTAAATTATTTGTTTTGTAAATTTTAATTACATGCAATATCTACACACCATCTATAATATATATCATAAAGCCTTGTGATTTCAAGCAATTTAGGCCTTTTGACAACATGAAATATAATTTGGTTTGATTAAAAACTTACTTCTTAAGAAAAAATAGTTTAATTTGTCTTATATTTATTTCTAATAAATATATTTTCACCAAAAATATAATATAAAATAGCTCTTATATTTATTTTATTACCTTTTTTTTTGTATTTTGATTTTATTGTAAGGAAATAATTAGATAGACTTTTTAAAAAGTAAAGAAAGATTTGTGATTTCCTCACTGACCCACTCATTGAAAGCTTATTATGACGATATCCCTTTAGATTTTACTGATATTTGTAAAGTTTTATGTTCATATCTTTTATATATATTCTGGGTCCGTAAAAATACCGAATTTGTCTTTAGCAAAAGTTACTTTAATGCTTTGACGAATAATTAAATATTTAGGTAAATGTAGAATCTATCTTTTAAACTTTTATTCTTATTTTACTTCTTGCTGTCGCAGAAACAGAAGCTTGCACTTGCAGAACAGCTTAATCTTAGGCCTAGACAAGTAGAAGTCTGGTTTCAGAACCGAAGAGCAAGGTATATATATCCATAAATAGTTACATATTATTAATTAATACTAATTTTAAAATCAATAGTATATTAAAAACTGTAACCATATAATATACTTGTACATAATACTTAAAAATGATAAGAAATACCTAGTGGGATAGAGAAACTGGTTATATATAACCGTCTTCTGTATCATATTCAAATATATATTTTTCATATACATTATAAAATTATCATGATTATAAACATATTATTAGTTCTGAAATTAACGTTTCTCTATACACATATATACACTATATATAGTTTAAATGATGGTTGAAAATATGTATATAATATAGGACAAAACTAAATATGTTAAAGAACTATGCGAACCAAATAATGTATTTAAACACAATTTTTAAAAATAATGAGAAATAATAGGAAAAAGAGAAATAGACGACCATATAAGCGTCTTTTGTATCATATTCAAAGCAAAGGTATAAATACATTATGCGATCATCAACACAACATATTCATATTGTTGATTTAGAATCTAAGGCCCCTTACATGTGCATATATGTTTATACACACAATATTATACATAGAAGTTTATATATAGTTTAAATAATGATGGTTGTAAACATGTATATATATTATAGGACAAAATTGAAGCAAACTGAGGTGGACTTTGAGTACTTAAAGAGGTGTTGTGAAACCCTAACAGATGAAAACAGAAGGCTACACAAAGAGCTTCAAGACCTAAGGGCATTAAAGACTTCTACAAATCCTTTTTACATGCAACTTCCGGCCACAACCCTCACCATGTGTCCGTCGTGCGAGCGCGTAGCCACCACCTCCGTGGCCATCCCTCCGCCGTCCACCACCTTAACCAAGCCTCTTGTGGAACAAAACTCTGTGAAAGGAAGCACATCTTTAAATCTGTCCCCAAAACCAAGATCATTAATTTTTGGGTCTAGTAACTCTCACCACCAGCCTGCAGCTCCTTCATGAATAACAGAGAGAACTAACTCGTTCTGAACCCGCGGGCCCGGTTCAGACAACGTAGTGGTCAGGTTGACGGGTAACGGGTCTCCGATTCGAAGATACGGCTGCCACTTAAAAATGAAAGTCGTCTTTCAAAAAAAAAAAAGCCAATATTAGTTTATGTATATAGACTCCAAGGTTTTAAATTTTGTGATGTGAATCTTGTTGATTTAGTTTGTGATATAGATATTAAAAGATAGGAAAAGAAGAAAAAAATAGTTGAATGTGGAGGAGGATATTTTTATATAAGATATTTAAGGGGGGGAAAGATGAATTTTCCTATTTTATAAATTTATTTTGGTGTAATGTGGATTTTGGACAAAGGGACAAAGAAAATATGTATCTTGTTTTCTATACTTTAGTTATTATAGTTTTTTATATTGAAAATTAAAAATATTAAGAAAAATTAAAGTGCGTGGAAGTTCATATCCATACCTTTTTGTTGGTCTGCCACTGGCAACTAGTGATGGGACTAACAAGGGCATTAGTTTTAGTGGGGAAAGATCGGTGTGATTCGTCGTGGCTCGTGATTGGACGTGGAACATTGCCTTTAGAGCGTGATTGGGCGTGAATGGGCGGCTTGAGGTAACCGGGAGGCGTGTAGCGTCGCTGAGATCTATCCAACTAATCAGTGACTTTTAAATAAAAAATAATTAATTTTTAATTTAATTTTATTTAATGAAATTATTACATAATTTAGTGGTTTTGTTTAGTTATTGACCTCAAATGTCGTGAGAGTGACGTGATTTAAGTGATTTCAGTAACACATAGACTAAAGATGTTTATAAATTGATTTTTATTTTTATGATTATTATTATTTGGAGAGTGTGGAATTATTTATATTTATATAGAAGCATGTTTTATTGTTTTAAGGCATGCTTGTGTTTGCTTTAAGAAAAGAATGGCATGGGAACGACCATTTCATTTGTTTAATGATTTCAACAAGAACACATAGTTGAAATGTGTCTTGTGTGTGAAAGAGAATGTAGGGACAAGAATGTCATATTTGTGAAAAAATGTCTGGTAAAGGTGGTACCCTACGAGGACCACCAATTATGAGGACACACAAGGAAAGTACAAAGTCTTCATTATTTCCAGTTTTAACCTTTCCTTGTCACGTTACCTCTCACGTGATTAAACCCTCATACATTCATAATAATTTTTGTCCCATATTGCCATGCTAACATTAAATATATTAGTTTAATATGTTTATTTTCAAAATTATTTATCAAAAGTTTTAAATTTTAAGATTTGTTAGTAAATTATATTAACAAAATATTTTCAAAACAATATGCGAGTTAAGAATAAAGAATAAGTTAGTTGAAAAATATATTAATTACACATTCTTTAAACTGATTTCTTTTATCCAGTTCATGAGAGATTTGAACCTTCAGAATACATGATTTCATCTCGTCACGTCTTCGATATTGGGAATGCAGAACTGTCCTGGCTAGTATTTTAAAAACTTTTGATGTAATATCCAGCCTCTCATACCCAACAATATTGTCTGATTTGTCCTATAGAAGCTTACGGATTTGCTTTTAGTTATCCAGGTATGGGTTTCCCAAGAGGTCACCCATTTTGTTACTACTTTCACTTGAGCACGCATAACTATGAAGATCTACTCTAATACACAACCAATACGACCAAAACATGTTTAGGATACTTGAGGCATGGCCTTCCTTAGGAAACCAACATTTATCATGTCCAAGACCTATACGAGATTTGCATAGGGTGTTAGAATCCCCCCCCCCCTTCCCCGACTCATCATCCTCAATGATGTTTGCCCCACCATCCCAATCTAGGATTTGGGATTTGCCTAAGGTGTCGCGTTGATGTAAGGCCCCAATCCTAGAAGACCTTACTTGTTAGATTTACTCAATCACATATAGTCGATAAAATTAAAACTTCAAAGTAAGCAGCGGTATTCATCTGAATTACAACTTGTCCAAAACATATAAAATTCGTCATAACAATTTCAAAATAAAACATAGTCTACGGGATGCCAAGTCTTCAATAGCAGAGTACCTTCTTGTCGCAAGCCAAGCATCCTCTAGCCATCTTCCTACACCTACACTTAACCTGATGTAAATACTAAAAGTTAGCTAACGATGAGTGATTTCTAGTTTTACATAAAACATACATTTAATAAAAGTAGAAGGATTTAAAAATACTAACAGTGCCGGTAAAGGCAATACTTCACTACTTTCAAGTCATGCATTATAGGTGTAATTTGAGGCAAATCTCTATTGTAAAGAACTTATCATAAAGCGTTTCCACAAAGGACTCATCACGAAGGTAACTTAGCACGAAGAGTTTCTCGAAGGACTAAGCATGAAGCGGGGTTACATTTACCCTATAAATAACTGTCGTTATTCCTATCATGAAGAACCAGCTATACAATCGTTGGCTAACCACAAAGATCCCTAAAAGGGACCTCTCCATTCCCTTCCTAGATATAGACAATGCAATGACTTCTAAACGTTAACCTTCATTCTTTTATTTAAAACAATCTCACACTTTGCTTATGTTCATAACTTGCATAAAGCATTAGTTTACCTGCTTTATCTTTCCTTTAAACATTTCTTTCGCTTTTTTTTATAAACACACTTTTATAATAAAACTTAACAGTATGCACACCAACCTAAAGTAGGCATAAAAAGGGACCTAGAAACTGAAAGTCTAGGCTAAGTCGTGTGCTAATCGATCTGCATAAAACTCAACACGCGAAATCCATCAGTTTCACTAGTGTCACCTGACACTAGTGCCGTGGACAGGGTCGTAGGACTAGTGCTTTCTGACAGTGCCGCCACACTTAGTGTCACCACATTCAGTATAGCCACAATTTTCGTTGTAGACTGTGTGTCGACACTCATCAGTGTCACCACCTTGTCTTTTTCACTCAGTCCCCGAGTAGTGTCGCCCAAAGAACTAGTGTCGTCGCATGAACAAACTTGGATCTAGTCACTGTTTATTCCAAGATCGACACTTTTTATATCCAGATCGTTTGTTTAACTCCCATGTGGCAAGATCCAAGGTTTTTAGGCCAATCCATAAGTAAAAAACCGAAGGTATTTAGATTAGAAGTCCTTTATCCACTTTTTACCCAAAGCCTACTTAAATGATCTAAATAGAGGCGTTTTAGGGTTGTTCTTACCTTGAATCTCGATCAGATGTCGATGGTGATGATGATGATGTCTTCTCCTTGCTTGTTGCTTGATCCTCTTGATGCTTCAACCCATCAAAATCGGGTTTCTCTCTCTAGGATACCCTTTTTCAATCTCTAGAAAATGAGATGTGTTTTTACAAGAATGAGGAGGTGAGAGTGATGGCCAAGGTTTAAGGCCCTTTCATCCTCATCCCTCCTTTCGGGCCAAGCCCATAATTAACCTTGACCCATATCTTCTCAAGCTTATTTCTTGACCAAATTATAATTATATCGGGGCTTTCGAGGTGTTTCAAGTCTACCCTCCTTACAAGAGGTTTCTTGTTCGAAACCTGCTATAAGTGGAATAGTCGAGGGTATAACTCCTTTATTTCCTCATCGGTTTCCCACGTAGCCTCTGACCCGCTTATGTGCTTCCATTGGACCTTCACCAGACGAATCACTTTGTTACGTAACCTCTTCTCCTTTTGGCCCGTGATGTCTACGGGTGTCTGATGTGCCATCATTTATACATATTTTACATGCACAATTATCCCCATATTAAGTACACTTATAGAAAAAACGATAAGAATTAATACGTAATCTATTTAATTATGTTACAACAGGACACTTATTCTAGGATCACAAAAACACATGGAAATCACTCAAATTCAAGAAGAAATCAACATTCGGAAACCAATTAAACGAAACTGGGCCCAAGAAGTCAAAGATGGAAGTCAAGAAGTCAACATGAAGCATATGAGGGCAATGCACGGTCGTGCATTGCCTTGCACAGTCGTGCAAACCCTAAAATGCCCTCTTGTACTCTCCAAGCCTTCCAGATTCCCTCACGTGCAAGAAATGGCTGCTGTGCACGACCGTGCATTGCCAAAATCTCAGTCTATAAATAGCAAGCTCATTCCAAGCATTTAGGTGTTCAAGATCGGGTTAGCAGAAGGCCTAGTGCTCTTCTAGGGCCGAAACTCTCTCGGTTTTGTTCCATTTTAGTTTTTCTTTGTTTATTTTCCTTTTCTAAGTCTTGTAATATGAAATGATTCTTCTAAGTTCGAGTAAGCAAGAGGCAACATATACTCACTCTCCCTTGAGGTTGGAACACTTCTACACATTGTCTAAGGGTTAGTGGAGTCACTTGTATGATCATTCATTGCTAGTTCTCTTACGTTGCTCGGGTTGGTTGAACTTTAAATAATTAATGAAGTATTTTTAGTAGGTTATATTCTTAAAGTCTTTAGTATAATTTATCTTAAAAAGACAAAAATAAGTGATCTTTAAACCAACTCAATAATCTCAAATCTTGTAAGTTACTTAAGTAAGATTTCTTGTTTGGAAAGCTTATTCGAGTTTGTTTGGGTCTTAAATGATGGAAAAGTGTACGTCACGTAGCGTCACGTCACACCATTTAATTTTCACATCATCCATCACTTGACAAGTGAAATACCAAAGTAATTAAGATGGTGTGATCATTAAATATTTTTTTAATATGCATTAAATAATGAACTAGGTATTTAAGTATATAACTTTAGTCCTTTTTAACTTTTACGGCTCTTATTTGATATTGTATCAGTATTTACAAATAAATTGACCAAGTGAAATATGAATTAACAGTTACGGTTCTTATTTGATATTTGAATGTTCTTATTTGATATTTGAATGTTTATATTTATATATACACATATATAGGATTATTATGTAGGAAAATGATCAAATGTAAACCATATTTAAATGTGTAAATCAAAAAATCAAATCCTGATCACATGTTTATTATAATTAATTGAGTGTTTGACTTTTGAGGAATTAATTAAAATAAGATGAAAATAAAAGTGTGGTCAAAATTTGGTTTTTTGGTTTACGAGTTAACAATTGATCCTTACCCATTACGTAAGTGCAAAGTTATTGTAAAAGTGGAAGTGAAACTTTATATATAGGATTATAATATTATTGTAATATTCGGTCTCTCGTACCGACAATATTTTCCGCTTTGCCCCTAAGAACTAACGGATTTGTTTTTGTTTGTCTGGTTGAAATATTCCTAGGGGGTCACCCATCTCTGGACGACTCCCACCCGAGCACACTTAACTGTGAAGTTTTCCTCTCATCAACTACATTAAGCCCCAAAACGCGTTGTGGTATTTGAGGCGGGATATTCCTTATGAACCGAGCATCTCTCCCGATGACAGAACATAACAAAACGATATAGGATTTGTTTAAGGTGTTACAAACACCCCCTCTTCGTACTCATCGTCCTCGATGAGGTTTGCCCCACTATCGTAAACAAAACATAACGGGAGTGGCTCTGATAAAATTTGTAACATCCGGTCTCTCGTAACAACAATATTGTCTGCTTTGCCCCTAATAACTCACGGATTTGTTTTTGTTTGCCTAGGTGAAAACTTCTGAGGGGGTAACCCATCACTGGATTACTCTCACTTGAGCATGCTTAACTGTGAAGTTTTCCTCTCATCCACCACATTAAGCCCTAAAACGTGTTGTGGTATTTGAGGCGGGACATTCCTTATGAACCCAACATCTCTCCCGATGACAGAACATAACAGAACGATATATGATTTACTTAAGGTATTACAATTATGGTTGAAAGTAAAAGTGGAAGTGATTGGACATGGAAGGAAGAGAGAAAACATAGCATTAAAGCGTGAAAATAATCATGGCACCCTATCACACGATAAAAAGGCGGTGTTCCCTTAAATCACATCACGCCGTGATTTTTTGTTACACATAGGATCACATCGTGTAATAAAAGAGGTATACTGGACGGTATACTCTAGATGGTTTTCAGGAGTACATTAATTATTTATTTGGCTTGTTTTAATATGAATATATTAATGTACCTGTAATATTGAAGAGAACGACCTTTTATGCAGTCAATTCTGCTGCATATCTTTTTAGATGAATTTTTTAGGAGGACCATGATCAAGTCAATTGATTTCACAAAACGATCACAATTTAATGCTCTAAATAAACATTTTCTTTTGTTTTAATTAAAAACAAATGTTTCTTTGAGATGAATAAAAAATTAAATTTTCTAGAAACAAAAACGACGGATCACATTTTTTCATATTATTTACATAAGAAATGATTGGTAAAAGGGGAAAACATTATTTAAATATGACTACTTGTCAAAAGTTATCTGCTTTGACTTTTCTTTAACATTATAAAAATAGAAAATACTATTCCCAACTAAATAAACATTAAATAGGGTAAGAATCAAATGTAAACTTGTAAATAAAAAATCAAATTCTGATAACATATTTATTTTTATCTTATTTTAATTTATTCTCTAAAAGTCAAACACTTAATTAATTATAATAATAACTAGGTTAAAACTCATGTATTACTGAGTTAAATAAAAATAACTTATTGTATACTAGTAGTTTCTATGAACATTTGTATGTTGAATGTTATTGGTGAAATAATTATTTTTTAAAAGTACTTTTGTAAAAAGAATGAAATAACAGTTCATGTTATAAAAATGTTTATTAACAAGCATATTTTTTTAAATAATAAACGTTTTAAAAAATAATTATTATTTAATAAGAGAGAGAGGCGGGAAACAAAAAAAATTAAAGAAACTTGTGTAATTAATAGGAGAAGCGGGAAAAAAATGTTGAGAGTGAAAAATGTCACACCAAAACCTTTATTTATTACATAGTATAGATATGGCCAAGATTTAATTTTTTAGTTTATTTATTTAAACGTGGTTTACATTTTATCATTTTCCTATCAACAATAACTATTAAACATGTTATTCAACAACAATGGTTATGATTTTAAACGGTCGAATTTTAATACTACATTTCGACATATATAACCATTAACTACAATTTTACAAATGATAAAAATGAGAAACTTAGGTCCGTGCTTCGCGACAGGAGGCGAACGTTAATCGGTTGACACAGTGACATTAACGTGGCTTTGTACAAAAAAAATTAATAAAATTAACATTGTGGCGTAAAATGACTTAACATTGAAACGATAAACTCGTTAAAAAAGTTAGTTAACAAAGACAGTCATATAACGGTACCAATGTTCTCAAGTGGGTGACGGTCCCCTTCTTCTCGACACCAGCACGTTATCGTCAAACGATATAACTAACGATAACTAAAAAATACCATATTTTGAATACAACTACGTTTTTTTATAAAATTTATACCAAGATGCTAAGAAAAAAGTAAATAAACACAACAAAAATTTATTTAAAAAATATATACAGTGAACGAAAGTTATTGAAAAAAAATCAGATTATATATACTACATGGGGCACACTCTAAACTTTATAAAGAGTAAATTGCAGTTTTCGTCCTTGTGGTTTGCCCTAACTAACAGGTTCAGTCGAGTCTTAACACCTTTATTCCTTGACGTTTGATGTTTTAACAGTATTAGTCACTGAGGCTAACGACCGTTAACTTTTTCTGTTAGTTTTTATGTGAAATTACTGATTTGCCCTTTTAAAATCTATACTATCTATCTATACTAGTAAAAGAGTAAAAAAAGTGACATGTGTCGCTCTCACATTCATCCTTACAAAAATTTCCCCCCTCATTTTCCATTTACCCAATTTGACTTTCTATTTTACGTAATAGTACTTGTTTCCTATTTTGAAATTCATCATTTATGGATAACTTATATATTTATAGAAAAAGTATTTAAAAATTTAATTTATTATTGCAAATTTTAAAATTATCTCTCATTCATTTATGAATAATTTATAAATTCATAAAAGTAATTTAATTTTTAAATTGTTTCTAAATTCTCGATTTTCAATTTGAATTTATACTATACAATAAATAAAGGTTTTTGCATGCCACGTGTCGTCTCCATATTCATCATCATCATTTTTTTCTCGTCTCTATCTCTTATTAAATATACATCTATATTTTAATAATAATATAAAATAAAATACTAATTATACTACTAAACACATTTATTTTAAATTATCTCTTATTGTAAAAAAACTTTGAAATATAATTGTGTAACTTTTATTTTGATTCAAATAGTAATGAAAGTCAAATTGCATTAAATACTAATTAACGAATTTTTGAAACCTAATTATATATTAACGTTTACATATTTTGAATTTTGTTTTCTGTCATTGTATATGTAATACATGTTTATACATGTAAAATATATATACATAAAAAATTAAGAATTTTATTTATTGATATTTTTCACCCCGTGTGTAGACACGAGGTTCTAAGCTAGTATAATAAATAAAGGTTTTACAATGCCACGTGTCGCCTCCATATTAATTCTTAAAAATAAAATTCACGCATTTCTCTTTTAATAAATACACTTTCATATTTTTAATAATAATATATTTTTAAACAAATTATTAATTATACTAATAAAACAGATTTATTTTAAATTGTCTCATATTATAAGAAACTTTGAAACATAAATACTTAGCTTATGTTTTTAATCAATAATAAATGAAAGTCAAATTAAATTGAATAGTATTTAATGTATTTATACAACTCAATTATATATTAATTTTTACATATATTGTTAGTATATGTAATACATTTTTCCACCGGTAAGATATATATATATAGGATTAGGTTTAGGTAAAAAAGATTCTAATTCTAAGAAGGGTGAGAATGATTTAGAGCCATTAGATCAAATTGTAGAAAATATTTAATGGTTGAGATTAAATTGTAGGAGAAAAAGTTGTTGGAATGGTATTTTAGTCTTGGCCAATTTTGTTGACTTTTTATCAAGTTTCCCCCCTCATTTTTAAACGTTCATAACTTTTACATACGACATTATTTTTTTAAAAAAATTACACCATAAAAACGAGCGTTTTTTTATCTTTAAAACAAGTATAGTGTAGTTATAAACAAAAAAGAAAAATAAATTTACGTTTTCCAGCTCATTGTGTAATATAAGTTCATTGTGTAATACAAGTTCAATGTGTAATACAAGTTCATTATGTTATATGTATTTATCATTGTGTTTTACGTTTTTCAGCTCATTGTGTAATTAGTCAGGTCATTGTGTAATACAAGTTTATCATGTAATACAAGTTCATCGTGTAATACAAGTTCAATGTGTAATACAAGTTCAATGTGTAATACAAGTTCATTGTGTTATATGTATTTATCATTGTGTTTTCCGTTTTTCAGTTCATTGTGTAATTAGTCAGGTCATTGTGTAATACAAGTTCATTGTGTAATACAAGTTCAATGTGTAATACAAGTTAATTGTGTTATATGTATTTATCATTGTGTTTTACGTTTTTCAGCTCATTGTGTAATATAAGTTCATTGTGTAATACAGGTTCAATGTGTAATTCCACGTCTGGTCATTGTGTAATATCTGGTCATTGTGTAATTATTCATGTCATTGTGTAATACAAGTTCACTGTGTAATACAAGTTCATTGTGTAATACAAGCTCACTGTATAATACAAGTTCAATGTGTAATACAAGTTCATTGTGTTATATGTATTTATCATTGTGTTCTACGTTTTTCAGCTCATTGTGTAATTAGTCAGGTCATCGTGTAATACAAGTTCATTGTGTAATACCACATCTGGTCATTGTGTAATTAGTCAGGTCATTGTGTAATACAAGTTCATTGTGTAATACCACGTCTGGTCATTGTGTAATACAAGTTCATTGTGTAATTAGTCAGGTCATTGTGTAATACAAGTTCATTGTGTCAAATATTTTTCATCATTGTGTTATATGTTTTCATCATTGTGTTTTACGTTTTCCAGCTCATTGTGTAATTCGCTCATTATTGTGTAATTCGCTCAAATATGTCAGGTCATTGTGTAATATGCTCATTGTGTAATATCAGTTCATTGTGTAATATCAGGTCTGATCATTGTGTAATACCAGACCTTGTATTACACATTGACATGGTGTATTACACATTGACCTGGTGTATTACACATTGACCTGGTATATTACACATTGACCATTATGCCATCCCTTTAAAAACAATAAAATGAAACATGTCAAGCTTAGAATCCTTCTTACCTTTCTTATTTTTAAAACCATTTTTACTATAACCTAACCCTATATATATATATATATATATATATATATATATATATATATATATAGGGGAGGGTTCCAGAGAAAACCACAAGTTAGACTAAAACCAAGAAAACCACTAAAAAACCAATTTTACCCAATCATATAATAATATTTATTTTTTATTTATTTATAAGAGTATGAATGTAATATTAAACATTTTTACCAAAAATATTTTTTACACATAGTGTTATGTATACGTAAACATAAAACAAAAAAATTGCGGTTACATATACGTAAAGCAAAAAATTGTTTTTGGATACGTATATGTAAATAAAAAAATTGCCTGAAATGATGTGGTTTTCTCGGTTTTCCCCTAACTTTGTGGTTTTCTATTGATCCCTCCCATATATATATATATATATATATATAGGGGATAGATCAAGAGAAAATCACAAAGTTAGGCGAAAACCGAGAAAACCACTAAAACAATATGTAATACTATTGGTTATGTAACCGCAATATTTTTGTTTTCTGTTTACGTATACGTAACACTATGGGTTACGTATACGTAAGTCAATATTTAAATATTTTTTGATAAAAATGTGTAATATTACATTGATACTTTTATAAAAAAATAAAATAAAAAATAAATATTATTATATTATTGGTTAAAATTGATTTTTTTAGTGGTTTTCTCGGTTTTCGTCTAACTATGTAGTCTTCTCTAAAACCTACCCCTATATATATATATATATATATATATATATATAGGGTTAGGTTCATGAGAAAACTCATTTTAATGAGAGAACTAGAGAACCACTAAAAAGAGAATGGGTGAGATTTTAAAGAGAAAGGGTAAAACTGGAACTTAAAATATATAAATCTTTAAACATTTCTATCTTTTGCTTACGTTATTATTATTTTTTTTAATTGCACCATTAAATCAAGAATTTATTTATCTTTCATTTGAGTATAAATAATGTTATAAAAATATGAATTAACTCGTCTTTTTTTTTCTTCTTCTTATTTTCAATACTGCATATGTGTAGTATCACCCTCAAAAACCTAAACCCCCACCCCAACCCACCCCAAAAACCTAAACCCCCACCCCAACACACCCCAAAAACCTAAACCCTCACCCACCCAAAAACCTTAACCCACCCACCCCCACCCAAAAACCTTAACCCACCCACCCCCACCCAAAAACCTAAACCCACCCCACCCACCTCCACCCAAAAACCTAAACCCACCCCACCCACCTCCACCCAAAAACCTAAACCCACCCACCCCCACCCCTACCCAAAAACCTAAACCCACCGCACCCACCCCTTACCCTTAAAAACCTAACCCTAAAGCTAAACCCACCGCACCCACCCCTTAGCCTTAACACTATTTTTTCAAGTTTTTTTTAAAAACTAAACTAAACCTTAAAGCTAAACCGACTAACTTAAAAACTAAACTAAACCTTAAAGCTAAACCGCATTTTGGTCATTTAACAAGAACTAATGGAAAAAAACTCAACGGAGTTAGTAAATTGGATTAAAAGTGTTAAGACTTGAAACGTGGGACGGAACGTGTTAAGGCTGGACTGAACGTGTTAGTTAAGCCAGACCACAGGGACGAAAACTGCAATTTTATAAACTTAAGAAAGTCAAAGTAGTACTTTACAAAGTTGAGGATCGGTTTTGTCATTCTATAAAAGTTAGAGGGGTGTTTTTGTCGGTGACAAATGCCACCGACATTTGTGATTAAGTTTAATCTAATCTAATATTAACTGGTTGGTCGGTCAAACCAATAAAAGTGGTTCGTTTTTTTAGGTTTTGAATTGGTTGTTTTTCTAAAGTAATTAATTTGTATTAGATTTTAAAATTGATAAGTGGGATTAATGAATTTTATAATAACTAACTGTATGCTCTAAAAATCTAAAAGAAAATAATAATAAGGCAAAGGATAAGTTCCAAATTTCAAACCTAACCATTGTATAAATCTTAAAGTGGCCAATTATTCAGTATAGCCTCTTTGATCGGTTTAGACGATTTTTAAACATTTCTAAATCGGATACTGGAACTAAAACCACACATAATTAGTGTAAACTTGGATTAGTAAAACAATTTGATTCAAATAATTAAGTTAGTAGTCTAAATCATTCTTTATAACATACCCTTACTTAGCAATGCCGGTGGCTAATGATAAGCCATCGAAAAAAGTCTTATGTCCACCTCTCAGTTTTGCAAACTTTCAACTTCACCTTCTCAAGTTTTAAAGTTCCAACTTTTAACTTCACACCTTCAGTTTTTAAAGTTTCAACTTTACCTCCCTCAAATCTCTAAAGTTTCAACTTTACACCTGTAATTTCAACTCTAACCCTTACAAGTTTACCTCTTTAATTTACTATATCTTAATGAGCGTACGGTGGGGTTATGCCACTTGGCATAATCTAATTAGTCAGCAAAAACATTTTTCGTTGTTTACGATTTCTGTAGTGTTCAACTATGATATTTAAAAATGTGATTATGAAAGTTGGCATTGGCTGGGGTGAGTGGATAGTACTCATGGTTGTGAACTCCCCCACCCGAGTTCGAATCCCATGGCTGACACTTTTCTGTTTTTTGCCTTCTTTTCTTTTAGTGTTTTTCATGGTTGTAGAAGTCGCTAGGCGCTGCCAAAACGGTCGACATAGGAGTTGCGACTACTCGGCCTAGGCGGGGAGTACTCGGACATGATAAATTATAAAGAAATCAATAATTGGGAAATTATATATACGTCAAACATCATAAATTTACTAATATTTATAACAAAATACAAGAATATCAATATAAATTAAAAGGATATATGTTCAAATATTAAAGTACTTCAAAAATTGATATTCATTATTTAATATTATAGACATAGGGTAGGGTTTCAGAGAAAACCACATAGTTAGTTGAAAATCGAGAAAATCACTAAAAAAACTAATTTTAACCAATAATATAATAATACTTATTTTTTATTTTATTTTATTTTTATTTTTATTTTTTAATAAATGTATCAATGTAATATTACACATTTTTACCAAAAAATATTTAAATATTGGCTTACATATACGTAACCCATAGTCTTACGTATACGTAAACAGAAAACAAAAAAATTACAGTTACGTATATGTAACCCATAGTATTACACATTGTTTTAGTGATTTTCTCGGTTTTCGCCTGACTTTATGGTTTTTCTTGATCCATCCCGTATGACATAATAGTAATTTAATTCTCTTCTTCTAATGTATCTCCCTAAAAACAACGAAAATCCAACAAGAATATATGAAAAACAGTGAAAATCGGTGAACAACAACGAACATCCGACTTGACCGAGCTGGCCCAATTTATATTTTTATGTTTTTCTTCCATTTGATTTTTTTTCTTCAGCTATTTTATCATTTTAGTGTGACGTAATGTTTACAATGCAAAGTGCTAGGGGTAATACTCTTTTTTATCTATACTAAACCGCCGCAACCCCATACGTTTTTTTATGTACTTAATGACATTAATCTCACCGTCACAACACGCTTAACGAAGTACGCAAATGCGTTGCATCGCGTGTGCTTAATTATATGCTTAACCACGTTAATGTTACTGTACATCCCTATCACAACGCGCGAGTCTTAGTTTATGGTATATCTGTTAATAAATTAAAGTTTTAATAAAAATATAATATCTTATAAATATTATAAATTACCAAAAAAATTAAAGAAAAAAAGTGTATCTAATTGACTATAGGAATAAAATGGATAGCTAATTAATTTGGTTAATGGATTAGGAATTTAAAGTCAGAACAAAGCTAGATCTAAATCCCACCAATATGTTGTGTTTTATACTTCTCTACCTTTCTTGTTATCTCTTTTCTTTTATTTTTAACTAGGTTAGAATCCCGTGTATTACACGGGTTAAATAAATATAATGTTATATAATTAGTAATAAAAAATTATGTTTTTAAAAACTCGTGTATTACACGAGTTGAATAAAATATAACTTAGTCTCTTAACACATATACTCGTCAAAATATGTCTACTTTAACGTGACAATTTTAAATTATATTAAGTTAATTTTTAAAACATTTTTTTAAACTTGGTTAAAAATGTTTCACTGTTAGGGTAAGGGGTATACCCTCACATGAGGGTGGGCGTGAGCCCTTTCACGCCGTGAAGGTCAAAAGGAACGCCACCTCCCCCCTTCGGCGTGAAGGGGGCGTGAGCACATACACGTGAAGAATCTCACGCGAGCAAGGTACCAAAAGTAGCCGTTATATATCCGTTGGGGGGATAGAGCCGTTTAAAAAAAAATACTATACATATATATACACACAATCATCATATATTTATCAAATCATCACCAATTCATACACAAACTTTAGCAAAATGGCATCATCTTCCTCTTCATCTTCAAGTTACGAAGCGGCTCAAATGATGTTCCGTGCTTGGACATCCGCGGCAATTATGTGGTGGCACGAAGCCGAATCATCACAACCTTTAACAAGAAATGCTCATCTAAACCGAGAACGGTCGGTTGCTAACGCCCAACTACTACATGATTATTTTAACGAAGGGTGTACGTATGACGAGGAAGAGGAGCCTACGTATGAAGAAATTGACGAAGATAAAAAGTGAAGTAACCGTCAAGAAATACGAAGCCGAGAAGTTCATCACGCTTTGAAAGCGGACTTGATTGACCATATTTTCGAACTTTCGCAAAATTAGTTTTTATTTTATTTTTATTTATGTAATTTTTATTTATGTTTTTATTTTATTTTATGTAACTTTTATTTATGTTTTAATGAATATTTTATTTAAAAAATAAATATTTTATAATATATGTATTTAATGCACACTTAAGTAGACTATACCTCTTGTCAAATGAGAGGCAAGTAAGAAGTTTAGCATTATGATGTGACGGATATATGATAGAAAATATACTATTACTTGAAAGAACAAAGTGAGAATATAGCTCCTTCTCTTTGAAAATCAAGAAGTCTTGCAAAAGGGACTTTAAAGGTGCATGGACTTCGTGATTTAGATCTGTGACATATAAAGTTAAAGTACACCGTTTTATTGAAGTTACAATATTCTTTAATTAATAATAATAATAATAATAATAATAATAATAATAATAACAACGTATTTGATTATCACTTTTATTTAAGTTTGAGTTTCTTTCTTCTTAATTATCTTTGGTGAAGAATAGTGACGGCTCGACCCCCTGATTTTTCCCTCAGAAATATTAATATATACATATTCAGCCGATTTTTCGCTCAGTGGTGTCAATTTATACGTATTCGGCTGAAAATTTTATAGTTCCGGCCCCCTAATAGGAAAAAAAAAATCTCAACCCCCTACGTTTTTCTTCAAACTTCGTCACTAATGTTATGTCAATGTATATATTATTGACCATGATCATATGTTGACCGTTTTTCTCCAAAGTTTAAGTTTCTTTTCGTCTTAGTTAAGTTTGAATATACCAACAACATCTGAAAGTCTATATTCAAATTCACATGCATGCCAATGTTCATCACGATCCCTTTTTCTTCCGCAAAGTCAAGAAATGTATTGATATTGGATTTGTTGATCAAACCTTTTACAATTTCTAATATAAAGATGGTCAACGTGTGACATAAATATTTTTATTTTTATTTTATTCAAATTCTTAAAGAGATGTTGGAATGGCTTAAAAAATGATTTCACTAAAATTTTTTAGGAGTTCTTTCAAAATGCCACTATTAGTCAAGGCTGCTCCTCTTCTTTTTTGGCTTTAATTCCCAAGGTTAAAGACCCTGTTGGTCCTGAAGAGTATCGACCTATTAGCCTTATCGGTCGCATTAATAAGGTCATTTCTAAGGTTTTGATTAACTGGCTAAAATCGGTCATTCAAGGAATCATTTCTGAAAAGCAATATGCTTTCCTATCTAATAGAAGCATCCTTGATGGTCCCCTTATCCTCAATGAGCTCCTCTCTTGGCTGAAAAAATCTAAGAAGTCGGGGATGTTTTTCAAGGTGGACATTGATAAGGCGTTTGACTCGTTAAACTAGGGGTTCCTATTATCTATCATGTCCCGGATGAAGTTTCAACCTAAATGGAGATCTTGGATCTATGCAATCTTATCCAGTGCACGCGCCTCGGTTCTTATTAATCGATCCCCCACTCAAGAATTCTCTTGCAAACGGGGTCTGAGACAATGAGATCCTTTGTCCTCGTTCCTTTTCATTATCGCTATGGAAGCGCTCTCGGGTATCATTAAGAAAGCATGTTCTATTGACCTGTTCCATGGTCTCTCATGCTCTTCAGGTCAGACCTTGTCTCACTTCCTCTTCGCAGATGATGTGGTTTTCATTGGTGAGTGGTCGATAGAAAATGCACACAACCTAAATAGACTCCTTAGGCGCTTTTATCTCGCATCAGGGCTACTGGTTAACCTTGCAAAGAGCAGTCTTTTCGGTATTGGTGTGGATGACAATTTCAAACGAGATATGGCAGTTGTTCTCCGCTGCAAGATTGGTTCATTTCCTTTCAAATACTTGGGGTTACAAGTGGGAGCTAACATGAATCTCGCAAAGCACTCGAAGCCGGTTTTTGATACTTTTAAGCAACGTTTATCATTGTGGAAGGCGAAAACTTTGTCTTTTGGGGGAAGGATCACGTTAATTCGATCGGTTTTAAATTCCCTTCCCTCCTTCTTCTTCTCCTCCCTTTATAAGACGCCCACCAAAATAATAAATGATTTGGAGCGGTTATGTAGGGATTTTTGTGGGGGAATCTCCGGATCGGCACAAGATTAATCGGGTTTCTTGGGAAAAAGTCTTAACCCCTATAAAGCTCGGGGGGTTGGTCCTCGGATCCTTACGAGAGGCTAACACTGCTCTGCTCTCGAGATGGTGGTGGAGATTCAAAGTCGACGAAAAAACATATTATGGAGAAAGGTAATATGGAGCATCCATCATAACTCCAGATTGTGGAGCTTTATTCCGGTTAGAATCTCTCATCCGGGACCTTGGAAACATATTGCTAATGTCTCTAAGGAACTTCTTCCTGTCGGACTTGATTTGGCCAGCCTCATTCGGCTCATGACTGACCCGCTCCATCAGTCCAGGTGGCTATGGGACCTTGACTCGCCGGCTCATTTTCTGTGAGAAGTCTGAAAAAGGCAATGCAGCCAGCTTCGTATACGGATCCGGGACTTTCCACTGGAATAGCTGGTCTCCAGTTAAAGTAAACTTCCTTTGTTGGCGTTTTTCTTTGGACCGACTCCCTACTTTTGATGCTTTAGTTCGAAGAAATGTCCATCTCCCAACACATAATGTGTACTCTGTGGTGAAAATGAAGAAACATTGGGTCAACTTTTTATGTCATGCCTTTTTGCACAAAAGTTCTGGGATTTCATCTTCATTTGGTGTAAGTTACCATCCTTTTTTCTATTTGAAACTAGGGATCTAGTAAATTATCATCTTCATGCTCGGGGCTCATCGAATTGGAAAAAGATCATTTACACGGTCATTCAAACTACTATTTGGGCGTTGTGGAGAAATCGGAACGCGTTAATTTTTGAGCAAAAACCGACTAGTGTGGAAAAAGTCATAGGGGATATAAAAGTGCTCGGGTTCCTTTGGTTTAAGAATCGCTCAAAATCTCAAGCTTTTTCTTGAGACCAATGGTGCTCTTTTGATTTATCTAGTTTGAATGTTTAGTTCGTTGGTTGTTACTCTTATCGGTGACTATTTTCTGTAACCTTTTTTGGCTAATTGAGGTTAGCCTGTGATGGAAATAAAATTTGTTGGCCTTTCAAAAAAATTTTTATTGCAAACTATCGGTATAGATTTCAACGTGTGACATAATTATTTTTAATTTTATTTTTTGCAAACTGTCGGTATATATTTCAACAAGTATATGAATCTTGATCATGGCAAACTTTTGAACAACATCCCTCCTCTAACCCCAAAATCGACTTTAAGTATAAGATATTCAATTATACTTCTAAAAGTTCTATATCTTTTTAACAATTTCAATTAATAACTTCAAAATATCATTGATATATTTTAAGATTATATAATATATTAATATATTTAATTTCTTTTCGAATAAACTCATGTTAAAACGACTCAAATTTTTATAATTTAAACTCATACCCTGTCTCGTACATGAAGAATTTTCCCATTCTTCGTCTGTGATGTTTTAAGTTTGGGTTTATCGCTAGTGTGAGGGCATCCTTGAACAAGAATAATATGTCTATATTTTTTAAAGGCAGATTTCTTAAATAATGTTTGGAGTGAGACTTGAACCTATAACCTACTCAAACCTTTGTGTTTCTATAGGATTTTCCTCGAATAATATGTGTATCTGGAAAGCAATATAATATAAACAGAAGACATATGCCGTGGAATGCTCGAGGATTGACTGCCAAGCAAATTCCTCAAAACCTTTGCTTGCAAAAAAAAGGATATATCCACAGTTGATACTATGGTCGAGTCACGATTGTCCCATGAAGCAACTATCAAAGACATGGTTTTGAAACACAAGAAACTGTGGTGATGTCATATTGTATATGTTGTATGCAATGTTTTCAGAACCGGACCGGACGTCGAACCGGTCTCCTTACCGGTCCACTGGTCGGACCGGATTTAAGAACCGGACGACGTCATAAATATTATAAAAATATATCAATCCAAACAACCATTAATCCTTTCAAATACCACCAACAAGTCAATTCCAATAATTTTGAACTAACAATTACCTACGAAATACGAAGCCAAGAGACTTAAAAAGGATAAAAAAAAATAGTCAAGCGGTTCGTCCGGTCCGACCACCCTGTTTCCGGTCCGACCGCCGGTTCGTCCGGTCCGACCACCGGTTCGCTGCACGACCGTTTCAACATATGTAACAGGACAGGTCAAACCACCGGTTCCCGGTCCGACCGGCCGGTCCAGTCCGGGTTTCAAAACACTGGTCGTATGTTATGTCCAATTAGTTTCAAGCAAAGTCAACCATAGTCAAACTAATAAAGTCAGAATGATTTGGATGCTTGTTTGACTTGTTGGTCATTTCAAATAAAACATGAAGGACTAAAGTTGACAATTATGCAAAGTTGAAGTTGTGGCTGTGTTTACATTACTTATGTAACTACAGGGGTGTACAGTGTCAAGTTGGAAACTTAGTTTGTTACTTACAGATTTAAGTTGTTAATCTGTAGGATTAGAGGTTGGTTAACTTAGTTGTTGTTCTAGTATTCAAGTCACAGTTTTCTTTGATTCAGTTTGTAATCGTTGGAGTGAAATAAGAAATCGTTTGGTGTTTCAATTTTATGTTCTTCTTAATTGATCAATTGGATCTTCTTTGGCTGTTAATGATTGTTTTGTTTCCGCTATACCATTAACAATTGGTATCAGGGCCTCGTTGCTCGAATTCAAAAGGGGTTTCGATTGATTTGAGATCAAGAAGGTGAAAGATGATGTCAACGAAGTTTGATTTGGAAAAGTTTGATGGAAAAAAGATTTTGGTCTCTGGCTATTGAAGATGAGGCTATTCTTGTTCATCAAGGGGTTGTGGATGCCCTTTCCGATGAAGCAAATCTTCCGGCTACCTTAACTGATAAAGAAAAGGGCATCATGGAGAAGGCACATAGTGCACTCATTCTTTGCCTTGGTGATAGGGTTTTGAGAGAAGTCTCCAAGGAAGTTACAACAACAGGCATATGGACAAAGCTTGAAAGCCTGTACATGACCAAGTCTCTAGCCAATAGACTCTATCTGAAAAAGAGGTTGTACACGTTTCATATGGCAGCAGGTAAGTCTATTGATGACCATACTGATGACTTTAACAAGTTAGTATTGAACTTAGAAAATATAGATGTCACATTGGATGATGAGGATCAGGCAATAGTTTTCTTATCATCATTGCCTCATTCTTATAAACACTTTGTGGATACCCTCATGTATGGAAGGGAAATCCCGCCATGGAGGAGGTATTAGCTGCCATTAATTCAAAATAATTAAAGAAAAAGGGGAATGTGGTTGATGAGGCTGGGGAGGGGCTGTTTGTAAGGGGAAGGCCAGAACAAAGAGCGGAACCCAGCAAGATCTAAATCAAAGTTCAAAAGAAAATGTTACCTATGTAACTCTGAAAAACACCTAAAAAGGGATTGCCCTGAGAACAAGAAGAAAAGGTTGAGTCTGGATCCACTAAAAGTCAAAGTGGGTGTGTGACAGAAGGATCAACTGATGGATATGAATCAGCAGATGTACTTGTTGTTTCAGAAAGAGGTCAAGTTGATGATTAGATAATGGACTCTGGTTGTTAATATCATATGACACCCCACAAAGAATTCTTTAAAGAATTGACTATGCAAGATCTGGGCTCAATGAAATTAGTTGATGTATTCAGGGATTTGGTACAGTGACATTCAGAATGGATAGTGGAACAAATGTGATTCTGGAAAATGTGAGACTAATTCTTGAGTTAACAAGGAATTTGATCTCATTAGGCACATTTGAAAAGAATGGTTACACTGTTAGCCTGAAGAATGGTAGAGCCAAGGTGATAAAAGGTTCTATGGTAGTTATTTCTGGAACAAGAAGAGAGAATAACATTTATGTGTTAATGGTAAAGTAGAACAAGGAGATGCTATGAGTGTGCAAAGCAAGGTTGAAAGTCAAGCTAGACTTTGGCATAAAAGGCTTGGTCACGTTAGTGATCAAGGTTTATGTGAGTTGAAAAAACATGGGTTGATTGAAGGTTTAAAAGACTGCAGTATAGACTTATGTGATCATTGTATGTTGGGCAAGGCTCATAAGGTCAGATTCCTAAAGGGTGGAAGTAGAACTCAAGGAATATTGGATTATATTCACTCAGATCTCTGGGACCAACAAGAACCCAGTCTTTGGGTGGGGCATTTTATTATTTGTCAATAGTTGATGACTATTCAAGAAGATTTTGGATCTATGTAATAAGACACAAGAATGAGGCCTTTGACAAGTTCAAAGAGTGGAAAGTTTTAGTGGAGAATCAAACTGGAAATAAAGTTAAAAATCTAAGAACATATAATGGGCTTGAGTTTTGCAATTTGGAATTCAATGATTATTGTAAGAAGTTTGGGATAGCAAGGCATTTAACAGTTCCAGGTAATCCACAGCAAAATGGATTAGTGGAAAGGATGAATATGACTATTCTTGACAAAGTTAGATGAATGTTATCTGAGTCTCGGTTCCCAAAGCAGTTTTGGGCAGAGGCAGCAGCTACTGCAGTTTATTTGATAAATAGATCTCCTTCCTCTACTATTGATATGATGACTCCCATGGAGAAATGGTCAGGAAAGAAGACTGATTACAACAATTTGAAAGTATTTGGGTCTCTAGCATATGCACACATTAGACAAGACAAGTTAGATCCAAGAGCTCAAAAGTGTGTTTTCTTAGGTTATCCAGAAGGTATAAAAGGATACAGACTTTGGAGGGTTGATGAAATAAGTCCAAAGGTGATAGTAAGCAGGGATGTGGCATTTAAAGAAGAATATTTGTATAAGGATGTCATAGGGAAGCTAAGTATTGAAAACAAACAGACTGAGAATCAAGGAGTTCAGATTGAGGTGGAGCCTGCAATTGATGTGAACAATGTTGATGCTCAACAGGTCAATACAAGGGCAAGTACTAGTTCATACATTCTTGCTAGGGATAGACCTAGAAGACAGATAATGCCACCTGCAAGATTCAGGTCAAATGAAGACATATCTGCTTTTGCTTTCAATGTGGCTGAGTTTGAAAGTGTGTGTGAACCCATGACATATAGTGAAGTTATTAATTCTGATTAGGAAAATGAATGGATTAATGCTATGAATGAGGAGATAGAGTCACTTCAGAAGAATGGTACCTGGGTACTTGTTGATAAACCAAGTAATCAAAAACTAGTCAGTTGTAAATGGGTTTATAAACTGAAAGAAGGCATTCAGGGTGTTGAAAAACTTAGATACAAGGCAAGAGTAGTTGCAAAAGGGTTCACACAGAGGCAGGGGTAGACTACACAAAGATATTCTCTCCAGTAGTGAAACATGCCTCAATTAGAGTGTTGTTATCACTGTGTGCTGTCTTTGGTATGGAGCTGGAACAATTAGATGTCAAGACTGCTTTTTTGGATGGTAATCTTGAGGAAAACATCTATATGGCTCAACCTATGGGGTATGAAGAGGAGAATATGATTGATAAAGGTTTGTCTATTGAAAAAAATCTCTCTATGGATTGAAGCAATCTCCTAGGCAGTGGTATAGGAGGCTTGATTTATATATGATTACACATGATTTTTGCATAAGCCAATTTGATAGTTGTGTGTATTTTAGAGAGTATGAAGAAAGGGCGTTTGTGTATTTGTTGTTGTATGTGGATGATATGTTGTTAGCATGCAGGGATAAAGATCAAATTGTTGCAACTAAAGATTTACTGTAAAGGGAGTTTGATATGAAAGAGTTGGGGAATGCTAAAAAGATATTGGGTATGGAAATTACAAGAAATAGAAAGTCATGGTTGATTAAACTGTCTCAAGGGTCTTACTTAAAGAAAGTTTTAGACAACTATTTCATGGATCAAAGCAAACTAGTAAATACTCCTTTTGGGAACATTTCAAGTTATCAAAGCAAAATTCTCCTAAATCTGACAAAGATGTAGAGAAAATGGCAGGTATTCCTTATTCTAGTGTTGTTGGCAGCCTAATGTACCTTATGGTATGCACTAGACCAGATTTAGGATATGTTGTAAGTTTGGTAAGTAGGTTCTTAAGTGATCCTGGTAAGCAACATTGGGAGGCTGTCAAGTGGATTATGAGGTATCTAAATGGTACAAGGGAAGTTGGTATCCTATTTGGTAAAGACGTTCAACCAATTGCTATGGTGCAGGGTTTTGTGGATGCTGATTTTGCAAAGGATCTGGATAAAGGCAGATCAGTCACAGGCTATGCTTTTCTAGTATATGGTAGTCTTGTGAGTTGGAAGTCAAATTTGCAACATATAGTGGCACTATCAACCACTGAATCAGAGTATATAGCACTCAATGAAGCAGTTACGGAGGCTATTTGGCTTAAAGGCTTTGTGTCTGAGTTGGGGATAGTGGTTGATAAAGCATTGGTATTATGTGATAATCAAGGTGCTATGCAACTGTCTAAAAATCCTATGTTTCATGAAAGGTCTAAACATATAAATGTGAAGCTACATTTTATAAGAGAGGTTATTGAATCTAGGGAAATAGAGGTGGAGCATGTGGATACAGATTGCAATGCTTCTAATATGTTGACAAAAATGGTGCCAGGTCCTAAGTTCAAGATTTGGTGTTTAGAAGAAGGGTTTATGAGATTGGTCATAAAGGTGGAGATTGTTGTATGTTATGTCCAATTAGTTTCAAGCAAAGTCAACCATAGTCAAACTAATAAATTCAGAATGATTTGGATGCTTGTTTGACTTGTTGGTCATTTCAAATAAAACATGAAGGACTAAAGTTGACAATTATGCAAAGATGAAGTTGTGGCTGTGTTTACATTACTTATGTAACTACAGTTGGAAACTTAGTTTGTTACTTACAGATTTAAGTTGTTAATCTGTAGGATTAGAAGTTGGTTAACTCAGTTGTTCTAGTATTCAATTCACAGTTTTCTTTGATTCAGTTTGTAATCGTTGGAGTGAAATAAGAAATCGTTTGGTGTTTCAATTATCTGTTCGTCTTAATTGATCAATTGGATCTTCTTTGGCTGTTAATGATTGTTTTGTTTCCGCTATACCTTTAACAGTGTCGACTGCCTGGTCATTGGATAGAATTTAAAGATCAAATCATGTTCAAGATTTCAAGCCACCATTTAATTGTGACAAATCAACAATACAAGATATGTATATATCAAAACAAGTTGAAAGGTATCGTAAAAATAACTAATCGCTCTTGAATTAATTTATAAGACCAACATGAGATTTTATAAATAAATAAAAGAAATTTATAAAGTAATCAAAGTTTTTATAAAAATGAGACAAACAAAAAGTGATCTTCCTAAAGAAGAATATTTTCAAATTCAAAACATGGTAAAAAATATGGTTTAGCCAAATGAGGGAGTATTCAACACTAAGGGGCGTTTGGTTCGTGGAATTCGTTAGAATTGAAATTGGAATTTGAATTGAAATTTTAAGGAATTGTATTTTGTTCAAAGGATTTGGGATTTTAAGGAATTGGAATCTATTAAAGGATTTTGAATTTTTAAATACATTTGATTTGACAAAACAATCATTAATGAATTGGATTTGTATAAGGCAAAAAAAACCTTAAAAAAATAAAGAAAAATATAAAAAAAAAAAAATAAAACAAAAAATAACTAAAAACTAAAAAAACCAAAATGTTTATTTCGTTTGCCTTGTTTCATAAAAAAAACTCGAAAAAATAGTCGGGGTCGGATGGGGCGGCTGGCTGAGGTGGCGGGGGGCGGCGAGCGGCGGTGGGGATGGTCGGGGTGGCGACGACGGTGGTGGCGGTGGGGTTGGCGGTAGTGGTCGCAAGGGTCGGTGACGGTGACAAGGGTCGGTAGTCGGAGATTCAATTTGCTTTACTTGAATTCCTTCACAAGTTGGAAGGAATTTGAAATCCTTCATTTGAGATAATTTGAAGGAATTAATTCCAATTTCAATTGTAATTCCATTCTCTACCAAACACGTTAAGAATAGAATTCAGATTCCAATTCCAAGGAATTTTACGAAGCAAACACCCAAAGGAATGGAATTCAAATTCCAATTCCGTTGAATTCCATTGAATTCCGGCGTACCAAACGCCCCCTCAAGGCTTTCCTTGTTGAAAAGAAATATGTCTTGCAAATTCAGCTAAGGCTTTCCTCCTATTTTTATCAAGTCGAAACCACTGTTAAAAATTGAATTCTTTCAGGATCTCAGGTAAGAGATTTTGTTTTCATATAGCTTGTGACATATTACAATGTACATAAGCAGTGACGGATCCAATATTTTTAGTCAACGGGTACCAAAAATTGAGTTATGTTTACCGAACCAAATACTAAATGTCGGGTTCAGGTACATCCTTATACGGGTTTGGGTTATTCGGTTCCATCTTCTTTGGGTTTGGTTTCATTCGGGTCAGATTCAGTATTTGTGTTCGGGTAAATAAGACACCCCTAGCATTTATAAATATGTACGAACTAATTTGTTTCACTCGTGTAGAGTGTCGAGCTTCAAGATCGTTAGAATCGGATTTTAAGTTACATTAAATCGTAAAAAAATCATGTGTAAGAATGATGGTGAATATGAAATTGTTTTAGCTAATAAATCACATTATTTATGTCCTCAATTTAATTAGTTATGTCGACTAATATGAAATTATTTATCTACTCAATTAATTATTTATGATTAATAACAAATATTAAGTGTTTAACTCTAGGATTATTTAAAACTTGAATCAAACTAAAAGGTTTGTTTTATAACATTACTTGAACTAAAGGGACTTAGTGTAAAAAATTTCCTTTAATTTTAAAATTAACCAAATCCCAACACAATCCTCTTTTTCTAATCTCAAGAAACTTCATAAAAATTGTCAAGTTCAATTTTATCTTCCATGGATGTCTTTAGAAAAACACTTCAAATTCCATTAATAATTTTAAGAAAACCAATTCTTCTCCGACTACTATTCTCTCTCTGTCGCTCACGTTTTATAAAAGGTGTCAGTTTGATATTTAGGAAAGTTACAAACAAATATTGAAAATTTTGTATAGTTTTGATAAAGTTTGAGTCTCTGACGTTTGACCATTTTAACTATTTGAGTCTCTTATATTTAAATCCGTCTCTTTTAACCCCGACGTTTCATTTTTGCTTCTGTTTTAGTCCAATAATACTTGAATCCGTCCCTGAGCATAAATATTATGAGTGTGAATGATCATAAAGGGTCATAGTGGATGCACATACCAACTTTAACATTGATTGTCCTGACCTTTAGCCATTACTTTTCTCTTTCTCACACATTTATTTACGGATCATTCCTTCCAAAACTTTGACCTAACTCTTGCTCATAAAACACTTAAGAAACTTAAATATATATTCTTGAGTGACTAGTTAATGTTGGGATCGATTACTAGCTTGTATTTAGGAGCTGTTTGGTAGCCTTTTAATGATTCCATTAAGAGGCTACATCTGAATCGTTTAGAGGTAAGTGGTGTTTGTTTCGCTGACAGCCCACCTCTTAATGGTTCATTTTACCTCTTAATAGTTCAACTGAAAAACCATACTGAACTATTCAGACCTCTTAATGATTCAGCATTTAATGGTTCAACACTTGTCAAACAACCCCTTAGTTGATTTGAATCAAACGGAGTATAATGAAAAGCTGAATCAAACTTGAACACAAATCAAATGATATTAAAATCACTTAAGAATAGATAAAAGCAAAAGCCATAACTGATTTCATTAATGGCTAATCACTAATACAAATTCAAGCACCCCCTCATTTCTAGATCCATCTCCCAAATTTCACGTAGTACGTACACACCAACCCACACCAATTGCTACAATGAAATGATTACAATGAAAAATACAACAACCTTTGCATCGTTAGATTCCCTGATGTCAGTAGATGGCGAGTCACACTAACGGACAAAATATCATAAGGGAATTGCCCTTCAGTTCTGTCGAGTTGAAAAACCACTGATAACTTGATCTGTTGGTGATGATATGTGGATAAGTTGATTCCACTCATCATAAGGGATCCACTGATGTCATTATAATAAGAGGAGTTGATTAGTTGATCATCATTAGTGGATCTTAACTTCAGTTGATCTTTAATACATTGTAGCTTTAGTGGATCAGGATCACCAAAGGATGTACATCAAATGTTTACCTTTAAGGGATCTACGCATTAGATTTTAACGTCTACTTGATAATCAATCAGAATTATTTCTTTATTATCTTCCACTTATATTAATCGATGGATAGTATTTAGCTTTATACTAATACTGATCAGAGGACGTGCATCATCAGTTTAAAATCCATATTTAACAAACTCCCTCTAGTACTGTTGATGCCAAAACACTTGTTCACATATCCTTTTATTAACCCTGATGAATTTGGACCCATTTGAGAAATATGAGCCTTTAATTGTTCTTCAAAGAGTTTTGCTTATTGATGTCCCTTTATAATGGAAGTCTTGTAAGAGTAATTAGGTCTTCCATTACAAAACTTGAAACCAAAGTATGGCTCCAGAGGTTCCATCATCTCTTACAATTGTGATAATTGAGTGTTTTGTCACATCCCCCTCTATGAAACAAACTTGTGTATCTGCAACTTCTTTTCTAGCTTCTCTAAGTTTCTTAAGTCCAACTGTGATTAAGAATCTCTTTCATCAGTTGAGCATTCATTTATAATTTGTTCTGCTTGTTTCATTCTTTGGAACTCAAGCTTGTATTGTTTCTATTATATAAACTAAAGTGTGTTGAACTGAAACTACTAGTTTATTTCGAGTAAACTGTAATTTGCACCCCTGTCGTTATCTTTTCTAATGAAAAGACAATTATGCCCCTAACCTCACCCCATATTTACCTTCTTCTTCCCCGGTGAACAATAACGATGAAATACACGTCTGATTAACCTCTCTGATTATCACATTAGCCAAAATTTTCAACAAACAATGAAATAACGATCTAAAAACACGGTTAATATATTATTTTACTTGTATTTACATTTTCCGATCTAACTTGAATGGCCGGAGACGCCATTTCCGATCTAAACCATCTCCAACCAACCAAAACCCTAACTACTAACCAACCAAAAAACCCTAACTACTTGAATGGCCAGAGACTCCATTTCGACGTCAGGTAACAGACCAAAAAACAAGACCGACGGCATCTCCGACTCCATCCTTCATCTCCGACCAAGACCGACGGCACCTTCTTCTTCTCCGGCGACCTCTTCTACCCGTTCATATCTGAACGAAAAGTTCAGATTATGAAAGAACAAGACGCTGATCTTGAAATGCACGATCAACCGCCGCGTAACCGTCCGATCATCCGCTTGGGTTAACGACCGGCTAACCTTGATTCCGGCTGCAACAACAAATCGATTTTCAAAAGGCTTTGGGATCGAATTTCAGGTAGAAAATCATTACATTTGATGAAATGTGTATCGATATGGACATCAAGAAGCGCGGAGTCCATGTTTGGCTGTCGATTGAGAGGGCGGCGGCGTCGTTGGCGGACGAAAAAGGGGAAGCGGGCGGCGGCAGGAACGATTAGTGAGGGCGAGGGGTGCAGACTGTTAAATGTATAAAACCACAGTGGCGCACTTCACTATAGGCTTCCGGTTTTGAGTGTAATGACCATAATACCCCTAACGGAGTTAAAAGATTAAAGGAAAAGATAACGGCAAGGGTGCAAAGAAAGAGAGACTACATACCACAAGGGGGCAAATTGTACTTCTTTTAAAACAGGGTTGCAAAGTGTTAGCGAGGCTAAACCATAGGGGTGCAAATTACAGTTTACTCTTTGGAATATGAGCATTTAATTTATCCATAATGCTTTGCACAAAGACTTTTATCCATGTTAGCATCTTGTTGTCTTTTGAGTTATAACACTTTACCAACTTTTAATCTTCTCAAAGCGTGAATTTATCTGTTAAGCGTTTCTTCTTCCATCCTATTTAGAGATACCTGGTTTGCTGACCTTTGCATCATACATATTTTGCCTCCATTTTTTAAGAAGTGTATGTGTCTTTTGGTCTTTCTTCCTTTTTTGCATTTGACACCTTCTTTATCACATTTACCTTTTTCACAATATCATTTGTTTTCTCTTCTTTCATGTTCTCAATTCTTCTACCCACTTTTTCATTCAACCTTTCAAGAGACCAATCTGAAAGTTATTCCTTTCTGAATTCTCAGCTCCAATGAGCTTGTCAAGATTACCATTATAAAGCTCAATTTGAAGATCTGCATAATCAAAATTGAAATCATTTTGTTTTTTCAAATGCCTGAGCCTATACATCGTATTCTTCTTGAAACTTCAAAGCTAGTTCTGTGTATTTTGACGTATCATGCTTTTGGTACACAACAAAATCTTTACCATCTCTCTTTGATGTACCAACCTTGGATTTTTCATATTTTGCAGAGTTTGCCGGTGAAGAAGCATCATCACCATCTTCATTTGGCAGAACTAATTTCCTTCTTTTAGAATATGAAATATTTGGAATGAGTTTGGTTGATGGCAAGTCATTAGAGGATGTTGGTTTATCAAGGGATATGGCTTGAAGGGCAAATGAGATAGGAACCACCAATAAAGTCAGATTTAATTTGGGATCTATCTATAGCTTAGAATTCATAGTTGATTTGAGAGTAGAGGATCTAGATGCAATGGATCTACGTTTTGTTGGTTTGATAGCAGTGGATTTAAGTTTGGTGGGTAGAATAATGGATGTTGATTTTTGTGGAGCAGTGGTTCTTGATTGAAGTAGATCAGTGGATGCTGGTTTAGGTTAAGCATGGATGAAGATTTAGGAGGAGTAGTGGATGTAGGTTTATGTAGAACAGTGGATGTGGGTTTAGGTGGAGCAGTGGATGTGGGTTTATTTGATTGTGTAATAGAAGGTGTTGTAGATCGAAATGCATTAGGAGCATCAAAGGGATTAGGATACACCATGTTGTAGATAATTGATATTAGAAGAGTGAAATAAACCTAATTCATCTATTTCTTTAGCCGCCTTTTCTTCAAGGTTTGCAATAATAGCTCTAAGTTTCTTCTCGTCCTCATACTCATTTTTATTTTGCTCCTTCTTTTTATTATCATCTTGAAGCTGTTGCACAATGTGCTTTTGAATAAGAATTTCATTAGGGCTTAACCTAATGTTACCTCGGTTGACAGGTTCATCTTCATCATTAGCATTTGGTCTTGTTGGCTTGTTAAGCAAAATGCCTCCTTTCAACATTAGTTTCTCCCCCTTTTTATCATCATCTCGAGGAAACGAGGGAGCAGGAGGTGCTATGCTAGAAAGTTGTGTGAGTTGGGCTCTAAATTCATGATGATCTCTTGTCTATGTTACTAAACAATAATTCTGTTCATTTCAGCGGTCAAACTATGTCTCTTTTGAATAGTGCCCTTTCATTGACCATGGTGTTGAAATGGGAGGTAATAATGGGTTACATACCGGAGAGAACGAAGGTTGTGACATCAGTGGAAATGGAGGCAATATCCAATCTTGTGGAAGAGCGTAATGAAAAATTTGATGTGACTTGACTATCTAGGAGGCTTTAGATATATGCTAACAATTAGGCATGATTAGGGGATTGTTGGACTTTCTCCTTGGCTATATTGGTGAGGGTCTCCTTGACACCACATATCTCAGACTCAAGGGTATGTATGGCATTCTTCAATTCCATATGAGTGTGTTTTGAATCCTCATCAAAATAAATAGAATCATGAGGTTCACTACCAATGGTAGTTGTACTTAAATGAGGTGTCGAACTAGATTCAAGTTCCCCTTGTTATTGGTAATGGGACTTCCCAACTATGTTCTTAAAACATCATTGTTGGTTGCCATTGCAAGGGTCCTATTGCTGAAGATACTATGTTGAGGTTCAAATGATAAGACCCCTGTAGTATATGCTCTATGCAATGATGCATTGATTGACCTAAATAATGGTTACCTCCCCATGACCTTGGGTAGGTACCTCTAATGCAATATCCCTATCCTCAACCTCATAGATAGGTGAGAAGGGCGAGAAATACCGGAGAGGAGAACTAGGTTCAAAAGTATCATAGGCCATATCAAGTTCTAGGTCATGTGTATGGCTAGTTTGAATGGGAAAAATCAGACCAGGCTCACGAGGTGACCGTTGTTTCCTTACTTTGAGCTTTGAATAAAGAATCACCTAGATTTGTGGATTCCCTTTGGTGTACAAAAAATTCCTGTTTTGAGGAATCTTGAGGGCCTTGGTTGGGTGTAGGTGATGAAACCTTTTGAGAGGAAGTATAAACCGTTTCACTGTGTTGAGTTTATGTTTCAACGAGTGGCTCAGGCACCTCAACATCCCAAGTCACAATTTTAACACATTTGAATTTTCTCTGCCTAGCAATGTGTTCTTGGGCAGGTTGGCCTTTGGATACGGTGGTGAAGTTATGGCAGTGGATGGGGGTTCCACTAATGCAGGGTTTGCATTAGTGGCATCCATGGTAGCGGCCACTGTTTATTCATTTATTGGTGCCATAGATGAGAAAACTCTGGGTTTTTGAGCTTTAATGAAAATGTGAGTACCTAATTAAAATTGTTTTTGGTTTCTTTTAAAACTGGCAACCAAGTCTTTAAAAATGTAATTTGAGACATTATAAAGTTCACTAGAAGAAATAGAGTAAAATAGTTCTTGGATGTGTAAAGATACTTAGTCAAAAGATGAACATATTCAGGAAATATATTGCAAGAGAACATGAAGAATATATATGTATTCTGGTGAGAGGATTGCTTTCCAAAGAGTGTCTTTTTCAAAAGACTTGTCATAGCCCATTTCGATAAAGTCGATTGCATTGTGTCTTTGAAAAATGTTTAAGTGTAACATAATCTTTGCATTGAAATTATGGAGACCCTATCTCTATGGAGTCAAGTTCATTATATTCACTAACCATAAAAGTTTGAAGTATATCTTTTTGTCAGAAAGAGCTAAACATGAGGCAGAGAAGATGGGTAGAAATCCTAAATGATTATGATTGTGAAATCTGCTATCATGATGGCAAAGCTAATGTAGTAGCCGAAGCCTTGAGCCACGAAGAAAGGGAACAACCGAAAAGAGTTCATGCCATCAGACTCGATCTCCAGATTGATCTCATGCCACAAGTTAAAGAGGCTCAGAAATAAGCCTTAGAAGAGGCAAACGTTGAAAAAGAAGAGATAAAAGGCATGCTCGAAGATTTAGTAAAAGGGAATAGCGACATCTTGCGAATGAACAAGAGAATATGGGTGCATGTCACTAGAGACCTCAGAGAACAAATTCTCAAGGAAGCTCATAAATCTAAATACATTATGCACCGATACAATGACAAGATGTATAGAAACCTGAAAGCTGATTATTGGTGGAGAGGTATGAAAAATCACATCGTTGTATATGTTGAAAAATGTCTTACCATTCGCAGGTTAGGGTAGAACATCAAAAGTAATTTGGCTTATTGCAACAATTTGAATTACCTATATAGAAATGGGAAATGATAACTATAGACTTCATTAACAAACTTCCCTGAACCAGCTAAGAAAATGATATCATCAGGGTTATCATTGACAGACTAACAAAATCTGCTCATTTCCAACCAATGGAAGAAACTTTCGGTATGGATAAACTGACACAACTTTACATCAACAAAGTTGTATCATTGCACAACATGCCATTATCCATAGTGTCAGATTACGTCTCGATTCTGGCAAAGCTTCCAGAAAGCTCTGGGAACTCGACTGAACCTTAGCACTACCTATCATTATCAAACGAATGGGCAGACGAAAAGACAATCCAAACTCTGGAAGATAGGCTCCGAGCATGTATGATAGATCTCGAATAAAGTTGGGATGTTACCTCTAATGGAATTTTCTTAAAATAATAGTTACCACACTAGTATTCACGTTGCACCATTATAAGTTTTATATGGTAGAAAGTGCACAACACCTCTCTGTTGGGCAGAGATCAGAGAAAATCCATTGTCAGGTCCTGAGATAGTTCATGAGACAATTGACAAGGTGTTAACAATATAAGAACGATTAAAGGCGGCACGTGATCGACAAAAAATTATGCCGATAAACGTAGAAAGCCGTTAGAATTTAACATAAGCGACAAAGTGCTATTGAAAGTATCACCTTGGAAAGGTGTAGTACTATTCGGGAAGAAAGGAAAGCCGAGTCCACTTTTTATTAGACCATTTAAAATTTTGAAACAAATCGGACTCATCGCTTATCAGTTGGAATTACCATCGGAAATGCACGAAGAACATGATGTATTCCATGTGTCAAATCTACGTAAATGTTTGACAGACGAATCTTTGGTGATGCCTCTACATGATGTAGAGGTAAATGAAATTTTGAAAATTGTAGAGCAACTCTCGCAAATGGAGGACCGGCATATTAAAAAGTTGAAAAAGAAGAGTCCGATATTGATTAAAGTGAAGTGGAACTCCAGACGTGGATCTGAATACATGTGGGAAATGAAATCAGAAATGATAAAGAAATATCCCCCACCTGTTTCAGTAAATCTCGAGGACAAGTTTGAAATAAAGGTGGTGGGGATGTAACACCAGTCAAGAAATGGTCCTAATTCGACGAGAAATAAATTCCAGGGACTGAAAATGTAATTACCCAAATAATTAAGGACTAAAAAGATGAAGAACTAAATTTATGGGGCGGTAACGGACCATCACTGCCCATATCGTCCTGTTACGGCCCAAGGAAGGAATCAACCTTATAATGGACCGGCGCCGCAATTCAACCAGAGGCTGACACGTGGATTAACGGCTCGTAACCTTAAAGCAGTGACAGACCGTCATCCGTTGTAACGGTCCTTCACGGGGAGGCGGCAACAAACCGTTACCCCTCATAACAATACGTCATAGATCCTGATTTTGCCTATAAATTGGGAGCTCGGCTATTCCACCCTCTACACAACTTTCAGACAAGTTTAACCTTCTAGACCCCACCTCTGATAAACATACCTGCACTCCTGAGAAACCTCCGACACTCATTTATACGCCACACTCTCGACGAAACGCTGTGAGGAACCGAAGAACGCTTAGGAATCAACTAAGGTGATAGAATGTTAGTGCCACGTCTTAAGAGACTACCATCCCTAGTTGTTTCTCTCTTCTATTCAGGTGATTACATTTATTGTTTTCAAAACTTTAAAACCATTTACATTTGCGTAAACAACAAAACAAGTATTAAATACTTTAATGGGTGAAGAGCTTGATATCAATTAGCATTCAGACCCTATGTATACGTAAAACTTGATCAATTGATACATTTCTTATGGGTGAAATTCCCATAAGGGGGCTGGCACCAATTATGTGATGTTGATGTAAGACGGTAGGTGATTGGGGAACCGCGCAGTAAGTAAGGCTAGTAATGCCAGCAGTCTCATTACAGAGGGGGATGCCGATGTATACCATGGTTGTATGATCAAATTAAATTAACCTGTCGGATGTGTAGCATTGTTCAACAAGAATATAATAAGATTAAAGGCTTTAATATTGTTTATGCCAAAATATCTTGGTGTCCTGATAAATGTGTTCACCAGCGTTCGTGCTAACGTATTATTTTCAAATGTTTTCAGATAATCATTGAAATAAATTGCCTATAGAGACAAGTCTTGAGGGATAGTCTCATGTAAAAATGTAAATATCTTTTAGATAGAGTTATGTGGTGAAAGGAAGTTGACTCCCTAAGCACGGGAGATAGCCATGCATGTTATAAATCAAGAGGATGTAGTTCTTAGGTATGTAAACCTAACTTGTGGCTCAGAAATACCTGATGTGGTGCAGGAAGATTATGTAATAGCTTTTGGAACATGTTTTGTAAACGGTTGGGTATTTAAATCCCACTTATATAAAAGATAACTTTTATTCCAAAGATTGGAATTGTTCAATATCAACCCTTGAGTTGAGTATTTTTGAAAAGATCGATCCAAAACATTTCCTGCTACAAAACACTCCGATCTATCCGAAAGGATATTTAATAAAACTGATTGGATGTGACAATCTGGTCACACACCCAAGGTGTCTGAAACCGAGGTGTGACACTTATCAAGACCGACAAGCACCCCCATCATCATGTGCACATCTTCTCAACTAATCGGTAGTTTTTGCCAACACACACAAGAATTCTAAGACAATTATTGGCGAATATTAACCACCAATTCCAACATTTTAGTTATCATCAAATATAGTAAGAGAGTGGAACACATCTGAAAATTAGTAGGTTTATGGAGACGTACAAAACCATTGCATACCTGTCAAACCAACAACCATTTGAAAAGTTTGGGCAAGACCCCTATCCGAAATATTATTCTTAGCTCACCGACGGATTACCGATGACCTATCTGTGTATCATAGTTATGAAATAGTACACTAGAATATAACATTTATATACCATAAAAGATGTAGATGATGTCTCACTGTGAATTTACATCACTCTATAATATATAGAAGACGATGCATCATCTTTATAATAATAAATAAAAATCTCATGCATCCTTAACATGTTTTTCCCATATCTATAATCTACCTCACTCTATAATTTACAGAAGACGATGGGCATCGATAATTTGTCGGTAATAATCTCCTATTAAATAATAATATTAAAAATATATTTTTAAATATTTAATATAAATCTAATTATGAATAGTTATTATTTAACTAATTATGGATGGTTATTATATCACTAACCACGTGAATTTAATATAAATTAACATTTATCAATTATATAAAAAAAAATTAATACTCAGTTGATAAAAAAATGTTTTAAAAGTTAACTTACATAATTTATAACTGTTACGTCAAAGTATATTTTTTAAAGACATATTGACGACTGTATGTGTTATTATATTATATTATATTTTATTCAACCCGTGTAATACACGTGTTTTTAAAGACATAATTTATTTATTAATAAGTATATATAACATTATATTTATTTAACTCGTATAACACACGAAATTCTAACTTAACATAGTAATATGATATAGAAGAATATCATACAATAGACAATATACTAGAATATGATGCACATGATAAAATGAGTCTACAAGGCTTTGGTAGACGATAATTAGAAAACCGGTACATTCAATTACTTCTATTAACAAATCATCTTCAGGCATCTTTTCAAACACCTTTTGTGTATTTTATATAAATGTGATTTGTTTGAATATTTGAGAGAAAAACTTCAAAATATAGAAAAAGTATGATGAATTGATTATGAAAGTTTGAATCGAACTTTGATAGATTAAGATCAATAATCTAAGTATCTAACCTACTTTTTGTAAGAATTTTAACCTTCGATTTGCATTTTTGTAATAAATAAACATGATTAATTTATTACAAGAGTACAAAGTAGAACCATAATTATAAAAAAAAACAAGTGTGCTCCAATGATTTTGTGCTACTTTGCCATGTCTATCTCATTCCTTACATTACTTTTTAAAACTTTATTTAATGAAAGAAATAATTACAATAATAAATAAAATACATTATAATAATGACCATTATAATCTGCTCTCTCCCCTTCTAAGGAGACAATTGTGACTATAAAGATAATTTAGTTTTTAGGGACACAAAGGTTGAATAAATTTTATTTTTTTAAAGGACAATGGTTGAATAATTTACTTTTCTATTTGTGTTTTTATTTACATCTTTGATAGATGTTTAGGTTGTATTCTTTAGTTTCCTTCTAATAAATCTCTCTTTCTCACACACACACGTACATACATATGTTTTTTTTTGTTGTTGTTTTGAAAAGGGAACTTATGGTAAAAAAAACGTATGGAGAAATATTGAAGTCACATGTGGTATGGATGTAAAAAGAGAACATTAAAGTTGGGACTTTCAAAAAAGAAAAAAAAACAATATCTTTTTATTTAAGTGAATTAGTTTGATGATTTTTCATGTATATAAAATAAACATTTACGTGTAATAAGTATAAAATTTAAAAACTAAAAATATTGATAAAAAACTAAATGATTTAGGTTTATATTTTTTTTCTCGTAGTAATTTAGTGTTATAGAATAAACCATATATATGTGTGTGAGTGTGTGTATATGTATATGTGTGTATTTTGGCTATTGTAAAAGACTAATTTTCTTGTTTATAAGGGTATGAATGATTCTGGATGCAACTTGTTTATATGTTTGAGTTTTAAGAAAAGAGGTATTTACATTCTTACTACTCTTAACTTTTGGCACCAATATACGTAAGTTAGACAACCATTCTAATAGGTTAAACACACCTTTTGTACTGAGAGGGTAATTGCATACTAGCATAATAAAAACTTATTATAATAATGAATCAGAATCAGGAAAGTTGGATGCATTGTAATGAGTTGAATGTAACGTTGTAATCAACGGTGTGTCAGAACTTATTATAAAAGTTACAATTGAAAAGTTGAACACATTAAAACATCATTTAGTATCACAGCTACTTATTAAAATCGTTTTCTAAATATAACGAGATTATTATTGATTTAAAAAGAACATAATTATAGATTTATATATATATTAAAATAATAATCAAATATTATAAAACTTACTTCTGATTAAAAGAATTAATTGAGTTGATGTAGCTTAATCAATAAATTGACATAATAGAATAAATGAATCTTTTTTACGTTTGTTATAAATAAATAAAAAGCTTTTATTATTTAATCTTCTATGTGTGTGGGCTTGTTTTTTTTAAGATTTATCAAAATCAAAGTTTTTAGGTAAGATTTTATAATATGTGACAAGACACATGTACCCCCTATAATCTATACTAATAAATAAAGGTTTAAGATGGACACTTGTCACTTTCTCGTGTCTTCTTATATTGGTTTTCCCGCCTCTCTCTCCTAATAAATACGCTTGTATCTTATTAAATAATAATGATACTATAAATATATTATTAAAGAAAAATACTAATTATATTAAATAAGAATATATAATAGGAAATCAAAATATAACTAATTAAAGAAAAATACTAATTTGTTATATACACACATTTTCACTTGATATATCTATAGATGATCATAATAGTCTGACAAGTTAGAATGTATTTACAAATTTATAAGTTATATCGTTTTCAATATACAACCCGTGTAATACACGGGATTCTAACCTAGCTTTATTATAAAGGGCGGAAAGCTAAATGATTGGAGGTTGCCACTTCATCTTTTATACTTTGTCGTGAATGAGCTTCTTATCCTAATCATTTGAATAATTACATATAAATAGAAGTCAAATAAAATATGCTTAATTTAAACAATCAAGCTACATGGCCACCGCCTTCTATTACTTAATTAAAAGTTTCTATGGAGTATTCTGGATTGGATCAATGCTTGCACCATCATCACTAGCTAGTTGATTAAACTTGTTAATTAGTTTCATATTTTTTTCAAAGATAACCAATTTTTGTATTAGATTATTTTATTTCGATGCTATAAAGTGTTCAATGAGCACTTATATTTAATGTTTATGTTTAAAACGTGACATATTAACAAACGAAAAGAAATACAAAACTTTGTTTTCAACAAACTGAGATTATTCCATGTAGATGTGCTTGTTTAATATTTAAGGTATGGTATATATATATGGAGGTTACTAGAGTATGAATTTTTTCTACAAAGATTATTCAAATATTGAATATATGGAGAGTGGTTTAAAAGTAAAGCTACTAAAACTAAGGTTTTACCCCTATCTTTTAAGGACTCCCATATGTACAAGAACAATAATGTATTATACTAAGATATTTATTCATGAATTCCGATAAAAGTTATGAAATACCGTCTATAACTTTTATAGGTACATATTACATATGATAAAGGTGTTTTGAAGCTATTGTGTATAAATTTCAAATTATTAGACTTGATTGAAATGATGGAATAAGAAGATATAGGTCAATATGAATATGAAAGGCAAACATCATGGAGTGCTAAAAGGATATTTAGATATGAACTCTACATCATGGTAAAACTTGGTATCGCTGAAGTATTTCAATTCAAGCTTAAAATTTACGGCCTTCATATATTTCAAATATGACGGCCTCCATATATTTTAAACAATTCGGCGTAGGTGTGTATTATGTCGTGGGTTCAGTTGTTTGGGTTAGAATTATTGGGCTCGGAATGTAGAGTCAGACTCGTATCTGTCATGTGCACATCAAGTCGGGATAAAAATGTAATTTAGAGGCATGTACCCATAGTTGGTTTTTCATGTGTGCATATTATGCCATGAGCACATATGTAAAAAAAAATATTTGTATGTGTTGCCAGCGTCTAGCCATTGGGACTAGTAGGCTCAGGTTTAAATATAAGGGAATGTGTTCTCTTTGTTGTTCGCGTCTTGCCACAAGCTTGCGCATGTCGACACATGTGTAGATTAGGCATGTGTAATATCTAGAAATATAATGTAATTTGTTTGTAATATTTGGAAATGCATCGTAATTTGTTTCTAAGATCTGGAACTATAATTAAAGACACTTTTTAATACAATATAATTTGTTTGTAATATTTGAAAATGTAACGTAATTTGTTCCTAAGATTTAATATATATATATATATATATATATATATATAATTAAAGACACTTATTTTTTAAGAACCGGTTCGGGTTCTTACATCGGTTTTTCTTAAGAACCGGTTCCGGTTCTTTCCGGTTCTGGTTATTTTCGGTTCCGGTTTCAGGTCTGGTTCTTTGTTGAAAAACATGAACCTATGTACCGGTTTCGGTTTTTCAAGAACCGGTTCCGGTAATTCAAGGCGGGTATTTCAAGAACGTATTTCTGGGTATTCGAAAAACTTAGTTAAACATATAAGTACTTTAACTAAATATATAAATAACTAACTTAAAAAGTACAATAACATTAAAAACTTAAAATGTTACAAAATAGATAAATGTTTAAAACATAAACTCATAAAACATAGATAAATTATATAAAAAAACTAGCATGTCTGACCCGTTTGACTCGTAAAACCTTTTTTTCACTTTTAGTTTTAACCAATTTAAGTTTTACCGTTATTAAAAGTTTAAGCATATACGCGTCACGAATCTGTAAAATATAGATGGATTAGTGTCACAAGACACAAGGGTAGAGGTGCACAAATCGGGTATTCTCAAGAACCGGTTCCGGTTCTATGTCCGGTTCTTGGTTAAAAACCGGAACCTATGTACCTGGTTCCGGTATTTCAAAAACCGGTTCGGTTCCGGAAGAACCGGTTTTCGGGAAGAACCGGTTCCGGCTCCTTGGGCGGTTCCGGTTCAGGTTTTTTTGTTCACCTGTAACGAGGACCACCAAAACGAACCTACAAACACATGGCAGGGCCCATCAAATCCCATTATTGTATAGTATCCACAAATAAGGATGATCAGTATTTAAAAGAGTTATTTTGACCTAACGTGGAAAGAGTTATTTTGACCTGGCGTGGGTTTGTGTATCCAAAACAACCCACAAAACACATGGAAAGGGTCACCAAAGCCCAACATTATACGGTGTCAACATATAAGGATTAGTATGACTAAATTGAGTTATTTTGACATCGTGTGGGTTTATGTAGCCAAGCCCTACACTGTATAGTGTGCATATACAAGTATTGGTAGTGTAACATCCCGATTTTTCGAATAAAAGCGATTTTGAATTTTATGGTAATATATACAAAGTATTATAGAGAGCGAGCCTGGAGTAACGAAGAATTGTATATACATGAATAAAACAAAGGGTTATCAAGTAGATAACGGTAATAGTGTATATGCATATTTTGTATATAGTCGATGGAAGTTCAACTAGAAGTTATTGAGACATATCCGTAGACCTAAAAGATATGTTTTGTACATACAAGTCAAATGTGAATAATTAGCGGGTTTTACATAAAAATGACGAACGGGCCAAGCCCAGGACACTACGAGGCATGGGGGAGGGCTAAGCCCGGTCCGAGTGGAAACCCTTTAGGGTGTTGCGCAAAGGGGGGGCATTTGTTTCACTTGCGGCTGCCGAGAACAAGGAGGGAGGAGGGGAGAGCCGTTCGTCGCGTTTAACGTTTGAATCAAGGTATTTTCATATTTATAATCCTCCGTACATGTTTCGATCATCATTCAACGATATAGAACGCTTATAATTCAAGGGTTTTTTAAAGGGTTGAGGTTTCGCGAGGAATCAAGCAAAAACGGGAATTCCAGCGAGGAATTCCGGCCAATGTTTGCATCTCCGGCAGCGGAGACGACGGCGTCATGACGCGGCGATGGTATGGGGTTGAGATGCTCGACGACATGGTCGCGTTGATATATTATTTATCCAATTCCGAGTCCGTTTGATAGGGATTCGAGCAACGCAAAGACGGGAGCGCGGAATAGGTGATTACAGCGACTGTTTCGCTTTTCCAGCGACAGAGGCGACGGTTTCTAGCGGCGAAGACTGGTTCGTCTAAAAGGGTTCGGTGATACGGACGCCTGGACATACTATTCGCCTAGAACGGAGTTCATTTGGGTTCGGTTTTAAGCTAGTCGAATATTGACGAACAAAACCGAACGAGTGATAGCGTGTGATAAGTATATAAAAATATAAGTCAATATATCTTTAGGATGATTTCACAAGATCAGGTTTTAAATTTATATAATGATAATTACTTTAACTTAAAACACACACAATAGGCAAGTGTACATATCACAGCGTAATATTGTTTGGGTAAGAACCAAGTACCGAACCATGAACACGGATCCCGTACTCAACCCTCGCTATTGTCTGACTAAAATAATAAGTTAGAAATGGGTTTTGTTTAAAAGGAAAAATAAAAAAGTTAAAAAATGTAATTAGAAATATTATTCTATTTAAGGTGTTACTCTAGTTGTTATCCCTTGTTAATTAATGTTGTATTTAAAGTAAGGTTGCTGATAGTTACTAGTACTAATCCTTTCAATAGGGGAGTTAGTATTTCGTAACGGAACAATGGATACGGTCGGCCTACTGTTCCTTAATGAATATAAAGAACCCTAAACGGGGCGTCAAGTCCGTCGGTATCTCACAATTCATTATTCAGACTTATTATCCTTGTGACTGACGTACGTCTGGTCTTGTAACTTCTTCCGGTAAGTCAGAATGCAAGACTTCCTCCAAATGTATTTTATGAACGCTCGGACCTAACAATTTATGTTTTTAAATAGTTTTCTTTACTTATAATATTATTTCAAATAAATAAGACTTTCCTTCTCAAGATCAAACCCCATGGCTCTCGCAAGAAGTCCTCTACAAGCCGATACAAGAGAAGTAGAGAAATACCGACACAAACCGCCAGGTCTGCTTAGGGCTCAAACGGCATGCTGAATACCCAAACCTCCAATCAGCCCATAATATTAAATCTATACTAACCGGCCATTCTAGCGCCAAGATTTGTATATAGACCGTACAAACATCGAATAAGCTTCCCAAACAAGAAGTCTTGCTTGAGTAACTCACAAGATTAAAGATTATTAGATTGATTTAAAGATCACTTATTCTGGTCTTTTTTAGATAACTTATAATAAAGACTTTAAAAACATAACTTACTAAAAATACTTCATTAATTAATTAAAGTTCAACCAACTCGAGCAACACAAGAGAACTAGTCATGAATGACCATACAAGTGACTCCACTAACCCTTAGATAATGTGTGAAAATATTCCAACACCAAGGGAGAGTGGGTATAGGTTGCCTCTTGTTTCACTCGAACGAGAAGAATAAGTTCATATTACAAGACTTAGAAAATAAAATAAAAAGAAAAAGCTAAATGGACCAAAACCGAGAGAGTTTCGGCTCTTAGCAGAGCACTAAGGCCTTCCCTACTCTTGATATTGGACACCTAAATGAGAGACTTGAGCTTGCTATTTATAGGCAAAGAGTTAGGGTTTGCATGGCCATGCATTCAAATGCATGGTTGTGCATTTGGTCCACTAGTACACATGTACTCATGTAAAAGAATGTTCACTTTTAGGGGACACAGGTACAATGGAAGAATCTCTTGCTTTTATGTTGCACACGGGTATAATGCATGACCTGGTTTTCGATTTCAACATTTTCTTCAATTTCTTGGCCTTTTTCACTTCTTTTTGTTCGGGAAGCCATTTAACCTACAAAAATAAAATATATGTGAATTAAGTAGTATTTTCAAGGTTTTAATTCAATATTTACCATAATATGGGGATTATTATGCTTATAAAATATGTATAAATTATGACATATCAACGAGCTGAAAGACAAATCCGCTTTCTGGCGCCACCAATATTTTTTTAAGGTCGGGCATGTTGAGACGAACGCGTAGATAGGTGGATCGCGCGAAACGGAGCCCGTATGGTCGAGATATGAGAAAAACAAGTTTTCTTCTCACGTGGTGTTCAACAGTTTCGTACAAAACCCCTTAGAACGGCTTGTACGCAAAGGTATGACCCCATAGAACTTTATATTCATTGTTGGGGACCATTTTTTGATATGAGAAAATGTCAGGAACGACTTTCGAGAACGTTTTTCGGTAACGTTAATTTAAGGGTTTTTGTACGCGCATGAGCACGCCGGTTGTACGGTTTGGGATGATTTAGACCGAGATTGTAGCTTAATGGTCTTGAGTAAGTGGGTTAGTGTTATAAAGGTCAGAGTGTTGATCTAGATGATTATTTTGACGACAGGTTCGCGTTGGACTACCCGTTTGTGGGTATGCGGCTTACGGTAGGAAAGCTTGGCAACCAGTGATTTTCTAAACCCCTCTTTTAAATGTTTTTAATTTTTTTGGGGCTACTGTACATACTTATGTGACAAGCTTAATCTATTAAGCTAAATACTTATGATTTTATGTGGGATATATGTATCGTTTTAGTGCTATGCGTAAGGTGCAGGTGTGGTTAACGAGTCATATAAATATAGTGTGGTATTCTATGTCACTATTTGTGTCGTTGTCCTTGTGGCACGGCATGTTGTGTTTACATCTTCATTTTTATGACACAATAAACGGGATTTGTGAAGGACGAGGTCCTTCGGGAGGTCACCAAAGGTGACGATGTCCAAGAGGGCAGTGATCTCGGAGTGTGTCGAATGCCTGAAGAGGGTGCAATGATGAGGTATGTGTTTGTGTGCTTTATATATTTACGTTAAATTGCATGCAAGCGTTGAGTTATGTTTATTATTCATGAGATAGAGTTAGATTGACCGTTGTGTCCGGATTGGGATGTAGTGTGCACAACTGTTATGTCAGATGATTTGTAAGAGTCTTGGTCAAGGCTGAGTAAGTATATGTCTTGAGATTTGTTATGTTAGCCAAGTGTCGAGTTAATATGTGTACTAGAGTATGAGCTGTTAATGTAGTAAGTCTATCTATGTCGATGAGACTGCGGGATTATTGTTGTTATGGGACGAGTCTAGGGTAGTGAACTGTTATGGGATATCACGTAATAACAGCGGTTATCTATTTATTAATGAATTATGAATATATTTTATAAGGGTCGAAAGGTCCTGAGTAAAGCTATATAACTTATGTGATTGGTTGGCTTTTGATTAAATTAAACTATTATAACTCACTCAGCATAGCTGACTTTGTATGTACGATAGATTGTTTTACAGATAAGCTTTGCGTTGACGTATCTTGGCTGGGGAGCGGCTTTCCTCGGGTTGGTGTGCAAGCATTCGTGAGGTAAACTTAATGACAATAATGATCTTAAATAGTATTTACAAATTAAAGAAAGACTTTTGTTGTAACTTAATGTAATTTACAGATCAACGGGAGCTTGGAAGTAAAGATGTGGTCAATGAAACTATTAGTAGTATTGACCAAATAAGAGCACGCTTGAAATGTAACATCCCAAAAAAAAATAATAAAAATGACAGTTAAAATGATGAAATAAATGAACGAGGCATGTCGGGTCGGGTCGGATGGGCTGGCGGGCTAGAAGGGGAGCCTCCCCTATAAATAGCCAAGGTCATCACCATTTCTCTCATTTGCAAGTTCTAGAGAGAGAAACCATAGAGAGAGAAAGTTGGCGGATCGACCCGAGATTTCAGCAAAGTGTTACTCTATAACTCGTGAGAAGAACCTCCGGATCAGAAGCTCAATTCAGGTAACGATCCGACCTAAATCTGAGTTTTAGTTCGTTTTTGGGTTTTTCGGGTTTTGGGTGAAAAGGCAACGTTTTTACGGATGAAACTGAAATATAAACATAGATTTGAGTTCTTAATGGAAAACGAACGTTTTGGATGCAAACAGGTTCGAGATCTTGACGAGATCAGACCTGAATGCGAAAGTTAGGGTTTTGCGAAGAAACAGGTCGTTCGCACTTACCAAGTGCGCACGGAGCAGGTCCTGCGTACTTATCAAGTACGTAGGAAGAGGGGTCTGCGCACTTGCTAAGTGCGCAGGCAGCAGGGTCTGCACACTTGCTAAGTGCGCAGGCACTAGGCAGGTTAAGTAAGTTAGTATGTTTAGAATGGTTAAACCGTTAGAGTCGGTATTGGTCTGATGTGTATTTAACTAATCAATTCAGATCAGAAGTGACGTTGTTGGGCCTTTGTTTAGGACAACCGAGACTAGCTTATAAGGTGAGTTCTAGAAGCCCTTCTTTAAATGTTTTAATTAAATGTTTTTGGGCTGGTGTGCATACACACGGAATGATGTTTTGAAATAAGGTTTACGAAACGAGGTTTACGAAATTATGTTTACGATATGACGTTTACGAAATGATGTTTAAGAGATGATGTTTATGAAATGTTTTGCCAAATGAAGTTTACGAAAGGTTTACGAAAGAGATGATGTTTTGTTTAATAAAACGTACAAATGCTTTAACTAAAATGAGGTAAAGGTTTTATGGAAGTCACGAATGAACGAATCTGCCACGAGTTCCTACGGGAGCTAAGGTATGTATGTATGTATTGGCCTCACCTTACGGGGGGCCTTTGTGGCTGGCTAACGGTTGTACAACTGGTTGATGATGGGGTGACGACGGTCACCCATGGGATTACCGGGATTCCAATGGAAGGTACTATTCCTTGCGAGGAGATAGTGCCTAAGTTATGTTTGGTCTACCTAGAGGTAACGAGCCTTAGGAGACGTATGTTTGGTCTACCTAGAGGTAACGAGCCTTAGGAGACATATGTTTGGTCCACCTAGAGGTAACGAGCCTTAGGAGACGTATGTTTGGTCTACCTAGAGGTAACGAGCCTTATGAGACATATGTTTGGTCCACCTAGAGGTAACGAGCCTTAGGGGACCTATAAGACGGATGGCTTAGAGGTAACGAGCCTTAAGTTCATCCGCTGGTATGCGATGTATGGAATTGACGGTTACGAGAAGGCGCAGATTCGGTTCATGTTGACTTATGTTATGATGTTATGTTACGATGATGTTAAGTTATTGCATGTTTTACGTACGCTTTTGTTAAACAAATGTATGTTATGTTTTTTGGCAAAATGTTTATGTTAAGGTTTTATGTAAAGCTAGAACTCACCAGCGTAGCTGACTTTTTAGTATGCACATTCAGGTTAAGGGCAGGTTATGGTGAAGGACGTTGATGCTTGGTAAGAGAGAAGAGTTACCCGGATGATATGAAGACTGGAATCCTGTTATGAGTTGTTTATGTTATGTTTATGTATTTGATAATGTTACGCTTCCGCGTGTTTGAACAAGTTTTAATTATGATAAATGAATGATTCCGCTACGTTATTTGATATTCAAGTTTAATAACTGTTTGTGAATGAGTAAATCCAACAAGTGAGGCCTCCCGGGTTTGGGGCCTTACATGAAGGCGTCTCAAGATCGATTTTCAACTGGGGGACTTTGTGCTTTTGAAAGTCTCTCCTTGGAAAGGGGTGATACGGTTTAGAAAACGGGGGAAGTTAAGTCCACGTTTCATCGGACCGTTTAAAGTGGGTGAAAATAATATATTAGAAATAATTTGAAACAAGTGGGTTTCAATTTAGTAATGGGGTTATACTAATTTTAACTAGTTTTGGAGTGAATGAGTGAAATGAAAGTGGAAGGGCTAAAGGTGTAAATATGGCAAAATCTGTCATATTGACTTATTGAAGTCAAAATTGAACTCATTTTGAGTTCAAGATCGTTCAAAGCAAGGAGAAAATCGGGTTTTGAGCTAAATCTTGCATTTGAAGCTTGGATTGTGAAGGTTTTGGCTCACACATCACCTTCCTAACATCAAGTAAGTGATAAACTTCCATTTGATTTCACCATGAATGTGTTAGTTGATGGGTTTTGTAGAAATCCAAAAATTTTGTATGCGTGTGGTAAATTGGTGTTAGATTGTGGATAATCTAGCTAAACTAAAGGTAAAGAGTGGTGATTAACATCTTAGAACCCTTTGATTTTGATTTTGAGAATTTAGGGTTCTTATGGTGAAAATTGGGGGTGTTTGGATCATGATGCTAGAATGATGAATTAGTGATGATTAAGTGTTTAGGTCGTATTAGACACTTGAATGAACACCAAATTGACCTAATAAAAGTTATTAAATGAGAAATTAGTATCAAGGTATTGGAAAGAAAACTCAAGTAGGTGAGTTTGTATTGAAAGAGGGTGTTTGGTTATGGGAATAACCCAAACGGGTCAATTTGGGTTGGAAATAAAAATTGGGTTGTGGACTCAATTGTAATGTGATTGTGATGAATGTTATAGTACTAAACTAGGTGTATATGTTTAGGTAATCAAATTGTGAACCGAGGAGGAGGCACGGGATCTTCCAACTCAAAAGGTAAGTGTCTTTGCACTTACTTAGTAATGTTGATAAATGGGTGGTATATGTGTGCATACTATGAGATGAAATGAATGTGTAAGATTATGCATGATCTAATATGTAAATGTGGTGAATTTGGTGTAATTGACTTATGTGGTAATTAGTCAAACTATTATGTAAATGTGGTGAATGTGGTGTAATTGACTTATGTGGTAAATAGTCAAACTAATATGTAAATGTGGTGAAGGTGGTGTAAATGACTTATGTGGTATATAGTCAATCTAATATGTAAATGTGGTGAATATGGTGTAATTGACTTATGTGGTATATAGTCAAATAAAATGTGATAATTTGGTGAAATGGTGGATTGAAGTGTGGAATACTTCAAAAGGTGGGTTTGGAGTCAAATACTTCAAGTGCGGTAAGACGAGTTGTGGTACTCGCACCAATTGGTCGTAAACCAATAAGAAGTGTGGAATACTTCAAAAGGTGGACTTGCAATCAAATACTCCAAGTACGGGTAAGACGAGTGGTGGTACTCGCACCAAGAGGTCGTAAACCCAATAAAAAGTGTGGAATACTTCAAAGGGTGGACTTGGGGTTTAATACTCCAAGTACGGGTCAAATGGGTGAATGGGTGGTGGTATATGAATAAAAATGCAATGAATGAAACTTGTAGTGGAATTGCAAGTGTTAAGAACTTTATTTGACTAAATGGGTGTAAACGGGTCAAATGGGTGAATGGGTGGAAACAAGTTGTAAATACTTGTTTGTTATGTTTATCGTCATTACTAACGGTGATATGTTTATGGGTTGTGTAGAAAAAGCTCCGATGTAGGTCAAAGCCAAGTCCAAGGCGTGGAGGGTTCTCGTATGCATTTTGGTGTTTTAGGGGTTTAAAGAAAAATCCTTAAAAATGTAGTGTAATTTGACACATGAACTATGTTTTGGTGTTTATAAAGGTTGTATATATGTTTTGAAACTAATACCCAAGTGTTGGTAAATTTTGGGGTCTTGAAGGATTTGAAAATGGTGGAAAAATGGTTAAGTGTTGAAAATCTGAGAATAAGTAAACTTTCTGTTTACTGAAGGTCTTCGCGCCACGCGAAGGATGGATGAAGGTTCTTCGCGCCATGCGAAGAACCATTCTCCCGGACTTGGTCTGCCAGGACTCCCTCGCTCCACGCAAAGGGATGTCCCAGGATGTTCGCGACACACGAAGAGTAAAAAAAATATGGGATAATAGCTTCCGCGCGTTTAAATGTTTTATTAATTGGTTTTCTAATTAAGGGTGTTACAACTTGGTATCAGAGCAATGGTTTGAGGGATTTGGTGTGGGTGGCACCAAACTCAAACCGGATGCTCTTGATATGGGAGAAAATGATACGAGAATCCATGAAGGACTTGACTAAGACTCGGAGCTTGCGGAAATGAAAGGTTAGTAATGAATTGATAAAGCGGATATATATATATATATGGTGTATTTGTATATGTATAAATGGTTGTCAAGGTGTTATGTGTGCCGAAACTTGTTTTGTGAATTGTTATATGAAGATGATAATTACAATTGGGCATGGCGTATTATTTAACATGTCTAGCCAATATGTTTAATAAGACGAAATGTGCAAGAGACTTTATGATAACCATATAACAATGAGAATTTGCAAGGATTAGGTGAAGGTGATTATATATGTATGTATGTATATAGGTAGGTTTATATATACTTAATACATATAATAGTGAATATGTGACGAATACCTAGGGTATTGAAACTGTAAGGGTATTAAGATGTTTTGTTCTAATTCTCAGTTTAAAGATGATGAAAGAAGGGAATAATGAACCATTGGATTCAAGAATCCAAAAAATGATTAAAGAGGAAGTGGCCAAGGCCTTTGAGCAAGACACATCATTACTAATGGAAGAAATGAGAGGGGCTATTAGGCTCACTCTAGAGGATGTTTTGAAAGAGAAAGGGAGGGTGCCACTGGGTTATACCCTAAAAGAATTTATGGTGATTATGCCCAAGGAGTATGACGGGCAAGTGGACCCGATCCTTAGCCACAGGTGGGTGGTGGATATGGAATCAAACTTTGAGACAACTAAGTGTAAGCCCGAGGATAGGGTGATGTTTAATGTGCCTCTTCTGACTGGGAGGGCAAAAGAGTGGTTATTGAATCTCCGAAAGGAGAGGGGCGATATGGGTTTGACCTCCATGGCATGGGAGGAATTTAAGGCGGCTTTTCTGAAATATCATTGCCCTCAAGCCGCAGTTGTAGAATGACTGAGGAGTTCCTCCTCATGAGGCAAACAAATGAGTAAATAGATGAATTGGCTGGGGCCTTTTTCGATGGTGCCAAATTCTGTCCGGATGTGGTGTCGACCGAAAATGCGAGGATTGACAGGTTTTATGCTATGCTGACATTGGAGTTCAGAGATAGCATATCTCCATCCTCTTTTACCACACTCGTGGATTTGATAAATAGGTGTCGGGAAAGAGAGGTGGAGTTGAGGAGGCAAGAGGCAAGGGGTGAAAAGAGGAAGCGAGAAATTGTGGATCAGGTGGTGAAGAAAATTAAGTGAGGGAGCCCTAGCAAGAAGCCGTTTAACAAGTTTATTCCCCGTGTGTGCAAAGTTTGTGGAAAAGAACATTTGGGGGAATGTAGGAAGGGGACCTTAAACTGCTATAAGTGTGGGAAGCCGGGGCAATTGGCTAGTCAATGTTCAAGCCAAATCTAATTGTGCTATAATTGCTACAAGCCCGGGCACAATAGGGCGGATTGTCTCGAGTTGAAGCAAGGTGGAAGTGAAAAGAAGAAGGTTGAGATGCCAAGGCCCAAGGGGAGAGCTATCCACATCTCGGCGGAAGAGGCAAAGATGAACTCGGAGGTGGTGTCAAGTACATTCAAGATTAACTCTTTACATGCACTAGTTCTTTTTTATTCGGGGGCTAGTCGTTCATTTGTGTCCTTAAAATTTGTTAAGCATTATTCATTTCTATGTAGCAAGTTAGATGAACCCTTAGAAATTGAGGCGGAAAATGATAAGAGTTTCCTAGAATTCGATATTTATAGGAATTGCAAGTTAAGGGCGGGGGGTGAAACGTTCCTTATAGACTTAATTCCTATGTCTATGGGAGATTTTGATGTAATAGTGGGAATGGATTGGTTGTCAAAGAACAAAGCGAATATTCTATGTGGACCTAAGGCGGTACAACTCGAATCTCCATCGGGTGAGTCCATTTACATAGAATGTGAAAAGAAATGTAAAGTTAAGATGTGTTCTTATGTGAAGGCAACAAAGTACATGGTGTGTGGGTGCAAGGCATACATGGCTTGTGTTGCGGATGTGGTAGAAAGGGTGAAAGATATTCGGGATGTTCCAGTTGTTAATCAGTTTGTGGATGTGTTTCCGGATGAGTTACCGGGGGTACCACCGGAAAGGGAAGTGGAGTTTGGGATTGACTTGATGCCGGGTGCCAAGCCGGTAGCCAAAGCACCTTATAGGTTGGCCCCGCCGGAAATGAAAGAGTTAATGGAGCAATTGCAAGAACCTCTAGATAAGGGTTTTATACGCCCAAGTGTCTCACCTTGGGGTGCACCCATTCTCTTCATTAAAAAGAAGGACGGAAGCATGAGGATGTGTATGGATTATCGGGAGTTGAACAAGTTGACGGTGAAGAATAGTTATCCTTTACCTCGGATTGACGATCTCTTTGATCAATTGCAAGGGGCGTCATGGTTTTCTAAGATTGATTTGAGATCCGGGTACCGTCAGTTGAAAGTGAAAGAAGACGACATCCATAAAACAGCTTTTCGCACTCGATACGGTCACTATGAGTTCATGGTTATGCCATTCGGTTTGATCAACGCACCCGCGGTTTTCATGGATCTTATGAACCGGGTGTGTAGGTCGTTCCTCGACCGTTCAGTGATTGTATTCATCGATGATCTTCTCATTTATTCACGGAGTGAAAGTGATCATGCCTTTCATCTTTGTGAAATCCTGGAAGTCTTACAAAGGGAAAAGTTTTATGCAAATATTTTAAAGTGCGCATTTTGGTTGCGTGAGATCCAGTTCTTGGGTCATGTGGTTAATAAGAAAGGGATTACAGTCGACCCATCCAAGATAGTGGCGGTAAAAGATTGGTCATCATCGAAGACGCCTTCGGAGATTAGAAATTTCTTGGGGTTGGCGGGTTATTATCGGCGGTTTATCGAGAACTTTTCTCGGATTGCCATGCTGATGACGAAGTTAACGCGTAAGGAGACTAAGTTTGTATGTTATTCCGAGCAAGAGTCTGCCTTTCAACTCTTGAAAGAAAAGTTGACTAAGGCGCATGTTTTATCTTTGCCGGACGGGATTGAAGATTTTATGTTGTATTCGGATGCCTCGCATTCGGGGAAGTGATTGCATATGTGTCACACCCCCAAATTTCAACTAACGGAGTTTTAACGTTTGAGAAATGACGAACCAGGATCTCAGACATTAGTTACATTGAACGACTCAACATGGGACTCAAATGAAAATGTCATATCAATCAGAGTTAATGCGGAAGTGTAAATAAAGTAAATGCGTAAAACACATGCGCCCAAAAAAATAGTCCAAAATTCCACACCAAACACAATTCAAAATTAGACCAAAACAGAAATCATAGGCAGAATTCCATGCATGTCATATTGTGTGCACCTGTGCCTTATCTTAAGCGACCTGAGAAAAAACATGTAAGAAAATGTTAACACGAGGTTGGTGAGTTCACAGGTTTCAATTCATAGAAGCGTTTAACAGATTAATGTACATTCAATATATAAATCAATAGGTAGTTAACCCATAAACATGTTAACTAATGCGCTCGCAACCGACAGCTGACTGTTTATATGCCTCCCATCATCATGGTGCATGTTTAGGTCAATATTGCACCCGTTCGACCTCCAATCGAATTAGCGCGACTAACGCGGGTGAGGTTTGTCAAACCCAGTAGTACTACTCAAATTACCTCGCTATGTTCATATTAACGGTCCGATGTGAGGACTTAAAGGATAATGTATACGCATAGTCATACAAGTGATATCATATATGAATTACAAAAATCAAAAAGCATTTACAACATTTTTCTCCCCCAGTTTAAAATAGTAAAAAGGTGAAAACTCATCTGCGTTGCGTTGTAGGTAGTATCACACAAGAGATAAGTTGGAATCACGAGTGTAAGTCTCAGACGACTTACGTATGCCCTAAAATTATAAACACATAAATTAGGGATACAATGAGAATTGTGACAACGGTATGGAATGAGAGACGTCCTAAAGAAACGCTCTAATAACCAAAGAGTAGACGGACGTGTCCATGAGAATAGGAATTCTTTAATTAATAATTAAGATATATATATACGTTACGCGACGAATGACAAAATAATATATAATAAATATATTCGAGCGTATTGTCGTTTACAAAAATTAGGAAAATAATATAAATTTTAATATATTATTTTTTTTAGGTTCGTATGAGTATTCTAATTACTCATTCGTGGTAAAAATAATAAATACATTATTTTTATTGGAGGTAATAAACACGAGTAAATAATATAATAATTATATTATTAAATAGTTTAAAACGTTACACGAGTTATAAAACGATACGAAATAATATAATTTATGTATTATTTTATAATATTAATCACGGGTTGAAAATAATATAAATATATTATTTTATACGAGGTTGTGACTTGAAAATAATATAATATACTAATTTTTTTGAAAGTGGGATTAATAATGAAAATAGGTTATAAATCCAACCCGAGTTTGCGGGTGGTTTCCCGGGCTAAAACACATTAACATAATATTATAATAATAGAGGGTTTGATTTATAATAATTAAATATACTAAAAAGTGCCTCAAAAATATAATGTGGGAGCCCGGACTCGAACCCGGGTCCCTCCCACATATGCACATAGCTTTAACCATCTCTGCCCGCTAGGGATTCGCAAACAAACCCGCGACAAAATGGTTTTAACATTCAGGTTTCAGTGATCTCCCTTCCATACATACCGCGATCGATCCCCATCCCCTAATCCTTTGATTTCGATCGTGATAGGTCGAGATAGTATATGGGTTTTGTAAATCGAGTCCACACGAGTCTGTGGAGGTTTTAAATTTCAAAAATAACGAGTTTAGATCTGTTTAATTTTTGTTTTAGAAACCGAAATCTTAGATATGGACTAAGAATCAATTTGATCAATTTGTATATTAAATCTTCCTGGAAACATGGGGCTTTTACTCAATCAAGGATTTCGAATCTAACCATACATTTTAATTTCATTGAGATCGAGTTTAGAGTCAAAAACCCCAAATCGAATCAAGAACAAACCCTAGGTTACGGGTTGTGATCAATTCGATGTTATTTGACAAAATAAATATAGGGCTTTCGATGTGAGATTGATTACGAAGCTAAACATGTGAATTAGTTGAATTGAAATCAAGTACAGAATCAAAAGCCCCAATTAGGATTTCGCATGAACCCTAGAATATGGGTGTCGATCGATTTGATGTTATGAGCCCCGATTAACATAGGGCTTTCATTCAATGGATAAAAACGAAAGTGTGGATGCAAACAATTACCAGAAACGTTGACGGATTGATGGTGTTCGACTAAACCGAGCCGCGACTTTCGTGAATCGAACTCCGGCTACAACTGCTTCAATTTTCGGTGTAATTGACGTGTGCAAAGGCTTCTGGAGAATGTGAACGAGATGTACAGGTGCTTAATTTGTGAGAATAATGACTGAGGTCGACGAATTTGATGAGTATGATAAAGTGGTCGACGGTTACGAGTTTAATCTCCATAATTCGGATTAATTCGTATTGATAACGATGAGTAATGGCTCAATGATTGTCGAAACTGTTAATAATGTTCATAACCGTTATGGAATCAGACGGATTTCGGGTATAATTCACGGATTTGAATCAAGGAGCCACGAGTTTGACTTTAAAGGTCAACAAGAACAAAATTCATTTGATTTTGACTTTTAGAAGTCAACAGATCGAATTTAGGAACTTGGCAGGACAAATCCCTGAAGTTTGAAATCAGGAAATGACAGAAACAGTCCCTGAGATTTAATATTGGGTTAACTGGGTTAGGTTTTAACTGAATTATTAACGGGATTGTTAACGGAGTTACCTTGAAAAGTTGGATTGTCACATCATCCCCTAGTTGAAAGAATTTTCGTCCCGAAATTTAAAATAAATAAATAAATAAATTGAGGTGTCACCTCATCCCCTAGTTGAAAGACGTTTCGTCCCGAAAATTAGAATAGTACCTTAAGAGTTTGACGTGGATTGCTTGAACAGATGAGGATACTTGCGCATCATCTGATCCTCGCGTTCCCACGTGAATTCCGGTCTGCGTTTCGAGTTCCAGCGAACTCTGACAATAGGGATCTTACTACGTTTCAGCGTTTGATTTCCCTATCCATGATTTCTACCGGTTCTTCAACAAACCGTAGTTGTTCATCAATATGCAGCTCCTCAAGAGGAACCGTGAGTGTTTCGTCTGCTAGACATTTCTTCAAGTTTGAGACATGGAAGATATCGTGTACACCACTAAGTCCTTCCGGTAAGTCCAGTTGATACGTGACTGGGCCAATTCTCTTTACTATCTTGAAAGGTCCAACATAACGAGGTTTTAGTTTGCCTCGCTTCCCGAAGCGAATGTCACCTTTCCAAGGTGAGACCTTGAGTAAGACCATGTCACCTACTTGAAACTCTAAAGGTTTACGACGTTTGTCGGCATAGCTCTTTTGACGATCACGCGCTGCCACCATACGGTTTCAGATTTGAACGATCTTTTCGGAAGTTTCAAATACAAGTTCAGGACCTGTAAGTTGGCTATCCCCAATTTCAGCCCAACAGATAGGGGATCGACATTTACGTCCATACAATGCCTCGAATGGTGCCACCTTGATGCTAGTGTGATAACTGTTGTTGTAGGAGAACTCCACTAAAGGTAAGTGAGACTCCCAAGTGTTACCGAAATCGATCACACAAGCTCGCAGCATGTCCTCTAATGTTTGGATGGTACGTTCCGTTTGACCATCAGTTTATGGTTGATAAGATGTACTCATGTCTAAACGTGTACCTAAAGCTTTCGGCAATGATTGCCAGAAACGAGAGGTGAATCGAGCGTCTCGATCCGAAATGATAGAGATTGGCACACCGTGCCGAGAAATGACTTCCTTCAAGTAGACACGAGTAAGTTTTTCCATTTTGTCGGTTTCTTTGATTGCAAGGAAGTGCGCAGAATTTGTTAAGCGATCTGCGATCACCCAAATGGTATCGCATCCGCTGGGGTTTCTGGGTAATTTTGTTATGAAGTCCATAGAGATTTGCTCCCATTTCCACATTGGGATTTCCGGTTGTTGCAGTAGACCAGAAGGCTTTTGATATTACACCTTGACCTTTGACCAAGTCAGGCACTTGCTTACATAGGTGGCTATATCGGCCTTCATCTTTGGCCACCAATATAACACTTTAAGGTCGTGGTACATTTTGTCAGAACTTGGATGAATAGAGTATCGGTATTTGTGCGCCTCATCCATGACTAGTTCTCTTAAGTTCCCATACACAAGAATCCAAATTCGCTCTGCGAAGTAGCGAATACCGTCAGACTTGACCTCGAGTTGTGCTTCCATACCGCGTGTACCTTCCAGCTGTAGGTTTTCCTCTTTCAGGGCTTCAAGTTGAGCACTACGGGTTTTGTCAGGTAATCTGGGGTGAATAGTAAGCTGTAATGCTCGAACTCGTTTGGGCTTGGTTTCCTTTCGACTTAGGGCATTAGCTACAACGTTAGCTTTACCCGGATGATATCCGATCGCACAGTCGTAATCATTCAAAAGCTCGACCCAACGACGTTGTCGCATGTTCAGCTCTTTCTACTCAAAGATATGCTGCAGACTCTTGTGATCGGTGTAGATGGTGCACTTGGTACCGTACAAGTAATGTCTCCACATCTTAAGTGCGAAAACTACAGCTCCCAACTCTAGGTCATGGGTAGTGTAGTTTTTCTCATGAATTTTTAGTTGACGTGAAGCGTATGCGATCACCTTTTCTCGTTGCATTAATACACAACCCAAACCCTGAATGGATGCGTCGCAATATACCACGAAATCATCCGTACCTTCCGGAAGGGCTAGGATAGGTGCACTGCAAAGTTTCTGCTTAAGATGTTGGAATGCTGTGACAATCCGGATTTTTCAGTTAATTCCGTTAACTATTCCATTAAGTTTCTTATGAAAAACTTAACCCCGTTAATCAAATCTAACCACAAGGACTAATTCGGTCACAAAATCAACTCAAAACTGCAGGGACTAGTTGTGTAAATATGCCAAATCGAATTGTTGACTCCCAAAAGTCAAAAATCGAACCAATGCAATTCTGTTTGACTTTTTGAAGTCAAACTCGTGTAAATCTAATCAAAACTGAAATTTCAAATCGATTCTACGGAAATTGGAAGCGTTGGCACTCAATTTTTATCTTTAACGGCCTTAATCATCAATTAAATCATCCATCATTAACACATTAATCGAATTAATGACGAATTATTCCGTAACCGTCGAAACCAATCCTAAATCGATCAAATTCGTTCTTGTCAGTCGAAATTCTTACGAATTACACACCCACGTACTTCAATCGAATCCTTCTGAACCTCCTGAATACTCTAATTTTGTCGGAGACGCGGCTGAACTTGCTAAAGACCAAACACGTCGAAGACGGAACCCGTCCTAGTCGATCTCGGTCAATTCACATCTGTTTCTGGTAATTAAACACATCCTCACTTTCGTTTTTATTCATAGATGGAAAGCCCTATGTCAATTAGGGCTTACAACATCGGTCTTAACAAGAACAGTAATCTAGGGTTCGTTCATATACGATTTGGGGCTTTCGACCCTAAACTCAACCTCCATCAAATTCAATCACCCTGTCGTGTTCGAAATCCTTTGTTTATTAAAACCCCTAGGCTAATTTAATCTTTGAACATCGAATTTATAAAAATCCAGAACCTAGGGTTCATCACAAACCGATTTAATCAAATCCTAATCTAGACACGTTCTCAATGCAATTAATTTATATCAATAGATTCGAAATCCTTTATATAGCGAAAGCCCTATGATTTCAATACTTAACATTATCAGATTTGATCGAATTGATTTTGGGTTCACATTCTAGAGTTTCGGCTTTTTAATCTGTAATTAAACGATTCAAATGTATTGTTTTTGCAATTAAATCCTAACCTCAGATTCGTTAATTACTGATGAATGAAACCCCTATAACCCTCGGGTTGTTTGTGATCGAAATCGACGGGTGGAGAAGGGTTTCGAACCGGTGTGTGTATGGGAGGGAAACCCACCTGATTTGGGTGTTAAAACTATTCGAAACTGGTAATGTTCGCAATAGCCTAGCGGCCGGACTGGTTAAAATGATGTGTCAGTGTGGGAGAGACCCGGGTTCGAGGCCGGGCTCCCACATTCTTTTTTTAAACGATTTTCTGGAATATTAAATTAATAAAAATCAAATATTTTAATATTATATCATTATATAAATGGGTTTTAAACCGGAAAACAACCCATAGGCTCGGGATTTAAATATTTTGTTTATTTTTATAAATTATAACTATTTTTATAAATTGTGCACTTTTATTATTAATAAGTAAAAAATAATAATATATTTATATTATTTTTTAAACCGTAAACGCGTGTAAAATAATATGTTTATATTATTTTCAAATTGTGATTCGTATTATTAAATAATATATATTTATATTATTTCAAATCATTTTTATATAACACCGTGAACCAATCAAGACTAAATAATAATTAGTTATGTTAACCACTCGTATATATATATATTATTATTTACGTCGTTCGTCGCGTAAAGTAATTCCTAAACCCGTGGACACGTTCGTCCACTCTCGTTTGTTAGAGCGGTTCTTTAAGACGTTCTTTCCTTGTCACGGTCACAATTCCCTTTGTCGTTCCTAATTTATATATTTATAATTCTAGGACATTCGTAGGTCTTTTGAGACTTACACTCGTGATTCCAAACTTACTTCTAGTGTGAACTACCTTCAACGCCAAGCATGTGAGTTTTCACGGCCCCTTTTTACTGCTTTTAAACTGGGGGAGAAAACATGATACAAACTCTTTTGATTTTTGTACTTCATTTTATATCAATTGTTATGACTATGCGTAAACTCTATCATGAAAGTCCTCACATCGAACCGTTTAAATATGAATATAGCGAGGTATGTTGGGTAGTACTACTGGGTTTGACAAACCTCACCCGCGTTAGTCGCGCTAACACGATTGGATATCGAACGGGTGCAATATAGACCTAAACATGCACCGTGGTTGATAGACCTGGTGGGAGGCAATACAAACAGTCAGTTTACGGTTGCGAGCGTAATAGCAAACATGAACATGGGTTAGCTACTCATTGGTATATATGTTGATTGTACAATAAATCTGGTAAACGTTTATTTATATATTGAAACCTGTGAACTCACCAACCTCGTGTTGACACTTTTTCTTACATGTTTTCTCAGGACGCTAAGCTAAGACACAGGTGCACGTTAAGGCATGCATGGGATTCAACTGCTTTGCTTTGTGTCTATTTATGTTGATTAAATTATTATATTATACTTTGTTTGGTTTGGACTTTTGAGACTCTTGGACTTTGGTTTTTGGGCGCGTGTATTTTACGCATTTACTTTCTTTACGCTTCCGCATTGATACTCTGATTTAAAAAGATATTTTCATTTTGAGTCCCATGTAGAGTCGTTCAATGTAACTAGTGTCTGAGATCCTGGTTTGTCACTTCCCAAACGGTAATACTCCGTTAGTTGAAATTGGGGGTGTGACAAATGCTGACTCTTGGTTATCGCCCCAGTTGTAGGCTTTACTCTTTTGAGTTAAGGCAGTGAGGGGTTGTGCAATTTTTGAAAATCCTTCGATGAATCGACGGTAGTATCCAGCCAATCCCAGAAATTGTCGCACCTCAGTCGGAGTCGTCGGTGCTGCCCAATTCTTGATGGCTTCTATCTTTGATGGATCGACATGTATTCCTTTCTCGTTAACCACATGTCCTAAGAATTGAACTTCCCGGATCCGAAATTCACACTTGGAAAACTTAGCATACAACTGTTCCTTTTTAAGTAATTCCAGGATTAAACGTAGATGTTCCTCATGTTCCTCCTTGTCCTTCGAATAAATGAGAATGAAGTCGATGAAAACGATGACAAATTGATCAAGGTAAGGCTTACACACACGGTTCATGAGGTCCATGAATACCGCAGGTGCGTTGGTTAATCCAAAAGGCATGACCATAAATTCATAGTGGCCGTACATTGTCCTGAAAGCAGTCTTAGAGATATCTTCATCTCGGACTCTCAATTGGTGGTAGCCGGACCTAAGATCAATCTTGGAATAGAAACTGGATCCTTGGAGTTGACCAAAGAGATCATCTATGCAAGGCAAAGGATAACGATTCTTGATTGTGACTTTATTTAGCTCACGGTAGCCGATACACATACGGAAAGTTCCGTCCTTCTTTTTGACAAACAGGACTGGAGCTCCCCATGGCGATGAGCTAGGTCGGATGAAACCCTTATCCAACAATTCCTGTAACTGAGTAGATAGCTCTAGCAATTCACTAGGTGCCAGTCTGTAAGGTGCCCGAGCGATCGGTGCCGCTCTGAGTGCTAGATCGATTTGGAATTCGACTTGACGGTGTGGTGGCAGACTAGGAAAATCTTCGGGAAATACTTCCAGAAAATCACGAACGATGGGAATATCATCAATCTTCTTCTCTTGTGAGGGCTGCTCAGCAACGAGAGCCAAAATAGCAGTATGCCCTTTTCGAAGGCATTTTTGTGCTTTCATAAAGGATATGATGCCCATGACTGCACCAACCTTTTCGCCCTGAACTGAAAGGGTTTCTCCACTCGGGAGAGGAATTCGAACAATTTTCTCTCGACAGATGATTTCAACTTGGTTTTTAGATAACCAATCCATGCCTACAATTACATCAAAACTACCAAGTGTGACTGGCATAAGGTCGATTTCAAGTTTATGACTAGCTAGTTCTAGCTTACAACTCTTAAGAATGTGGGTTGCTTCAATTATTTGGCCATCAACTATCTCTATTATATACTTAGCTTCTAACAGAGTTGGAGTTCCTTTTATCATATCACTAAGTTTTCTAGATATAAAACTTCTATCAGCACCAGTGTCAAAAAGGACAGAAGCAAAGTAATTATTTAAGAGAAACTTACCGGTGACCACGTTATGATCATAACGAGCTTCTCCAGATCCTAGCACGAAAGCTCGTCCTTTCACACCATTCCCTCCATTACTGGCATTATTGCCACCACTGTTGTTGCCTTGATTGTTGTTGCTGTTACCATTGTTACCCTGGTTATTGCCGTTACCATTTCCATTTCCATTTCCGTTACCATCCTCTTCGACTGAGGACAATCCCTCTGGATGTGTCCCTCTTTGCCGCACTGAAAACATCCCCTTGCGGATCCTTGCGGTCGGAACGGTTGCTTATTCTGAAGATCCACTCTACAATCTTTTGCAGCGTGGCCCATCTTGCCACACCGTTGACAACGGTTACAAGCAGCGATGTGGTGATAATTTCACTTGTTGCACTTGGGGGCTCTCCCCGTATAACCACCTTGATTTTGACCTGAGGCGGTCGTCTGATTGAAGTTCTTAGCAGGCTCAAACTTTCGCTGCTGCTGCTGAGGTTGATTGAACTGGGATCCTTTCGAGTGAGAGTTGTAGTGGGTATTGGAGTGATGATCAAACTTGCGTTTATGATTGTCGGTGGATTTAGAGACCGAACCTCTCGGGGGTAAAGTCCCTTGTGATCGTCTGCTGGATGGCAGTAGGGTTGGACGAAGTAACCATACTTTGAATTTGAGGCACTATACCTCCAATATACAGCTCAATTCTCTTGTAATCTGGAGTGGCCATATGTGGGCACATGGCAGCGAGCTCATGGGAGCGTGTGGTATACAGCTCAATTTCAGAATCTTCCATTTTCAGGTTCCAAAATTCACCTTCCAACTTCTGAATCTCATCGCGAGGATAGTACTCCTCCTTCATCATCATCTTAAACTCATCCCACGGGAGTCCATTTGCCACGTCTAGACCCAACATCTGGACCTTAGTGTTCCACCACGTGAGAGTCGGGCCCTCCAAAGTTCCAGCGGTGAACTTGACCTGATTGGCCACTGGGCAGTTGCACATGGAAATCACTGATTCTACTTTTTCGAACCAACGGAGCAGTCCGATAGCTCCTTCAGCTCCACTAAAGGTGTGGGGCTTACATTCCATAAATGCTTTGAACGTGCATGCTGGTTGCTGATTCTGCTGGTTTTGCTGGCCTGGATTTAGAAATAACATAGGATTGGGATTATAGAGCTTAGGAAAAGCGCTTTAAGAGATGAATTGACCTCATTAGTCAATAGTTAAAGCATTTACCTGCAGCATTCTGTGCTGCTAGAGCCTCAGCCACACTATCGTTGATTAGTGCCGCTAGCTCCACTGCTGTCATGTTGATGGTACCCCAACCACCAGCACGACCTCCACGTCCTCTTCCTGACATGATTCTTCACATTCACAAATACAAACAATGAGAAATATATCGCATATTAAACATTATTTATGTACCAGTAAGGAAATACAACATCTAATATTTTGAAAATTAAATAAATTATAAGGCTACAAAATAAATAACTCAAACATTAAACTTCTCATGCTTTTATTGAATGGGAACAACCTTACCCATATAGGTTTGAAAAGAGAAATAACATAAGCAAAACATGAATGAAAAAGAAAGATAGAATAGGAAGATCATCAAACATCCTCGTCATCGGAAGAAACGTATGATTGAGCATCATCGATCTCCACAGGTTCCTCCTCGGGTGGATCCTCCTCTAAGGGCTCATCCTCGAAAGGCTCCTCCTCGAAAGGTTCTTCCTCGTCGTCCGAAAGTGGAATGTCTTCCGGAAATAAGGCTGCTTGCAGTTGGGATTCTAAGTGAGTCACTCTTTCTTGAAGTCCCTCGGCAGCATGGTTTACTACTTGCAGCTGGCCTTTCAGATTAGCCACTCTCTACAGAATCCCTCCTACCTCAAAATCCAAGGTGTCTACCCTCGTCTCCAAATGTGTCACCCGATCCACCAAAACATTATGGACCTGATCCGTCACTGCTAGCTCAGTAGTCAAAAGCTCAATTCCTACCTTGTTCTCCTCTATTTGAGTATCTCGCTGCAGAATGTCAGGTATCTCATCAGTAGCATCTTTCACAATGCTCAACTCCCTAGACATGTAAAATACAAAAGCTGCAAAAGCTTGTTCCATAGTGTAGGGCAAGCTAGGTAAGGTAGATGATAAGAAAGCATAACCAAAGTAGGGTGATGGAACATTTCCCATCTCGATCCACCTTTAGATCAATATGCATTCCAATTACGAGCAGGATTCGTTGCTTGCGCGCTCCTCGGTTCACCCTGATCAACCGAAAAATCACTAGAACTAGTCTGGCGCCTTTTGGGCTCCGGGGATGATAAGATAGGTGCATCGTGTCCTAGTGCCTTAAGTGATGGTGGTGGAGTTGACGACATGTTCCTGTAATATAACATATAAGTGCCAAACATCCAAGATTTATGACATGTAACTAATGTGTGAGGTTATAGTCTAGTATACAATCCTAGTTCTCTATAACCAATGTCTCTAATACCAATCTGTCATACTCCCAAATTTCAACTAACGAAGTTTTACCATTTGGGAAGTGACGAACCAGGATCTCAGACATTAGTTACATTGAACGACTCAACATGGGAATCAAATGAAAATGTCATATCAATAAGAGTTAATGCGGAAGTGTAAAGAAAGTAAATGCGCAAAACACACGCGCCCAAAAGAATAGTCCAAAAGTCCACACCAAACACAATTCAAAAATAGACCAAACAGTTTAATAAAACAGAAATAATAGGCAGAATTCCATGCATGTCATATTGTGTGCACCTGTGCCTTATCTTAAGCGACCTGAGAAAAAACATGTAAGAAAATGTTAACACGAGGTTGGTGAGTTCACAGGTTTCAATTCATAGAAGCGTTTAACAGATTAATGTACATTCAATATATAAATCAATAGGTAGCTAACCCATAAACATGTTAACTAATGCGCTCGCAACCGACATCTGACTGTTTATATGCCTCCCATCATCATGGTGCATGTTTAGGTCAATATTGCACCCGTTCGACCTCCAATCGAGTTAGCGCGACTAACGCGGGTGAGGTTTGTCAAACTCAGTAGTACTACTCAAATTACCTCGCTATGTTCATATTAACGGTCCGATGTGAGGACTTAAAGGATAATGTATACGCATAGTCATACAAGTGATATCATATATGAATTACAAAAATCAAAAAGCATTTACGACATGTTTCTCCCCCAGTTTAAAACAGTAAAAAGGGGCCGTGAAAACTCACATGCGTTGCGTTGTAGGTAGTATCACACAAGAGATAAGTTGGAACCACGAGTGCAAGTCTCAGACAACTTACGTATGCCCTAAAATTAAAAACATATAAATTAGGGATACAATGGGAATTGTGACAACGACATGGAATGAGAGACGTCCTAATGAAAAACGCTCTAATAACCAAAGAGTAGACGGACGTGTCCATGAGAATAGGAATTCTTTAATTAATAATTAAGATATATATACGTTACGCGACGAATGACAAAATAATATATAATAAATATATTCGAGCGTATTGTCGTTTACAAAAATTAGAAAAATAATATAAATTTTAATATATTATTTTTTTTAGGTTCGTATGAGTATTCTAATTACTCATTCGTGGTAAAAATAATAAATACATTATTTTTATTGGAGGTAATAAACACGAGTAAATAATATAATAATTATATTATTAAATAGTTTAAAACGTTACACGAGTTATAAAACGATACGAAATAATATAATTTATGTATTATTTTATAATATTAATCACGGGTTGAAAATAATATAATTATATTATTTTATACGAGGTTGTGACTTGAAAATAATATAATATACTAATTTTTTTGAAAGTGGGATTAATAATGAAAATAGGTTATAAATCCAACCCGAGTTTGCGGGTGGTTTCCCGGGCTAAAACACATTAACATAATATTATAATAATAGAGGGTTTGATTTATAATAATTAAATATACTAAAAAGTGCCTCAAAAATATAATGTGGGAGCCCGGACTCGAACCCGGGTCCCTCCCACATATGCACATAGCTTTAACCATCTCTGCCCGCTAGGGATTCGCAAACAAACCCGCGACAAAATGGTTTTAACATTCAGGTTTCAGTGATCTCCCTTCCATACATACCGCGATCGATCCCCATCCCCTAATCCTTTGATTTCGATCGTGATAGGTCGAGATAGTATATGGGTTTTGTAAATCGAGTCCACACGAGTCTGTGGAGGTTTTAAATTTCAAAAATAACGAGTTTAGATCTGTTTAATTTTTGTTTTAGAAACCGAAATCTTAGATATGGACTAAGAATCAATTTGATCAATTTGTATATTAAATCTTCCTGGAAACATGGGGCTTTTACTCAATCAAGGATTTCGAATCTAACCATACATTTTAATTTCATTGAGATCGAGTTTAGAGTCAAAAACCCCAAATCGAATCAAGAACAAACCCTAGGTTACGGGTTGTGATCAATTCGATGTTATTTGACAAAATAAACATAGGGATTTCTATGTGAGATTGATTACGAAGCTAAACATGTGAATTAAATGAATTAAAATCAAGTACAGAATCAAAAGCCCCAATTCGGGTTTCGCACGAACCCTAGAATCTGGGTTTCGATCGATTTGATGTTATGAACCCCTATTAACATAAGGCTTTCATTCAATGGATAAAAATGAAAGTGTGGATGCAAAAAATTACCAAAAACGTTGACGGATTGATGGTGTTCGACTAAACCGAGCCGCGACTTTCGTGAATCGAACTCCGGCTACAACTGCTTCGATTTTTGGTGTAATTGACATGTGCAAAGGCTTCTGGAGAATGTGAACGAGATGTGCAGGTGCTTAATTTGTGAGAATAATGACCGAGGTCGACGAATTTGATTAGTATGATAAGGTGGTCGACGGTTACGAGTTTAATCTCCATAATTCGGATTAATTCGTATTGATAACAATGAGTAATGGCTCAATGATTGTCTTGTTAATAATGTTCATAACCGTTATGGAATCAGACGGATTTCAGGTATAATTCACGGATTTGAATCAAGGAGCCACGAGTTTGACTTTTAAAGGTCAACAAGAACAAAATTCATTTGATTTTGACTTTGAGAAGTCAACAGATCGAGTTTAGGAACTTGGCAGGACAAATCCCTGAAGTTTGAAATCAGGAAATGACAGAAACAGTCCCTGAGATTTAATATTGGGTTAACTGGGTTAGGTTTTAACTGAATTATTAACGGGATTGTTAACGGAGTTACCTTGAAAAGTTGGATTTTCACACTATGCGTCTAGGCAGTTGAAGACTCACAAGGTGAATTACCCTACCCATGATTTAGAGCTTGCGGCCGTGATTTTCGCGCTCAAGATTTGGAGGCATTATTTGTATGGGGCTAAGTGTACGATTTACACGGATCACAAAAGTCTCAAGTACTTCTTTGACCAAAAGGACCTTAACATGAGGAAAAGGCGGTGGCTTGAATTGGTTAAAGATTATGATTGTGAGATACTTTACCATCCGGGTAAAGCAAATCTAGTGGCAGATGCGCTTAGTCGGAAGACGAGCCATACACCTATCAAGGTGAAGTCATTTAAGATAACAATTTCATCATCTCTTATTGATGAAATCCGGGAGGCTCAAGTGTTAGCACTTGGTGGGGATTTGAAAAAGGAAAGGATGGTTGCTTATGTTGATAAGCTTGGGGAAAATAGCTCGGGGTTAAAGACATGCTTTGATAGAATTTGGATTCCTAGGTTGTCAAGTGTGTTGGCAACTATTTTAGATGAGCCACATAAGTCCAAATATTCTATCCATCTGGGGGCCACAACGATGTTTTATGATTTGAGGTGTCATTTTTGGTGGCTGGGTATGAGGCGTGATATAGTTAAGTATGTGGAGAGCTGTCTCACATGCTTAAGGGTAAAGGCGGAGCATCAAAAGCCGTATGGAAAGCTTCAACCGCTTGAAATACTACTTTGGAAATGGGAGAACATAACCATGGATTTGATCACTCAACTACCAAAGACCCGAAAAGGTTATGATACGGTATGGGTAGTAGTGGATCGGTTGACAAAGAGTGAACATTTCCTTCCTATAAAGGAAACGTATTCATCGGATAGATTGGCGGAAATCTATGTGAAGGAAATTGTGTCGCTGCATGGTGTGCCGGTGTCGATTATATCGGACCGTGATACGAGATTTATTTCTCCTTTTTGGACGAAATTCCGTGAGGGTATGGGGTCTAGATTAAATCTTAGCACCGCTTATCATCCACAAATGGATGGTCAAAGCGAGAGGACGATTCAAACGCTAGAGGATATGTTGCGAGCGTGTGCTTTGGATATTGGGGGGAAATTAGGACGACCATTTACCGTTGGCAGAATTTTCATACAACAATAGCTACCATTCTAGTATTGGTATGCCGCCTTTTGAGGCATTGTATGGGAGGAAATGTAGAACACCCGTGTGTTGGGGTGAAATTGGTTTCAAGTTAGTAATGGGGTTATACTAGTTTTAACTAGTTTTGGGGTGAAATGGGTGAAATGAAAGTGGAAGGGCTAAAGGTGTAAATATGGCAAAATCTGCCATATTGACTTGTTGAAATCAAAATTGAACTCATTTTGAGTTCAAGATAGTTCAAAGCAAGGAGAAAAAGAAGAAATTCGGGTTTTGAGCTAAATCTTGAATTTGAAGCTTGGATTGTGAAGGTTTTGGCTCACACATCACCTTCCTAACATCAAGTAAATGATAATCTTCCATTTGATTTCACCATGAATGTGTTAGTTGATGGGTTTTGTAGAAATCTGGAAATTTTGTATGCATGTGGTAAATTGGTGTAGATTGTGGATAATCTAGCTAAATTAAAGGTAAAGAGTGGTGATTAACATCCTAGAACCCTTTGATTTTGATTTTGAGAAGTTAGGGTTCTTATGGTGAAAATTGGGGGTGTTTGGATCATGATGCTAGAATGATGAATTAGTGATGATTAAGTGTTTAGGTGGTATTAGACACTTGAATGAACACCAAATTGACCTAATAAAATTTATTGAATGAGAAATTAGTGTCAAGGTATTGGAAAGAAAACTCAAGTAGGTGAGTTTGTATTGAAAGAGGGTGTTTGGTTATGGGAATAACCCAAACGGGTCAATTTGGGTTGGAAATGAAAATTGGGTTGTGGACACAATTGTAATGTGATTGTGATGAATGTTAGATTACTAAACTAGGTGTATATGTTTAGGTAATCAAATTGTGAACCGAGGAGGTAGCACGGGATCTTCTAACTCAAAAGTAAGTGTATTTGCACTTACTTAGTAATGTTGATAAATGGGTGGTATATGTGTGCATAGTATGAGATGAAATGAATGTGTAAGATTATGCATGATCTAATATGTAAATGTGGTGAATTTGGTGTAATTGACTTATGTGGTAATTAGTCAAACTATTATGTAAATGTGGTGAATTTGGTGTAATTGACTTATGTGGTAAATAGTCAAACTAATATGTAAATATGGTGAAGTTGGTGTAAATGACTTATGTGGTATATAGTCAATCTAATATGTAAATGTGGTGAATATGGTGTAATTGACTTATGTGGTATATAGTCAAATAAAATGTGATAATTTGGTGAAATGGTGGATTGAAGTGTGGAATACTTCAAAAGGTGGGCTTGGTGTCAAATACTCCAAGTGCGGTAAGACGAGTTGTGGTACTCGCACCAAGGGGTTGTAAACCAATAAGAAGTGTGGAATACTTCAAAAGGTGGACTTGCAGTCAAATACTCCAAGTGCGGGTAAGACGAGTGGTGGTACTCGCACCAAGAGGTCGTAAACCCAATAAGAAGTGTGGAATACTTCAAAGGGTGGACTTGGGGTTTAATACTCCAAGTACGGGTCAAATGGGTGGTGGTATATGAATGAAACTTATAGTGGAATTGCAAGTGTTAAGAATTTTATTTGATTAAATGGGTGCAAACGGGTCAAATGGGTGAATGGGTGGAAACAAGTTGTAAATACTTGTTTGTTATGTTTATCGGCATTACTAACGGTGATATGTTTATGTGGTTATGTAGGGAAAGCTCCGATGTAGGTCAAAGTTAAGTCCAAGGCGTGGAGGGTTCTCGTATGCATTTTGGTGTTTTGGGGGTTTAAAGGAAAATCCTTAAAAATGTAGTGTAATTTTACAAATGAACTATGTTTTGGTGTTTATAAAGGTTGTATATATGTTTTGAAACTAATACCCAAGTGTTGGTAAATTTTGGGGTCTTGAAGGGTTTGAAAATGGTGGAAAATGGATAAGTGTTGAAAATCTGAGAATAAGTAAACTTTCTGTTTACTGAAGGTCTTCGCGCCACGCGAAGGATGGGTGAAGGTTCTTCACGCCACGCGAAGAACCATTCTCCCGGACTTGGTCTGCCAGGACTCCCTCGAGCCATGCGAAGGCATGTCCCAGGATGTTCGCAACACGCGAAGAGTAAAAAAAATTTGGGATAAAAGCTTTCGCGCGTTTAAATGTTTTATTAATTGGTTTTCCAATTAAGGGTGTTAAATGATGTGTGGATAATATTATTGTGGTACATATAGTTAGATTGACTGTCATATTAATGTTGTGACGTGACGTGTAGAGTAGGGGTGTTCAAAAAAATCCGAATCCGAAACCGAACCCGAATTATCCGAAAATCCGAATCCGAATTATCCGAAAATTCGGATATCCGAAATTTCGGATATCCGAAATTCGGATATCCGAATTTTCGGATTCGGATTCGGATAGTGATTTTCGGATATTTCGGATAGTTCGGATATCCGAATATCCGAAATATTATATTTATATATTTTTTTAATTGTTTTTATTATTTAAAAATAAGAAAATTTGAATCAAAACCCGATATATTATATTTATATATTATTATATGTATATTTTCTAATGTTTTTTAAGGTTTTTAATTGTTTTTGTAATTTTAAAATATTTTTTTTATATATTTTTTTATTTTTTTTATATTTTCGGATATCCGTTTCACTATCCGAATGGATATCCGAAATTTCGGATATCCGAATTTCGGATATCCGAAATTTCGGATACGGATCCGGATAGTGAAATTCACTATCCGAAATTTTCGGATATCCGAAATTTCGGATATCCGGTTTTGAACACCCCTAGTGTAGAGCTGTCGTGTCAGTTGATTGTGAAAGTCTTGGTTAGGGCTGAGTATGCCGATGTATAGATTATGTTGTGCTAACCAAGTGAGAGCTAATACCTGTTTTTGGCAATGAGTTATTAGTATAGTGAGTTAAGATTATGTCGACAGGATGGTGAGATTATTATTATTATTATTATTATTATTATTATTATTATTGGTAGTACGAGCTGAGTCTCGGTGATGAACGGTTATGGGATGTCGTGAAAGAACAAGGGGTTAACTATTCGTTAATGAATCGTAAAACTATTTTATTAAGGACCGGAGGGTCCTGAGTGGAATAAACTAATGAATATGACGTGATGGTTTTTGTTTAAATTAAACTACTAGAACTCACTCAGCGTAGCTGACTATGTTTGTGCGATAGATTGTTTTGCAGGTAAGCGTCGCATTGTCGTATCTTGGCTTAGGAGCGGTGCTACTCGAATTGGTGTGCATGCATTCGTGGGTATGTTTAATAACAATAAGTAGTAATAAATGATTTTAGAAAGACTTCCGCATTAATTGGAGTAACAATAAATGTATTTTAAATGTGAATGACCTCTTATGAGAACCAACTGTAGGATGCCCGAGTTAAATAAAATACCTTAACTTAAACTGAAAATGGGACGAGGGTGAAACGAATACCACCACGAGTAACCGCGAGCCAATATGTATGTCTTTCGAACTGAGCAATAATTATTATTTACCAATTGTATAGTGTTACACTAGATTAAGCGATTGATGTGAGTGAGTGATCTATGGTTCCGTGTGGGGAAATGATGTGTGCTATGTGCTGTTGTAGTATGTAGAATATGTGAAGTTGTGTGGTGTGATTTGGTGAGATTTGTGAGTTAATTAATGTGGAGTAGCATTAATTGAATTATGTGAGATAGTTTGGTGCTTTAGTATGATTTAGTAAATTTGTGTGTAACCATGTGTGGTGTATAATTGTGATTATTGTGATAACTTGATATATTATTTTGTGGTTGTATGTGAGTTGCGTGGGATGCATATGCATCCGGTGAACGTGAAGGTAGAAAGTTAGTGTGAGTATGATGGGAAAGGTTTAGAATCCGAGCAGTGATGTGAACCACCAAATTGTAGTTGATCACCGTGATTTGGCAGTCTATGAATACTCTCATATTCTGGATTTGTGCCCATAGTAATCACTCTAGCGTTCTATCTTGAGTAGGATTAGGTGACGAAGCATACGACATCGGTCAGGCGTGATGATCTTGCCAGGGGAATGCAGAACGACTATTCAAGACGATGACTGATGCGGGTGAAACTGCTAGTGAAATGGGAGTAGTGTTGGCACTTCTCAGGCCAAGTGTGACTAGATCTATGGTCGGTAACATGCCGCGTGGTGCGGTGACTGCAATAACCGGATGAAAAAGGAGGGTGGTGTCAGCAGTACGTGATTCCTCTCCAGGATGCGAACCTACATGGTTGGGAGGTCGACCACTTGTGGAGATAAATAGAGTTATGTTTCAGGAGAAGTTGGTGAACGACCCTAGATTCGATGAGGAGGAAACAAAGGATGACACACCAGATACACCTAACATGGTTTAGCAGTGATTTGGCGGGCAGCGCTTAGGATGCTCGATGCTTGATGATTAGTTAGTGTGGCTGTTATGACGAGAGATTTCAGGGTAATTCGACGTTATGTCTGATTAGACGTTTACATGGGTGATGTTCAATTCAAATATTTATTATTTTATTTTGACTATTATTGTGAGCCTGACCGCATGATGATTTGAACATAATTAATAATAATTGTGTTCGTGACGGCGCATGATTGTGTTTACAATAGTGGAATATGTGCGGCATAATGTGATTGTGTGATTGCGTTCTGAATAATGTGAGTTAGCATTAAAAGTGATTTTCGTGGTGATACTAGAGCATGGTTGATTAGATGGTGGGAGTAGACTTGTATAGACATGAGTTTTGAATTTGTTTGTGTCTACTGTCTTAAAATCGTGTCACCTATGTGTTAATGTCTAGGTGATGTTTGAAGTGTAATGGGTACGTTGCACCTTGTGTAAATGTTCAGGACGAGGTCCTGTGGGATATTAGAATTTTGAATAATATGTGTATGAGTGTGTAACGTGTTTTCTTGTGTATAGACAGAGTAGCATGTCGTCTTGAGACATTGGTACGACCCGTATGGGTACGACTGTGTGAATTATGTGTGAGTATGTGATGTCGTGTGGCAAGAGCTACCGTTATAATGAATAGAAGGTAGAGTTCAAGAGTTTGTGTGTTTATGAAAGGCAAGGCCGTATTGTATGCATGTAAATTTACTCAGGTCTAGCTAGTTGTGTGCACTTTATGTGGGTTAGAAGGTGGGGTTACTAGTACACATGTAGAACATTGTATGTCCGGTAGTTATGTTGTAACGGTGTGTCCTCGTAGTATGCACTTAGTTATGCATATGAAGGATGGTCGGTGTGCTGAAGAATAGTGTTTCAAACATTATGATTTTCTCAAAGTTGACACGTCGAGGCGATACGAGAAGTTTGACGTTATTCGAGACGATCAGCAAGGTTCTCTTATGAGATACCTATACATATATCTCGGGAATACGAAGCACATGGTGACAGGTACATCGGTGAGAGATGACTATGAAAGCGTTACGTGGACGCTTGATCAGAACTAGTTTTGACAAGATCGAGGTGACGACGCTAAGGACTTCAGCATAGAGTGGACGAAGTGACGCTAGGTTCTCCATGGGATACACTCCATAATAGGAGTAAATATGTTCTTTATGAACGAGATGATGGCTAGCTGAGGCGCATGCTAGGGCGGACTTCTTGTTCGTACTTAATAAATGAGACGTGGTCGGTGATCGTGTGGTAACGTTAAAGAAACAATGGGAAGAGTGGACGAATGAGAGTTAAGTGCAAGTTTGAACCTAAGTTCTTGGAAACGAAGTGCCTTTATTGGTAAGCATATGACTAGTGAAGCGGATGTGTTACTTCCGAGGGAGTTATGATGGTGACAAGGAGACCTTTGAGGATCAACGAAGATTGATGATTAAGACTCTAGCCTTGAGTAGTACGAGCTTACTTAAAGGGGGTATTGAACGGGTGATAACCATATAAGGGAATATTATGGTAGAGAACTTTAGCGAGAGCCAGTGTAGCTTGGCACAAGCTCCTGGAAATTATCAGAGAAGGGCAAAAGTAATACTCTTATGCGTAGGGCAGTGGGATGGAGTTTGAGAAATCATCGCAAGATGGTGATTAGAGCATAAGAAAGAGGAGTGTGATGGACACACGATAGTAAAGCAGCAATTGCTCATATCTATGAAAGGCAAGGAGCCTTTCCTAGGGAGACGACCGTCAAAGTGACGAGATCCTCCGGATTATACAAGAAGAAATGGACCAACATGTTTATGAGCTAAGTAGAGAAAGACGATAAGTGAGCAGGCAGTCGACGGTGTGGTTCCGTTAGAATAAAGATTTGGAAAGACGAGTAATGAGAGATGGTTTACGTGAAACCTATCAGTCTAAAGGTCAAAAACGGGCAATGGAGAGGATTTCTTTGAGCACCAAGGATGGTGACTGAGTGATAAGGTAAGGTGACCACGTTGAGGTGTACAGCGAAAAGACGACGCCAAAGAATTTTGGATGCACTAGTAGGGGCGGGGAAATGAGGTGCGTTGATTGACGCCGACGCAGGATTCGAGGACGGGGATAGACTTGTAACATCCCTAAAACCAGATAACTAATGGGTCGGGTAATGGATGACCCAAATCTTCTAATAAATGGCATGGTTGGCTCAGATTATGCAATAAAGCTTGGATTAGCGGGATTAAACGAGTTGGTTAGCCATTTGTTTCACAAGTCGAGAAGGAAACGGGTTTAACAACTCTAGAGGGACCAGGTTAGTAATCATTTAACAAGTCCCGACCACTTTTGCGCATATTGGAACTGCGGGGACCCGGATGTAACACTTAAACATTTATATACCTAGTGATGAGGAAACCCTAGGCCATTTGGCCTAGGTTACATGCGACGGAAGAAAAGATAACGGGGGGAGGGAAGTGGCCGGAGAAGAAGGGCGACGGTGGTGGAGGAGCGGTCCAGCGTACCTTTCGGGCAAGGTACCATTCGTTCTCACCCATTTTCCATTCTTTTTTGTTTCGGTAGACGTGAGGACCCGTTTAGGGTTGGGTTTCTTAGTCACGTGCGTCGACAGTCATGGTGGTGACTGACCGGTGGCGAGTGCGACGCGGGAATGGCGTGATAGGGTGGGACAACTTATTTAGGTTGGCGGTGGGCGATATTGTACAGCCGAGAAGGGGAGGTCGACATATTAGTGAAGGTGACCGACGGAGACGACGGGCTTCCTGTGGCAGCAGCATCAAGTTGGCGGCGAGTTGGTCTTAGTGTTACGCTTCAACGATGATGCCCGGTGACTGTGGTGGTAGCCGGTAGCAGCAGTAGTAGTGATGCATGGCGAGAAACGGGTGTCGGACTAGGGCTACCCGACGAGAAAGACAATGCACCCGTTGGTGCTAGGCGGAGATGACGAGCTCGACAAGGATGGGCAGCAGCAAGGGGTCACGGTGGTAACCGGTTGGAGTGATGATCGGGTTCTGGGAGGAGAAAGAGGAAAGAGGGGACGAGCGGCCGGGGTGCGGTGGTAGTAGCAGCGGTGGTGGCGCATTACGATAGTGCACGGAAGCCGGTGATGGCAGTGGCGTTGCGTCCACAGTGATGGTGAACTCGGGAATAACCGGGGGCGACAGAACCGGCTAGGAGAGACTCGATGTGGGCTATGGTGGTGCATGGTCTGTTAAGGTTGCGGCTAGGCGGGGATGGCGATGGAAGAGCTTGGCGGTGTTGCACATGGATGGTTCATGGTGGTGGATGGGGTGAGAAAAGGATCTAGCTGCACGTGATTAGGGTTTTGCACATGACGTGCGTGTATGCATGCATGGGAATCTTGCTAGGATGTGCGCATGTTCGTGGAGCTAGGGATGGCATGGCAGCTGCATGCAAGCGGAGAAGAGATGTTGGGATGACGAGCTGAGCGTCGGGATTTAATTTTAATTACTTACACTATTCGACGTAAGTTTTGAACGTGTTTTGATCATGAGATTACGCGATTTTCATGTTTGGGATTCGAGCGTAGACGGACGAGTTGCAGAGCAAGGACTAAGACTTGGTATAACCGGTGAGTTTCTAATCCCCCACTTTTAAATGATTTTAACGTTTTGGGGCTATCATACATACTTATGAAATGAGTTTACTCTATTAAATGTGTTAGGGATTTCGGGTTTTAACCCGATGCGTCTTGAATATAAAATAATTGTTAAGTGATCGTAGGGTCTATGGTGGGATCATGGAAATGTGTGAGTTAAGGGTATGCGTTATTAATGCGTGTCTTGTTAAGGGCCGAACGGGAAGAGTCATGTCATACATTTAATGCTTATGAATTCATGTGAGAAAAATGTTGTTCTAGGGTTATGCGTGAGGTGCAAGTATAGTTAAGGAGTCATGTAAATGATATGTAATATTATGTGTGTATATTTGTGTGTCGTGTTTGCAACGTGTCATTATGGCACAACAAACGGGACTGTGAAGGATGAGGTCCTTCGGGAAGTCACCAACGGTGACATTTATTTAACAAGTTAATGATGAGCTCGGGTGTGTTGAACGCCCTGACGAGGGTGCAGTGACGAGGTATGTGTTTACGTGTATAGTTATGTGTGAGTTGAATTGCATGCAAACATGGAGCTATATTTATTATACATGTGATGTTATTAATGTGGCGATGTTAAATGATGTGTGGATAATATTATTGTGGTACGTAGAGTTAGACTGACTGTCGTATTAATGTTGTGACGTGACGTGTATAGTTGTCGTGTTAGTTGATTGTGAAAGTCTGGGTTAGGGTTGAGTATGCCGATGTCTAGAGAATGAAGTGCTAACCAAGTGGTGACCTAATACTTGTTCTTGGGAATGAGTTATTAGTATAGTGAGTTAAGTCTATGTCGACAGGATGGTGAGATTATTATTATTATTATTGGTTGTACGGGCTGAGTATCGGTGGTGAACGGTTATGGGATGTCATGAAAGAACAGGGGTTAACTATTCGTTAATGAATCGTAAAACTATTTTATTAAGGACCGGAGAGTCCTGAGTGGAATAAACTAATGAATATGACGTGATGGTTTTTGTTTAAATTAAACTATTAGAACTCCCTCATCGTAGCTGACTTTGTGTGTGCGATAGATTTTTTTACAGGTAAGCATCGCATTGTCGTAACTTGGCTTAGGAGTGGTGCTACTCGGATTGGTGTGCAGGCATTCGTGCGGTATGTTTAATAACAATAAGTAGCAATAAATGATTTTAGAAAGACTTCTATTGTAATTGGAGTAACAATAAATGTATTTTAAATGTGAATGGCCCGTTATGAGAACCAACTATAGGATGCCCGGTTAGGGTTTTACATACACCAAGATTATTCCATTCCCTCCATATTATATATTAGAGGACGTATATGTTACACTATATCAACAGAAAATAAAATGATAATTGTTACATATATGTAACAATATGTTATGGTTTTCATTTTTTCCTTACTGTCACACTCTCAAATTCCACTTGCGGGGTTTTACCGCGAGGCGGTGTGACAAGCCAGGATTGTCTTCATTAGTTATGTTTAATGACTCTATATGAGTTTTAAAAGTACCATTAAATATTGAAGTAAATGCAGAAGCGTAAATGTTAATATTAAATCCAAAGTAATTACGCGCAAGCAAAGCATCAATTATGTAAATGATAAATAATAAAACATTATTCATTTATTGATAAAACCAATACGACTCCATGATGCATCCTAATCCTGATGTGTACCATAGTGACCTGAGAATACATGCTTAAAGTATCAACACAAGGTTGGTGAGTTCACAGGTTTGTAAGTAAGTAAACTGTTTGAGTGTTTGCAGGATCCACAAACATAAGTCACACCTATTGTTAGCAAAACAATGTACAAGTTACTCTAAGCATTCGCAACCAAATCTAACTGTTTGTGTTTGAATGCCTTCCGCCATTGCTAACATCAACAATGGCAAATGTTTAGGACAATTTACACATGTTCGACCTCTAATCGAGCTAGCGCGACTAGCCTGGGTGGGGTTTGTCAAACCCAGTAATACTACTCATATTTCATCGCTATATACATTATACTAACGGTTCGAGAATGTAAGGACTTAGTATGTTATGTTTGTGCTTAAGTAAACAAGTGGTAATGGAATATTATGTGATCCGTGTTTGTTTGTGTGCATGTTTCTCCCTCAACAGAAAAAACAAGTAAAAGGGGGCGTGAAACTGACCTTAGAGTGCATGCTAGACTACAAGTGTTGTACCGGTAGATCGCTAAAGGCTACCTATCATGTATTAGTCTATAAGTGTATGTTCTTGTTGGTTCATATGAACCCTTAGTATCCAAACAATCCAAATTGTTTATAGGTTTTGAACAGGTTAACATGTTTGACTAGTTTGACCAATTTTGACTTTTGTTGACCAAGTTGACCCGACGACCCGTTAGTGATTCGTATAGTGATTTACTGTTTGTTTAGTATACTAATACACATAATGTACAAGTAGTTCATGTTTCACGATGCATACATGATTCACAAACTTCCAAACATGGCAAGCTATGAACATGCAATGTATTTGTATCAACAAAGTTACTATTATTAATAATGTCTTATCATGGGGTTTCTTTAATGCGTTTGCATGATTTTAATATGTTTATGTGACCATACCAATGCATAATAGAACATCACATCATGTAATACAAGTCTAGGAAATCAAGACCCAAAACCTAAAAGTTTCCACTTTTAGGAAGTCATGACCAAACTACGTGATTTCTACAAAATAATACTTTAGTATGCTTTAATACATTCATATTAACATACTAGTATCATCCTACAACATCATGCACCAACTCATGTATAAACAAAATCCTTTCAACAAAGTTTCCTCTTTAGAAAAACCTATGATTTCTAGCTTTGTTAACGAGATTCAACGCATCACAACAATTTTTAACCTATCTAGCATAACTACAATCATAAACATCATCAATTTCATATAACATAAATTTCTACAACTTCATATAATCAAAAAGTTTTCTCTTCAGGCATGTTATGGATCATACCCATTTAGGATTTCATCATAAACAATATAATCATCACATAGATACAATAACATCAAATAAATAATAAGTCACCAACATTTCATGTTTGGATGAACTAGGGTTTCAATCATAAATCTTGGAATCATAAAGTAACAAAATCAAATGGAAAAACTTAGGTAGAAGTGTTAGCAATACCTAGGATAGATCGGATACAAGTTCAATTGCAAGAATGAAGATCAAATGGGTGATATTTGGGGTGTTTTCTTGATTTTGGCTAAGAAGGGGGGGGGGGGTTTGCGGTTTCTTGAGTGAAAAAGGATATTAGAGTTTTATTTCTTTTTTATCAAATTTTATATAAATGTATGCATTTAATCATAGGTTAATGATTATCTTAATTTTATTAATTAGTGTCATAAAGACTAGAAGTAGGTTATGAATATGAAGAGGTTTTCTTTATAAAAACTTTAACTGTTATTTTTATAACATTCTAACATTTATAAAAATAACAAACATGATTAATTTCTGACAACATGTGCGTTTTCACGAGGGTTCACATAATTCACATAACAGTCACATAGCATGTAGATTTACATTAGTTCACCAACATTCCAGGTTAGACTCGTGTGTGATCCGGTAATTCTACGAGTTACCGTTGCGTGAGTGTTTGTGCAATAATTGACACATTTAATTAATCCAAATTAAATGTAATGCATGACTGACTAACTAAGATAACAGAGTTTGTATAACCAAATGCTTGAGATAACGGTGTTTGTGTTAACGGAGTTACCTTGAAATTGCTAGATGTCATACCTACCCTTATATATTTATATGTATATGCATATACATATTATAAATTATAAATAATTTACAAATTATTTGATTGCTTGAGAGTGGTTATCACAATTATCACATAATATTAACCGCACCTTAGAATTGTATCCCTTTTAATTAGTTAAGTGTTCAAGTCTCATTATGGACAAATAGTGTATAGGGAGAAGTTCATTACAGAACAGTAAATTATTGCGAGAACAAAAAGAACAAACTCAAATTGTTTAATTTCTTCGTCGATGGTATATATTTTCAAATGTTTGTACTTCATACAAACAAATATGTATGTTTATAACCATAAAAAACAATTTAACAATTTTTTTTGATATGTTTTTATACATTTAAAAGTTTACATACACAGGTGTAGATTATGTGTAGGTAAAATAACATATACATCCTACACATGAATTACACATGTGTAGGTTGTATAAATAAACGAAATTTCTTCATATTTTTTTATAAATTTTATGAGAGACAAATAAACATTGCATTTCTATCATTTTCTCATATTTAAAAACTTTTTGGATTGAAAAAATGAAGGATTTATTTTGTTCCCTATGTTCTCGTAATATTTAGTTTTCTGAATTAAACATTCCCCATAGTGTATATTAGGAGTATTTTTATTTTGTGAGTGAGTTTGTGATTAAAAAAAACTTCTTTTAGTATACAGAACTTTTTCTAGACTAAAGATACAATAAATATTAAATTGATCGAGTGTTTTATGAATTATCATACCAAACTAATTTTTGAAGATTTAATAAAAAAAATTAATAGAAAATATAACTTTCACATAAAATGAAATAGAACATTAATACGTAAAAAGTTTTAGACAAGGAGACCTCAATTTGAAAGTCCATTTTGTATCACAAAAGAACACATCTGTTTCTTTTATACCAAATCCGTCACAAAGTACACATGTTGAAATATTATATAATGATAATCATCCTCATTTTTACACTCCTTTACTTTTTGATAGATGGATAGTTGGATATATAGAGGTGTGTTTTTATCTTTTAAGTTTTTTATAGAAATTTCATTATTATTAGGCTTCTTCTTGGTCAAATTTAATGCAAATAATAAAATAGTTTCAATATACTAATTGTCGAAATGAAAACAGTCTAATATATAGATGAGATGATCTTCAAATCTATATACATACTAATAAATAAAGGTTTTGGGGTGCCACATGTTACTCTCTCATGCCTCCTCATATTGGTTTTCTCGCCTCTCTCTCCTAATAAATGCACCACTATCTTATTAAATAATAATGATACTATAAATATATTATTAAAGAAGAATAATAATTATATTAAATAAGAATATATAATAAGAATTTAAAATATAACAAATTAAAGAAAAATATTAATTTGTTATATACACACACATTTCCACTTGATATATCTCGAGACTATTATAATATTCTGACAAGTTAGGACGTATTTATAAATTTATAAGTTTTATCTTTTTTTAATATACAATCTCGTGTAATACACGGGATTCTAACCTAGTACATTAATGAACAAAGACTTTATTCGTGTAGAATGTGTCTTGTTAAATATAGTTACAAATCTTATAATATCAAACTTACCATCATTACTTATGCAACTAATGATGAAGATTTTGAAGAATTTATGGAACTTTAGACTTGATTTTATAGCCACAAACTGAGTTGTATGAATGGTTGACATAACACGAAAACTGTCATTTTCGTCCCTGTGGTTTGGTCAAAATTGCTACTTTCATCCAATAGTTTGTTTTTTTGTATCTGGGTCCTCGTGGTTTTAAAATATTGCCATTTTCATCCTCGTGGTTTTAAAATATTGCCACTTTCATCCAGTCAGCTAACACCGTCCGTTTTTCTCAATTAAATGAGGGGTATTTCAGTCCTTTTACATATTTGTTTTATTTCTTCATCTTTTTTACTCTCACTTTTTAATCATAGAAACAAGCGACGGAGGTGTTCCAGTGGTGCTCGTCGGAAACTGGTCAGGAAAAGAGGAAGAAGGCCAGCAGGTGGATGATTAAATTAGAGGTTAAATTGGGGATGATTAAAAAGTGAAAGTAAAAAAGATGAAAAAATAAAACAAATAAGTAAAAGGACTGAAATACCCCTCATTTAACTGAGAAAAACGGACGGTGTTAGCTGACTGGATGAAAGTGGCAATATTTTAAAACCACGAGGATGAAAATGGCAATATTTTAAAACCATGAGGACCCAGATACAAAAAAACAAACTATTGGATGAAAGTGGCAATTTTGACCAAACCACAGGGACGAAAATGGCAGTTTACTCTAAATAATATTTTAAATCTGTTAAACTTGTTTAGAAGTACGTATTATAGTTGCACTCAAATATTTGATATTTCTAATCAATTTTGGGGATGCCTATGAGAACCTAATCCGGGTGATAGGATCTTAATACATGTGGGGAAACCAACAAACCTCAAATGTAAGATAGAGTACGCGATACGGTTTTACAACCATAAATGAGACTAAAATACGAATACATGTTTCAAATCTAACTCCTTATCATTCCTGAAGATGTAACATGAGATTTAGGACAATGTAAGAACCGAGCAAAGGAAGGTGATGTGGCATCTTGCATCTAGGAGCTCATGGAGATGCAACGTAACAAAATGTGGGGACCACTTGTAATAAATGTAACACGTGGAAGGTGACGTTCGAGCAAAGGTGGCACTCATCTTTTGGAGGTCAATAGAAATGTATAACTTAGGTATATGGTATGTAATCACTTTAAGAAGAATAGAACAATCAACTTTACTCTGGTGAGGTTTGATTCCAACTTCTATTTATGTGGTATTGTTTATTGTTTGGTCTATTGATGTTCATTGTGTGTTAATATATTTATGTTTGTTGTTAGGTCTAGTGTAGTGATTAACCATTTGGTTAATCTGGTGTAGTTTAACCATTTAGCTATTGTTGATGTTATATGGCCAAATTGATGGTTAATCTTCCTTGAATATAGTCTTCATTCAATTTTATTTGGATATACTTTGGTTAGAATGTGTGATTTGGTGTTTTGACTGAGTGATGACTTTGTTTGTGAAAAAAAGGGGTAAATTGTTAGAGTTTAAATTTTTAAGTTTAGTGTATGTGTGTGAGAGATATGGTAAATGTATGATGATATGTGTATGTGTATGGTTTTTTTTTTTGCCAAATTGTTAGGTTTGTTGGATTGATTGTGTGTCTTTGTCCTAATATACAAATTTAACCATTGTGATTTCACGGCCTTTGATTTCTTTATATTTGAATTGATCCGTAACCTTTTATGGCGTTATTCTAAGCTTTATAACCTCTGATCATTGTGAGAATTCAAATTTTAGTTTTATGTGCTTTAACATTATTCTTGTTTTCATTCTGTTTATTTCAATTTGTTGGTCATTGTGGTCAGGATATCTTGAGTTGGATCATGATAAGACTAGTGAGTTGAGGAAACCCAACACATTGTTTTTATTCCATGGATAAAGACAAAGATTTACGGTCATTATAAGACAGAGATTGGGATATCATTTGCATTAAGTTAGACCTTATTATTTGATAAACTAATTTTCTAACTTAAAACAATATTTTGCATATTTCATCAACGTTTTTCTAAGTTTTAGTATGGGGGAAATACTCAACCTGATTAAGGAATCTTGTTGACTCATATGAAGAGGATAAAGACAAAAAAAAACGAGAGGTTTTCATTAAGCTTTTCCTTGGGGATGGAGCCTCGAAAGAAATTAGCGACACTCCTTGAGTATAGGAGTCCCCAAAAAAAACAAAGGGTGATTCTGTAACATTTTTAAGTCAGATTGAAATTGGGAGGGAGTTCACACAAACATACACATTTTTGTGTTGTTTGTGTCGTGATTGAGCAGAAGAAAAGGAGGGGGGAGCCAAGATCGATTCTTGAGAAATTACATGTCAAATTCATTGGTTTTAAAGTATTCATCTGTTTTTTAATCAAGTAAGCATCCTTTCTTCTCTAAACCTCTATTGATTGTGTTTTTGGTGGGTGTTAGGTGAGAAACCCTAGCTTCTGGAATTGGGGGGTTTTTGGAGGGTTAATTCTTGATTAGAAGTGACAACTGAGCTTTTCTAAAGATAGAGGTTAAGGATTGACATGATTTTAACATCCAATTGTGGTTTTGAATTTTAGAGTTCTTGATGAATATGTTTGGGGTTTTTTTGCTTTCGGATGTTAAAATGGAATTTTAAGGATTTTTAGGTGTTTATGATGTTCATAAACACAAAACAAAATGAAATCCTTAACCAATTTGGTAAATTTTGAATCTAGGGATTTTGGTGAAAGATGGAATAATCCTTAACGCGTCAAATGTTGTTTATGTTGAAATTTGATTATAATGGTGATTGTGGTAGTTTGAGGTTTGGTAAGTACTAATTTGACCAATATAAGTAGGGGTTATTAACCAAAAGGTTAAAAGTGTTATGAATCACATTTGGTAGTTATGCTCATTAGATTACTAAACAAGGATGTGATTGTTTGAAGTCTTAGAACTTCATGGGGTAAACTTAAAGTCTTAGAACATCACAGGTAATCTTGAAATATATAAGACGTCATTTAGCATTGATCAATTGGGAGCCACCTAAAAGGTACAAACCTTAATCTCTCTCGTCTTTCCCTCCTTAGACAAATTCAAGGGGAAATCACAAGAACGCATTTTGTTCAAAAACTTTATCGAAATAAACCTTTCTTTTGTTTTTTTTTTTTGTAAACACCGACTAAATAAACCAATCATCATTTGACAACAAATTGATTAGGCACAAAGGAAACAAATACATCAACCCCACCAGCCTGCTCGTATGAGCCGGCTCCAATCCTCTCATTCGATTATATTGTGCCACATGTGCTAGAGAGTGCATAATTGAGCCGGCTCCACTTACCCGTCTCATTTACGCCGACTAATCCTTCCAATTAAAACCTACCACATGTGGCCACCAATACAACGGCTCACCGCAAGTTTGAGAAAAAAAAAAGAAGAATTAGATGTATTAGGAATCAAACTAGATACCTTAAGATCTCCAATGACTAGCAAAATGATCCCATCTATGAACAAGTCTCAATTTAATTTGCTTTTACCTAGTTATAAAGTTTCGATTTAAATAAATTTAAATATAAACAATTTTTTCTTTAAATTCAACTAAAAACAACCACCAACACTTTTATGTCATTATTAGAAAATACAATTAAAGTATGTCACGTCGGACCCATTGTCTTATTAAATTCCTATTTAAAAAAAACTAGTTTTGTTAAAAAAAAATGACAATTAGTATGTCATATCTCACCGATTATTTACATAACATGTCATATTACACTGTTATCTATATATGTGACAGTCAAATTATACTATTTATTTACATCATGATATACGTGACATATCATACGTGTAACTAGGTAAAATAAAACTCTTATCAAGAATTCTGTATGTTTTAATTTTTTATATACGAGCCTATAGCTAGATTTACTTATACAATGATTTATTAGTAAACCCATAATTTGTAAGGTCGGTTACTTCTCATACCATGCCACGTGGTCAAAATTTATTTTCTTTTTCTGGAAAAAGTTTGTGTTTAAATCTTTTCATTATTCTCATATTATATAACAATCTGGTCAAAATTTATTTTCTTTTTATGGAAAAAGTTTTTGTTTAAATCTTTTCATTATTCTCATATTATATAACTATGATTTTCCGTGCGATGGAATAGTCCTCTTTTAACAAACCTTTTTTACCTCCAAAGTTTATTTTTTTTTAATAGAAATGACACAAAAGTTATAACCTTTTAATTTTTAACTATTTTTTTACCCCAAAAGTTTTTTTTCTTTTTTTTATAGAAATGGTACAAAAGTTGTAACCTTTTAATTTTTTTTTTACAAAAAAGTTTTTTTTATATTTGCTATAAAACTTCAATAGAGTAAACTTTATTTTTTTTCCTCAAATTTGATTTTTTATAAAATTGTAACAAAACTTCTATGGGTTTATTTTTTAGGTAAACTTACGTTAACTTTTTTTAAACAGTATGCACGGCTTTTTTTAGTTTTTTTTTAGCGATCCGATTTTTTTTTGTATCGTACGCTATAGCAAGTCTATTTTCGACACAAGTGTTATCACCATGGACGAGCCGAACCGATAACTACCAAACTTTCGCCGCGTAGCGCGGAAGGATAAACTAATTTATAAACAAAGAACAAACACATTTGATTTTTTTATATGAACAGCAACAAATACTTTTGATATTTGACCAAATAAGCATACCAAAATCTAATCTTTAAAGTTCTAAAGGGCCCCAAAAGAGATGTGCAATGATTTGGAACTTAAATGCAATGTTTTTACTTTTTAGAGTTGAAAATTTTGAAGAATCAAATATAAGGATTTTTCGCGGTGTAGAAAAGAGTGAAAGTTCAAATTCTCTTTTTTATCACTAAAACTTTTCAAATAAAAAAAAAGACATGCTCCTTTAAGCTTTTAACATAAAAACACAAATGACCCTACACACGTATGATATTTGATGGAGACTTGATTTGCATACAAATTTATGATTTTTCTTACTTCAGTTTGACACCGAGTGTTCCACTTAAACCCTAGTTATCCATAACATTAGCTAAATGTTGAGTGAACATTATGAGGAAAGTGAAGTTGTGCATAATTCAAGTTCTAGTAGGCATGCTACCTCTTTCATCAAATATCTCCATATTTAAAACTACAAAAATATAATAATTGACTCGCTAGTTTGATCGCTTGAGTGTCAACATCCTTGATAGTCTCTTGTGCACTAGGAACCTTCAACCCCTATGGAAAAAACTATCCTATAGCCATGGGTTTGATTAATGCATGAGTTTGCTTGAGAACAAGCAAAAGTTCAAGTGTAGGGATATATGATATGCCTCAAATTATACATGTTTTACGTACATAATTGTCCTCGTATTTCTGAGCAAACATACTGAAAATAGACAAAATTGTTTCCCTTTTGATTTTTGTAGTTAAATTGACCTCATTCGGTTGGATAGTGTTCAGTGATTGTCAAATGTTGCTTTGTATATTATAACTTTTATAATAAATACATTTCAAAATCGTGAACTAAAATAATGTGTAGAAATGATAAAGGCATTACGACTAACCCATTTGTCAACCCCTTTTCTATTTATTCCCTACCAAAACATTACCCCTTAGTTAGCCCCTTTAAGCGTATTACATTTTCATTTCAAAAACCCACACTTTAGAAGTCAGCCAATGCACGCTTAACACCATGCACGCCCATACAATCGTGCATCTTTCTAGGATGCCAGAAAAAGTTGATCATCGTACACGATGTGTATTAAATTATACATATTTTTCATGCATAATCATACCCATAATTGACTAGTTTTAAGCCATATTCATAGGAAACGATACTTAATTGCTTTTAATTTGAATTTGCAGTCCAATTAGTCCTCCATAGCATAAAAGAAGTAAAAAGCCACAAAAATAGAGACTTTTGGAGTTGGGAATCATGGTACCAGTTTTAACTTTTAAAACAATAATTATTTAAACCTTTTAAATAAAAAAATCAGATATATTATAGCGGAAGCAATTTAATAGTACCAATACCAGATCAGATTTGGATTCCATTCAGTGATCCGATTACACAGCGTTTAGACAATAATAATAAATAAATAAACACAACCATAGGGTGTTTAGGGTTTATACCTTTGACGAAACAATCGGGTTGAAACACTCGAGTACAAAGAACATCACGCTAGATGACAACTAACGAACTCGTCACACGATACACACCAAAACGAGAACCCGGTTCTCTCCCTTTTCCGGTTCGATTCGCAAGAAAACAAGGAACGCAGCGGCGGCGATGGGGTGGCCGATTGGTGGAGGACGACACAAGGGGGGGGGGGTTCGGCTCCTCTTCCTTGCGCAAAATCCCGACTATATATATATCACATATATATATGAAACTGTATTCCGTCCATCGTTATATTTAATTATTCTAAATAATTAAATGCGATGTAACTAATTAAATAGTCTCTCAAGATATTTAATCCACATAATTCTAAATTCTTGTTTCGTGTAATAACGTTTAACAATTAAAAGATATAATTTGTTCCTTGCTCAAAGTGTAACTCTTCGGATCGTATCTCGATAGCAACGTTGATATTATCAATGATCGGACATCTAATATCTAACATTGGGATGATAGCAGCCAAGCATGACCATGCTTAACCTAGCATGACCATGCCTCCTTGAAACTAGAATGGAATAAACCAGGAAGTCAACAGAAGTCAAAGATCAAGAGGCACGGTTATGCTGATGATTAACTCGTACCCACAACGGTCACTGAAGATTCGTTCGTAGTACCATATACTTTTTGTACGAAGCACTGACGTGCTCCCCCAAGCACGGGCGTGCTTACCCCTAATTTCAGCCTATAAATAGAGGCTCAAGCCTCACTCGTTGGTGCGCACTTCTAGGGGTAAAGCTCCATCCTTTTAACCTCGTTTTTTTTAATGTAACATCCAAGAATTTCAACTTGTGAAATTTACATGGAATAGAGAGGAAATAAAATGATGAGAGGCTATTGTAGTAAATTTCTAAAGAATGGACTATCTTGATCCATCTTGCTCAAGAGTGGTCGAGGATCGATAAGGAAGGAGACTGCAACAAACTACACACGTTTTGAGGTAAGAAACTAGTTCTCCATATACTCATGAGTTCAATGATATTCGTGTCTTGCTTTGCGGGTTTCACACGCACTAAAAGTCTAAAACATTATGTGCATCTCCATACACTTCTGAGGAACAAAACAGTATGTTTCTACATACTATTTTAGTGTGGATACTTGCTCCCACAAGCCTTTGCATTCATCACATAGATTATATTATGATTTGATCCTATCAATTCAAGACTCGTTCACTAGATGCATTTCTAACTTTGATTAGACTTTCATACTACTCTTGGAGTTTCCTTGTGTTTTCAGTGTCCAAAATTTGAAACATTCCTTTCAGGTACCGCATTAAAACACCCTCGTATCATTTATACGCGTTTTAATTAATCAGTTTTCAAACTGACCCAAAGCTTGTAACTGGTTTCTTTGTCAAGAAACATGGAATGGAATTCCTCTTTTATCAACTTTTGATAGTTCATCAAGCTTTTAAAAGTATGTATAATCCATATTTGTTTCTAAAACAATTCAACCTTTATGAATCAGATTCATAATGTAGAGTGATCAAGTCCCACTTGCTTTGTAGACTAGGTTAGAACCCCCGTGTATTACACGGGTTGAATAAATGCAATGTTATATACTTGAAAATAAAAATTGTATTTCTTTAAAACTTGTTATTACATGGGTTGAATAAACTCGTTTATTATGCGTGTTTAATAAAATGTAATATGTTAACATACACTTCTCAAAATATATTTTTAAAAAATGTACTTTGACGTGACAATCATAAATTACGTTAAGTTAATTTATAAACATTTTTTTTTCAACTGGGTATTAATCTTTTTTTATGTAGATGATAAATATTAATTTATATTAACTTTATTTGGTTAATAAGTATCCATAAATAGATTTATATTAAATACTTAAAAAATGTATTAGTTTAATATCATCATTAATAGGAGAGAGGGACGAAAAAATATACAACCAAAACCTTTATTTATTATATAGTATATATGTCTTGCGAGGACTACTCCTTGCATTTCATCATGGAAGATCTCTATCTTCCTAGATATAATTCCATGTGTCTATGTGTGTTACGCTTCTAATTATTTCTAATATCAGATTCTTAGCAACTCTTTGCTTATTGTTCAAAACCGTGTTTACAACCCTGTTAGTGATAGTTTCAATCCATCTTACTCTTAAGATTCAGAAGGCATCAATGACTTTTAAGGAAACATACGGAAACTCCTTTCCCGTATGGGAACTTTTCATCTCATGAAATTTCCACCTTTTTTTCTTTAAATAATTTGTAGGACTCTTCATACCTCATATCTCATATGGTGTTGGTTACCTTTTCTATTTGAATTATTAGTTTTAAGGTATTGTCTACATTTGTTAAGACCTATTAACTAGAACAGCTGATTTTCTTATGATCTATGTTTAGACATGATTCATCAAATCCTCATCTAATCACATATCGTATAATTTCTATAACGATAAATATTATCATTTTCAGAACTCATCTTATCTCATAGGATGATTTTGTCTTGCAAGGGTTGGATGATAAACAATTTTTGATCATCTTGAATGATTAAACTCATTCTGGTATCCGTTAGATCCAATCTAATGTTTATGTACTTGACTTGACATGAGTCGTAGCTTGTTATTATATGTTTCATGTCTCTTGTCTTAGATGTCTTTGGATTCTCAATTCAATTTGTGGCAACATATGTATTACATGAATCACTTGTCATAATAAGTTTAAAATTTTATTCAAAATAAAATTATCCGTTCATGAATAACCAAAGAAAAGAAAACCGGAAATTAAATTGTTCTAAACAAAATAATAATATCATCATCCCATGATGTAATATGATCTTCATATACATCACAAGAGAAGAGAATCAAACTTTTACTAAATCAACTCAAATTCATAATCCAATAAAACCATCAAACATTGTTAAGAATCATCTCAACCTAGATGATATAAAGAGTTTAGCTACTCATAATGAAAGGTAAAAGATAACTCAGATTCAAATAAGAATCCATAATGAAACCATGATGTAAAATAGATAAAACTGTTTTACAAGTTGAATCCATTTCCGAATGCTTCTTTGAACCGAATGCTTCCTCCTGGGCCTTCACTTCTGAGTCTAATGAAATCATGATGTAAAATAGATAAAACTCTTACAAAAACCGTGGTTCACACATTTGTTTGAAACTTTTAGAGAAAAACATTAGAAATAAAAAAAATAATAAAATAAAAGAAATATGATGGAAGTGATAAAAAAATTTGGATTGTACTTTAAATTCTGTTTCATATCTATAATCCAATACCTTTTGTAAGATTTTTAACTTAAAAGATACTTTTCAGTGAATCTTACTACTTTAATAAATAAAAATTTATTCAGGACACGTGTCACTCTCTGGTTACTCCTAATCTTTATTTTGCCACCTCTCTCTCCTATTAAATATTAGATTTTCTATTTTTCTCTACTATTAAATTTTAATCTTTATATTAATAAATTTAATTACGAATACTTATTATTTAATTATAAATAGTTATTATATCATCAATCAAATGAACTAAATATGAACTAATATTTATCAATTAAATTAAAAAATTAATACTCAATTAAAAAAATGTTTTGAAAACTAACTTAACAGACCTTATAACTGTCATGACAAATTACATTTTTTTAAAACATATTTTGACAAATGTGTTTGTTAACAAATTACATTATATTTTATTCAACGGATGTAATATACTGGTTTATTCAACCTGTATATTACACGGGTTTTTAAAAATATTAATTTTTTATTACTAAATATATAACATTTTATTTATTTAACCCGTGTAATACACGAGATTTTAACCTAGTAAGTAATATATAAACATGATTGCTTGAGTGCAATTTAAAAATTGTAACTAAAAATTGTGCTCCAATGATTTTGTGCTACTCTGCAATGTCTATCTCATTCCTTAGATGATCATATATGTTTTTTTAACTTTTTTCAATGGAGGAAATAAAATATTAATAAATATATTTTAATAATGGTCATCATCATAATATGATCTTTCCCCTTCTAGGGGGACAATGCTGATTAGAAAGATAATATAGTTTTTAAGGGACACCAAGGTTGAATAATCTGTTGCTTACTTCATGTTTTTCATTCCAATTCTTATAGAGGTTTCTTTCCAACTCTAACATATGTTTAAGTTGTAGTGCTTAGTTTATTTTATTTATTTATATATATAATATATATTAATCGTTGTAGAAAGAATTTATGATAAAAAAAAGGTTTGAAGAAATATAGAAGTGGCATGTAGCATAAGGGAAAATGAGATCATGAAAGGGAAGATCAAGATAGAAAAAGAAAAAAAGTAGAACATAGCATATTTTTATTTTATTTTATTTTCTCTTCAATTTTTTATCATATATATAAAGAGAAGTGGATTTAATTGAGAACCGGTAAATATTATTTTACTAGCTTAGAACCCCGTGTGAAATATAAATACGTAAAATTCTTAATTTTTTTTGTATATGTTTAAATGTGTAAAAATGTATTATATATACGAAGAATAGAAAACAAAATTCAAAATATTCAAAAATTAATATATAATTGGGTTTTGAAAATACATTAATTACTATTTAATCAATTTGACTTTCATTTCTCTTTGATTCAAAATAAAAGTTACATAATTATATTTCATAGTTTTTATAATAAATGATAATTTGAAATAAATACGTTTTATTAGTATATTTAGTATATTCTCTAAAGATATATTATTATTAAAATATAAAGGTGTATTTAATAAGAGATAGGGACGGAAAAAATGTCGATAATGAATATGGAGACGACACGTGTCATGTAAAACCTTTATTTATTATATAGTATATATTTTTTCCCATGTCTCTCTTATTAAATACACATCCATCTTTCCAATATTAATATAGTAGGTTAGAAACCCCGTGTATTACACAGGTTGAATAAATGCAATTTTATATACTTAATAATAAATATTTACATATTACATATTTATGACATATTACATAGTTTTTTAATACAAAATTTAGAAACCTCATATAATTACTTTTTAAAAATATTTTACAAAAAGAATGAAAAAAATGTTCAATTTCTAAAAATGTTTTATGAACAAACCTATACTTTTTAAATAAAAAACTTTTTATAAAAATTATTATAGAAATCATTATTATTTAAAAATGAGAGAGACGAAAAAACAATTGAAGAAAGTTTGTGCAATTAATACGAGAGAGATGCGGAAAAATTTGTCTAACCAAAACATTTATTTATAATAGAGTATAGATATAGATTTACAAACGAATACATGTATGCACTAATTAATACACTATTATTGAAATTATAATAAACAATAGTCTATTTACTAATAGAGGTGAAGATGTATATACTATTTAGGAAACTATGGTATATTTAATGTTTTTCGTTTATAATGTTTTTCTTATCGCGTATTTTGCTTTGTATAACGGTGAGTACAATTTTTCAAGTTCATGACACGTTGTGAACTTGTGATCCAAAGACGTGGAGAATAAAATTATCAAAATAATTTATGGTTCTTTAATTTAATTATAATAAATTAAATATAAATAAACATTGATTTCGGATCTAATTTACCAAAACAAAGTTTTTAGGTTTGATTTTATAACACGTGAGGACACATGAACCATTCTAACTTTGTTAAAAATGGGGAAATACTAAATGATTGGAGGTGGCCACTTCATTATTTATACTTTGTTGTGAATGAGCTTCTTATCCTAATCATTTGAATAATTACATAAAAATAAAAGTCAAATAAATTATGGTTAAATATAAATAGTCAAACTACTCTTTTGCCACCGCCTTCCGTTACTTAATTAAAAGTTCTTTGGAGTCTTCAGGATAGGATAGGATAGGATAGGATAGGATAGGATAGGATTGAATTGGATTAGATTAATGCCTGCACCAATCACCATCATTAGTAACTAATAAAAGTTTATTAAGCCATCAAGGTTCTGCTTTGGTGGTCAGGGGGGTTTTTCAAAAGGGTTTCCCCTCTGTAGAGGTCATGGGTTCGACTCTTGCAAGGTGCACTTCATAAAAATTAGGAACACCCTCTGTAGATTCGAATTCCTTGGGGGTTGTACGGGTAGACTGATGTACGAGCCTCCCCTAGTGGGACGTGCCAGTTGAGTGCACGCCATTCTAAAAAAAATAATAAAATAATAAAAAAAAAAGTTAATTAATTTCGTGTTTTTCGAAGAAAAAAAATCAAAAGCAGCTTGGCTGGGAACAAAACACAAAATTAGAAAGCAAAATTACACCAATCAGTCCAAACTAAAGTCTTAATTGAGGATATGTTTTTATCCAAATATAACCGAGAGATTTCGTGTTTTCCATAATCTTCACAACAAGATCCAATTTGTTGGAGAAGATTAAATCATTTCTAGCTTTCTAAATGCACCAGCATGCGATCATGATGATACCTTGAATAACCTTTCTTTTGACCCTCCTCCATCTTGTAATTGTGTTGTTATGAATATTTAGAAGGTCTCTTATCGAGAATGCAAAGGTTTAAGGAATACCACAGCAAAAGGATATATAACCTGCCATACCAAGGAATCAATATGACAGGAGATAAACAAGTATGTTCAGCATTTTCATCCCCTCGTCTCACCTAGAAAAGGGCAAAAATTTGTGTTTTTGTGAATGTGTGTGAAGATGTTTTGATGTTATCGTGAATGAAAAACAAAATATTAGACTTGATTGTAGAGTAAAGTGCAATTTACAACCATTTTTATGTTCGCTGACACTTTGTAACCCTGTTTTAAAAGAAGTGCAATTTGTCACCCTATGGTATACTTTCTTTTTCATTTTGAGTCCCTCCGTCAGTATATCCGTCCATTTATGTGGTAAAAGTTACTTTTGCCCTTGTTAGCCCTAATTTTTGTATTAACCATTTTATATGTGGAAAAAGTTTGTATTCCCCGACGGACATCAGACATGTGAGATTGTAACCACTCTTGTATTAACATTTAATATAATCCAACTTAATCTTCAAATTGCACTGTTCTCGAAGATGAAAGTTCCCCTGTTCTTGCAGCGAAGGCTAATAATAATAATAATAATCCTTCAAAGCATCCTCCTCTTAAAGAGGAAGCTGTTGTTTGGGGAGCTCCATCTTCAGCTAAGGGAAAGAGGAAAAGCACCGAAGAGAGCAAAACGACAAAGAAAGTCAAAACAGAAAATGTATCCTACCCTTTCCGTTTTCTTGTTCCTGATTGAGTCAGAGTATAATTGATGACGGTTTAACTAATATATTGTTTTGGGTTCCAGGATGGCTTCTGAATCTTCAAAAGGCTTTGATTTTGCATCCGACGATATCCTCTGTTCATACGCAAATCAAGACCAATCCAACGACAGCCACTTCGATTCCGCCATCGGCACCAATTCCGCTAAAGTATGCATTTTTTTTCTCATCGATTCTGTATTCCTGTAGATTTAATTTGATTTCTAGAATTTCTAGGGTTTGGGGTTTTTTTATTTGAGTTATCTATGCTTTAAATGATGCTAATATCGGATCTAGAGATTAATTTCATTTGATGATGATTAACTTTAGGAGTTTTATAATCAACAAATTTGTTAATTTCGAATCGGAGACCCTGAAATTGCAATTTTTTTAGCAGGAGTTTAATAAAGAGGAAGTGATTATCATGGAGGTCGAGAGATCGATGAAGAAACACACTGATAATGTTATAAAGAGGTGTTAAAAGGGGGCAAATGTACTATAATACCCTTCTCATTAACGGGTATATGAACAGGGTTGTAAAGTGTTAGCGAGCATAAACCACAGGGGTGCAAATTGCACTTTACTCCTTGATTATATAACCAAATATAGACTTGGTATTATAGGCAAACATCATAGTACACATAATATATTATAGGATTAGTACAGGGGCGCCCTAAGTGGGGGGCGGGGAGGGCGACCGTTCGGGGCCCGGGTCTCCTAAGGGGTCCGTAGTTTTTTTTTTTTAAATTAAATGAGTTTGACCCTTTAGATTGTCTCCACCAGTTACATATTTCATGTTTTAGAATATTATAAAAGCTTGAGATATATTGGTTGGTTTTAAATTACCTATTAATGCTCTTCCACTCAAGGAGGTTGCATGTTCGATTCCTGCAACCCTCTTTTTTATTTTTCTTTTTTTTTAAAAATAGATCATTGCTCCCTCTAACTTTAGTTAAATTACAAAAGTCACCCTCAACTTTGTAATTATTAATCTGACACCCCTGACTTTACGAAAATGGCATAACTAACCCCTAACTTTATAAATTGGTAATTTGACACTTCTCCCCCCACTTTGGTAAAATGGCAAAACTCACCCCTAGCTTTGTAAATTGTTAATTTTACCACCTCAAGTTTAATGAATTTATCGTTTCAATGTTAACTCCTATTCGCGCCACAATTTATCTATTTTTCGAACTCCATGACCGAGTCGTGGCAACTTCATACGTTTCTTTTATGTACTATTAACCCACTTAGAAATTAAAAAAAAAATGTCCACTACTTGTATTATTCATTTATCTTATTAACCCACTTAGAAATTAAAAAAAAGCCCACTAGATTTTCAAACTTATTAAAAAATAACAAAATAATCGTTGTTCGTTTGTTATAGTTTTTTATTATGTCATTATGAGTTTATATTATGGGGCCCGTTTTTTTTAAACGGCCCGGGCCCAAAACATTTTGAGGAATCTCAGGACTGGCCCTGGATTAATTCTCGTATTAAACCAATAACTTTTTTTTTAAATTGTCGCAAAATATTTATTAGTTATTTTTTTCACAGATCGATTTTAACTAGGAGCGAGTAAACGGGTATTACCTGACCTGTAGGCGGTACGGGTTTACCCAGAGCCGTTTGAGGGTAAGTGCAAACCCGTGAACCGTATAGTAGGTGACAGGTCGGTTACGGGTAAGGGGTAAAACGGGTAAGAAAATTGGAACTGGTTAGTGTTACAGATAAACCTTCCGTGACAACTTAATTGGGGGTATACAAAATCCAAAATATTGATTATTTTGTGGCGGCTAATCTTTGTATTCAACATTTTACACACACTTTGTTGACTATTTCTCTGGTCAAAAGATTTATTTTAGAATATGAATTTGAGGTGGGTTCTTGTGGGAATTAACACTATAATTATGAATTATATAGGAAGACATATGAACATTAGTTGAATAATGAATGGAATTGACATGAGAAGTCAAATTGAATTATACAAGAAGACATATGAACATTACTTCCATATGAATTGTACAAGTCATTTGGTCAGATTACGGGGATAAATACAATTGTATGAATTTTGATTGGTTTATGAAAGTCCTCGGGTAGACGCAGTGGCGGAGGTAATGCAAAGCAAGTGGGGTCAACCGACCCCACCCGGTTTCAAATTTTATGTAACGGTATATTACTCGAAAGCCGAACGACCCTAGTCTTTTTTCGATATTGACCTCATTGATTTAAAAAAAACAAAATATTTGACCCCGAACCTTAAAAAAATAATATATATTTTTTTTAATTTATTAGTTCTAATAATTAAACCCATAAGCTAGATTAATTAAACCCAAAAGTTAATTAACTCTAAGCACATAAGCATATTTAAACTTAATTATAAAAAAACCCAAACTAGCCCATAGGTTATCCATAATTCATTAAGGGATTAACCCAAAAGCCTAACTAACCTATTTATTTAGTGTTAACCCAATTTAAAAAATTGAAAAAACTCACACAAATAGTCAACAACGATTACAATTTTGTTCCAAACCTCCTGGCCTTCTTCTAACAACTGTCTACGATAAAAATCGTGTTTTCCATTCTTCCAGACGAGTAGGCGACGATCAAAGAAAAAAGACCTACACAAAGACGATTTCAATCCAAGCAATATACAAAAGTAAACACTCCAAGTCTCCAACAACGATTATAAAAAAAACAAAGTTAGTTTTCGGTTTTTTATTCCGAACTTGAAATTTTAGGTTATTGAATGTTTAATATTCATCATTGATTGTTGTTTTGATTCTTATCAAGACCTTTTTTGTTTAATGAATTAGTTATTATTAATTCTTGTTTAATTAATTACTTATTATTGATTATTGTTTTTTTGTAAAAAATCGTAGTGAACAATTATAAGATCTAATTTTTATCTATTTATCTTGGATGACACAGTATTTTTACCAATTTTTTCTAATGACGATGTATTTTAATTATCGTATTGTATCTTATTATGTGACCGACACGGCCCGATCACCCGATCTGAACCGCTGAACCGGCCCAAAAAAATCGTAGTCGGCAATTTAGAAATTCAAGTATCGAAAAAAAGCGACTCCACTGGCAAAAATTCCTGGCTCCGCCACTGGGTAGACGGTTTCTTTGGCTGCCTTGATTTTTATGAAACTCGTAACTCGTACCCTTCTTTGCTTAAACGGGTAATCACGAGTCGGATATAGTTTCTTTTACAGATATTCAGTTCTAAACCCGTTTTTGCTCACCGTGATTAAAACATGAAAAACCCATAAAAGATATTGAACATGTAGAAAGTAGTCAACGTATATACTTAGGAGATTTGTTATTTACATTATAAATTTTTTTAACGGCAATCTAATGTACTCACATCAATATCATTTTTCAATGTGGGACTCGATTCCTCGACCTCATGGGGAGGGGCATCATTTTACACTCTAAGATACCGCTATGCTAAAGGCCATTTGGTTATTTACATCATATGATGTTAAAAGACACACTAAAGTTAAAAAAAAATCAGTCTAAATAACTAAGAGATTAAAAATCTCTTAAAAAATTTCGAATTGATTATTTCATGTTAATTATCGGATAATTTAAAGTAAACTAACCAACTATAAGGGTCTGTTTGGTATGAGATAATGAAATGGACGAGGGAAATGAATGAATCATTATCATTCCATTGTCATGTTTGTTCACCATATGAGAATGAAATGAATCATTACTTACTGTTGTTTGTTAGGAGGGAAAAGATGAAGGAATGAAATACAATTCATAAAAAGATGAATAAGTACCCTAGGATAATAAGGTCATGGGCCAGGGAATGTGATGGGTCATGGTTCGGGTCAAGGGTTAGGGCATGTGACGTGTCATGGGTCGGGTCATGGGTCAAGTCATGTCGGGTTGTGGTCGTGTCATGGGACGAGGCATGATTCGGGTCATGAAACAGAGCATTGGAAGGGCCATGGGTCATGGCATGAGTCGGGTCATGGATGAGTCATGGGTTGGGTCATTGTTCAGGTCATGTCGGGTCGTGGGTCGGGTTGTGAGACAGAGCATGGGACGAGCCATGGGTCGTGGTCATGGGTTGGATCATGGTTTGCGTCATGGGACGGGGCATTGGTTGGGTCATGGTTCATGTCATGGGTCGGGTCATGGATCGGATCGTGGGTTACTGTTTGGGTCGGGATATGGTTCGGGTAACTAATTAAACAAATTCATTCCTTAAAGGAATAAAAAAAACACACATCCCCCAAGGAATGAAAATCATTAAAAGGAAATGAATCAAATCCTTATATAATTATACATTCCATTCATATGTGTTTACCAAAAATGTTTTTTTTTTCATTTCATCGTCTATTCATGCATATCAAACGGTACCTAAAGACTTTTGAAAGTTTTTTCTAGTTTTCTATTTATTATAAGAGTTAATTACATAAACGACCCATATAGTTTGATCAAATTGTATGTTTGGGCTTAGATTTTAAGAATTGCAAACTTAGCCTAAAATTTTGTGACCTGGTTACGTCTTTAGCCCCTGACGTTAATACATGTTAGTTTTTAATAAAAAAATTTTCATGTGACTTATGATTGCAAACTTAACCCTAATAATGAGTAAAAATAAGTAGAAAAAATAATAAAAATCTAAAAAAAATCAGTACAAGTTCGTAAAAATCACTAACTTTTTACACAATTGCTTCTCAGCCAATCAAATGCGCTCTCACACAATAAAATTCTCTCTTTCCTTTCTCCCGTAAGAATTCTCACGCCCCTTCACACCAACAAGGGGGTAGTGTTCCACGCCCCTCTCACGAGAGGTATACCGGATACCCTAAAGTTATGAAAAATATAATTTAGTCAATTTTTTTTAACAGCTAACACCTAGACCTGTGAATGGTACTGACAAAATTCTCTTTGCCGGTACTTTTGTCAGGATTCGAACCCATGACCCACACATGAGGAAACCCTTTATAAAGAAAACCTCTTGACCACAAAGACCAGAAGCCTAAAATCTAAATTACACTACATTTAAGATATTCTAATCATATGCTTTTACCAATCGGATCATACAAAAATATATATATTACAATTAACGAAATAGGGTTTCTCAAATTGATCAAGTTGATGGCCTTGGTTTGTAAATCATAAAAAAATCAATTGGGGCAACTTTTGATTATCCATAAAGTTAAGGACATGCTAAAAGTTGGTTCACACTATAATTTTATGCATAATCCAACTTGAAAGAAAGGCTAAAAACCTATAAATTCTAAAAAGATCCCCAAATGATGTCTTGTCTTATTCATGCTTTTGGTAATGATTTGTGAAATGTGAAAGTTGAAATTTTGTGCATATCAAAATGATTCTTTTTCACAAAGTAGATGGATGTAGCATGATAGCATCCCTTCAAATTTGTAAAAGTAAATATAAGACAAAAGGGACTTTTAATATATAAATTGGTGGTGATGCAATAATGATTACCAATCCTTTTTTTATATATAGAACTCTAAATCTGAATGTAAGTTATTGATAATATTTTTATATTTCATCTATTGGTTCATTTTTGTACCAATAATATGTTTTATTCGAATTTAATAATCAAACCAATTATAAATGTTTTATTTAAAAAATATCAAAAATAAAAATATCAAAAATAACATGTCATATCATAGATGTTGGGTTCTTTTTGTTAGGTTTGATCCCATTAACTATAGCACTACATCATGTACAACATCCACCCTTTGGTAAACAAACCAAAGACAAATTCACAACATCCTAGTAATGATCATAAAATCCAATGACATGTCCATACTACTCGGTTTCAAGAACCCGGGTCGGTTTTTGGCTGTGGGTCCACAACCGGGGGCAGTAGTAGGGCGAGACGGTCTTTGTACCTTTCAATTCTTTGCAGCCTTTGATTTCTTAATCTGTAAATAAACAATAAGTAACAAGATACATCATTAATGTTTAAAGTTTGACATTTTAAGAGTCAATTGAGTTGCAAACTTTGACAAGCTCGGTTTACAAACGAATTAAGTAAGAAAACGAGCATATATACCTTACACGAACCCTTTTGGCATGCTTAACATGCTGCTGCAGCAACTCCTTGGCAGACAAGTGTTCAACGTTTTCGGTTTTCTGAAAACCAAATAAGGGTAAAATGGTCATTTCTCAGTGACATTGAAAAACAAGATACAAGGGTACATAAGTACATACCTCTTCGATTTCCATGTCATCCTCGTTTCTTGGCTCTACCATGGATGCGGGCAGTGGCTTTGGAAGAGACTTCTCGCGATCCACTTGTGGCTATCAATGATGGCATGGCATCAGGTTAAATATTAATTTTATATTACACATGATGAACAAGCACAACACATGCATATACACTTTCTGGTTTGTATATCATTGATGAATTCTGGAAATGATATTAACTGATGGCATATAAAAAACATGAATTGCCCTATTTATGAGATCTTTTCTTTCTGTACAACCAACCAAACAAGGTCAATGTTACAACTAATTAAGCTCTATATACAATCAAAGAAGCTCAATAAACAAAAAAAAAGAGGAAAAAAAAATAAGAAAAAAATAAAAAAGAATCAATAAACATATCAGAACAATAAAAAATAAAAATAAAAAATTAACTTTATATATGACATGCATTAGAGATCAGAATTAGGGGTGTGCACGGGTCGGTTCGGTTCGGTTTAAGATCCTAACCGTAACCGAAACCGCTTCGGTTAAAGGGATTTGAAAACCGATCGGCTTCGGTTAATCGGTTATTAGTGCTAGTTCGGTTCGGTTAATCAATTGACCAAAAATTTCAGATTAGGACTAAAAAAATAAACTGTTTTTTATCAACGAAATGAAAATAATTGTAGTAATTTGGGCTCTTTTTATAGTAAAAAAAACCATTATTTTGAGAGAATACATATGAATTTTTGTTTCCCTCATCTTATCCTTTTATAATATCATGGCTCCTACAAAACCTTTATTAACTTCCAATGTGGGATACTTAGTTCCAGTGGTTTATCATCATGTTTTTTTTCACTACTGCAATTTTTGTAAGTTATGATTTCAAAAGCCTTTCTCATTTTATTATTAAAACATTTTAATGCTATTTTGATTTTTTTCTTTCTAATCTAGTTTATGAGAATTTATTCCCTACTCGTCAGTTTAGTGGGAATAAGCTTTGATATGAAGAATATGCAGCATGACAGTCTCATGACTAAACACTACATCTAATGTAGCCTTCTTGTTGCTAATGATCACAATCCAAGTTCAAGAAGAATGAAGCATTAGTTATAACTCCAAAGACCAGGCCATGTAAATCTAAAAAGTTATATTTTATTGCATTATGAAAAATTTTATCGGTTCAGTTCGGTTCGGTTAATTCGGTTATGTCATACATCAAAACCGAAACCGAACCGTAATTTTCGGTTATGGTTTAACCGAACCATCGGTTAATTGTTCGGTTCGGTTAAATCGGTTAGTTCGGTTACGGTTCGGTTATTTGCTCACCCCTAATTAGAGTCACAAAGGTTAATAGAAATGTTTGAATACATCTATACTATATAATAAATAAAGGTTTTTGTATGCCACGTGTCGTCTTCATATTCAATCTCATCATTCTTTTCCCGCCTCTCTTTCTTATTAAATGCACCTATATCTTTTAATAAATTACTAATTATACTAATAAAACATATTTATTTTAAATTATCATTTATTATAAAAAACTTTGAAATCTAATTATGTAAATTTTAGAGTAAACTGCCATTTTCGTCCCTGTGGTTTGGTCAAAATTGCCACTTTCATCCAATAGTTTGTTTTTTTGTATCTGGGTCCTCATGGTTTTAAAATATTGCCATTTTCATCCTCGTGGTTTTAAAATATTGCCACTTTCATCCAGTCAGCTAACACCGTCCGTTTTTCTCAGTTAAATGAGGGGTATTTCAGTCCTTTTACTTATTTGTTTTATTTTTTCATCTTTTTTACTCTCACTTTTTAATCATCCCCAATTTAACCTCTAATTTAATCATCCACCTGCTGGCCTTCTTCCTCTTTTCCTGACCAGTTTCCGACGAGCACCACTGGAACACCTCCGTCGCTTGTTTCTATGATTAAAAAGTGAGAGTAAAAAAGATGAAGAAATAAAACAAATATGTAAAAGGACTGAAATACCCCTCATTTAATTGAGAAAAACGGACGGTGTTAGCTGACTGGATGAAAGTGGCAATATTTTAAAACCACGAGGATGAAAATGGCAATATTTTAAAACCACGAGGACCCAGATACAAAAAAACAAACTATTGGATGAAAGTGGCAATTTTGACCAAACCACAGGGACGAAAATGGCAGTTTACTCTAAATTTTATGTTCAATCAAATAGTAAATGAAAGTCAAATTACATTAAATAATAACTGACGTATTTTCAAAACCCTATCATATATTATTTTTTTACATATTTTGAATTTTGTTTTCTATCCTTAATATATGTAATACATTTTTACACATATAAATATATAAATAAAATACCCTATTAATGATTACAATTAAAAAATCTTGCAAACTAAAATAGTATGATGTCATATATGCTTGAAAAAGTATTATTAACAGGGCAGGTATGGGAAAAAATGCATAAATTGCAGCTGGAATGGTCAAAGTGGCAAAAACAATAACCCGATCGTTATAAAGAACACGTCGACTTGCTGAAAAAGTGATCAATAATTGTGCATAATAAGCCATCATAAATAATAATTGATTTAGGCTGTTTTCTTTTTCATTGCTTTAATTTACTAATATGCATTGTATGCTAACAGCAGTGAGAAGATGCACACATACCAGTTTTTCCAAAACAAGCCCATTCTTTAACCATGAGCGGCATTGGGCGTAAAGAGAAGTGCCCTCAGAAACTTGAACCTACAAAAATAAATATAAAGAAACAGCATCAGTAAAATAACATTTGAGTCGATTTATAACAACATTACAATGAAGACATGTCGTCATAAGATTCGATAAGCAAGCATGAAAAGTCTTTTTTGTAGCGATTTAGCCTATTAAGACATAGAGGACCGTTCAATACATAACCAATTTGAAGTAGAGAACAGCATAAGCACGTACATCTATTGCTTTAACTGTGATACATAAGGCGGTTATGTAACCGCTTTTTCTCTCCCACTATGTACAAGTGCTTCTCTACTAATAATTTGTTATGTATTATAGAGGGAGGATACCCTAAAAAGAGAATTTGCCTAAGTAGCCTAAAAAGGATTTTTAAAAATTAAATATCCGGCTCTAACAAACTCCGATTAAACTCATTCCAACGGCGTTGGAACCGGCTCGTCGAACCATAAACAAAAATCCCTAAACCGTAAATCTTAACACTAAAACCTAAAGATAAACCTAAGGCTAAACCCTAAAAGCTAAAAAGGCTAAAACCTAAAACTAAACCCTAAAGCTAAATCTTAAAGCTAAAACCTAAAAAACTAAATCCTAAATGCTAAAATCCAAAAGCTAAACCCTAAAAGCTAAGATAGCAAAGCTCGACAAGACGGTTCCAATGCCGCTAGAATGAGTTCAATCAGAGTTCGTATGAGCCGGATATCGAGCTTTTAAAAATCCTTTTTAGGCTATTTAAGCAAAATCCACTTTTTATTTGATCCTCCCTATGTATTATAAGCCCCTCTAGATATAGATATAAGGTGATCTTTAAGTTGGGTGAACAATTTATTGTAATTTTTCACTTTATACTTTTGTATATATTCAAGTGAGGAAAATTATCATGAAGATGTCAATTTAGGCATTGTTAGACCACTATGAAAAGTTGTTTTCCTTTGCATGCCAAAAGCAAGCGATAAACCCGTATGAAGAAATATCCACACTAGAAGTATGTTTATAGGCAGGAACAAATAATATTATCAAGAAAACATAAGAAGAAAGTTATTTTACCTTTCTATCTCTAATAATGGCGAAAATATCATCTCCATTCTTATCCCTACAAAACCATAAATATATAAAAGATTACTATCACCTGAATATAAAATGAGGTACAGAAACTATGAACACGATAAAAATAAGGTTTAACATGCAGATAGCATGAAATTACCTTATATTTTTTAAGCTATTATCTGCAGCAACAGATGATTGACCGACAACCTACAAAAATAATATCATAAATCGTGTCACTAAGCTAACTAAAATAAACTAACGTTTTATATCAACAGAAATTTGAATAAATATATATTAGCATAATATATGAGAACAAAAGAAGATAAGTTATACCTTTTGATGCATTTAATGTTTTTTTTTTCTGAATAATCAAATTAATTTTAAAACTACTGGTAGTAGCACAGCTAAAGAATGGAGGAAGTAGTTAAGCTATACAGAAATTGTTAGAAAACTCTGATTTCAAATCATTTTTAAAAAATTAATTTCATCAACCACACAGATAAAATAAGAAAGGTAAAAAAGAAAAACAAATCATAGTTATGAGTCTTATGATCAATCACAAGTACTAGCATATTGCGTTGCAAATTTGATCTCTGTAGCAATTACAAATTAATATAAAGCAAGAATTTCTATGTATGCACTATGCAGTAATAACTAATAAGAACTAAACTAAAAATTAAAAGAAAATTAGAACACTTTTCAATGCTTCTGCTTAGTTAAAAGAATATGCAATACCAACATCTGCTTAGTTAGAACTAAACTAAAAACTTTTCTATGCTTCGAAGTCACAAGTTCTTTTAAATCCATTTTTCAAATTTACCTTTGGTGGATCATTTGGATCTATTGTTCCTTGATTTGATTTGATTTAAATCAACAAAAATGGCTGTTCAGCCACTTCCAACCATGGCAGAAACACTTGAGAAAACTATGAAATAAACTTAGGTTACAATACTCTCATTCTGCCTAGGCACTTATAGGTGAAAAATTCTTCCAAAGAAAATGATAAAAAAAATTGTCACGTAAATATGGAGTTCAACAATCCGGAGCTAGTTTGAGCATTGTATTGACAGAATTTATTATCTTTTTTAACTTTTTGCAAGGCAATTGAACAACTTCCTAAATATCTATGACTCAATTCATTACACAAATTTTTTTGCTAAATTTAGAATTTGCATAGATATGCTCACAATAACCTAAAGATTTTCAGTGGGGTGTTTGGATATGCATCTAGAGTCATTATGGACTTAAAGTCGCTACAATCACTTTAGAGTGTTGGCAAAATTGAAGTTCAATTTCTGATTATTGAGGGTCAAAATAATCAGATTAGGAGAAACAAGTACCTCGGTTTTAAAAAGTTGGAAGCGCACTGAGGTGACAAGGTCTAAAACAAAGGCGCAAACCGTACCGCTTTTCGTAAGCGAGACGCACGGTACTTATATAAACTTTTGTACATATCTCATAGGCGCTTAGCATCCCTTACCCAGATGTTAACTACAAATAAGCTTTATACATGATTTAATATGGAAATTACCTACATGTACAACCTAAAAACCTGTTGTCCAGCATCATGATGCACAAAAACTCGCCATGTACATGAGGCGCAAGCTTGGTTTAAAAAAGCGCGAGGCGAGGCGAGGCGTTTCGGTACCAAAATCCGAGGCGCTACGCCTCAAGCGCGAGGCGAGAGCTTCACGTACGCGAGGCGCTAAAACTAAAAAAACAAAAAATAAATAAATATATATATATATATAATATCTATGTACAACCTAAAAAACTATAAATACAACCTAAATAAGCACAAAATCAATTGTTACACCTAATGTACAACAAACCAAGCTTTTTGTACAATAACTACAACTTAAGAACAAAGAAAAGACAACAAATAAACAAATTAAAAAAAGTATTGGGTAAACTTTAATAAAAATTATAACTTTAAGGGTGAAAAATGTAATTTAGTAAAAATAAATAACCTAATAAATGGGTGGGTTAACCCTAAAACAAAAAACAGCCGCTTTTCTTCATTTGGCAGAGACCATCCTAATAAATGGGTGGGTTAACCCTAAAACAAAAAACAGCCGCTTCTTCATTTGGAAGAGACCATCGATCTTCTTCAAAATTTGGCATACCATCGATCTTATTCTTCATCAAAATCTCAAGGTAAGTCTATTCTCACTTCTTACTGGATTTTCATTTCAACATCATCTCATCTACTTCTTTGATTTTACACAAAAGCTCAAACATACCTGACAGAGAACTCCTCTCTCTCTCTCGAATCACCGGAAATTGACCAACATACATGAAGCGCTGCCTCACAGCGCCTCGCGCTCCAAGCCTGAAGCGCCGCCTCGGACCGCTTCTTGTATCTCCGGCGCCTCAACCAAGCGAGGCGTTCTGCCCAGCGCCTCGCGCTTTTTTAAACCAAGGGCGCAAGTTTGTGCACGTTTAGTGCCTCAACTTCGCCTTTTGTACAGATCACACCTAGCCTACACAAAAGAGAAGGGACCTGAGCCTATGCGCGCTTTTTAAAACCAAGACAGGTACAGAGGAATCTGAATCTTGATTACTGAGATAAATGGAAACTCATCTAACTATATCCAACTTTAATCAAGTGGCTATATGATTATTCAATACCCCCCTCCTCTTAATTCCAACGAACTTTCTAAGAAGAAGCAACACCATGAATCTTTTTAAATGGAAAAAAAGCCTCAAGATCCAGTCATCTATAGTTCGATCTACGGTTATGGCAAGAGCAATAATATCATATCAAGATAAAGCAAAAAGGAAACTCTACAAACTCACTACAGAAATTAATGAACATATTCAACTAACAATCATATCTAAAATTATAGTCCCGCTAATTCTATTAATGCAAGTTAGTGAACAGAAACAATGCAACTTCTAACAAAATGCACAAACACCATAAACCTTTAAAAAAGGCAAATTGGTTTTTAATAATCCAAACTATGACTCATTGGCTAATAATAATCCAAACTAACAGTGTGGCTAGTGATAATCCAAACTGTCACTTTTGTTGTCAATGGCAGTCCGAGTAACATAATTATCATATATTTTCACTTGATTCCCACTCGATTTGGTTTGTATGTTTCTCCATTTCATTTAAAATCGTCATTTTGAGCGAAAACAAATGCAAATCGAGTGTAAATCAATGATGATTATGCTACTAGGACCGTCATTGACAATAAAAGTGAAAGTTGGGATTATCACCAGACAAATTGTTAGTTTGGATTATTAACAGCTCGTAGTTTGGATTATTAAAAACAAATTTGCCTAAAAAAACTAATCTTTATTCACTTTTCATTTCTTCAAGAAGTGGGTAGGTTTCAAACAAAATGCAGAAAAAAGAACAATTCAATTGAATATGACAAAGAATTAAACCTTTGGGTTTGCAGAAACAGAAACACCCATAAGAGTTTGGTGCAAATGTGCGGAAGAGGGGTTGACCAATTGACCAGGAAAATCCGAATTCGACAACCCATATGGGCGATGCACACCGTAAGGATACCCGGAGACCGGACGAGGTGGGAAACTATCGGAATTAGGGTTTGGAAGAAACCCCCTTCCGGAGGAAGCAACAGGGTAAAGAACTCCTCCCGCCGCCGGTTGCTGATGGTGGGGTCTTGAATTGGAGGGTTGCCGTTGTGGGGGCGGTGGGAAAGGGGGTGTGGGGGTGGGGTTGTAGAAGGTTTGGTAGATTGCTGGGTGTAGGTGTTTTCGGGGTTTCTGTCGTGCCACCGATTTTAAGAAATCGGCGGTTGCGGTGGCGGCGCCGGTGGTGGTGGTGGTGGGATTTGGTGGGGGAGGAGACGACATTGCAAGAGGGTTTCGAGATTTGAAGTGATTTTGACTCAAAGATTTGATGATTGTGTGTTAGGAAGATGGAATTGAAGGGGTTCTTGAGAATCAGTTTAGCGGCCTCTTGGTTTGAAAAACATTTGATATTTGTAACTTGTGTGCTCTTCATCCTTTCAAAAAAAAAAACTTGTGTGCTCTTCATGTTTTGTTTTTTATTTAAAAAATTAATAATAAATCAAAATAATTATTTTTTTAAAACGATTAACTTAGAAAAAAAATTAACCTGATCCTAAATCTACACGCCGTTTGGTTTGCAATATGTTTTTTGATGGAATTGGAATCCGCCAAAGGAGCTGGAATGGATTTCTATCATGAGTTTGGTTGATCATTATGCACAGGGCCGGCCCAATGGGCTTAAGCCCTATAGCAACCGTTTTAGGCCCCCGTTTTCTTAAGGCCTCCAAATTTTTAACTTTTTTTTAATATATTATACATGTATTTGGGTTTAGAGGTGCACAAAGCAGTTTTTTTGAACCGAACCGAACCGGTTTGGTCAATTTCTGGTCAAAACCGGTTTGTCTCTAAACCGGTTCGGGTTAAACCTGTTTACAAGCACGGAATACCCAAACCTATTAAACCGGTCTGGGTCGGTTACAGACCGGTTTGGGTCTTAAACCGGGTTTTTTAATTAAAAAAATTCAATAAATGGGAGGGAGAAAGCAATGTTAAACTGTTTGGATAAATTATTGAATAAGAAAACACATAGAACCTTAAACTTGAAGGTTTATTTCGGAATCTTTTCTTCAATTTGCAACCTGAAGTCACGACCAGAAGATATAAAAATCATGTTTGAATTACCAGATTCAAGTATTTAACAACACTAGAGAAGGATGAAACTAAATTAATACTCATATTAAATGGGAGGGAGAAACTTGTCTTGTAACGGAAAAGTGATTAAGCGAAGTAAACGAAGCAGAAAGAGCATGAATTCGTGAATCGTGGAATACTGGAACGCCTCCATTAGCTTAAATTGTCGTTTCATTGTTCAAAAATTGTTGAAAATTAAATGCTGGGTATTTTGAGGAATAATTGTATGTATCAACGGTTATCTCATTCTTGGAGGGAGAAACTCACGACCAGAGAGGATGAAATTAAATCAAATCATATTAAGAGTGGTAATTTCCAAGAAAAGCTAGCATTCAAGAGTGTAATTTTCAAGAAACATTAATTTTACTCACATGCTTGAGGTTTGAAAGCAATTTATTTGAAAATGTTTTGTTGGGTGATGTGCAGGTATGTGCAGGCTGCTGGTGAAGTGCAGCAGTGCAGGTGAACGTGGTTTTGCATTCCCTGCCCACAGGTTTGAAAACATTTTATTAGAAAAAAACCGGTTTAAAAACTGGTTTTCTGAACCGGTTCAGAGGAACCGGTCCCTAACCCGGTCGGCATCAGGAAAGGTAAAACCGGTTTGTAACCGCCGGTTTTCTTCGGGTTTGAACCGGTTTATGGCGAACCTATTTTCGGGTTAATTGTCTGGTAATGTGTAATCCCATAAATACAATCATGGAGGCCTGGTGCTCAGTGGTCCGCGCGAGGCCCAATTAAAAAACAAACACGCTAAATTTATTAGGTTTGTTCTTGAATCCTCAAACGTCGCCATTGACCGCTTTCTTGAGAGTTGAGGTCTTGATTAATGAAGCATGCATGTGTTCGCTTTCACCTTGTTGGCTTGTTCTTGAATCTGCTTGGAATCACTATTTTGTTCTTGTTGGCTGTTTCACAAAGACACCAAGCATTTCGCAAGTGGCTACAACTGTTTCACCTTGTTAGCTTAAAAGAGTAAGGTAAGAGTTTCTGGCCTCCAATTGTTTGATTTTTTTGCTTGATTATATTCTGTTATAAATCCTAATCTGCTCTAATTTGATTTTTTTTGCTTGATTATGTTTTTGTTTGTCTACTTTGCTTGATTACCTTTTGATTTCTACCCCAATTTGATTTCATAACTTAGTACTTGATTTCTACCCGATTTATAATCTGCATATTGAAAAAACGATTACAGTGGAAATAACTTTGATTATTTCATTAAGAGTCACAGAATTGATTTTAGATGATTAGGGGGTGTTTTGATTGCTTATATGAATAGCTTATGCTTAGGTTTATAAGAACTAGATTTTCAGTTTAACAACTTATGAATCCAAAAAAGATAACATGTTTAAAAGAAACAATCTCAGACTAATTTATTTCACCTTAAAAATATGCAGACACTCTAAAAGTGTTCAAACAACACTGAGTGATTAGCATTCAGCTCTCTTTCATACAGATTAGACATTTATTCAGAACATTTCATACTAATTTACTAAGTACTGTTAAATGATTTAGCATTCAGCTCTCTTTTCAACATTTCAAGTGTTTAATGATTTAGCATTCAACTCTTAAAACAGTGAAATATTAGGGCTGGAAGTCTGAAACTCAGTTCTGAGTACTAAGTTCTGTTTTGAATTTTTATTTGGAATTGGACAAGTATTATATTGTATTTGAAGTTATGCTTTATTCGGAAAAAGGCCCCGGATTCTTAGTTCGCTTTAGGCCTCCAAAATGCTTGAGCCGACCCTGATTATGCAATGGAATCCTTCGACATATCATGTTTGGTTTGAAAATCCATCATAGGAGTTGGAATGTAAAATACTGGCAAATGACGAAATTACCCTTTATTGTATTTTTATAATTACATCCATCAAATTAATAACGAACAATCGTAAAAATTTGTAAAATGCATTTAAAATTAACTCACGCACTCTTCTAATCTACTGTATAGTTCACAGCGGGACTTGAACCCTCGACCACTAAGGGATAAAACATTATAACACACTAAGATACAATTAAGTTAAATGCTCTTTGGTAATAGAATTCTTAGTTAAAATTGATTTTTCAATTTTAGATTTAAATTCTACATACATAAATAATCAAAATGATCAAAACAAATCACCTGAAACTTAGCTTTTTTTATTTTTTGTGTATCATGTATTATATATCAAAAGTGTTATTACAACCTTCTACAAATAATATATTTGTTATCTTCTATCATAAAAACTTATCTTGATTTGATTTGATTTATTAATTGAAATGGATCCATGCCTAAAATCGAAGGTTAACCTAATTAACAGAAACCACATTCTTCTTTACTAGAAAAAACAAACTGTCTATGCTTGAAATCAACCAGGCATGGAAACGAAGCAACGTGTATAGGTTTACTTGTAGTCCATAACCAAACCGAGCCAACTTGTGACCACAAATAGTATTCGGGTGTAATAATATACATCAGATCAAATAAAAAAAACTCTGCATTACATTTTATCATAAAATTCTGTTTAGTGATCGGTGGGAATATTTTTAATCGTTCAATCAACATGGTTATGAATTTTCTTGTTAAGTATTTTAAATTTATCAAAAGCTATCATTTTTAGTTTACAAAACAGTGTCCATGTATATCTAGCATAATCATCATTGATTACAAGTGTATAAAGATTTCCTCTAAAGTTTTGCACACTAAACATTCTTTAGTTGATGAGAAGATGAACTCATTTCCCTGTTTTACATGCATCACAAAAGTGTATTTTAAGTTTTTGTTTAGGTAAGTTTCTAAATACTTCTTTATTATCAAGTTGTTGTATCAAATGCATATAAGCATGCTTTAATTTTCAATGTCGTAGAACAAAGTTTATCATTTATTGATGTTAAGCAAGCTTCTATTATTGGATTATGTCCTAGCTTGAAAGTGTATTGTTTATTTCTTCTAAGGCCTTTAGCTAGTATTTCACCATCCTTACATGTTATGTTTTCATTCTTGATAAGGTCACACTTAGATCTTTATCACACGATTGTCATACACTAAATAGATTAATGACTAAGTTATCAACATGCTCTACATTTGTAAAGGTGTTATATCCCCATGCAATACATTACATTTTCCAATTACTTTTCCTCTTTTTTTTTGAACGACCAACGAATATTATAAGCCGACCACTCAGGTAAACCCATTGGCGAAAGGTCACCCACGCCCGCGAACGCAGACAGCGCTGGTGACCCCGCCCGCCCACCATTCCAGGAGAAACCCACCACCCGAAGACCCACTGTGGTAAAACCTCTGACCCACCTGAGCATATTGCACCAAGTGAAGTCTCGACCCCATGACCTCCACATTGGAAGGCCATAGGGGCGCCTCCTCTCAAACCAATTGATCTTGGACTCATTGACATTTTTACTTTTCCTCTTAAGTTTTCAAATACGACATGACCTCGTTCATACTCTTTTTATGATGTGAATAAGCCTTTTCTTCCTGTCATATGCTTAGAACATCTACTATCAAGTATCCATTCTTGAGAAAGAGTTTCACTTGTTAAGCACACTTATATAAGAGGTTTACTTGATTAGTACCCAATGTTTAATGGGTCCTAAAGGATTAGCATTGAACATTCCAACTTTCACCTATCTAGGGACAAGTTTGATAAATGAGTGGTTATGATAATATTAGTGAGATTTATTATATCTATCATGTAGATTCATTAGTTTTGGTTTTTGATAGTATTATGTTATAGACATTTACTAAACCTTAAAAAGCGTTGTAACAGAACCGTAAACGTCTGATTAACGCCGTTTGAAAATCAACCTTTTCTATTTTCTTTTTCTCAAATTCCCAGGTTATCATATTTTACTCTCTATTCTTTTTTGGGTAAAGGGTTACCCCGGAGAATATTATAACAATCAAACAAAAAAACCAAGTGAGAGACAGAGCATCCCTCAGTTCTCAAGTATGACAGGCCATACCAGAGTTACACAAGTGTAAAAGAAAACTACATTCTAAACAAAAGCACTACTAAACTAGATAACATAATCTAAAACAAAAAAACCAACAATCAACCACACTCATCATCTGCAACCAATAGACCACGTGGTAGCATCCATTCTTGCAGAACTCGAGCCGTCTGAATGGATCTCTTAAACCGCATCGTATGAAGCTTCATTCGAACAGTAGATAAGATAACCTCAACAAGTTGATTCTTATTCTTCCTTCACGCTTGCAACCGTCGTCATTCTCCTTTTTCCCCGTTATTCTCCGACTCTGCCACTTCTCTCAATCGGACAAAGAAATTGCGATTTTGAAGCTCCGATTTTTTTGGTTTTCCCTCTTTCTACAGCGGCGCTGGGTATTAACATCGCCGGACAAAGAAATTGCGATTTTGAAGTTCCGACTTTGTGGGTTTCCCTTTTTCTACAGCGGCGCTGGGTATATGTCAATCCGAAGTTGTGTTTTTGGTATGTTCTCACTCCCAATTTAAATTTTAGTATGCGCTTTTCATTAGAATCAAACACCATTCTAATTTTCAGTTTTGATAACTGATTAACAACAGTCGTATGGCCAGATGTTGGTGAGGTTCTCTCAATACCAACCAATGAATACACAACAAAATGAAGTTTGTCAGAAGTTGGGTTTTTTAGAACAACGTTTGTGAAAATACACTTGAATTGTATTTTTAAATGAAAACATAAACCTGTATACCAAACTTTAGAAATGCTCCTGATATCACGAAATATTAAAAAGGGTTTAAAAATGCTCCTGGTAAAACCTGAATTGTAAATAAAAACCTTTGTTTTTCATAAACACATGAAATAGAGTGTAAGATTGGGTTCGGGTCAAAATGGATCTGATTCAAATTGAGTAAAGGTCTAAAGGGGTCGTTTTAAAAAAAAACACATCAATTTAGTCGGGTTAAAACAATCATTTGAAGCCCATTCGGGTAAAAAAACATCAATTTTCGTGGTTCGTTTTAAAAAGACATCAATTTGGTCGGGTTAAAACAATCATTTGAAGCCCATTCGGGTAAAAAAAATCAATTTTCACATGTTTTTTTTAAACATTAATTTGGCCGGGTTAAAACACACTCTAAAGGTATTTAATTGTCTGACTTGCAACTGATTCGGGTAAAAAAACATCAGTTTTCACAACACGGATATGTAATTGTCTAACCCAGTTTTAATAAATAAGTTTTCTAAGGACCCGTTTTGACCCGTGTATGATTTGAGTTGCCCATCTTGACACGTAGTAAACATTGAATTGACCCAAATGAACCCATGTGCCAGATCTTTTTTTCCAAATCATCACATTCTTCCAGGATGGGAAGTTAAAATATGATGTGGATGAACAGATTAATGGTACATTAACACGTAGTGGTAAGAAACTGTGTCAAATATGATTCATCTGCAGTGGTGTTCTATTATTTTTTCTATTTAATGTGCACCTAATTTTCATTCTTTAATGTCTATTCTGAGTTACTATATTTTTTCAAGTTTCGAACCAAGGGGAAACTGGGTTATTTGGATAACGTCTTGTCTGATGGGCCAGCTCTAAAAAAATTGTCATAATGTGAACGTGTTACATGTCGCATATAACATATTCAAAATCTCCTAATTATCATAACGATAGACTTTTCTTATTTGTATCTGAAACATTAATCATTTATAGATTTTTTGTAACAGCTACATCAGATATCCACTTCTGAAACCTCCTGCTTCTGCAACTGCAACTACAATTGAAGGTAAAACCCAAATTATTATTCATTGGTTTGTAACAGTGAAGTTAATTTGTGATCCTGAACATTCTGGCATTATTTGACTCGACATGTTTATGACACAATTTTAATTGACCACATATAAATGATTTTGCAAAGTTGATAAATTTGACTTTTGTAGTCACTTGGTTATAGTAAGCATGAACCAAAGCTATATACGGTTTGAACCTTTTGAGCATCTAGAACTTGAGACTTGAGATCAAACACATCTGACATTGTGTCTCTACTTATTTGACCATTGCTATAATAAAATTATGATGTTTCTGTAGGAAACTGTTTGTCAAAATATTATTCATTCTTTTTGAGATATTAATTGGTTGGTCATTATCTACACATCTGTAGTGGTGCTCAATTATTTTTTGCTATTTAATATGCACCTAATTTCCATTCTTTCATGTATATTCTAAGTAGCTATATTTTTTAAGTTCAAGACTAACTGTTTTCATTTCTTAAACATGTTCCAGCGATATGTAAACTTATGAGCTATATGTCATGCTCACTTCCTGAATTTACCTGCGTCGCACCATCAAAGGTAATGTAATTTGTTTCTCAGTCGCAGATTAAGTTGAAGGCATGGAAATGAAATTTATCATGTGTCTAATAAAGCCTTTTTCATTTCTAACTTATGTGATTTAAATCAATGATTGGAACATTAAACATTTCTTAATTAATAAATGATCAAACTTTAATTTGAATCACAGAAGGCAACAGAATGAACACCGTCACTGAACAACACATAAACGGGGTCGTTTCAGACTGGGTTCAAAATGCGTCGAGTCAAATTGAGTATGGGTAACGGGTCGTTTTAACAAAACATCGATTTGGTCAGGTTAAAACAGGTTCTAAAGATTTTTTTCTTCTATAGGTCCTGCAAAACAGTATCTGAGACTCCATCACGCAACACATATTTGAATTGAGAGTTTTAACATTTATAGTTATATGAAATATCAAGAATCACCGATTAGGAAAATGATAAAGTGCACCCCTTTTACCTTTCAGAAAGCACCTTACCATTAGAGAAACTAGGTATGGCAAATGTACAGAACCATTTTCCATTAAAATTGTGTGGAAAATGCATAAAAACAACACTAGAATCATTCTATATGTTAGCAGTTATCTGTCTTAATTAATAAATGATCAAACTTTTATGAATTTTTTTCAACTTGATTATTTAATCCTTACATGTTCCCAGAAACGGTAACAGTTTGTTTTTAAACTTCCCAAGGTTTGTGAGTTGGTTGATACACGGTTTGTTCCGGCCGCAACGCGCCGATGGCACAAATACTAGTTATAATCATAAAAACCGAGCCGATGCTTAGGTTTCAAAGTATAAAATCTATTAATTACTTCTTTCTTTTAAATGGGTTTGCATTTTGTTTGATATGAGGGTTTATTTTGAAAAGGACAAATTTTGACCATGGATCGTCAGTGAAAACTTTTGTCCTTTTACTTTTACCAAGTTTTTAACCCAGAAATTGTTTTTATTGTGTGAATTCTGAATCATTATTTTAAGAAAAACCCAATCCATTTTTGTCACTAGCAGTTTCTTAAAATTTAACATTTATTTTTGTAAATTACTACTTGTAGTAAATTTGATAAAGTAGTTGAATCCTTTTTAAGTTTCTCTTTTATTTTGATAATTTCTTATTCAAGATCTTGACAATTTGTACCAATCTTCATAGTTTTCATTTCAAATAGTTCCTTGTTTTTTATTTTTAAGATCAACAATTTCTCTTACTAGGTTCTTCTTATCAAGTTGTAAAAAGTTGGTTCTAAGATTTCACAATTTGTCATGTGAGGATTTTAATTTTTTTATTTTCTTCAAAACACTTTAAACCATAACATATCTCATCATTTTCAAGTGTGATCTTTGGTGGATTGAGTAGTTTCATCACCACTACCACTTCATGTTCCTCCTAAAAACTTTTAAAGTTCTCCTTCCTTTTGGAGACTACTATGGGGGCATTCTTTCTCTTTATCATGTGACTTGGTCATCACATCTATAGCAATTTTTTGTGCTATTCTTTTCACCCTGTGATCTTTCCCTTTAGATCAAAATAAGTATATCCTTTCTTCTTAGGATCAAATGAAGTCCATACTTCATACGTCCCTTCCTTTTTCTTTTTTGTAATTTCTTAAAATCTATAATCGCCATGACATGCTCTTTATCTTCATTGTTTTCTTTATCATCATCTTCGCTTGGTAGTTTCTTAGAAACTTTGGATTTAAGTGTAATAGACTATGTCTTTTCTTTCTTTGATTACACAAGTTATTCCTCTCCATGATTTAGAGTCTACGCAAGACATTTTACTCCTTCATTGGCAGTTATTTTGGCTCTCCATGTTAGTTGAGGTCGGTGAAGATCAAGTGCTTCGTACTCCAGCTGGTATAAAACAACACCCTGGGAAGTTAAAAGGCTTGCCCATTGCTTCTGAGTTGGTTGCACGGTGTCCTTCTGAAGAGATAAATTATCTTTTTCTTCAATACTTAACCGAAATACTTATGAGTTTACAAATGATATTTGTTTTTTCATTAATTCAATTGATTAGTACATATTGAATAAATAGGAGAACGTCTCCTATATATAAGGAAACGAAATAAATAAAGAGAATAATTTTAAAATTCAAACTTGATTCTTTTTACTCTCTCTCTCTCTCTCTCAAGTTGGAGCATGTAAGTTTCAAATGCCCAACTTGTCCAAGAGAGAACGAAGTTGTTGAGCTCCCAAGGCTTTGGTGAACAAGTTGGCAATTTGAGCTTTGCTATGAATGTACTCGGGTTGCATCTCCTTTGTTTCAACCTTTCTCGAACAAAGTAGCAATCCATTTCAACATGTGTGGTTCTTTCAAGAAAGATAGGGTTGTTGGCTATGGTCTTGCTGCTTGATTATCACAAAACAGGGGAGTTGGTCCTTCATGAGTAATGTCAAGTTCTTTGAGTAGCCATCGCAGCCATAAAGTTTCACTAACCTCTTATTTTAAATTCATTAAAAAAATAATCGTTAAATGTTAACTAGAATTCATATATGTTTTCATTTATCTCATTTAGTTTTGAAAAAAAAATCACAATTATAAAAATTAGGACATTTAGGGGTGATTCTATTTACATCCTAAAATTTACAATATAATTTTCTTTTTAGTTCATATTCTAATATTCTATAAAAATTTAAATATTTAAATGCATCATATCCTTATTATAATAGATAAATAACTTTACTTGACACGTGTCACAACTTATGTCAAAATATTTGTTTTTCGACTCTCTCTCCTATTAAATAACTATCTCTTTTATTAAATAATAATGTTTTTAAATAATTAAATATCTAAAATTTATTCTAATATTTTATTAAAACTTCCTAAATCATAATTATTTTAAGGGTTAGGCTATGGTAAAAAAGGTTTTAAAAATAAGAATGGTAATAAGGATTCTGGGCTTTACATGGTCCTTTTATTGTTTTTAAAAGGAAGACATAATGATAATTGTGTAATATACCAGGTCATTGTGTAATATAAGGTCATAATGGTCATTGTGTAATATACTAGGTCATTGTGTAATATATCATGTCTAGTCATTGTGTAATATATCAGGTCTGGTTATTGTGTAATATTAGACCTTATATTACACAATGAACTGATATTACACAATGAGCAAATTACACAATGACTAGACTTTACATTACACAATGACCTGACATATTTGAGCGAATTACACAATGAGCTAGAAAACGTAAAACACAATGATGAATACATATAACACAATGATGAAAAATATTTGACAAAGTTAGCATATTACACAATGAGCAAATTACACAATTACCTGACATATTTGAGCAAATTACACAATGAGCTGGAAAACGTAAAATACAATGATAAATACATATAACACAATGATGAAAAATATTTGACAAAATGAGCATATTACACAATGAGCAAATTACACAATTACCTGACATATTTGAGCAAATTACACAATGAGCTGGAAAACGTAAAATACAATGATGAATACATATAACACAGTGATGATAAATATTTGACAAAATAATGAATACATATAACACAATGATGAAAAACATTTGACACAATGACCAGACCTGACATTACACAATCACCAAACCTGACATTACATAATTACTATACCTGATATTACACAATGACCTGATATTACATAATGACCTGATATTACACAATGAACTGATATTACACAATGACCTGGCAAATTACACAATGAGCTAGAAAACGTAAAACACAATGATGAATATATATAACACAATAAATAAAAGTAATTGATAAAATGAGTAAATTACACAATGAGTTGAAAAACATAAAACACAATGATAAATACATATAACATAATGATAAAAAAATATTTGACAAAATGAGCATATTACACAATGAGCAAATTACACAATGAGCAAATTACACAATAACCAGACCTGGCATATTTGAGCAAATTACACAATAACCAGACCTGGCATATTTGAGCAAATTACACAATGAGCTGGAAAACGTAAAACACAATGATAAATACATATCACATGAAAAATATTTTGACAAAATGAGCATACTACACAATGAGCAAATTACACAATGACCATATCTTACATTACAAAATGACCTGACATATTTAAGCGAATTACACAATAATGAGTAAATTACACAATGAGATAGAAAACGTAAAACACAATGATGAATACATATAACACAATGATGAAAAATATTTGACAAAATGATGAATACATATAACACAATGATGAAAAACATTTGACACAATAACCATACCTAACAATACACAATGACCAGACCAGATATTACACAATTACCAGACCTGATATTACACAATGAACTTATATTACACAATGACCTGACAAATTACACAATGAGCTGAAAAATGAATTATTTTTTCTTTTTTGTATATAACAACACTATACTCGTTTTAAAGATAAAAAACTCTCGTTTTTATGATGTAATTTTTTTTTTAAAATAATGTCATATCTAAAAGTTATGAACGTTTAAAAAATGGGGGGGAACTTGATAAAAAATTAAGAAAAGTGTCCAAGACTAAAATACTCTTCCAACAACTTTTGTCCTACAATTTAATCTCAACCATTAAATCTTTTCTACAATTTGATCTAGTGACCCTAAATCCTTCTCACCATTTTAAGAATTAGAATTTTTTTTACTTAAACATTTTCCATTATCTTAAATATAATTTTATAATTTTTAAATCATATTATTTGTTATTTATAACTTTTAAATCTTAATTATTTATTATTTCAGCAATGATCGACGACATCAAGCAAGCAAGCATATGAATCTTTATAAAAACACCTGGTTTACAAAAAGTTGGATTTGTCCAGCCCTGTAATACATGAGTTTCCAGATTAGTGCACTTTAATACTTTATACATTAAGGGGGAGTTTGGGATTACTTATTAACCCTAAAAGGTTTTTTTTGTTAAAAGAACTTATTAACTTATTACTTTTTAAAAAATGTTTTTTTTAAAGTGTTTGGATTAACTTATATGGTGGAGAAAGTCAATAAGTCAATAAGTTGTTTTTAAAAAATGTTTGACTTGACTTATTAATGGAATATGACCAAAAAGTTATAAGTAGAAATGAAAAGTAAAAAATTGTAACTTTTCAAAAACAACTTATCATCCATTTTCTAAAAGTTATTTTGAAAAGTATTTTACTATATCCAAACAGACTTATAACTTTTTGACTTATTATAAAAAATAATAAGTCAATAAGTAGGCTTAAGCCAATGGGGTTGGTGGCATATTGGTAAAGGAAAATCCTCTAGAAACGCATAGAAATAAAAAAATTTGCCTTTAAAAAAAATAATAATTAGGTTTAATAAGTAATCCCAAAACACCCCCTAAAAGTTACAAATTATTAAATTATACTCTAAATTTAAAAAAACTTAAATAATCACAAAGATTCAATATTTTGCATATAAACAAACAGACTACCATAATTAACTGGTGACAATGACAACAGCGGACTTTGAAACCAACCAAGGGCTTAAAGCATATACATGGACGGTTGAAGGTCAAGCTGATCACAGAAGATCATTTTCTACACAAGCGATTCTCTTCTTCCGGTCATGATCTACGTCAACGGCGTTCGATTTCCGTCAGATTCATCTTCAGTTGAGTTACCGTTTGCGATCTGCATTCTCCTTTTCTTATACGCACAAATTGATTGTTTAATGTTGAAATCAACCGCTCTAATTTGTGTTTTGATCGAGATAAACGCTGCAGGTGGTAGCATTTACGATTTTAACCGATTGAAATTTGATAGTTTACTGTTTCAGTTTCTATTTTGATGATCTGATAGTGATACATGTTTAATTGAGTATTTATGATACATGCTGCAATGTTTAGTTTTAATGTATATACAGCATAAGCTAGGAAGTGTAATTGTATGTTAATTGTGTGTATAGTGAATAATATCACACCATAGATACCTTGTAGAGATGATAATCATATAACTAGTTTAATATTTTTTCACGGCTAGGGTTTCGGAGGGTAGGTAGGGCTATTGTGAGAAGTGTGTTGTGCCTGATAAGGTTGTTGGAGGCGATGGCAGATTGTACGCGGCTAGGGTTTAGAAGTGAGTCGCGTGGCGGCTAGGTTTTGAAGGAACTTGGCTCTCATACCAACTTAGATTATGAAGAGTACTTGTATATTGATTGTGTGTATAATTTCAAAAGCGTACTAGGAGCAGAAGCGCAGCATATGCGCCTCGCCTGAAGAGGCGCATTTTCAGGCCATAAAAATGTCTGAATAAGGTCTAAACAGCTTACACTAGCCCTAAACAAGCTTGGAATCAACCTAAAACAATCTAAACAAACCTAAAGTATGTCTAAAATCCTTAAAAATGGTATTTGTATAATATGTGCCTTGCTTTTTAAGAGCCTTCCGCCTAAGCTCCGGGCGAGGCCTATGCGCCTTGACAACATTGGTACATAGGGGCCATAGGATATAGAGAACAATATTATATATATTTATATTTATTATATAGACACACACACATATATAGTTCAGCTTTGGAAGTTTGGATTTAGAATGTTTCAGTTTTGACATCAAAATTTGAGATGATGATTCTCATGAAACTTGGAGTATATTTATAACTTCTTTTCTTGCAATTTGTTTTTTTACTATCTTTATATAAAATATGTATTTTCTTTACTAACATAGTGTTAACGTTTAGGGGCATGACATGGTAATTGCTTTGCTGGAGCACCCTGATTTGGTATCTGCCTCCCACTCATTCTGTGCTATACCAGAAAGGAAGTTATCACACTCTGAAGAATCTGTTCAAGCTAAATGTGTGTATGTATTTCAAAGAGAATATGCTACTGTAGACCCTGCACTTGTAGAGGTATTTTCTTATTGTCTTCTCAAAATAATATTTATGGTGAATAATCTTTTTTTCATAAATGTAATCCATCTCCTCGTTATGAAGATAGTTGGCACTGATGAAGCAACAACATGTGTTGGCATGGTAATTAGAAATTGCAAAAGTGGCATGTAAGAATCTCTGTTGGTATCTTGATTAGTTTTGAGTAATTATTTTATTCTAAATTCTTGAATCGTGGTTAACGTGACTGTAGGACATGTGTTGCTCATTTGGATTCTCCGGACGTTGTTGATATTGGTCTCTTCCAGATGATGTCATTAGTTTCAGATTCTGATGATGATGATATTATTTTGGATGTACTGTTCTGTATCCTTGATTCCTTGTAACTTCAATAAGGTTTTATATTTTCTTATCGATTATATTATTTAATGGTATAAACTTGCTTACTATTTCATATCTTGTTAAACCTGCATTTGATGCAGGTTCATCTAGTTGGTGCATTTGAGGACTCTGCTCCACAAGTATGGTTATCTCTACTTTGCCGTTAAATTTAATCATGTGGTGTTTGATCTCACTCATTTTCTGTTTTGATATATGTGTTGAGCCATATTTTATATTAAAAACTTTTCTAAAGATAGGATATGGCTCACAGGTGGCAATTTCAACCCATCATATAATAACGGGTCACTTCGGGTTGATTTTATTTATGACGGGTCAAATAGCTAAAACAACGGTCAAAGCTTTCCGTATAAGCATATTAAAATGCTTTCATAGTGTTTACAATTACCTAAATCATATTATTTAGTGAAGTTAGATTAATGTTTTTGTAATGAAGAATTGGTAATCATTTGACATTTGATTATTGATAAAATTCAAAACAATTAGACAAAGAATTGTTTGCAGGTTAACCCGACCTAACCCGATGTGGCATGTACTTAAAGTTTACCAATTTTTTACATGTTACCCGACCCGCTTGTTTTGCTCACCTGTTCTTTTATATTTGAGCAGGGAAACCCTGTGGAAGGTTTTTCTTTCCCACTGTGTATGAAAATAGTAGAAAAATTAGCTGAGAGCATATTCAAGTTTGAAATTAAAATTTTTCAAGTGCTTAAACATAACACAAGACAGGACGCTAGGGGAAATGCATATCCAATCTTCCACGGGCTCGCGGTTAGTAATATTCCTTCAACAACTTCAACTAGTGTCTGGAGTTGTTTAGTTGTATAGACGATTAGACGGTCAGGTTATTTATCTTCTAACAAGTCTTAACTGTTCAGGTGGAGACATCTAGCGGTACAGTTATTCCAGCCAGTTTTGATGGAAGTACTAGAGGTCCTGATGACATCATTAGGAGGATCCGGTTAAGTGCGTCATTTGAGGACCCTAGACGGACTGGGCAGTTGCTAGACACATATGAAACTCAAACCGGCCGATTTGTCATCACACCATTTTCTTGGTAAAGTTGTAACTAGAATATTTTAAAGGATATAAGTTATAAATATGTAAAGGATAGTAATAGTTAGGGTGTAAACAAGCCGAGCGCGAGCTTCCCTGTGCTCGAGCTCGGCTCGTTTAGAGCTCTACTTCTAAAATTCGAGCTCGGCTTGTGAGTAGTTTTTCAAGCTTGGGCTCGGCTCGTTTATTTTTTATTAATTATGTGAAGCTTGGGATTGAGCTTGTTTCTTAAAGAGTTCGAGCTCATTTAAACTTGGCTCGATTTGAGTTTTTAGCTAGTCGATCTCGAGTAGCTCTACGTCCCTAATAGTAGTTGTGTTATTAACAGGAGCCTTGGGCTAGTACGTCATGCCTCGTTGATGAGACACCGATCTGATCTGGAAATTCTTTTAAGTAGTTCGACATCACCATCCGCTGAGGGCCCGAATTTTGTTGAAAATCAGAGAAGGTACACATAACATGACACATATTTAATTCAGATTTAGAATTAGTAATAGTAAATACTAACACGAGTCCCATGTTTTAGGGTATGGAACTTCTTAATCCGACATCCAAACTGGAGACAAGTTTTTCGCTCAAAGTTGGCACGTGTTTTTGAGAGGGATGGAAACAGGAATTGGGTAATGAACTCCGAAAAATAGTTGTTTACACGTATTATTATAACTTGCACTCGAAAATCAGATATCATTAGTCTTCGGTTTGAACAGAATTTTGTTTTAATGAATTGAAATTTGTAGAAAGGTTTAAAATTTATGATGTATGTGGTTGATAAAATGATCATGTTTCATTTATTAAGGTGATGTTTCACCCTCGGTGTTCTTCATTGTCCTCATCACCGAGCGGCAGCGTTTCCCCTTCCCTCCCACATCAGACCGCGCTAGGTGACATGGCAGCTGCGGCTTACCATACCCAATGGCTTTAGTGTGGCTTATTTGGCAGTAACAGGGCGGTTTCAAACATGGCATTCTTTAAATTTGGATTTCAATTTTAACAGATTATTATGCGAGTCAAACGGGTAATAAATAGTAATTTGACAGCAGTCAATTTAAATTTAAATGCTTAATGGTAGCAACCAAAAAAAACAGTTTACCAATACTTGATGAATACAAAGAAGATTTAAAAAAAATATACCTGTTTAACCACAGCCCACAAACTGCATCCTACAACAATATATTATGACATAAATTATTTGGGCCAAATGACAACACCAAATCAGAAGTTATGTTGCCTACCTACCTACGAAGCTCATTCTGTCCATGTGCAAAATGACATTTATCCCCAAAGGTACACTGTCCTTTTGCAAAGTTCTCACATATCTTTGTCTTTATTTTATTTGCAAAACCACCCTGCTGCTGCTGCTGCTGCTGCAAACCACCAGATTTTCTTGGCGGCGGACCATTTGCACCACCACCAGAACCAAGGTTCATGATTAACTCATGCACCATTGCACTCGCCTGTTTGATCTGATCAAAAGTTCCTTCAAGCTCGATATTCTTTTGGTTCTGGTCCGTCTCATGATCTCTTATAGCTAGTTTGACTCCAGTGAGGCGGCTTATCTGCTTAGAATTCACACCACCCTTCCCTATAATGGGCCCAGCTAGAGCCCCATCTATACTGATCTTGGCAGTCGCAGATTGACCAAAGTTGGCTGCAGCCGCTAGACCAGGTGGGGCGGGTTCCATCCGCCCTTGGAATCCGCCACCATAGTTGATGGGACCTGGTTGACCACGAGGGTCTTCATAAGCTGGGAATGACGATTTGCTACTGAGCTCGAACTCACTGTGGGCAAAACGACATTTGTCTCCAAACTTGCATCCTTCCGGGGTGTTGATTTTCTTGCAAAGCTTGCTTTTAAGTGGAGTAGACGCACCATCAGCGGCGAAGGGTGGTGGTTGTTGCATAGGAGCTTTTCTTCCAATGGGCCCACTGGCATTTGTCAACTGTTTCACTGCACTGTAGCCGCCAGGGACATAGTGTAGAAAGTGGCATCCTTCACCAAATGGACAACCAGAAGTGCTGCGTCACCCAAAACAACAATCATGAGAAACCAGAAAAAAAAGGTAAAAGAGTGTATATATAGAACCAGAACAAAATTATTTACCAAGGGTGTACATCTAGATTCTAGACATTAGGTGGTAGAATGAACGGGCCGGGTCTGTTGGATAATGGGTCAAAATGGTGCAGGCTGGGTTGGGTTAACCTATTATTTTCTCTAATAACTTTTGCATTTTAAAAAAAATTAATATATCATATATATGTTAACAAAAACTATTGAAATAATTTTTTTTATTAAAGCAACTTAAGAGGTTGTAAACACTTGAAAACCTCAGAAAACTTTTCACTTTATTGACTCCCAGCCCATTTGACCCGTTTCAAATTAGCCAAGTTTTTTAATTTTAAACATTTGGCCCGTTGAAGATCAAATACAGGCCAAATCAAACCATTTTAGATGAATGGTAAATTGAGCCATGAAATTCTACATTTCAACTAAATAAACATATAACCAAACTCATTAACCAAAAATACAAGAATAAAACTCACCTTAAAGTAAAATCTATTCATCTTTCTAATGATACCAAGCAAAATAACTTAATATCGCATTTACCTTAAGAGAAATTTATGGGTGGATTAATATGCATTTTGGCCCAATGGCATTGGTGTTATCTCCTCAACCAAGCGGTGAGGGTTTGAACCCCATTGTGGGTGTTTAGGTGGATTTTAGGTGGTGTAGAATTAGAAAGCGTGTATCGCCATTCTAAAAAATATATATAACTTATCATAAAATGCTGCTCCACTTCATAAACTTATTTTACATGGTATAGCACCCAGGGTTACCAGCCAGATGAGTGTATTTAAAGGTTGAACATTAAGAAAATTGCATTACCAGACGGCGTCTTTTCAATTAAATGTATAATCTTTTAACTTCGAACCGTGGTCTAGTCAAACAATTAGAACCATTACAAAAAACCTGTCTACAATTGATCCTTTGTATTTAAGCTGCAACCAACATGGCTTATAATATGTCTCAAGATTTACAGTACTACATTAGAAATTTAGAACTTTAATTTAGACAATTATATGGTATTTATCTTGTATAAGATAAGATTATAACCTGAAAAACTTCGTGCACGGCTTTGATTTGCTTCCTACACCAGAAGTAAAGGACTCCGTTTCTGTTGCAGAAAATTAATTACTTTGTTTCAGTTATGTATTTGATTGCTCTCTGCCAATTAACAAGCTTTTAACATCCAAATTCACATCATATATTATTTATCACCAAATTATTACACTTGACAATCATACATTAACAGTTGTAATACAACCAATTAAATTCAATAGTTCAATTTCTAATTCATAATTATCTAGATAAGAACCCTAATTATCTAAATAACCCTAAAATACTGACAAACGGAGCATTTCACTCACAGAAATCATAAATTGCCATGGATTTAGATCTTTAGACGAACAACTAACGGTCATGATCAACAAACAGAAACAGATCTCAACATACGAATACATGAACAAATCGTGACGGAATTAACAAGGTGATGAGAATAGAATACTAACCGTCTCTAGGTCTCTTCGGAGCTCCGTTCCAACCACCGTCTTGCCGGCCTCTCTTACGTCCTCCAAAATCCATTTTTTCTGTCAGATCTATCCGTAAATAGTTCTCGGAAGAGAGAATATGCAAATTGATGAAGTGATTAGCGTCTCGAGAGTATGAATTTGTAAGAGAATGGGGGGATTTTGGTGCAGAGAGACGAAGAGCGAGAGCAAAAACCCCTAGGGTTTGCAAAAGGGGAAGTTGAAAGAAAGGTTCAGCGGAACTGAAAAACTTGGATTTAGATTTCGTTAAATTTGAGATCCGGACCCGCTACTATTCCGGGTTTATTACTTGGTATATTTGTAAAAAGAATAAAGTAACATGATAAATATAACTTTTTTTTAGATTAAACGAGTAAAATATATTAAGAAATATGTACGATTAGAATATAGTGGCAGCCAAACAGATAACAAGCTGTGTCGTAACCTTCTTTTAGATAGCAAAACATGTTTTTGGATGTTATAAGTCGACTTTTTAAACTTTTATGAACTTTTGGCATTTTTTCTTTCATTACATATGTGATATTTATTCTCTGTCTAAATATGTCGCTTAACAGGTGATCTGTTTCTAAACATGTCGTGTTTGAAAAAAACGACACGATTAGTTATTGTGTCGTGTTCGTGTCAAACACTACATATCATCATGTTTTGTCGTGTCTGACATTTTATGTCAGCCTTATAAGGTTCACACAAGCGTGTTTCCCCCAGTCCACCTAAATATAAGAATATCAGTTGGCCGTAGAGTAGACCTCCCTTCTAGCGGATCTGTTAGAAAGTTCACGGGGGCCTCCTTTTTAGCAGAAATTCTTGTCCGCTTAAGAACATCACATGGAATATCTCTAACCAAATCATACCTGTATTTAAAACCAGGTAGCTCCTTACAATGGACCGCATGAGCGCCAAAAAATCCAAACAAACCTATCATTCACTTTAATTCCGTTTACAAATCAAAACTAAATACTTATTTAAACAATATACAAATAAGAAAAAAAATGCAGTAAAAGGAAAAAAGAAATTCAATTTGCAAATTAAGACAAAAAAAAGAAGAAATTAAAAGGAATTACATACTTTAATGGTGGGGAACTAATGTGAGAAGTTGTTGATTTACAGGACTAAATTAGAGTTGTTAAGAGAAGCAGAGTAGAGAATGTATAGGGTGGGGGTCGAACCACTAATCTATTGTTTATAAGTTGCAAGTTTTACCAATTAAGCTAATGTTATTTTTTGCTTACAACTTAGTTTGTTCGGCTATGTGTAATGGTTCTGCCGAAGGTGCGGTGAAGGTGAGGATGAGGAGCGGCGACAACACCATCCTCTACATTAGTCGTCACACAAAGCAAAATTGTGGTGGATTATCATCGCATTTTGTCGTCTGAAACAACAATTCAAACATGTTGTGGTAGGTTAAGGGTGAGGTGGACCAGCAGCGGGTGTGGCAACACCGCCCCCTAGTCCCTTAACGTGCGGCGAGCTACCCTTGACCGCACCTTTGATGCAACCACAACACATAGCCTTAACTTATTTAAGTAAAAAAATAATATTAAATTTACTGTGCAAAAAGCTTGAAAAAAGAAGAGATCATAAAGTTGGGTAAATGTATGAAAAAAGAAGAAAGTAGAGAATGTATGGGATGGGGTCGAACCCTCGACCTCTTTTCTATAGGTTGCAGGCTTTACCAATTAAGCTAATATCATTTTTGTTTACAACTTAGTTAGTTTATTAACTTATGAATTTGGCTCTACTCACCGAATGGAGATGGAAGGTGGTTCACAACCTGACGGGGATTTGGGCTAAAGTTAAAGATTTACATAACAATACTTTTGAATAGGTGGAGGATCTAAGTAAAAAAGGGGCACTAGATTACTAAACATTGTCCATCTGTCCTAGTGAAGTCGGACACAATAGGCGTTGGTCTCTCAGTTACCAACCTGTTTAAGAAAAAAGTCGGGATTGGCTCCTCCTCCTCGTTCTAGAACGAAAGATGGTTTGGTTGGATCCCTTTTAGGTACCTTTTCCCTAAACTCTACGAGCTTGAAAAACGAAAAAACTGCTCGATTAAGGATAGAGTGAGCTGGTCGGCGGACAAGGTTGTTGCATTTACATAGGACTGGATTAGCTTTAGGGCAACATGTGAAAGGGATGATAAAGTTACCGACCTAGAAGAAATGGTTGGGAGCTACTGTTTCAGTCCCAAATCGGACGAATGGTCTTGGAGTGGGGACCCTTTTAGTCAATTTTCCACCTCGTCGTGCCGAAGATGGATGGAGGAATCACAACTCACTACAGCTAGGCAGGAGGTTAAATGGATGAAATGGGTTCTTTGTAAAAGTCAAGTGCTTCCTTTGGTGGCTGTTTAAATATAAGATTCCAGTTGCATCTTCCCTTGCAATCCGGGGAGTAAGCATTCCGTCCACTGATTATACACTATGTCGCCCTGGAAGTTGAAGACGAAGATCACCTTTTCATCCGTTGTCCGATGGCCCGGGAAACTTGGATACGGGTCTCCAAGTGGCTATCAATGAATATGGTTGGTATTGGATCGATGGCAGAGCTGGCGACACACATACACCACTCATTCGGCTACAAACATGTAAAACATATCAAAATTTTAGTTGCCTATTGCACCTTTTGGGTCTAATGGTTAACAAGGAATATATGGATTTTCTCAAACTCATGGAGACTTGTGGATAACATGATGCACAACATAAAGATCATGTTGTTTAATTGGTTGGAAAGCAGGGGGACGACTCAATGTAGCAATTGGCAATCATGGGTTCATAACCCCTTGTTCGGGTTCAAGTAGCGGTCTAGCCTTCCGAATGCATTAACTTTTATGGGTGGATTCCTTTCTATTTCTGCACTTGCTTCGACATTTGGTTGTCAAGGCCTTTTATTGCTAGTCGCTAGCTAGCTTTTATTTGAATATATTTAGTTAAAAAAAAGTAAAAAAATACATTCATTTAACAAGTTTATACGACACCTTCAATCATTCAAACTTTCTCCTCGAATGACAACTCCGGTGACTCTAAATTTGGGATCATCCAAGCGTCAAAGAACTCGCAGCTCAATCTCTTCAGGCCGTGCCGCATCAGTACCTAAGGAACGTCGATGGTGATTACCCTACCGCCACTTCTTCTTCACTTCACGTCCCGGTTTTATACATGGCCAAGCTTGTCGACCCTCAGTTTCAAGAAATTGAGCTCCGGAACCTTCATCTCGCCTGCAAAAATTGGGGCATCTTTCAGGTCAACGTTATTCAACGATCAATCTTCTTCCTAATCATCTTATTTCTTCGAAATTGAAACGTGATTCGTTGATGCAACTCTTAACCTAGCAGTCGACTTGATTTTGTATAGTTTTTAACATATGTACTAATACATCGATCGCATATTTTGTTGAAATCTCTAGTCAATTCGATCTATTATCTGTTAATCGGTTATGAAGTTTAGATGAATCTGTACAAAATTGAACTATGATCTGTTAATCTATTACTTGCAGTTAATAGGTTATGAATTTTCGGTGAATCTGTAAAGATTTGACCTATGATCTGATTATCTGTTACTTCCAGTTAATAGGTTATGAATTTTCGATGAATCTGTAAAAAATTGACCTATGATCTGATTATCTGTTACTTCCAGTTATTAGGTTATGAATTTTCGATGAATCTTTAAAAATTTGACCTATGATCTGATTATCTGTTACTTCCAGTTGATAGGTTATGAATTTTCGATGAATCTGTAAAAATTTGACCTATGATCTGATTATCTGTTACTTCCAGTTAATAGGTTATGAATTTTCGAAGAATCTGTACAAATTTGAACTATGATCTAATAACTTATTACTTGCGATTAATAGGTCATGAAGTTTCGATGAACCTGTAAAAATTTAAACTATGATCTGATAGTCTATTGAGTGCAGTTAGTAGGTCATGAAGTTTCTGATGAATCTGTAAAAAGTATGCACAGAAAAAGTCAAGAGTTCTTCGATCTATCGCCTGAGGAGAAAAAGCTCTATGCACAAAAACCTGGAAGTCTAGAAGGTTACGGGCAAGCCTTTGTGATCTCTGAAGATCAAAAGCTGGAATGGTGTGACATGATCTTCCTCAAGGCCATTCCCACTCACACGCGAAAGTTAGAGTTTTGGCCCGAAAAACAGCCTCACAATTTCCGGTAACATGATTAGATCTTAAGTCCAATTGGTCATATTTTGCGTCTCTTTGGACAGTTGTTGAGTTTATGTGAATCAGGGAAGCATTAGATACATATTCACATGATATGAAGAAGATCGCGGTTTCCATAGTTGGGTTCATAGCGATGGCGTTAGGGCTTGATGCAAAAAAGTTATCTAAAGCTTTTGATGGAGGAAGCTATGACGTGAGGATGAATTGCTACCCGCCTTGTCCTGAGCCTGAAAGAGTTATTGGGATATCATCTCATGCTGATATATCGGGAATCACACTCTTGACTGATTGTGGTGACATCCCAGGATTGCAAGTCCTGAAAAACGGTCAATGGGTGTTTGTTGAACCTATAACCTGTGGTATCGTTGTAAATATTGGCATCATAATGGAGGTAAGCTCAACTCTTACTTTCATTAGTTAGGCTTCGACTTTTAAGGTCAAATGTACTGCCTAACTTGAAATTTATATGAATTGATAGGTAGTGAGCAATGGAATTTACAAAGCACCTTATCACAGAGCATCGGTAAATAGAGAAAAAGACAGGTTTTCGATAGTAACATTTTGCTACCCGGATAAAAAGTTTGAAATTAAGCCAGCTGAACAACTGGTAAATTCAGACTCTATGGCTCTGTACAAATCGTTTACATATGATGAATATACACAAAGCTTCTATGAACGCACGAAACTAAATGATGACGGGGTTCCATTCGTTGATACCTTGAAGATCTGAATCATAGGAAGAACTTCAATTCATGTGAGTTGGTCTTATAATGTTACTACACAATCTTTTTATTTTTGTTTTTTAGACTAAATTACAGAAAACAACCTTTAGGTATATACCAAATTACCCCCGCAGACCTTTATCTTCACTAATTACGCTAGACACCCTTTATCTATATGGTTTGTATCAAGTTATAACCTTTAGACTAGCCGACGTTAGATTTTTCAGTTAAATGGCATGTAAATGACTAATTTACCCTTCATTCTTATACTAACAAATATATATATATATATATATATATGTAGAGATATGTGTCTGTATATATCTATATTACTCTCTCAAGCTCTGTAACAAGTAAAAGCCACACCACCACAGTCACTAACCGACGACCGGGATTAACAAATTAACCGCTACCCCGCCCACCCCTTCACCTCTTCACCGATAAGTTTCTAGCCTCTCTTCCTACCCTCGTCTCCTCTTACTCTCTCTCTCTCTTTCTCTATCCTTTCCATCGTCTACACAGACACATACCATCACCCTCCCACCGTCGGCCGGCCGGAACAACCGAACCCCCTCTGCCTCCCTCTCTGTTCTCCGACTTTCCCCTCTGATCAACACATCCAACCCTAATTTGGTTTCCATTTGAATCGATTTCATTTTGGATTTGGATTTGGATTTTGCCCACCGATTGTAAGCTTCTATATTTCGGTCGAAGCTTACAAACGATTTGGGTTATTGGCCGATTGTAAGCTTCTGTATTTCGGTCGAAGCTTCTGTATTTTTGGATTTGGATTTTTGCCCACCAATTGGGTTATTGATCATTCTGGATTTGGACTGCCGGCCAAACATCCATCGATTTTATTTTGGATTTGAATTTTGCCAACTGAATGTAAGGTTTTTGAAGTATGAGAATTTGATTTGTAGGTTTTGGGTTTTTGTTTAGGAAGAAGGCATAATTGATGGGGCTCACAATGCTTTTGAATTTACTTTTTTTTTTAATTTTATAATAGAAAGGGTATTTTGATCGTTTATAAAAAACTAACTAAAAAATCTAACCTCTGTTAGTCTAAAGGTTATAATTTGATACAAACCATTTAGATAAAGGGTGTCTAGCGTAATTAGTAAAGATAAAGGTCTACGGGTGTAATTTAGTATATACTTAAAGGTTGCTTTCTGTAATTTAGTCTATTTTTTATGAGGGATTGATATCAATTCCAGCAACAATAATTTAGATTATGCATGAGACAAATGTCTCGTGTGAAAACTATGTTTCTACAATGCACAATCTGACATAGAGCATAAGCAGAAAATAAGAGAATACTCTTGATGTGAAAATTGATGTATTATCGAATGAGAAAACAAATACATCAAACTCTCTTTTATAGGAAAATCTCATCTATATCTATACTCTATAATAAATAAAGGTTTTTGTGAGACAACTTTTCCCGCCTCTCTCTCCTATTAATTGCATATTTTTTTAATTGTTATTTAATAATTTTTGTTTTTCGTCTTTCTCTCCTATTAAATAATAATGATTTCTATAATTCTTTTTATAAAACGTTTTTTATTAAAAAAATATAGGTTTGTTCACAAAACATTTTTAGAAATTGAACATTTTTTTTTCATTTTTTTTATAAAACATTTTTAAAAAGTAACTACATGACGTTTCTAAAATTTGTATTAAAAACTATGTAATATGTCATAAATATGTAATATGTAAATATTTATTATTAAATTTGCATTATTTATTTCATTGTGTAATACACGGGGTTGTAACCTAATAAATAAATAAAAAATAGCCTAGAAATGAAATTAAACGACTAAATAAACATGTGAATAAATGAATCCCCGATTCAAGCGTTTTTACAATCAAAACGGGATAATTCAAAGTTGCTAATATTGGGACAAACCCTTTAAATTTGAAATCGGAGCTATGAAGAAATTGGGACCAGAGAGTCCGGCTAGATGAAATGTTTCAGTCTATTACTTATGGACCCACCCAGTAACCTTGTAAGCGCAAACAAAGAGAAAGTTATGCCTTTTTAAATTGGCCCTTTCCTAGCCCACTTGTCTTTATCGAGTTGGTCAACATACGAGTATGTTCCTATCACATTTGGAGCTCGGTGAAATTTTGTTCTTCCATTGTGACTACAATGTCTTTTTACCACATGTAACATGTAAAACTATTTGTAGAAATTTTGTTCTTAATTTGCACTCGCATCAAGTGAATTAGACCGACAATCACATTAGTATGCTCAAGAAGATTGATTATTGCCTAAAAAGTTGAAATCAACATCAACCATATGTATCAGAACTCAAAATGTAGTTATTAATAAACTTGACTCTTAACACCTCCAGTGATGCAGGATAAACTAGAAGGCAGCCCATCCAGGAGGTTGAGAAGTCAAGTTTCTTTCATCGTTCTTCAATCCACCAAATCGCTGAGACTGGTGGATGTTCATTGTTCTAAAAGGTTTAGAGTTAAGATCTTCAAGAAAGGCCTGCCATGAGTTTTGATCTGGGCTTGAAGAACTCTTATTAAACAATCCCTGTTACAGTTAATGCCCGTCAAAAGAAGTAAAAAAAGTAGACATTGTTCGCCCCATTCCCTTTTTATGTTATATTTTTCCTATTTGACCCGTTAGAGATGAAACACAAACGGGTCATAAATGTCAAAACTGAAGAGAGAAATGTCACCTGAGGTTGAGTATTTGGTGTTGTAGTAGAAGCAGGAGCCTGTTTAATCCCATGTAATTGTTGCCTTTGTGATCTGCAAATGGTAGTTAACTCGGAACTTATTTCACTTTTCTCCAAATTAACACCCTTCAGCTCTTCTCTTGATCTTGTAACCTCAGCCTCCAAAAGCTCTAACTTTCGAGGGCTGCGTTTATTCATGACACTCTTGTTCCCACCTTTATGCATGTTAGTTTGGCGCCGCGTTTCAGGTGTCGGTTACTGTAGTGACATCAACTCAAAACTATGCCTGTAGTAACATCAGATAAAACTAAATTGCGATGGGGATGCACTTAGGCTAATCATCCATCAATGGCTAGAGTTCATCCAAACTAATAAGGGGACCTACATGGCCCCACCACTTATACATGCCGTATAGATGGTGAAAAAGTGTAGAGCCTGTGGCGTGCGTCATCACTTTAGTCGCTTATGTGTTAATTAGATACTATTTGGCCCGTGTAACCTTTTCTCATTTGGCCCGTATAACAGGAAAACCCTGGTAGGGACGAAAAAACACCGTATAACATGTCAGTGGTGCCAATGGCCCTACAACCTATACAAGCCGTATAGATGGCGAAAAAGTGTATAGCACGTTGCATGCGCCATCACATTAGTCGCCTATGTATCAATTAGATACTATTTGACCTGGTCCGTATAATAAGGAAAACCTTGATACGGGCGAAAAAACACCGTATAACATGTCAGTGGTGCCTAGATATCAAGTGGTGGTGTTTGATACCAGCCTCGGGTATAACAAGAAATAACTAACTGAATTAACAAACTTTCTTAAGAGTAAAAATGAGGTGTTAACACTAAACCAAGAAACAAGCCTTTATATATAGGCTGGACAAAACAATAATTAGAAAACTATAGAACTAGTCCCTAGAGAATCTAGGAATTACAAAACCAATCCTCATACTCCCCTCTATTTCCAAACATTCTCTTTTAACTCTTCAACTCCAAGCAGGACCTCATCTCAAGAAACTTTACTCTAGCCAAACCCTTTGTTAAGATATCAGCCTTTTGCATATCACCACTTATAAAATCAACCCTGATTTGATTTCTTTCAATACATTCTCTTATATAGTGATATCTAGTATTAATATGTTTAGACCTTTCATGAAAAACTGGATTTTTCATTAAAGCTATAGCTGATTTGTTATCAACATACAAGACTCCAACTTCCTGTTTCTTATTTGTGATTTCTTCCAACAGTCCATGTAACCAAATTGCTTGGCAAGCTGCAGAGGTTGCAGCCATAAATTATGCTTCACGGCTGGACAAAGCAACAGTTTTCTGCTTTTGAGACTGCCATGAAATTAGAGACCCATTAAAGTAAAAAACATTTCCTGAAGTACTTCTCCCATCATCACTATCTGTCAAATGGTTGCTATCACTATAACCTTCAAGACCTCCACCTTCTGTTCTCTTGAATTTAATACCAAAATGAATTGTTCCCTTTATATACCTGATCAAATGCTTAACTGCCTTCATGTGTGCTTCCTTAGGAGTTTGCTACCTGCTTACATATCCTACTGCATAACTCATATCAGGTCTGGTTTGAGTCAGGTATCTCAATGAACCAACCAATTTCCTGAACTCTGTTGGATTAACATCATTTCCTCCTTCTTCTTTAAACAACTTTAAACCAGGCTCCGTAGGAATTTTTGTTTCATTACAATCTTCTAGACCAGCCAGTTGAATCAATTTCCTTGCATAAGCTGACTGTTTAAGCATTATTCCTTCTTTCCTTTGAGCCACTTCTATACCAAGACAATAACACAATAAGCCACGGTCTGTCATTTCAAACTTGGATTGCATCTGGAGTTTAAAACTCTCAACTTCTTGTTGATTACTTCCTGCCACAAGCAAGTCATCTACATAAACTCTCACTAAGAGTATCTCTGTCTCTTTGACCTTTACATACACTGCCTGCTCATGCATACACCTTTTAAACCCTAATTTTTTCAATACTCCATCCAACCTGAGATTCCAAGCCCTTGGTGCTTGTCTAAGGCCATACAATGCTTTAGACAGTTTATAAACCTTTGCTTCAGCTCCTGGTTTTTCATACCCCTCTGGTTGTTTTACATATACACTTTATTTTAACTCACCATGAAGAAAAGATGCTTTCACATCTAAATGATAAACTTTCCAACCCATTTTAGCTGAAAGGGCTAGAATCAATCTGATGGTCTCTATTCTGGCTACAGGTGCAAAAGCTTCTTCAAAGTCAATTCTCAACTGTTGAACATAACCCTTTGCTACTAGTCTAGCCTTATACTTGGTAACCTTCCCAACATCTCTCTTCACTTTAAACACCCATTTCAATCCAATTGGGTTACACTTAAGTGGTGGATCAGTTAGGACCCATGTTTTATTCTTTTCAATGGCCTGAATTTCTTCATCCATTGCCTTCTTCCAAACCTTTTCTTTAATTGCTTCTTTAAAATTCATAGGCTCTCCTTCTTGTGCTAAAAGAAGTTCAATCTGTTCACACTCTTCTTGTCTATCAGCAGCAAATCTCACCCTTCCATCCATCACAAAATCATTATACTTTGATGGCTTTACAGAAACTCTACTAGACCTTCTCACACTGGCTTGTTCCTGTTCACTCTGACCACCCAAGTCTTGATTAGACTCTTCATTTTGAGCAAGATCTTCATTCTGTTGTTGATTGACTGGAGTAGTATGAGTATTATGTTGCACATTTTCACCATGTACAAAAAATTATGTCCAACTTGAACTACTATCTTGCAACTCATTCAAGTATTCAGACCAATTATACTTTCTGTTTTCTTCAAACTGCACATCTCTACTAACAACAATCCTTCTTTTAATAGGATCATACATCCTATGTGCTTTTGTTCCTGCCTCAACACCCAAATAAACCATTGGTTGACTTCTGTCATCTAACTTCTTTAACCCAGGTTTAATTACCTTCACATGTCCAACACACCCAAATACTTTCAAGTACTTAAGAGTTGGCCTCTTTCCTTTCAATGCTTCATAGGGAGTCTTATCTTTCAATGCTTTAGTAGGTAATCTTTTGAGTAAATACACAGAATGCCTTGCACCTTCTGCCCAGAAGTCTTGTGGCACATTCATTGCCTTCAGAATACTTCTAGTCATATTCAAGATTGATCTATTCCTCCTCTGTACTATTCCATTCTGTTGAGGTGAATAAGGGGCTGTCAACAGTCTTGTGATCCTTTCTTTCCCACAAAACTGATTAAACTCACCAGATATAAATTCCCCTCCCCTATCAGACTTCAATGCTTTAATCTTTAGACTGTATTCATTCTCAACTCTCAACTTAAATGCTTTGAAAGTTTCAAATGCTAAGTCCTTAGTCTTAAGCATATAAATCCACATATACCTTATACATCCATAGACAACAAGCATAAAATATCTATTACCTGCTTATGTAGTAGGTAGAATAGGACCACATAAGTCAACAGAAACCAACTTCAGTGGCCTATCTACGCTATAAGTAGATTGTATTGGAAAGGGTGTTCTTGAGTGTTTCCCAGCTAGACATGCTTCACACACTTGTGTAGGGTGATTTATGCAGGGAACACCAGTTACCATTTGCTTGGTAGTCATTACTCTTAAAGACTCAAAGTTCACATGACCAAGTCTACCATGCCATAACCATGGTATACTTTCCACATTAGCCTGAAAGCACATTGGAGATCCAATACTCAATTTTATCTTGTAGAGTCTGTTTCGGGATCTTGTTACTCTCATTAACAGACTTCCCTTCTTATCATACATCCAGAGAAATTCATTCTTCATTTTAGTTTCACACCCACCTTCTGTTGCCTGTCCAAGACTCAAGATATTTGACTTCAAATGTGGAATATAATAGACATCTGTCATTAGTCTTTGTTCCATATTCTTGCCTTCAAGAATTACTGAACCTCTTCCCTCAATCATAACACAAGACCCATATCCAAATCTAACTTTTCCACCCACATTTTTAATTAAATTTTGAGGAAACTGACTGATTACCAGTCATGTGGTTGGAGGCACCATTATCTAAGTACCACTCAGTCTTCATTAAGTTCAAACTCAAATTTAGCAAGGATTACCTTATGTTCATTCAGAAACACCACTTCCTTCTGGTCCTCTATTTTGACTGACATGAGCAGGGCAGGTTCTTCCACAGTTTGAGTCAAGTTAGCTTCACTTTCTTTAGCTTTGAGTCCTGGACATTCAGTTGAATAATGCCCATACAGATCACATTTAAAACATTTGATCTTTGGCTCATCTTTTCTTTTGAACTCTCATTTCTTTTGAGTTTTAAATTGGTCTCCATCTTTTCTTTTTTGATTAAACTTTGTTGCACTTCTTTCACCACTGTCAGATTTGCTCCATTTCCTATTCTTGGACTCAGAGTCTTTCTTGGATTGCCATTCAGAATAGGTGACAAGTGATCATCCTTTGCATTTGGCACCCTATTCTTCATCCCTGTCCTTTCTTCAAATGCCTTTAATCTCCCAATTGCTTCTTGGAGGAGCTTTGTTTCTAGGTCTACAAATCGCTCTATGGATGCTACAATCTATATAAACCTCTCTGAGACAGAATCCAAGAATTTTCTTACCAAGACTGCTTTCTAAAATGGTTCACCAAGGTCACCTGCCCTTGATGAAATAACACTTATCTTGCCAGCAAATTCATTGATGTTTTCCCTTTCTTTCATCTTAAGGGTTTCAAATTCATTCTTCAAGGTTTGCAGTCTGGCCTTCTTCACTCTATCCACACCAACAAACCTTGTTTTGAGTGAATTCCATATATCCTTCACAATGGGAAGATTCGCCACCTGAAGTACAAGTTCCTCCGGCGCCCGGAACAAGTAAGCAATCGCAGCATTGTTCTTCTTCGCATCAACAAGAACATGTTCTGCAGGTTCAATTACTTCCCATAGGCCATGAACATTGAAGATGGCCTTCAATTTTACTGCCCATATGGTGTAATTTGTCGTCGTCAAGATCGGACACTGCAGAGGGATCGTGGTGTAATTATCCCTAATCATTATCGCTTGATTTGCCACCGCGTCTCCCATCACTCCCTTCCTTCGCCGTTCGTATCTTCGATTGAATCTTGAACTCGGATCCAGTCCTTCGGATCAGATGATAATCACAGCCTGAAGCTCTGATACCAATTTGATACAAGCCTCAGGTATAACAAGAAATAACTAACCGAAATAACAAACTTTATTAAGAGTAAAAATGAGGTGTTAACACTAAACAAAGAAACAAGCCTTTATATATAGGCTGGACAAAACAAGAATTAGAAAACTACAGAACTAGTCCCTAGAGAATCTAGGAATTACAAAACCAATCCTTTAACAGTGTTAGTTGATTAATTATGAAGATGAAAATGAAATGATCTTACATAAATCAAGCCCTAAAAAGTAATAATCTCGTAAGAAAACCAACTAAACCAAATTGTTTAAATCAATATTGATATGAAATTCTTAAATAAGATTAAAGGAAAACTCCCATGAATAGTGGCCATTCCACTTATTCTTTGACACGTAAGCTTTTTTTTCCCTACATTTTCACTATTAACCCTTATACTATATATAATATACGCTTTTAGCCGGTTTCATGTTCTATTAATTTCGTTTTTCTTTAATAACTTTCGTTCGTTAACTTTTTTCAAAATACAGAGTGTGCGGTTGTTTTTAGTTTTTTTGTCAACGTTCCGATATAATTTTTTTTTAAACGGAGTTGTATTCAAAGTCAAGGTTTTTTTTTATCGTTACCTATAGCGAGTGTCGTTACCGTTGTCGTACGGTGATGATCCGAACCTATTATAAGCGAACTACATTATTTTTGTTATTGATATTATCGGAACCCGCATCGGTATTATTTTTTATGGTTTTTGACAACCCGAACCGGTAATTTTTTATTTTGTTTATTTTATTTTTTATTATTTAGTTTTATGTTTCTCTTTGATTGACATTATTTTTACTGTTGCATTTACATTTTAATTTAAATTTTATTAACGATGAGCTAGACATTCGCCGCGAAGCGCGGTAAAACCATCTAGTTAATTATGAAGATGAAAATGAAATGAAAGGCTGTGAGTGCGTCGGTGGTGATCTTGAAACTTAATTAATTTCTATATAAATCAAGTTGCATTCATTTTTGACGCTTGATCTTAAAAAAATCAAGTTGCATTAAAAAACAAGATCCATTTGAACTTTTTGATTTGCCAAAATCTACAGATCTGAACATGAAGAGACTACAAACGAAATCACATTACCTAGTATTGAAAGAAATAGATGACGAGAGAGTTGTTGATTGATCTTTGTTGGTTTGTGAGCGGAAGATCTGAAATCACATCACCAACTCGATCTGGTTAAGGACCGTTTTATGCTCGGTTTTTTAAGTCGCGATTAGTGTGAAACAAACCAGGTGATGGGTCCGGGATTCCAAAGGCGTAGGTCCATTTACAACTTTCTTTTTGGCAAACTGGTTTTTAATAATCTAAACTATGACTTATTTCGCTCAAAATGACAATTTTAAATGAAATGGAGAAACGTATAAGCGAAATCGAGTAGGAATATATGATGATTATGCTACTGGGACTACAATTCACAACAAAAGTGAAAGTTGAGATTATCACCAGTCAAACTGTTAGTTTGGATTATTATCAGTTAATAAGTCATAGTTTAGACTATTAAAAACCAATTTGTCTTTTTTTTTGTATTTGAATTGATAAATTAGATTTTAATAATTTAAATTAGAGTACTCTACATATTATGCCCTTTAACTATTGTTAAAATTACAGGTTATGTCATTTGACTTTAAAAATTACACTATATGTCTTTTTTTTAAACTTATACACACAATTGTCCTTTCTATTAACTAATGTTAAATTTTTTCAGTTAGTCATTTTACCCTGTAAATGATAAAAATGTAATTTACTTTTAAAAACACCAAATAAAATAAGCATAAAAACAAACCCTATCAACCAATCATATAAATTAAAAAAAAACATCAAATCGTATCAACCAATACAATGTTCACTCTTCGAATCATAAATTAATAAAATTCAAATAAAACAAGCATTAAAATGCCTTTGTTATTTGTGGTGTGGATTTTGACTAAGTCAATAATGCTGCTGGGCCGGTTGGTTGCTGTCGAAATTAACAAAGTGGTGGGGGTACCATTCTGCTTGCTTCGAGGCTACAGGGTGGTACCATCAAAGTATGTACTGCCATTAAATTGGGGGCACCGGTAATAGGTAGGATTCCGGGGGTGACGTAAGCAGTCTCAACATAAGTTAATCTAGTCTGGAGTTCTGCTAACCGAGCTTCACTCCAGAGCTGCCACGCGCTGGGCGCTGTTGTTCCATCCTACACTCATTGCCATCGATAAGTGGAACTGAGAATGGCATAATTCCAATGGGGTAAGGAATGCTTGTTATGGGGTTAAAAGGAACATTGGGAAAACGTGTGTCTGGCAACATAAGTTAATCTAGTCTGGAGTTGTGGAGTTTGTTGAACACCTCCTATGAGATCATCAGTATTTATAGGCTATCTTGAGAATTTTTGTTCTCCTCTAAACAACCGAATGATATACAATAAAAGGGTACAATAGACATTTCATCCAAATCTTAACGGAGTTTTTTAACGAAGTTAGGTCCATGGACTCAGAGTGTTACAGATTGTATACCACAGGTACTCAAAGCGTTAAAATTAATGCTAGGGACACATTGTGTTAAATCGTGTAAATCAAATGGACACAAACGGTAATTTACTTAAAATTTTATAATGTTTTTTATAAAGTAAATAAAAATAAAAAAAGTCTCTTAATATTCTCATTTTTTTGTGATGTTGTACCACAAGTTTAGTTTCTTTTCTAGAGTTCACTTTGTAGAGTCTGCAAACATGCAGATTTTGACTTTTACCTTTGATTGTTTTGGGTGTTTATTTAGCTAATGAATGTTTTAGAGACTAAAGTAACTCTAATAGTTGAAGGATATGGAGGTTGGGCTTATTATACAAGCTCGTGTAATACACAGGTCTATAACCTAGTTACATAATATAAAAAACAAAAAAATTAACTTTATACGTAAAAAACAATCACAAATACCTTCATTATAATGACAATTTTATAATTTGGTGAAAAGGATTAATATGAAATCGTTCTATATAAAAGATCCATATAGTAACCAATTCATATGCATTACCAAACCTTCTATGAATCACGGGATACACAATGACATATAAAGACCGATTATATCATACCGAAATCTATTTCTGAGAAAAATACATTATATAACAGGTCAACAATATTAATAACCCTTTTTTTAAGAGAGCATTTGCAAGAACTTCACTTTGCAATAATCTCTTCAAAAACACACATCCAAACACCCCCTAATTCAAACTCTCAAAGATCCAAAAACACACAACCAACTCATGATTAAACTCCAAAATAACCAGGTATTACAAAACCAAGAACATTACAATCCCATTATGACAAAAAAAATTATAATAATAATTTAACAAATATGCTAAAAGTTGAAAAAAAAATACCAAATCTTGCATGATAAGATATCTTCTTTATATGTTCTTAAGATTCATAATACTTTATTTTCGTAAATAATTACACAAACAAAACATAGGCCATGATATTTGACTTCAAATGTGGAATATAATACATTAGTCTTTGTTCCATATTCTTGTCTTCAAGAATTACTGAACCTCTTCCCTCAATCATAACACAAGACCCATATCCAAATCTAACTTTTTCACCCACATTTTTATCTAATTTTGAGAAAACTGACTGATTACCAGTCATGTTTTAAAAACAAACATTTTTATCTAATTTCAAAAAAACAAACACACGGTGTGCATATGTATAAATTATACGCATTTAATATGGGTTGGGATGATTTGGAAAATATGAATGCGACATTTTTTTATACGCGCACCTAACATGTATCCGCCTTATAAAGATGCATGGGTTTGGTGTTTAAGATCGCTTATTGATTATTACGACTTAATTGCACATTGAGACATTTTGTTTTTATCGCTAGTAATTAAATCATGGTCCTTATAGCTGACAAAGAAAACGACAAGAGCTCATATCTTTATGACATATTGATAAGGATTTGGATTTGAAGACGGTTTGACAACGTGTTGTAAAACTTCTGACGTATGGATTGATGTCGATCTGATCGTGAACCAATCGTTTTTTTAACTTCTTAAGATATTTAACCTTTTTTAAACAATTCAATTAAACACACAATAAGAATTTTCTTAATATTTAAAAGAGTTATTTACGTTGTCCTAGTCGCACCTTTGAGTTCAGTTTTAAAAAGTAACATGTTATGTTAAATTTATGTGGTTTTTATTTTGTAACAAATTTGAATTTTAACACCAACTTTTGTTAAAAAAATATGTTAAATTTATATGAATGATTATTTTACCTTTGTGACAAACTATAAAGACAATTTATATAATTTACTAAAAGTTATTAATAAAACAACCAACCCCTTTCTAATCCTCATCCCCAACCATCCCCAGAATTCCACTCTAATGATCCGGAACTGTTGTAACTATGAATTTAAATATTATACATACAATTAGGATATGTGAAATGACATTGAAATTGTAAGGAGGGGGCGTGATTACCATAGCAGCTACAAGTGTCAGGCATGGCACACAGTGCCAATGTGGCGTGAGGAGGGACGTGAGTATGGAAACGGGCGTGGGAAAGACAATTGAGCCGTTGGGCCAGTTGATCAACACAAAAATAGTTGTTAGCTCACGACTATTGGTCATTTTAAGTCTGCTAAGATAATTCTATAGTGCGATAAAGGGCACTATCTCTTATGGTCTTATATTCTAGTGCACCTATTAAGTCTTCACTGATTGGGTATTCATATGTGGAATATAATAGACATCTGTCATTAGTCTTTGTTCCATATTCTTGCTTTCAAGAATTACTGAACCTCTTCCTTCAATCATAACACAAGACCCATATCCAAACCTAACTTTTCCACCCACATTTTTATCTAATTTTGAGAAAACTGACTGATTACCAGTCATGTGGTTGGAGGCATCATTATCTAAGTACCACTCACAGTCTTCATTAAGTTCAAACTCAAATTTAGGTGGGATTTCCTTATGTTCATTCAGAAACACCACTTCCTTCTGGTCCTCTATTTTGACTGTCATGAGCAGGGCAGGTTCTTCTTCCACAGTTTGAGTCAAGTTAGCTTCACTTTCTTTAGCTTTGAGTCCTGGACATTCAGTTGAATAATGCTCATACAGATCACATTTAAAACATTTGATCTTTGACTTATCTTTTCTTTTGAACTCTCCTTTCTTTTGAGTTTTAAATTGGTCTCCATCTTTTCTTTTCTGATTGAACTTTGTTGAACTTCTTTCACCACTGTCAAATTTGCTCCATTTCCTATTCTTGGACTCAGAGTCTTTCTTGGATTGCCATTCGGAATAGGTGACAATTGATCATCCTTTGCATTTGGCACCCTATTCTTCATCCCCGTCCTTTCTTCAAATGCCTTTAATCTCCCAATTGCTTCTTGGAGGAGCTTTTTTTCTAGGTCTACAAATCGCTCTATGGATGCTACAATCTGTATAAACCTCTCTGAGACAGAATCCAAGAATTTTCTTACCAAGACTGCTTCCTAAAATAGTTCACCAAGGTCACATGCCCTTGATAAAATAACACTTATCTTGCCAGAAATTCATCGATGTTTTCCCTTTCTTTCATCTTAAGGGTTTCAAATTCATTCTTCAAGGTTTGCAGTCTGGCCTTCTGCACTCTATCCACACTAACAAACCTTGTTTTGAGTGAATTCCATATATCCTTCACAATGGGAAGATTCGCCACCTGAAGTACAAGTTCCTCCGGCATTGCCTGGAACAAGTAAGCAATCGCAGCATTGTTCTTCTTCGCATCAACAAGAACATGTTCTACAGGTTCAATTACTTCCCATAGGCCATGAACATTGAAGATGGCCTTCAATTTTACTGCCCATATGGTGTAATTTGTCGTCGTCAAGATCGGACACTGCAGAGGGATCGTGGTGTAATTATCCCTAATCATTATCGCTTGATTTGCCACCGCGTCTCCCATCACTCCCTTCCTTCGCCGTTGGTATCTTCGATTGAATCTTGAACTCGGATCCAGTCCTTCGGATCAGATGATAATCACATCCTGAAGCTCTGATACCAATTTGATACAAGCCTCAGGTATAACAAGAAATAACTAACCGAAATAACAAACTTTATTAAGAGTAAAAATGTGGTGTTAACACTAAACAAAGAAACAAGCCTTTATATATAGGCTGGACAAAACAAGAATTAGAAAACTACAGAACTAGTCCCTAGAGAATCTAGGAATTACAAAACCAATCCTCTAACAGTGTTAGTTGATTAATTATGAAGATGAAAATGAAATGATCTTACATAAATCAAGCCCTAAAAAGTAATAATCTCGTAAGAAAACCAACTAAACCAAATTGTTTAAATCAATATTGATAAGAAATTCTTAAACAAGATTAAAGGAAAACTCACCTGAATAGTTGCCATTCCACTTATTCTTTGACACGTAAGCTTTTTTTTCCCTACATTTTCACTATTAACCGTTATACTATATATAATATACGCTTTTAGCCGGTTTCATGTTCTATTAATTTCGTTTTTATTTAATAACTTTCGTTCGTTAACTTTTTTCAAAATACAGAGTGTGCGGTTGTTTTTAGTTTTTTTGTCAACGTTCCGATATAATTTTTTTAAACGGAGTTGTATTCAAAGTCAAGGTTTTTTTTATCGTTACCTATAGCGAGTGTCGTTACCGTTGTCGTACCGTGATGATCCGAACCTATTATAAGCGAACTACATTATTTTTGTTATTGATATTATCGGAACCCGCATCGGTATTATCTTTTATGGTTTTTGATGACCCGAACCGGTAATTTTTTATTTTGTTTATTTCCTTTTTTATTATTTAGTTTTATGTTTTTCTTTAATTGACATTATTTTTACTGTTGCATTTACATTTTAATTTAAATTTTATTAACGATGAGCTAGACATTCGCCGCGAAGCGCGGGTAAAACCATCTAGTTAATTATGAAGATGAAAATGAAATGAAAGGCTGTGAGTGCGTCGGTGGTGATCTTGAAATTTAATTAATTTCTATATAAATCAAGTTGCATTCATTTTTGAAGCTTGATCTTAAAAAAATCAAGTTGCATTAAAAAACAAGATCCATTTGAACTTTTTGATTTGCCAAAATCTACAGATCTGAACATGAAGAGACTACAAACGAAATCACATTACCTAGTATTGAAAGAAATAGATGACGAGAGAGTTGTTGATTGATCTTTGTTGGTTTGTGAGCGGAAGATCTGAAATCACATCACCAACTCGATCTGGTTAAGGACCGTTTTATGCTCGGTTTTTTAAGTCGCGATTAGTGTGAAACAAACCAGGTGATGGGTCCGGGATTCCAAAGGCGTAGTAGGTCCATTTACAACTTTCTTTTTGGCAAATTGGTTTTTAATAATCTAAACTATGACTTATTTCGCTCAAAATGACAATTTTAAATGAAATGAAGAAACGTATAAGCGAAATCGAGTAGGAATATATGATGATTATGCTACTGAATCTACAATTCACAACAAAAGTGAAAGTTGAGAATATCACCAGTCAAACTGTTAGTTTGGATTATTATCAGTTAATAAGTCATAGTTTAAACTATTAAAAACCAATTTGTCTTTTTTTTTTTGTATTTGAATTGATAAATTAGATTTTAATAATTTAAATTAGAGTACTCTATATATTATGCCCTTTAACTATTGTTAAAATTACAGATTATGTCATTTGATTTTAAAAATTACACTATATGTCTTTTTTTTAAACTTATACACACAATTGTCCTTTCTATTAACTAATGTTAAATTTTTTCAATTAGTCATTTTACCCAGTAAATGATAAAAATGTAATTTACTTTTAAAATTTTTTTTACACTCTCTTGGTAATACTCTCTCTCTTTTTCTTCTTCAACTAAAACCCACCACCACAACCATGCCCATCTTCGACATAAACTCCAACAACGCCTTGTTTTTTCCAACACCACCGCACCGTCATCTAGGGGTGTCGTTTTTACCTGAAACCCGAATACCAAACCCGATCCAAATTAACCCAAACCCGATTAAGATGATACCTGAAAAACCCTAACCCGTTTAAGATAGAACCCGAACCCGAAGGTAGTATTCAGTTTGGTAATTGGGTTGAAAAAATGTTAATCGAGTTAACCCGATTAACCTGATTAATAATAAAAATGTAGTTTTATTATTAATATTTATTTGTAAACTTAACTCAATATACATGTAACCATTTTTAATGCTTATTTTATTTGAATTTTATTAATTTATGTTTGAAAATGAACGACCGGATATGAAGGTTACATGATCATAAATTTTATTGCTTATTTTATTTAAATAAACTAAAAAAAAACTCAAATAAAATAAGCATAAAAACAAACCCTATCAACTAATCATATAAATTTAAAAAAACATCAAATCGTATCAACCAATACAATGTTCACTCTTCAAATCATAAATTAATAAAATTCAAATAAAACAAGCATTAAAATGCCTTTGTTATTTGTGGTGTGGATTTTGACTAAGCCAATAATGCTGCTGGGCCGGTTGGTTGCCGTCGGAATTAACAAGTGGTGGGGGTACCATTCTGCTTGCTTCGAGGCTACAGGGTGGTACCATCAAAGTATGTACTGCCATTAAATTGGGGGCACCGGTAATTGGTAGGATTCCGGGGGTGACGTAGTAGTCTCAACATAAGTTAATCTAGTCTGGAGTTGTTGAGTTTGTTGAACACCCCTACTTCCTATAAGATCATTAGTATTTATAGGCTATCTTAAGAATTTTTGTTCTCCTCTAAACAACCGAATGATATTGACGTCTCTCTTTCTATTGATGAAAAATGCTTTCTTCTCTTTTCATGCTCCTTTCTTGTTAATCACGTGGGTCCCGCCTTATGTAACCGAAAGTTTATCATGTGAATTCCCTCTTTTGCCATTTGAGGGAAAGTATGATTATTATCATACCTCGTCACTCGTGTATTACACCAACTGAATCAAGAAAACAATACGATAAATAAATATCTTATATGCTGATAAATTATTATTAGATTTTAGAGTGTCACAGTTAGCACATGACTTAATTTTATTAGATTTTGTGAAAGAAAATGTCAATCTAAATCATATGTTTATTACTGATTTTAAAAAAAATTACAATAAATATTTTGTTTTATTATGTTGATGTTAATCAAATATTAAATAACGATAGAATATAAATTTATTATGATATTGGACTATGAGAAATAATTTAGTTGACTAAAATAATATGTTAGAATTGGTTTAGGCGATTATGTCGTGTGTCCCGTAGGATATTTATTTATTAAGTAATATAAATAATAGATAATAGATTATATATATATATGTGTGTGTCGCGTATGGAATTGTTTTAACATAAATAAAACACTTATATAGTAACAATTCATAATATTTCAAAAAATAAAAAAATTAACACCTTTAAATCTTTTGAATTATAATGAATTAGTTAAATTTAGTTATAAAAAATGTATTTAAAAGAAAGTTATTGGTCAACTAAAAGTTATCTTACATTTTTTTTGAAAGGCAAATTTATTTTATTCATGTGGTATAAAATTTAAAATAATAAGAAATATGGAAACATTTAAATGATACTTAATCAATTTAGAAATTAAAAAAAACTAATATAGATAATTGAAAAATGTTTAAGCTGGAAAAACCAAGATCTAGAAGTTCTAGAATGATGACGTGTGACACCTCAAAACCTTTATTTATTATAATTGATATCGTAAGTTCAATATACACCGTGTAATCATCGTATGCAAATCTATACTATATAATAAATTAAGGTTTTTTCATGTCATGTGTCGCCTCCATATCATTCTTATCATTTTTTTCTAGTCTCTCTCTTTTATTAAATACACCTCTATCTTTTAATAATAATATATTTTTAAAGAAAATATTAATTTTACTATTAAAACACATTTATTTTAAATTATCCCTTATTGTAAGAAACTTTGAAATCTAATTATATAACTTTTATTTTCAATCAAATAGTTAATAAAAGTCAAATTATATTAAATAATAATTAACGTATTTTTGAAACTCAATTATATATTAATTTTTATATATTTTGAAATTTGTTTTCAATCCTTAGTATACATGTAATACATTTTTACACCTATAAAATGTATACATAAAGATTTAAAATTTTATGAATTGATATTTTTCACAATGTGTATAGACACGAGTTTTAAGCTAGTTACTCATATATATTAAAGAGTAAAGTGCCATTTTCGTCCCTGTGGTTTGGCCATTTTATCCACTTTCATCCAAAAACTTTTTTTTTAGCATTTTCGTCCCTGACGTTTCTAAATCTAGCCATTTTCATCCAACTGACTAACTCCGTTAAAATTTTAACGTTAAATCAGGGGCATTTTAGTCTTTTTCAAAAATTCTTCTTTTTAACTCTTTTTTTAATCCCTTTTGTTTCCCCTCCTTTTCAAAGCTTAAAAAATATAAAAAATTCTCGAAGTTTTTTTTGAAGATGACGATGACTAGGGGTGTAAACGAGCCAAGCCGCTCGCGAGCTACTCGAGATCGGCTCGCTAAAAACCCCTAGTCATCGTCATCTTAAAAAAAAACTTCGAGAATTTTTTATTTTTTTTAAGCTTTGAAAAGGAGGGGAAACAAAAGGGATTAAAAAAAGAGTTAAAAAGAAGAATTTTTGAAAAAGACTAAAATGCCCCTGATTTAACGTTAAAATTTTAACGGAGTTAGTCAGTTGGATGAAAATGGCTAGATTTAGAAACGTCAGGGACGAAAATGCTAAAAAAAAAGTTTTTGGATGAAAGTGGCTAAAATGGCCAAACCACAGGGACGAAAATGGCACTTTACTCTATATTAAAATAACTATCCTAATAATTCAAACCAAGCATAATCAAACAACCAAAATGAACTTTCCTAGGTCAAAGTTAAACTTGATTGGAAAAATTGACAATCGACGAGAAGGAGAAAATGCAAGGGTCAGCAAAGGGAAAAACAAAATGAGAATGTGGAAGGTTTCCGAACCCTACATGTTAAGAACCGCTTTTTATATTAAGTGAAATGTTTTCTGCTCTTATGTTTTTTTTAACGGGGCAATTACATATATGCTCCTAAAAACTTTATTAATTATATATATATTCAGCTTAAAGTTTTATTTATGTATATCCCCTTCATTAATTACATATATATCCAACTGGATGATGCAATCGATCAGAATCGACGCTGGATGTTGGAATCGATCGGAAGCGTGAATCAGAAGGTTAGGGTTGGGATCGATGGAATAAAAATAGTCGTATTTTTTGTAAGATTAAGAGGCTAATTTTATAAAAAAGAGGAATATATGCAATTTAATTTTTGTGTTAGGTATATATGTAATAAGGGTCGAAAATATAGGGATATATATAATTCTATCTTTTTAATTGTCATTATTTGCCATCTATGACATATTTGATTTTCCTTGCCATCAAAAAGCTACTTAATCCCAACATTAATTTAACAAAATCTTATTGACCAACGTTTATTTGAATCCGTACAACAAGATTTTCCTTGCCATCAAAAAGCTACTTAATCCCAACATTAATTTAACAAAATCTTATTGACCAACGTTTCTCATCGGACTCTGTCCGTACAACAAATATAACATCTTAAGAATCTGCTGAATAAGTTTGTGAAGAAAACCAAGTTTTGGTCAAGACCATAGTTTCTTTAGGCTTGTCATGTGGACATATATGTCCTGCACCCTGTAACCGCCAATTAAATCAAAACAAGTTTTTTTTTAGTTTCAAAATAAGAAATTGAAAAATGGTGATGGTTTCTAACCTTAACCGTAGCATATGTCAATGAATAACCCTTTTTTGCATATTTCATTTCATATCTGCAAAAGGAAATTGAACATTTTAAATTATAAATGAAAATTTGCAGCATCAAATTAAAATAAATATGATGAATCGAGCTCTCACCCTCCGACTTGACCATCAACGTAGTACGGTTCCCATGGAGCTTCAAGTTGGAGATTGAGGGCAGATATCCATTGTTGAACGCCAACATATGGAAATGTCATATCATGATCCCCACTGTCATTCAATAAAGACATTACGCTTTATAACTAACTAACTAACTAACTAACTAACTGTGTTGGAGTTTGGGAGGGGGGAGGCTTTACCTTATAATCAAAGCTCGGCAATTTTTACTAGAAAGTTTCTTATGATAGGGAAAACTACTAAAGATGTCATAAGAATAAAAAGCCGTGTCATTCTTTCCTTGACTGTAACGCAATGTTTCGTTGCGCAACTCCACTTTTTCGACCTTTCCCTAGAAAAAACATAATGGAATGAGTTATAATGATAGTTCCAATTCTGCAATAAAATAAAAATTTACGTACTTGACGAACGTTGAGAGCTTGTTGTACAACTTGGGTGTTGGCCCATGTAGTTATGGCACTGCCAAAATCATCCTAAAATGAATGATTTAGTTTCATTAGATTTGCAAACACAATCTTATTACATATAGTTGCTCTAGATATTTAAATTCAAGATACATTTCATGTTTATTAGAAATGTGTAAGAGAGAGAGAGAGATTACTCCACAGTCTTGCGTGGGATCAAGTTCATCGCAAAACGGCTCCAAAATGTTATCTAAATTAATAAGGCTTGTGCACTGCAAGTTGAAATTTGTATTACATTCAGGAAATGAAGTTCATATGTTTTGTGTTGATAATTCTCACCTCTTGAAATCTTTGAAGACTATTTAAGCATACTGAGTTGGCGGAAGCAGTGTCTATATAATTACCATGGCAATTGTCTACGGCTGACTACAAATCAAATTAGGATTCAGTTCAGTTAAAATCGCTTTTTTATATTACTAAAGTAGTAACATCACCTCATAAATATCATCTGATATGAGTGCCACACGGTGAGCGTATTCAATTCTTGAATTGAAATCCATCAACTTATTGGTGAGGGGACTGTTAAGAATGTAGCCCTACATAGAGTGAGGTTTAATAAATAATCCTATTTTTGTGCATAAAACAATTGGTTTAGAAATTTTACTTGAATGTTGAATGCTGGTTCATCCCCACGCTCAATATCTATAAATTAATATCGACTCATCAAATGAATTAATTAAGAAAAGAAGAAGAAAAATATTAGAGTAAACTCGTTTTTGCTTCTTGTGATTTGACCATTTTGCTCTAATAGTTTGAAAATAGCCAAAACACTTCTTGAGGTTACCATTTTGCTTCTTGGCACTTACTCCGTTAAATATTTCAGTTAAAATTAAGGGTATTTTGGTATATGTATATATAAGCTTACATCATGAAATTACCAAAATGCCCTTAGTTTTAACTGAAATATTTAACAGAGTTAGTGTCAGTGAGCAAAATGACAACAAACTGATAACCTCAAGGAATTTTTTGGCCATTTTCAAACTATTGAAATATAAGAGTTAAAATGGTCAAACCAAAGAGAACAAAAACAAAGTTTACTCAAAATATTAATTACGAGAATTACCTTCATATAGTTGCAGAGTAACTTTTGGAACTATAATACCACAATAAGAAATTCCGGACATATATACCGGATTCCTCGAAAACTCCGGATGATCCTCCATAAACTGTTCATCACCCAAAAAAATCATTTTAGTTGTATATCTTAAAAATTGATTACTCTTTTTTTATTAATTAGATTAAACTGCATTCCTAAGGTTTGAACAAGATATTATGTTTCGTCCACCTGTAACACATTTGATCCCTGACATTTGATGTTTCAACACTTTGCGTCCCTGGTCCTTAATTCCATTAACGTTTTTGTTATTTTTTGTGTGAAATTACTAATATACCCCTCCCCCTTCTTCTTAAAACATCATACCACCCACCAAAATCAGTAATTTCACACAAAAAACTAACAGAAAAGTTAACGGAGTTAAGGACCAGAGACGCAAAGTGTTAAAACATCAAACGTCAGGGATCAAATGTGTTACAGGTGGACGAAACCTGATGTTATGTTCAAACCTCAGGGACGAAAACCGCAGTTTACTCTATTAATCATCTAAAGTGTAACCTTTTTGACGAATTCGGTAGCTTGGTTAACTAGATTAGTATCACTGCTAATCCACCCTTCCTGGCTCTCTGAGTAGGAAAAGCCGGCACCAGCAGGTATGTCCACACATATGATATTAGCCATCTACAAATTCAAATAATAACAAACCATTTAAACATATAATTAATTAATGTTACTTGAAATAATAATTCCAAGTAAGTTAATTCAACCTGTGTCCATCCGTTTGGGTTCACTGTGAATGTGAGATTATCCGGAATGAAGTTAAGTGGACCTACATTAAAGAAAGCAATGTATTAGCCACAAAAATTGCTTCATTAATTCTTATGCAAGTTAACTAATACAAGTATTAAAACCTATTGTATATGACATCATCGACCAATGCACATCCGATGCAATCAATCGACAACATTAATAAAAGGGTTAGATTATACGTACCCCTTCTACCCCTCCTTGAAAAATCAAATTAAAACTTGTCAATTTTGCCCCCCTTAAAAAAAAATTATATTTTAAAAGGTCTTTTTAAAAAGAAAAGGTTTAAAAACACTTTCTAAAAATAAAATATATTATAAAAAATTAAAATAAATGTTTATGAATTTTTTTAACGAAGTTAGGTTCAGGGACTCAGAGTGTTACAGAGTGATATACAATAAAAGGGTACAACGGACATTTCACCTAAATCTTAACGGAGTTTTTTAACGAAGTTAGGTCCAGGGACTCAGAGTGTTACAGACTGTATACCACAGGTACTCAAAGCGTTAAAATTCGTGTTAGAGACACATTGTGTTAAATCGTGTAAACCAAATGAACGCAAACGGTAATTTACTCAAAATTTTATAATGTTCTTTAGAAAGTAAATAAAAATAAAAACTTATTATAAAACATTAAACCCAAATATTTTTAACCCTTAAAATACTGTTGTTATACTAGGTGAAAGGTAGAAAGAAGAGGAAAAATGACACTAATGTAAATATAGTCGGAAAATATAAACAAAAATAAATACATAGTTGGTGTATTTATTCTGCCATATTCTGTCACCACCCTCCCATCACCGATTCACCGACACTCCTCCCCCTACGACCACCACCACCTCCCTCCATTACCGACCCCTCTTGTATAGCTGGTAGTAGCTTTTTAGTGTTTTAATTTTTTTTTACTTTTATATAGATATTTTTTTCATATTTAAATTGTTTTTTAATATTTATTTTTTTAATAAGATGGGCATTTTTGACTAATCATAAAAATGTAAACGGATCTAATGGATGATTGAAGTCAATAAAACTAATGAATTAAAAATAATAAAAAACTTTTAAACTAAAATAGTTGTGAAAAAAACATATGTATTTAACTATAAAAAGAAAAAACTTATTGAAAAACATACCTATTTCATAGAAGAGGGGAACCAAGGCAGAAGCCCCGGGACCGCCAGCCAAATGAAATATAATTGGGTCTTCTTTTGGGTTTCTTGTTGACTCCACAAAATAGTAAAACAACTGGATGTCTTCATTCTCCCCTATTCCAATGTAACTTCCATCCAATATATTTCAACATTTAAACGTAAGAACACATTTGCATACTTATACTCACTCAGAGCATTCACAGCAGGTTCTGTATATGTTTGTGATTGTGTTCTGTATATTTTAAGGAGTGGTTGTGAACGAAAGAGAGAGAAAATGTTACCGTTCATCTATATATTTGTGAAAACACTATTCACCTCTATTAATTTTTTTGTAAGTGGTTGTAAGTGAAAAAAAAAGACCGAAAAAGTAAATGATAAAAGTATAAAAAAGTAGAGTAAACTTTATTTTTGCTCCCTATGATTTGACCATTTTAAACCTTTTGCTTCAATAGTTTGAAAATGGTCAAAACACTCCTTGAGGTTACCATTTTGCTCACTGGCACTAACTCCGTCAAATATTTTAGTTAAAATTAAAGGCATTTTGGTAATTTTTCAGTCATATATGTATAATCTTATATCGTGAAATTACCAAAATGTCCTTAATTTTAACTGAAATATTTAACGGAGTTAGTACTATGGGCAAAATGACAACAAAATGGTAACCTCAATGAGTGTTTTGATCATTTTCAAACTATTAGAGCAAAAAGATTAAAATGGTCAAACCACATGAGCAAAAATGAAGTTTACTCAAAAAAGTATTAATTAATTGAAAAGAAAACTGAAAAGATACTGATTTTTAGTGTAATTATATAGATGAGTATAAGGAAGCTGAGTATAATACTCTCATACACGTAAATATCACTTGAACCAATTTTACATAACATGTGTGTATACAAATTTAAACTACAAACAGTTGGAAGTTAAGATGATGCTAGCTTACCCAGTTTCGAATTTGAAAGGAAGATCTCCAGAATATCCAGGAAGTGTTTTGATAATTGATTTAGGATAGGCAAGACATGAGTGAACAATGAGAAGAATAACAAAAAATCTCATCATATTTTCTTTTTAATAGTAAGTGTGATATGCTATCTAGATAGATTGCCTGCATATATATATATATATATATATATACATTTACTCCAACGACATGAAGCCCCAGTGTCCAGTTTTTTTTATTCTATTAATCCTCCACCTAACCCCTCACAGTCTTCACCTAACTTTTCTTCGATCTCCACCTAACCTTTCTTCGATCTCCACAAATAACTATAAAAATTTTAGAGTAAAGTATACGGATACTCATGTTATTTATTAAAATTTTGCATTTGGTCCTTAGCTTTTTAAATGTATATGGATGGTCCTTGTGGTTTGTACTTTGTAACGCATTTAGTCCCTAACTAGCAAATCTAAAAGTTTTATAAGGTCCAAGTTAGGCACTAAATGCGTTACAAAGTGTAAACCACAGGGACCATACATATACTTTTGGCAAAGTTTGAGGACTAAATGCGTTACAAAGTGTAAACCACATGGACCATCCGTATACTTTTGGAAAGCTAGAGACCAAATCCAAGATTTTAGTAAACCACAACGTGTACTTTATTCTAAATTTTAATATTTGTACCATGCCACCCTTTAAGTTTCTAATTAATACACAGTAGTACAATAGTTGTGGAGGTTTTCGATGGTGGAGGTTTTGTATTAATTAGAAACTTTAATTTATATTATTGATTTTATAAAATTAGGGACTAATTTAGATCAGGCAATTTTACTTTTTGATTAATTTTAATTTTTATAAAAGTAGGGACCAATTTAAATAGACCGTAAGAACAGTTACTGATTTAGGACAAATTTAAATTGATTTAATTCTAGTTTTTAAATAATTTTTTTACCATCAAAATAGAAGGCAACAATACTTTTTATGTGAAAATTGATGTATTATCGAATGAAAAAACAAATACATCGAACTCTCTTTTATAAGGAAAATCTCGGAAATAAAAAAAATAGCCTAGAAATGAAATTAAACGACTAAACAAAACATGTGAATAAATAAATCCAAAATTCATGCATTTTTACAATCAAAACGGGATAATTCAAAGTTGCTAATATTGGGACAAACCCTTTAAATTTGAAATCGGAGCTCCAGATGAAGAAATTGGGAAGAGAGAGTCCGGCTAGTTAGAAATGTTTCGGTCTACTACTTATGGACCATGTAAGTGCAAACAAAGAAAAAGTTATGCCTGTTTAAATTGGCCTTTTTCTAGCCCATTTGTCTCTATCGAGTTGGTCAAAATAATCACATTTGGAGCTTGGTGAAATTACAACGTCTTTTTACCACATGTAACATGTAAAAATATAACTTTTCAAACTTATTAATCGGATTGGATTAATAAGTATAATTTTTCAAATACTTCAAAGATTTTGACCAATTTTCACCAATCTGACCTTCGACCGATTAGGTGAAATCACAGCGGTGGACCTCCGACTAGTGATTAATCCCGATTTTTACCGACTACAATGTCTTTTTTTTACCACATGTAACATGTAAATCTGTTTGTAGAAATTTTGTTCTTAATTTCCACTCACATCATCAAGTGAAGTAGACCAACAATCACATTAGTATGCTCAAGAAGATTGGTTATTGCCTAAAAAGTTGAAATCTACAAACCATATGTATCAGAACTCAAAATGCAGTTATTATAATAAACTTGACTCTAACACCTTCAGTGATGTAGGATAAACTAGAAGGCAGCCCATCCAGGAGGTTGAGAAGTCAAGTTTCTTTCGTCGTTCTTCAATCCACCAAATCGCTGTGACTGGTGGCTGTTCATTGTTCTAAAAGGTTTAGAGTTATCACCGGTCAGTAAGGTAGGCGTCTTGAGATCTTCAGGAAAGGCCTGCCATGAGTTTTGATCTGGGCTTGAAGGTCTCTTATTAAACAATCCCTGTTACAGTTGATGCCCATTCCCTTTTTATGTTATATTTTTCCTATCTGACCCGTTAGAGATGAAACATAAACTGAAACGGGTCAAAAATGCGAGAAAGATAGAAATATCACCTGTGGTTGAGTATTTGGTGTTGTAGTAGAAGCAAGAGCCTGTTTAATCCCATGTAAATGTTGCCTTTGTGATCTGCAAATGGTACTTAACTTTTCATACTCAGAACTTATTTCACTTTTCTCCAAATTAGCAGCCTTCAGCTCTTCTCTTAATCTTTTAACCTCAGCCTCTAAAAGCTCTTCCTTTCGAGGGCTGCGTTTATTCATGACACTCTTGTTCTCACCTTTATGCATGTTAGTTTGGTGCCGCGTTTCAGGTGTCGGTTTCTGTAATCTATCAGGTTATAGACCATCAACTCAAAACTATAGCCTGCAGTAACATCAGATAAAACTAAATTGCAAAGGGGATGCACTTAGGCTATTCATCCATCAATGGCTAGATTTCATATAAAGGGACCTGGCCCCCTTGGTTTTAAATTGCGCGATGCGCTCCGATGCACATATACGATGCGCTCTTTATTGAAAAAATACTAAAATATTAATTATACATGAAAGTTGTAAAAACATACTTAAACATTAAACAAAAAAGATCTTTTAAATAAGAAGATAGAATTGCATTTTTGTACTTCTTTTAGCTAACTCACCCATTTATTTTAAAGATTCGACCCAATTTTACATATTGCAACGCATTAGACGCATATTGTGACCGCATCCTCGCAACATGCGCGCATCATGTAATCACATCACAACAAGTGCAGCGATGCGCTCTTTACACCGCATCAGATAAAACCAAGCTGGCCCCACCACCTATACGGGCCGTATAGATAGCGAAAAAGGGTTATACGACCCGTATAGCCTATGGTGTTTGCCATCACATTAATCACTTATGTGTCAGTAAGACACTCTATGCGGCCCGTGGGTGTAACCTTCTCTCATTTGGCCCGTAAACCTCATTCGGACTGAAAAAGCACCATATAACACGTCTGTGGTGCCTGGTAAGCATGTGGTGGTGGTGTTAGTTTAGTTCAAGCCTAAAAAGTTGCAATTTGTACTGTTCCTAAACCAAATTGTTTAAATCAATATTGATAAGAAAGAATTAAATATTAATTATGAAGATGAAAATGAAGCTTGATCTTGAAACTTAACTTCTATAGAAATCAATTTGTTTTCATTTTCGAAGCTTGATCTTACATAAATCAAGTTGCATTCAAAAACAAGATTCATTTAAACTTTTTGCATTGCCAAAATCTACAGATCTGAACATGAAGGGACTACAAACGAAATCACATTACCTTGTCTTGAAAGAAATGAGTTCTTGGTTAATCTTTGTTGGTTTGTGAGCAGAAGATCTGAAATCAACAGTGAGATATCACGAACTCGATCTGGTTAAGGACCGTTTTACACCCGGTTTTTGAAGGCGCGATTAGGGTGAAACAAACCAGGTGATGGGTCCGGGATTTCAAAGATATAGGTCCAGTTACAACTTTATCTATTTGTTTCTTATTTTTATTTATTTCTTTTTCTTTTGATAAATTAGATTTTAAAATTTTAAACTAAATTAAATTACACATAAAACAGGTTATGTCCTTTGTTTTTTTGAAAATATTTACGCACATTTAATCTTTTTATTAATTAATGTTAAACAAAATTCTGTTAAATTGGGTAATACGGTCACTTTACCTTGTAAAAGATAAAAAAAAAAAAATATAATTTACTTTTACAAAAAATAACACACTAAAACCCACCACCGCCACACTCGCTTTCTTCTTCAACTAAAACCCACCACCACAACCATGCTCATCTTCAACCTAAACTCTAACGACAAGTCAGGGGGAATGGACATGCTAGATGTGTAGTTTGTTTGTTTTTTTTGAACGGCGAACATTGAATGTTGTGTTGTCGCACCCCCCTCCAGTCATATGGGAGAGTCTCGTCCAACTCCGGCCAATATGTTGTCTTAACCGGGCTCACTTGAGATGTGTAGTTTGTTTGAACATATAAAGATTACGATTGAAATTTTAACAACTATTTGTGCCAAGTGATTTCGTGTCATGATAAACGAGCGAGGTTTGAACCCCACCTCTATCGGTTGCTTACTTATTTTTTCGAGGTCTCGATCGTGTGGGTTGGCGGGTTTACATGTAAAATTTTTGAACAAGAACACATACCATATATTTAATCGATATCAACTTAACTCAGCCACATTTAAAATTGGTGTAACCGAACACCACATTAAATCCTTATCTAAACGAGTAAAATAGATTGGCGTGTTAAACAAGTTGTAAACACGATAAAGTGAAATAGATTGACGTGTTAGCGAATTCTAAGTGCTCATTTTACTCTTACCACTTAAAGTACCAAATGTATTATTTTCATTATTTTTTTCTTTTTATTTTTATTTTATTACTTTACTTTTGTTTATTTTTCTTTTAATTTTTCATCACTTTTAGTTTATAAACTTATCTTAAATATTATTAATTGATCAATTTAATTTTTTTTCTAAAAAATATATTTTAAATACCTTTATTTTATTATAAGATTTATTTTCATTTGCTCAATTTAGTTATTTACTTTTCCAGATAACTTAATAAAAATTAGAGACTGATGATATTTTTCTGTGGTTATAAAACTTAATTTTTTGTTTTTTTTAAATAATTTTATTGATTTTTATTCGATATAAAAGTAGTAAACAATAGTAAAATTAATAAAATGTTTAATTGAATAAGATCTTTTTCTAATGCATGAAGTTTTTTAAATTCAAAATTGCGTTCTTTAATTTATAGTTAGAGTTAATTACATTGAAGACCCCTATAGTATCTCTTGATTTCACTTTGATCCATAACTTTAGGAAATTACAAGGTTGATATATAACTTTCCATTTTTAAACACCATTGGCCCTAACTGTGTACGATGATCATGGGGAATATGGCGGTGGATAAGATTTGGCCAACGACTGCGAGGTTGTTGGGCCTGATCACAGTGAGGCACTCATCATCCAGAGGACCTTTACGACATTAACCATAACCGAAGCTGGCGGCGAGTTGTGGAGACGCCACAATATTTTCAGAACCAAGTGCACTTCCAAAGGTAGGGTTTGCACTATGATCATAGACTGGGGTAATTATGAAAATGTTGTATGATGAGAGATGGTTTAACGAATCGGGTTGAAACAAGAGGACCATCCAGATCCTTATCATCTTGCATGGCTGCGATAGGGAAACACGGTCCGGGTCGATAACCGGTGCTTGATTAGTTTCTCTATCGGGTCTCGTTACAGTGACGCGTTGTGGTGCGAAGTTTTCCCAATTGAAGCATGTCATCTCTTGTTGGGCCGACCATGGCAATTCGAAAGGAAAGTCGTCCATGAAGGGTACAAGAACACCTATCGTTTTCATAAGGATGGGTTGAGCATTACGTTGCTGACATAATACAGTCAGGGAGAGAAGAAGAGTTATTTAGCCTTGAGCCTACGAAAGGTTAACACGGTGTATATACAAGGTAACCCCCTCCCTAGAAAATTCAGTACTATCATGCCTATATGTACGTTTTATCCTAGGTTATTCATTACCTGTGTGGGTTGAGCCGGACGAGAATGTTGGCATCAGGGTGTGGTTACAAGGTACGGACTAGGGAATGCCATCACTTTTACGCTCATACTATCTAATCTTGTCCCAATAGATTTTATTTACCGTTGATTGTGAGTGTTTATTAGGAACGCAAGTAAGTTTAACCGTGATATGGTTGGTATGATGGTCTCTCGTTTACCAATAAATTTTGACAGGGTGGACTTAGATCAGTAGGGGTTTGAGTTGAAGGGGAAAACTAGTGAATTTGCGCTGATAGTGGCAGTGGTGTTACCACTTCGACTTAATCTTGTAGGTTTTTCCAAATGATGAGTTATTTCTTTTATAAGTGGGTCGCTATATGATGTCGTCCAGACGGTCTAACTAACTAATAAACCTAACCTAGACTCCTAAGTAATAAGATAGAAAACCTATGAACTAAACCGCACTGACAGGCAAGTGTACCTATCGAGTGTAGCACAACTTAATGGTAAACTGGAATATCGAACCCTAGAGACACTACGAATAACAATACTGACTCGGACTCGGACTTAAGATGATTTGGCTTGGGGGTTTACTGAATATAATTAATGAATGCAGAAAACTAAGTATGAATAAAGCTATTAAAAGAAAGACTAAGGTGCAATCAAGATATGGGAAGAATACTACCTAGGTCGGAATCCTACTTGCAAATTACAACTTCTACCGGTTCTGGAAACTATGATGGATCTGGGTTCTAAAGAAACATCTCTAGACAACCTAGTGGATCCCTAATCACTCTCAGGGTGTCACCAACTAAGGAACCTATAGATGTAATAACTTACCAGATTGTTGAATCACTTCTTGGGTATTTTCAACTATGACAAAGTACCCGAATAGACATATTACCTCTCAGTCTCACTGTCCACGATACATTCAAGGAATGCATGGGGTAATCCTAGGATATCAACTATGATTCAGAATAGAAACAATCACTAGACACCTAAACCAACTTCCTCTCAGACAGTTGACACTCGGATTCCTAATGACGAGTACTAAACGACTAATTCTCACCTCTCGGGTATTGAACTAGGAAGAACACTCAACTCTAATCTGCAATCAATGACAACTCCCATGGCCACTATCTCTAACTAACCACACGCAATCACAAACCCTAGAATCTATGATCACAATATGTTAATCAAACTAGCAGACAACCACAATCAACATACATAATTGAAATCAACCAGAGAACAGAATTAAGCATGCATATTCATCACAATTATTAACTAAGATCGTTTACAAAATCTTAAAATCATCATATGAATCCAAAACTGATAAAAATCATAACTTTAACAAGTAATCTTCGTTTATGTAAGGCCCCAAACCCGAGAGGCCTCACTTGTTGGATTTACTCATTCACAAACAGTTCTTAAACTTGAATATCAAAATAACGTAGCGGAAAAAAATTCATTCAAACATAATCATTAACATTGTTCAACATGCGGAAGCGTAACATAGTCTATTACATAAACATAACATAAGCTAATCATAACGGGATGCCAGTCTTCATATCATCCGGGTAACTCATCAAGCTGCCCAGCATCACCATCCATCATCATAACCTGCCTTAACCAGAATGTGCATACTAAAAAGTCAGCTACGCTGGTGAGTTCTAGCTTTTCATAAAACCTTAACTTCAAATATTTGCCAAAAACATAACTTCATACTTCATTTAATAAAAGCGTACGTAAAAGAATGCAATAACATAACATAACATCATAAACATAAGTCAACGAATATATCGAATCTGCGCCTTCTCGTAACCGTCAAATCCAAACGCCACGTACTAGTGTAATAACCTAAAGATCACCACCACTAGGCCCATCAACACTGTACTGTCCTTCGGGTGAAGAATTCCTAGGGCCCGATACTTAGGTTATTCAACACCAAACTTCAAGCACGACATCACAAGGATGACACGTACCAAACTTCAAGCACTGCATCACAAGGATAACACGTACCAAACTTCAAGCACTGCACCCCGTAGGGCACAAGTACCAAACTTCAAGCACGACTACCTCGTAAGGTAAATCGTACCAACTTCAAGGATCACGATAATCCCCTTGGTGACCGTCATCACCCCAGTTGTACAACAGTTGGCCAGCCACAAAGGCCCCTAAAAGGTAAAGGCCCATAACATACTTCCCATACCTATAACCTTCATTCCCTAAGGAATATTGGCAGATTCGTTCGTTTGTGACTTTCGTAAACATTCACTTCTTTTATTTCAAAACTTCAGTTAAAGCATTCGTACGTTTTATTAAAAATCATTCCTTCATTCATAAACACTTCATAAACTTCTTTTGGCAAAATATTTCATAAACACTTCTTTCATAACCCTTCCTTCCAAAACATCGTTCATAAACATCATTTTATAAAACGTCACATACAACATTCATAAACATCGTTTTATAAAATAGTCACATCGTTACGTATGCACATCAGCCTAAAAATATTATTCAAAACATTTAAAAGAGGGCTTCTAGAACTCACCGGATAAGCTAATCTGGGTTGTCCTAAACAAAGGTCCCACAACGTCACTTCCGATCTGAATTGATTAGTTAAATAGACATCAGACCAAATCCCGACTCTAACGGTTTAACCTTCTAAACATACTGACTTTACCTAAACAGCCTGATGCCTGCGCACTTAGCAAGTGCGCAGGGCCTTGTTCTTGCGTACTTAATAAGTGCGCAAACTTTGTTTCATGCGTACTTGATAAGTACGCAGGACCCTCTTCATGTGTACTTGATAAGTACGCAGGATCTGCTTCACCGTAAAAACCCTAACTTTCGCATTCGGGTCTGATCACGTCAAGATCCCAAACTTGTTTACATTCAAAACGTTTGCTTTTCATTAAGGAACTCAAATCTATGTTTTTCTTCTAGTTTTATCTGTAAAAACGTTACCTTTTCATCCAAAACCCGAAAAACCCCAAAACGAATAAAAACTCAGATCTAGGCCAGATCATTACCTGTATCAAGCTTCTGATCCGGAGGTTCTTCTCACAAGCTATGTGCAACTCTTGGCTGAAATCTCGGGTCGATCCACCAACTTTCTCTCTCTACGGTTTCTCTCTCTACGGTTTCTCTCTCTAGATGTTGCAAATGAGAGAACGGGTGGTGACTTAGGCTATTTATAGGAGAGGCTCCCCTATGTTCACCCCTTCTAGCACGCCGGCCCATCAGGCCCGGCCCGTCATGCCTCGTTAGTTTATTCCATTCGTTCTCTCATTCTAACCCGTTATTATAACTGTCGTTTTATTTTTGAGATGTTACAAGTCTACCCCCCTTACAATAGGTTTCGTCCCCGAAACCTATCATAAGTCAAATAGTTGAGGGTACGACTCTCTCATTTCCGTCTCTGTTTCCTAAGTAGACTCCGATCCCTTTCGGTGCTTCCATTGGACTTTAACCAATTGAATAATCTTATTACGCAAATGCTTCTCCTTTTTGTCTAAGATGGCCACGGGTTCTTCGATGTAGTTAAGGCTGTTGTCGACCTCGATGTCAGTAAGTGGTACGTGATCCGATTCATCCGCCAAACACTTTCGCAAGTGTGATACATGGAAGGTAGGATGAATCCCACTTAACTCATCAGGCAACTCTAACAGATAAGCGACTTCACCAACTCGTGCCATTATCCTAAATGGTCCGACAAACCTCGGACTTAAGTTTCCTCTCTTCCTGGATCGTATGATTCCCTTCCAGGGTGACACTTTCAACATTACTCTGTCCCCAACATCAAACTCAATAGGCCTTCGTCGTTTATCCGTATAGGATTTCTGACGATCTTGTGCGGCCTTCATTCGTGCTTTGATTTGATCAAACCTTTTCGACGTTTCTCTTACAACTTCAAGACTTCCTAATTCCTTTGTCCAATCTCACCCCAACAAACCGGGGTCCTGCATCTTCTCCCATACAACATTTCATAAGGCGGCATGCCTATAATCGTGTGATGACTATTGTTGTAAGAGAATTCGGCTAATGACTGTCCCAACTGCCACCAAAATTGATAATACAAGCACGAAGCATATCCTCCAATGTCTGAATGGTCCTTTCGGACTGACCGTCCGTTTGTGGGTGGTATGCTGTGCTAACCTTGAGTCTCGTGCCCATCGCCTCGTGAAATATTTTCCAGAACCTCGATGTGAATCGTGTGTCCCGGTCAGATACGATCGTCAAAGGCATCCCATGTCGTGCTACTACTTCATTAATAAATACTTCCGCTAACCTTTCCGACGAGAACGTCTCGCGAATAGGTAGGAAATGAGCACTCTTCGTTAAACGGTCCACAATTACCCAAATGGTGTCATGACCTTTAGCTGTGCGAGGTAGCTTGGTTATGAAGTCCATGGTAACGTGTTCGCACTTCCATTCCGATATATCAAGTGGTTGAATCTTTCCATACGGTTTCTGGTGTTCAGCCTTTACTTGCGAGCAAGTCAAGCACTTGCTTACATACTTTGTCACTTCGTGTTTCATTCCAGGCCACCAGTATTCCTTCCTCAGATCTTGGTACATTTTGTTAGTACCGGGGTGGATAGAGTAACGAGACTTATGAGCCTCATCCCAGATTTTGGTTCTAAGCTCGCCACTCATAGGTATCCATACCCGCCCAAAACGTGTCCTAACACCAAGGGTGTTATATTCCAACTTGTCCTGTTGGCCAACCATCCTTTCCTTCTTTATGTTTTCTTCCTTAAGTGCTTCATCTTGAGCTCTTTCAATTTCCCTCGTCACATCTGATGTTACTACCAACTGGCAAGCTTTCACTCTAAGATGAGTAGGCGCATCCTTTCGGCTTAGAGCGTCAGTCACCACGTTTGCCTTTCCAGGGTGGTATATGATTTCACAGTCATAATCTTTCAGGAGTTCCAACCATCGTCTCTGCCTCATATTAAGCTCTCTTTGTTCGAAGAAGTACTTCAAACTTTTGTGGTCGGAGTAAATAGTAAACTTCACCCCATAAAGGTAGTGCCTCAAGATTTTCAATGCGAATACGACAACAACAAGTTCCAAGTCGTGAGTCGGATAATTAGCTTCGTGAATCTTCAACTGCCGTGACGCATACGTAATCACTCTTCTGTGCTGCATCAACACGCATCCCAATCCCTGACCCGAAGCGTCAGAGTATACCAATAAGTCTTCATTGCCCTCGAGAAGGGCCAAGACTGGAGCTTTGGTTAGCTTCTCCTTCAATTCCTTAAACGCCTCATCCTGGGTCGAACCCCATTCGTACTTTAATTCCTTCTGAGTCAACTTTGTCAACGGCGAAGCTATTTTCGAGAAATCCTGGATGAATCTCTGACAGTAGCCTGCCAATCCCAAGAAACTGCGGATTTCAGTTGGCGTCTTAGGAATATTCCATTCCCTTACCGTCATTATCTTTGCTGGGTCAACCATAATGCCGTTCGGGTTAATGACGTGACCTAGGAATTGGACTTCCCTAAGCCAGAACGCACATTTGGAGAACTTAGCATACAACTTTTCCTTCTTCAGAGCTTCCAATACCTCCTTCAAGTGACACGCATGATCACCCTCATTCTTGGAGTAAATGAGGATATCATCGATGAACACGCTTACCGATCGATCCAGCATTGGTCGACAAACTCTATTCATCAAATCCATGAACGCTGCGGGGGGCGTTCGTCAATCCAAATGACATTACGTGGAACTTGAAATGTCCATAACGCGTGCGGAATGTAGTTTTCGGTATGTCTTCTTCCCTCACCTTCAACTGATGGTACCCGGACCGAAGGTCGATTTTTGAGAACCAACTTGCGCCTTGCAATTGATCGAACAAGTCGTCGATCCTTGGTAGAGGGTACTTGTTCTTCATCGTACGCTTGTTCAACTCGCGATAATCAATACACATTCTCATCAAACCATCTTTCTTCTTTACAAACAACACCGGAGCACCCCAATGAGAGATGCTCGGTTGTATAAATCCCTTCTCGAGTAGTTCGTATAATTGGGTCATAAGTTCTTTCATCTCCACCGGTGCTAGTCGATATGGAGCCTTAGCCACGATATGGAGCCTTAGCCACGGGCTGGGCATCTGGTACTAGGTCAATTCGGAACTCAATCTCTTTGTCGGGTAGTATTCCAGGCAAATCCTCTGGAAACACCTCCGGGTACTCGCGTACCACGGGTACATCGTCTAGTTCCTTCACTCCCTTACACTTGTCAATTACGTACACCAGATAAGCCTCTCATCCGTGCCTCAAGTAATTTGTTGCCTTAATAATCGAGATGACGTTTGGCATCAGGGCGTCACGATCTCCAAAAATCTCGACTTTGCTACCATCCGGAGCCTTGAGTCATATTATCTTTCGTTTGCATATAATCTGCGCTTCATTGGCTGTTAGCCAATCCATACCTAACACGACATCGAACCCACCCAAAACCATAACAAACAATCCGACAGGGAACCAATGACCTTCTATTTTTATCGTGGAGTTGTCTCACAGTTTGACCCTCAACGGTTTCTACGCTAAAGGCCCTTTCTAGCTTACTAATAGTGTACTTCACTCGTTTACAAGAAAATGGCAGATATAAAACTCTTACTGGCACCCGAATCAAATAACACAGAAATAAAAGTGTTGTCAAGGATGAACGTACCTGACGCCACATCGGGGTCTGCCCTGGCTTGGTCTTGCGTCAGCGCGTACGCACGAGTCTTTGCTCGGGGCCTCTCTTCTTTCTTCTCCGGGCCTTTCCCTTTCCCGGCTTCACCCATCATGGGCTTGGTGCATTCCCGGCTCATATGACCACTTTCCCCACAATTGTAGCATTTGAAGCCTTGCCGGCATTCACGGGAGTAGTGTTCGGTCTTGCCGCATTTGAAGCACAGATTTGACCCTAACCGACATTCACCCGCATGTCTTAACCCACATTTTCCACAGACTGCCGTCTCGCCTACCCTGGCCTGTTTGTCTCGAGCCCCAAACAACTTCCCAGCCGATCGCTTAGCGGGGAAACTCAGCTTCTTCTTAGGCTCTTCAATGGCAACGACATTCAGCGCCAGATCATCAAATACCACGCCGCTCAGTTCTACTACCGAATCATAGGTAGTAGGGGCGTTTGCCTTTACATAGGTGCGGACCTGGTCCGACAGCCCTTGAATGTAACAGGAAATCTTTCTTTCCTCAGTCGTGACAAGGTGTGGCACCAGACGTGCCAGTTCATTGAACCGTGTGGTGTACTGCCGGTGCGTCATACTCCCGACCTTAATCCCTAGAAATTCCCTTTCTACCTTTTCGATCTCATTCCTTGGACAGAAATTCTTGATCACCAAAGTTTTCAAATCAATCCACATCATCGCATCCACAGCCTCGTCCCCTTTAGCTTGACGTACACCTTCCCACAAGTGGGATGCTTCCTCCCTCAAAGAGTTAGCAGCAAACTTCACAACTTGATCCGCTCGACACTCGCTTAGACGAATGGCGACTTCCATACGTATCACCCAGTCAAAAGTAGCCACCGCGTCCTTCTTCCTATTCAGGACCGGTGTGTCACATGCCTTAAAGGACTTATAGTCGCAACCACGGTTAAGCGATGCGTTGATTGCCTCAGTGTTCGGGGTACCAACTGCCGTGTTAGACCCACCCGTCTCACTAGCCTTTTTTAACGCTTCTGCCAATAGTCCTGGCAAAGAAACCTTCATCAACTCAGTAAACTCACGTGCTAGAACCGCCCTCACTTCTGGTTCAAAAGTGAATTGTTGTTCTTCGACATGAGTCGGCTCAGTCCCGTTCATACTAACTTCTGGCTCAGTGTGAACACTTCCTTCTTCACTGTACTCCTGGAGTGCAGGGGTCCTGCCGCGCCCACCGTTACGACCACCGTTACGACCGCCGGTACGGCCCCCACCCCACCTTCCGTTTCCTCTTCTTTCCATTCCGTTCTATAAGACAAGAATCCAATATCATCACGCTAGTTAACAAATAGAATTCAACAAGCACTGTAAGATGTTAATATACACTGGCCATTTGCAATTAACCATTACACTACCTTTCAATTTCTATTTGACCACCTTTGTGATTCCATCAGAACACAAGTCCTTACCTAACCCTTTCTAAGGCATACTATATATGGAAATATATATACTACCTTCATACCTGATGCTGTGGCTCGAGTTACCCGTACTGGCATCCGCTTTTGGTCCCATTCACAGTTTAAGTTCAGACACTGGGAGTGTCCGAATCTCCCAAAATATTGCTTTGATACCAACTTGTAAGGCCCCAAACCTGGGAGGCCTAACTTATTGGATTTACTCATTCACAAACAGTTCTTAAACTTGAATATCAAAATAACGCAACGGAAAACTTCATTCAAACATAATCATTAACATTGTTCAACATGCGGAAGCGTAACATAGTCTATTACATAAACATAACATAAGATAATCATAACGGGATGCCAGTCTTCATATCATCCGGGTAACTCATCAAGCTGCCCAGCATCACCATCCATCATCATAACCTGCCTTAACCAGAATGTGCATACTAAAAAGTCAGCTACGCTGGTGAGTTCTAGCTTTTCATAAAACCTTAACTTCAAATATTTGCCAAAAACATAACTTCATACTTCATTTAATAAAAGCGTACGTAAAAGAATGCAATAACATAACATAACATCATAAACATAAGTCAACGAATATATCGAATCTGCGCCTTCTCGTAACCGTCAAATCCAAACGCCACGTACTAGTGTAATAACCTAAAGATCACCACCACTAGGCCCATCAACACTGTACTGTCCTTCGGGTGAAGAATTCCTAGGGCCCGATACTTAGGTTATTCAACACCAAACTTCAAGCACGACATCACAAGGATGACACGTACCAAACTTCAAGCACTGCATCACAAGGATAACACGTACCAAACTTCAAGCACTGCACCCCGTAGGGCACAAGTACCAAACTTCAAGCACGACTACCTCGTAAGGTAAATCGTACCAACTTCAAGGATCACGATAATCCCCTTGGTGACCGTCATCACCCCAGTTGTACAACAGTTGGCCAGCCACAAAGGCCCCTAAAAGGTAAAGGCCCATAACATACTTCCCATACCTATAACCTTCATTCCCTAAGGAATATTGGCAGATTCGTTCGTTTGTGACTTTCGTAAACATTCACTTCTTTTATTTCAAAACTTCAGTTAAAGCATTCGTACGTTTTATTAAAAATCATTCCTTCATTCATAAACACTTCATAAACTTCTTTTGGCAAAATATTTCATAAACACTTCTTTCATAACCCTTCCTTCCAAAACATCGTTCATAAACATCATTTTATAAAACGTCACATACAACATTCATAAACATCGTTTTATAAAATAGTCACATCGTTACGTATGCACATCAGCCTAAAAATATTATTCAAAACATTTAAAAGAGGGCTTCTAGAACTCACCGGATAAGCTAATCTGGGTTGTCCTAAACAAAGGTCCCACAACGTCACTTCCGATCTGAATTGATTAGTTAAATAGACATCAGACCAAATCCCGACTCTAACGGTTTAACCTTCTAAACATACTGACTTTACCTAAACAGCCTGATGCCTGCGCACTTAGCAAGTGCGCAGGGCCTTGTTCTTGCGTACTTAATAAGTGCGCAAACTTTGTTTCATGCGTACTTGATAAGTACGCAGGACCCTCTTCATGTGTACTTGATAAGTACGCAGGATCTGCTTCACCGTAAAAACCCTAACTTTCGCATTCGGGTCTGATCACGTCAAGATCCCAAACTTGTTTACATTCAAAACGTTTGCTTTTCATTAAGGAACTCAAATCTATGTTTTTCTTCTAGTTTATCTGTAAAAACGTTACCTTTTCATCCAAAACCCGAAAAACCCCAAAACGAATAAAAACTCAGATCTAGGCCAGATCATTACCTGTATCAAGCTTCTGATCCGGAGGTTCTTCTCACAAGCTATGTGCAACTCTTGGCTGAAATCTCGGGTCGATCCACCAACTTTCTCTCTCTACGGTTTCTCTCTCTAGATGTTGCAAATGAGAGAACGGGTGGTGACTTAGGCTATTTATAGGAGAGACTCCCCTATGTTCACCCCTTCTAGCACGCCGGCCCATCAGGCCCGGCCCGTCATGCCTCGTTCGTTTATTCCATTCGTTCTCGCATTCTAACCCGTTATTATAACTGTCGTTTTATTTTTAGGATGTTACAAGTCTACCCCCCTTACAATAGGTTTCGTCCCCGAAACCTATCATAAGTCAAATAGTTGAGGGTACGACTCTCTCATTTCCGTCTCTGTTTCCTAAGTAGACTCCGATCCCTTTCGGTGATTCTATTGGACTTTAACCAATTGAATAATCTTATTACGCAAACGCTTCTCCTTTTTGTCTAAGATGGCCACGGGTTCTTCGATGTATTTAAGGCTGTTGTCGACCTCAATGTCAGTAAGTGGTACGTGATCCGATTCATCCGCCAAACACTTTCGCAAGTGTGATACATGGAAGGTAGGATGAATCCCACTTAACTCATCAGGCAACTCTAACAGATAAGCGACTTCACCAACTCGTGCCATTATCCTAAATGGTCCGACAAACCTCGGACTTAAGTTTCCTCTCTTCCTGGATCGTATGATTCCCTTTCAGGGTGACACTTTCAACATTAATCTGTCCCCAACATCAAACTCAATAGGCCTTCGTCGTTTATCCGCGTAGGATTTCTGACGATCTTGTTTGTGACTTTCGTAAACATTCACTTCTTTTATTTCAAAACTTCAGTTAAAGCATTCATACGTTTTATTAAAAATCATTCCTTCATTCATAAACACTTCATAAACTTCTTTTGGCAAAATATTTCATAAACACTTCTTTCATAACCCTTCCTTCGAAAACATCGTCCATAAACATCATTTTATTAAACATCACATACAACATTCATAAACATCGTTTTATAAAATAGTCACATCGTTACGTATGCACATCAGCCTAAAAATATTATTCAAAACATTTAAAAGTGGGCTTCTAGAACTCACCGGATAAGCTAATCTGGGTTGTCCTAAACAAAGGTCCCACAACGTCACTTCCGATCTGAATTGATTAGTTAAATACACATCAGACCAAATCCCGACTCTAACGGTTTAACCTTCTAAACATACTGACTTTACCTAAACAGCCTGATGCCTGCGCACTTAGCAAGTGCGCAGGGCCTTGTTCTTGCGTACTTAATAAGTGCGCAAACTTTGCTTCATGCGTACAGTACGCAGGAGCCCCTTCATGCGTACTTGATAAGTACGTAGGACCCTCTTAATGCGTACTTGATAAGTATGCAGGATCTGCTTCACCGCAAAAACCCTAACTTTCGCATTCGGGTCTGATCACGTCAAGATCCCGAACTTGTTTACATTCAAAACGTTTGCTTTTCATTATGGAACTCAAATCTATGTTTTTCGTCCAGTTTCATTCGTAAAAACGTTACCTTTTCATCCAAAACCCGGAAAACCCCAAAACGAACAAAAACTCAGATCTAGGCGAGATCGTTACCTGTATCGAGCTTCTGATCTAGAGGTTCTTCTCACAAGCTATGGAGCAACTCTTGGCTGAAATCTCGGGTCGATTCGCCAACTTTCTCTCTCTATGATTTCTCTCTCTAGATGTTGCAAATGTGAGAAATGGTGGTGACTTAGGCTATTTATAGGGGAGGCTCCCCTATATTCGCCCCTTCTAGCATGCCGGCCCATCAGGCCCGACCCGTCATGCCTCGTTCGTTTATTCCGTTCGTTCTCGCATTCTAACCCGTTATTATAATTGTCGTTTTATTTTTGGGATGTTACAGTTTAACCTAGGCAGTATTTAAGATCTAGCCAAAATCATGTTAAAAACACCAAAACATAAGTAAAAGAACGAGAACATGGTTACAATCTCAACAATTAAGCATAAAGACTCGAACTTGTAAACCGAATAAGCTAATTTCACAAACCCGGAGTCCAAAGTTGTCACCTTTAGCCTTCAATCGACCTCTAATCACCCAAAATCGCCTTCTGGACCTCTCTTGACGGCAATAATTCGAACTCCTTGAATAATGGCTATCAAATTATATTTATTTTGAAATTAGGTTTTTTTTCTCGGAATTTTGATCTCTCGCGTACCGCGAAAGTTGGGCTAAGGTTCCTCGCGTACCGCGAGGAACAAAATAGTCACGGCCGGATTTGCTTTCCCTCGCGACAAAACTTTATCGTGTGGTCTTCGCGTATCGCGAAGGAACAGAATTTCAGATTTTTGACTTTTAATTCTTGGACTTTATTCTCGTACTCGGTTTCTTCGTATATTCACTTGTATTCCATACGAGCACCTAAAAACAAATAGTATACAAACCAAAACGACTCAAAACGAACACAAAACTAGTTAAAACACAATAAAACCTAGGAATAAAGATGTGTACTTTGCACTACATCACTATGTTAATGGCATAGGACCCAATGGCTTGTGTTTAGCTGGTGGGGTCCCTGAGGTGCGCGGGTCATGACCCAAAGTTAGACTATTATGAATTAGGGGTTCTTAGGTTTTGGACTTATTTGTTCATGTTGGTAAATAATATATGGTGGCCCGTATTTGTAAGGAGGTTGGGAATTCTAGGCCCTGTCATCCTAGGTGTCCTTTATAGTTTTTTTCTTGCTATGTTGTGTTGTCACAGGATTGAGGCGGAATGGGCCAGAGGATCTCGTAGTTGGGCTTTGATGACTGTATTGGTGAGCCGTGGTGTCTCTTATGAGGAAGGTTTCTTAGGGGGAGAGGATGATGCACGAGCATCCGTGGTACTTCCTTAACGTTAGCAGGCTCATGGAGGTTCTGTCTAGTGCCGAAAATAGATGTGAAAGGGTCAACCCAAAGGAAGGCCATGGATCCGAGGTGGCAGCAAAAAGGATGATAGAGATGTTTGAAGATTTTATGTTAATCTTTTACTTTTGGTTTGAATTTTGAATTTTATTTGGTGTGATTTGTATTTCTAAATTACTGTTAATCTCATCTATAAGATGAGAGTTGGGGTTTGGTTTTTGAGGAGATTGATTTTGATATTATTTTTTTAATTGAAATTTCCGATCTAAGCGTTTGGTTACGAAGCTTTCGATTCGAAGCATTTGGTTATTTCTATGTGTTCTTGTGTGTGTCATTTGATTGTGCTTTCGGATGCATCAGATTGTTTATATATGATCAAAACAACTAATAGAAAATTTAAATAAAGAGTTATACTTGAAAAATCAAACTAATAATAGTTTAATATTTATTATCTTTGATGTAATCCTTTTTAATACTTTGTGAAGATATATACTAGTCAAAATTAGGGGTGTCAGTGATATCTGATTAGTGGGTTAAGTCGATGTACTTGAACACGAACAACATATTTATTTACGTCAAATGTGTTAACTTTAACCCGAGCACAACTTAAAATCGTGTCGTGTTTCTGTAATCTCCAAATTTACAAAGAATAATCAGGGTTCATAGATGTAATTTGAAATTTTAAGAATTCCTAAATTAGGTTTCAAGATATGAATAGAGTCAAAGCATATATTTTTCTTCCATCCATGTATATGCAAGCGAAAATAAAATTTCTTTTAGTTACTATAACATGTATAATTATAAGCAATCCTCAAAAGTTGTGTTCTTACATTAGAATTATATACATGTAACCATAATTCTTAGGAGTTGACTAGTAGTTCAGTTCAAACGACTTATAACATACAAGTAGTGAACCATTTGCGGATATAGTAAATAATTTAAACAACCAATGACTCTAATTTAAATGAAAATATTTTGTAAATGACATCTTTTCATTTTTTTTTCGTCTCTCATTTTAAATTAACAAACATGACTTTATATAAGGTGTTAAGGTTCAAACTATAGTGTTAGGGTTCAAACCATTGTGTTAGATCATTCGCCAATTGGTAGAAGTTACCCAAAGACTTGATAGGACAACAAGCTTGAGGTTCAGATCATATAGAAACAATGCCCAGCCGCCAAGGTTCTCAGTCGATGAAAGAGACAGAGAAATACACACGGACGAGAATGAGGAGCAGTTCGTGGGAACTAACATCCAAGAGGAACAGCCCCATAACTCATTCGATGTATGTTTTGTGAAGCATGCCTAGTAGATGCCCAAAAATGACCTTCTTTTCCACAAATGTAACATTTACACTTGCTCACTCGTCCTTTGTCGTCCTTGTACTTTCTCTTAAACACTTTGATATGTGTTTTGTCATGTGGCTTTCCTTTGTATGTCTTTGACTTTCTTATCCCGTATTTATGCCTTGATTTTTTCATAATAGCCTGGGATAGGGATAGCCGAATATAGAGAAAGATCTCTAAGCTCCTTTTGAAGTGCTGCTTCCGTACACATATCAGAGATGTATGTGTATGTGAATTTTATTGCTGGTAAAACTGCAGCTGTTAATCTTGGATATTTATTTTTGAATGCTTCTTCAATTTTCTTTGATAAAATTGGTGGTAGTTTGGTGAAGAACTTATCCGTTGTGGCAGGGAAATATAATCTTCCTGACTTGATGGCTAGAATTCTGAATTCGCTTAGGAATTTCCATAGGTCCTTCGTGTCTGTGCATGTTAGCCTTTCAAGGTTTCTGTATGCCCTGTCTTGTTCTTCAGTGGATCCTCGGTATGGATCTTCCATGAGTATTATTTTTCTGATTTGTGATGTGATATTTTGAGGATCATCAGCCATTGTTTCAAGTGCTGAATAAGCTTCTGAGTACGATATCCTCCATTGCTGCCACATCCTTTTTTAGAAGAAAATGCCTTTATAATAAGAGAAGAATATTGTTTCATGTTTCACCCTGAAAGCGTGGAAGATATTCACAGAAGAGTTCAGGAAGCCGGCTCTTGGAGACCACATATTGAACCACCAGAGCCTAGTAAAAAGTGTGAACATAAATGGCAAGAAAATGAAATAACACATTTCACTTTCTGTCACTACTGCGGAATTGCCACAACATAAACTTCAAGATTACACTGTACAGAATGTAAACTAACAGCCTGTGCGCTATGTTCATATCTTAGATGCTAGAGGAACATGATTGGAGGATGGGAAATTGAAAATATGTACTTAGGAGTATTGAATAAAATTGTTAAAAATAAAGAGTTTTGCATGAGTTTAATAAAGAAAACTAATTTCACTTTTAGTATAATTTAAGAAGGAAATTAAGAATTATCAAAATTAAATGTTACATTTTTTATATAATTACTCTAAAGTCTAAAAGAGAGATTTTATAAATCTTTAAACTTACACAGGTAAAGAAATTAACCCGTTTTATTAAACGAGTCACATTCGAATCGACTCATTTAATAAATAGGTTATATTAGTCAAACAAATATCTGATTATTTTGTTTTCTGTATGCGTTCTTGTCGTATTAGAAATTACGTCCATGGTAATTGCTTCCTCATGTAAGTTCTCTTTTATGTATCAACATATTAACTATGATGCGTCCGCACACACATTATTTATTTATTTTTTCAAAACCCTCTCATTTCAATCCGAGTTCATTTTGTTCAGAACCCGTTTTGATTCGAACACAATGAACACTCTTTAAAAAAATAGATTGTTTTGACACAGACCTATGTTGCTGATAAAATGTTGTAGGAATTCTCGGTTCGTGTATATGATGTGACTTGGATTCTTTGATAATTGTGATAGTTCACTTTGATACATACCCGTAGGTTTAAAGCCGGTTCTAACCTTTCATATACAAAACTGGTTTGGACCCGAACCGAACCGGTTAAACCCGACTCAAGAACTGGTTTCAACCCGATTTTTAAACCGGTCAACCCCCCCCATCAAGAACCCGTTTAGACCCGACCTGGGTTACCCGATTTCAATTTTGTTGACCAAAACCCGTACATGGTTAGCGTTTCAACCCTATTTGTGCACCTCTACGAGCAATAAACCATCAAAAGGAAAAAAGAAATAAAAACCATATATTTAGCCCAAGCCCAATAGCGGAAACGAATCAGAGAAAGAAAGAAGCGTTTTAGCCCAAACCAAACCTCCTACATTGTAAAAAGGCAAATACTGCCAAATTTTTCCAAAAGTTTTATACCTCAATCAACCTATAAATCATATAGGTTTAAAGAAAATTCTAAAAGTTTTAAATAATATATCATAGGCTTGGCCGCTTGGGTCATTTTTAGTAGGCTCTTAAAATACCAAGTTTTAGAGGTTGTTTGAGATTATCTTAAAAAACTGATTATTAACTTATTGACTTTTTTAAAAGCTAATAAGTTAAAAAAAATGTTTGACAAATATAAAAACACTTTTTGTTTTAGTTTTTAGATAAAGTTAAAAAGTTGTTTTTTAAGAAGCCATAAATTCCTGGCTTTTCAAATAACTTTTGGCTTTTGCAATAAAATATTACCAATCTACCCCTAATATGTGACAACCGTGAATTTTCAGGTCTACACCGCGTTCGACGAGTTCATATAATAATAATAATAGTATTATTATGTTGAAATATACTTTCAAACGAAAGGAACTCGTTAGTGAACGAAAGATAATAACAAGATTTATTTGGGTGTTATAATGTCAAAAAAAATTGATCAAGTTCGGGTTTATACGCGTTAACACCCGAGTTGAGCGGTTTCGTAAAATTTTAATTTAAATCCGAAAGGATATATATTTTTGGGGCCCAAGGACTCGAGGAAAAATAATAAATTATAATAAGTTATTTTTGGGTAAAATAACGCCTCTATTTTTTTTATCGGATTCGTTTAAGCGAGAAACCGGCACGCGATCGGAGACCACGAGGGATATAAATACCCCACTACACTCTTTTTCTCTCATTTGATCAATTCATTGAAAGCAATTAGAGAGAGAGAGAGAGGGCTGGAGCTGGAGGTGGTCCGGCGGTGGTCCGGTGGCGGCCGACGGCGGTCCACGGTGGACAGGTGCGGTGGCCGGTGGCCGCCGAAGCCCGTTTTTTTCCCTAGAACCATTTCTCGACGCTACGAACGCAATGGTAAACTCAGATTTGTCTAAATCCTTGCTTAAATTCGTTAAAAAGAGTTTTTAAATTCTGTCTAGAAAGTTTTATGCATGCGCAGTCTTAAATATCGGACGATCCCCGGAAATCCGACCGTTAGAAATGCATGAATTTTAGATATGATCTTTTCAACACATAGACGCAAAACCCTACCGGAGGAATTTTTGATTAGAGCTCTCTAGGTATGTTTCTCATACCCTTGAATGTGACTGATCGGATTTTCGGATTTGAAAAACTGGTCTCAAAGAGTCGTCGATCCTCGGAGATCCGACCGTTGGATCGTGACGATTTTTGGACAGTAGTCTCTTAGCACAAATATGAATGTTTTCACCGTAAAAAATTCCGATCAGATGTTGGGAACTATATTTTTAATGCGAACAGGTTGTAACAGTTTATAGAACCTAAACAGGAAATTGATCGGGTTGCATGGCCATCCAAACGGCATTGCATGTAAATTTTGAGCATATGGAAATGCTCGAGAGATAAAAACGATCCTAATGGTATTTTTGGTTCGTATTGCATGTGAAATACGAGAGGTTCCGCTTACGCGAACCATTTATACGAAAGGTATAAACCTTACTCGTTAATATTTAATTTTATGTTAGAATACTTTTATGAGTCATTAGTTGGGAATTGAACCCGAAAATATTTAGTATTGAGATATTTGATATTTTGAGTGGTTATTAGGTTATAAACCCAACCCCGGTTCACGTGGAACTAATATATTTATTTTATACAACATTTTTTTTATGGATTTTTATAAAATTTTGATTTAGCTTTCAAATATATTTTTAAAAAGTAGTATTTATATAAAAATTAATATCTGAAAATTTTGGTAACTAAACTAGTTATAGATTATTTATTAAAATTTCTACAAGTTTAATACATGAAAATGGGGAAAAATATCTCTGACTATTGGAAAATTTTGGAATTTAGTCAGTAATTAATATATGATAAAACATGATTCTTGTCCAAAATTCATATAAATTGTAGTTGTCTAAGTAGGTGTTTGGTATTTATGAAGTTTTAACGATTGAATTTGGGATCATATACTTCTGGACAACAATAGGACTTGAAACTTATAATAGAATCTCATATTGATTTAAAACTTATTTTCTAAAACTTTGGTGAAGTTTGGACAATTATAACTATTTTTCCCGAATTTGTTAAATTTTAAAAATATTATATTCATAATAAATAATCTGGATATTGAAAAATTATGAAAATTGGTCAGAAATTTTTATTTATGTATACGAACAATTAGTGAAAGTTTCAAGCATTAATTTTATGTCTAAATATTATTTTTGAATTATTATCCATTAAAACTTTATAAAAAGTTACCATTTTTGGAAATTTTTGTATAAAAATATTTTTATAAAAGTCTTAATGGGAGTTTAGACAGAAGTATTATCATATTAAAAATATAAAATTTGCACTTTAAATTGGGTGCTAAAATCACACTAAAACCCTAATTTCGGATGAATCAGATTTTTAAACCGTAAACCTTATTTTACGCGCATAATCGCGTTTTTTGTCAAACGAAACTGTGACTTTAGATTTTATCATATATGATATTATAACTACTGATATTCATTAATAAAATCTAAAACTTAAGGTTTCAAAGTCACGAATTTATATAAAAGTCGGTTTTACAACTTTTGAGCGGTTCGTACGTGTGTGCACGGGTTTTGGGTATGCAACTGACTGCGTAGCCACTTTTTGAGTAGTAGACTCAGTTTTATACTTTAGGCTTCCTAGATACTATTTTTTTTTCGTGTCTACTTGGTTAGTAGGACTCGGTTAGGACACCTGTTTTTGCGGTTCTTGCGGATTTAGCGTGGTAGCACTGAGTTGCTAGCCACACTTTGCTTGCATTTGGCTGCTGGCCTTTGATAGAATTTGGATGTTAACCGTACTTTGCGGTTTTTGTTGACTATGTCACACTTATCACCGACGTTGTTCAGGTGAGTTTCGCGGCCCCACTTTTCAATTTTTACTGTTTTACGGGGGAAAAGTTGTTTCACTCTACACGTTGTTACTTGGGATTAGGGTTACCTGGGTTTACTTATGGATGTATTAAGTCCCCACTTTAACGCAATCAATTAGCTTGGATAGCCGGAGTGAATTATGAATAGTACTATTTGGGTTGACACCCCCGCCCGGGGTTGGTCGCGCCAACCAGACTTGTAGGGTCATTTGAGCGCATAATTAGCCATAGTAGGTGTTCACATTCGACACCTGGATACAGGGGCAAAAACTAGTCTGACGGTTTTGATTGTGGCTCAGGGTAATTATATCTTAACACGTGTACTTGATCATCTGCGGATGGTTACTATTACATTTTAAAATTTATTTACTTACTTTTTATATAGTTGCAAAACCTGCGTGCTCACCAACTATTTTTATAGTTGACCCATTTTCGGAACATGCTTTTCAGGTAAACAGTTATGGGGATAACGAGCTTTAAACGACTTGCTTTTGGGAAGAGTTATTATTATGTACTTTTGGTTGTAGTTGGGCATTTTAGACCCTTTGTATTGATTCAAGATTTTCTTGTATTCGTTAGAAGCATGTAGTATGGTTCAATGCAATGCACAACTTTCCTTTTAGTTTCTCTTGTACGTGTGTTCAATGCGATATACCAGTTACATCCCGTACTTCCGCCTTGGTGGGGGTGTGACAGACTTGGTATCAGAGCACTGGTTATAGAGAATTAGGTTTGCCCGAGACTAGACCTAGACTATAACTCTAAGTTTATTTCATTGAACCGTAGGAATTATATGTGCATTGCATACTACCTCTTGCTTATTTACGACACATTGCTTTGTCATAATCATGTCGTTGTCACGGCACTACGCGTACTCTTTGATGATTCTGGTTACGTTTGCGGTAATCTATATCCGCATCTATCTGTCTTGGTGTTACCTCGAGATGTAGTTGTACCTACACCGCACCTGCATCTACTCCAGTTGTGGAGTCGGCTTTATTATTTGACATCTATCGTTTTCACTTTGTGCGGTATATACTTCCTTTCGTGATCTGCTGGATTGGATGGTTAGAACTTTCTCTATGAGATATGGCAGACAGAATTGATCGATCTAAAGGGAACCTGAGGTGGAGAAGCAGGACTAAACGGGAGAGAACTCTACAGGTCAGGAGACCCATTCACTTTTTGTTATGTTGGATCATCGGATCCATGTATATGTACAAATTTGTAGCATGACTTGCTCTACTCTAATTTGGGGATCTCTGCCCTATTACTACTGACTGACATCCACCACACACTTTTTATTTTATTAGAGTACGCTGTTTGTTCCCCTCTATCATTACCTCCATCCAACAACAGCCTTAGTCTGTAGATCCATGAGTATTGGTACAAATAATTAAAAGTGATCAGATAGAACATCCACACTTGTACGCAAAAGTGAAACACGAAGACGTGATCCAATGAACATTTCAGTTCTTGTTTTTAGCTGAGAGCTCGGGATACAGGAAACACTGTAGGGACCATGCAAAGTAAATTATCATTACGGGTGAACACGTAATCATAATCTGCAGTGCATGAGAACTCTAGTGAGTCTTACTGTCCGAGTTAATGTTCATGATTAATTTGTATTTCCAGTCCCGATTCCCAGTCATCCGAATATTGATCGAAACTATCGTAACCTTAGGGTTGAGCCGAATACATCGAATGATGCGATAGGCTACCTCAGGTGACATGGGAATTTATATTGTCTCTTTTATCTTTGAATCGTAATGGATCCAAAACTCTTATCAAGATTTCTTTTGCATAAAAATTTAGACCGAGACACCGAAGAGATCTATTCTCAGTTGATTTAACCACGGTATTTGGACCGAATTTGGCAATTATTTATTAACTATTGATTCACATTTGAGATCCAGCTAAAGATTCTCTCATTTCAATTTTGTTATATGTTTATCAACACATGTGACGACTCTCGATCTAGCGTGAATCAGACCTCGACATTTCTGACTCCCCTAATGGATCTTCATGTAACGTTCTCGCAGTTCTGAAGGAACAAGAGAAATTCGAATTCGATCTAATCAACTCCTTACTGAATCTTGAGCAACGAAGATTTTCTCTCATCTATTTTACTTGATAAATCAGATCCCTTGAGAGTTTACTGGCTACGTAAATTCAGTATGGGCTTTCTCTCATCTCTACCTAGTTGAAAATCAGAAAGTCAATCAACAAAATGACATTTGAGGGAGAGCAGGTACAAAAAGGATATGAGACTATCCTATTCGGATCTATAAGGACAGTATACGTAGAGTAACAAATAGGGATAATCACCATAAATAAACTTTGAATGATTACTAATAAAATTTTCGGTATACAAAGAATCATTCCAACATAAAGTTTCATTTTCTCCATTAAAATGGTTTTCAATAAGGCATTGAAGCACCAGGAGAAATCAAGATTTGCAAAACATACGTAGCAATGTTCATAAAAAAAGGGCATTAGTTTCATACTAAGCCATAGTTATCCCAAAAATAAAAAGTTTTTGTAAATCCAACCAAAAGAATCCCGAGCACAAGCCGCTCAGTGACCATAGTAGAAATAAAAATGATAGAAACATGACAATGAATGTCGTAAAGATGGCTCCTCCTAAGTAAACAAGTTTCTTAAGTTAGGTTTCCACAATATGAGCGTCGCAGTTAAGAGAATCGGGATTGAGTGCACCAAATTACTATAGTGAGTGCAGAGCACTTGCAATGGAAATTTCAAGTAGCTGTAAAACTGAATTATTAAGAATATTTATCAGGAGTATAGTGAAAATGACAAACATCGTAATAAGGATTTATACGAACAATCGTATAGAAAGGTTGTATGGCCCAAGAAAAGAATCTTAATTTGCTTTAAGGAATTTCTCCATCACATTGTTACTCCATCGATGTTAGAGTGCATTTGGATTATAAGATAAAATCCAAGATTATGTCGGGACCTCCGATGATAGTCGTACACTTACTGCAAGTGTCGAGCGTTGTAAAGCCCATACTGAATTTACGTGGCCAGTAAACTCTCAAGGGATCTGATTTATCAAGTAAAATAGATGAGAGAAAATCTTCGTTGCTCAAGATTCAGTAAGGAGTTGATTAGATCGAATTCGAATTTCTCTTGTTCCTTCAGAACTGCGAGAACGTTACATGAAGATCCATTAGAGGAGTCAGAAATGTCGAGGTCTGATTCACGCTAGATCGAGAGTCGTCACATGTGTTGATAAACATATAACAAAATTGAAATGAGAGAATCTTTAGCTGGATCTCAAATGTGAATCAATAGTTAATAAATAATTGCCAAATTCGGTCCAAATACCGTGGTTAAATCAACTGAGAATAGATCTCTTCGGTGTCTCGGTCTAAATTTTTATGCAAAAGAAATCTTGATAAGAGTTTTGGATCCATTACGATTCAAAGATAAAAGAGACAATATAAATTCCCATGTCACCTGAGGTAGCCTATCGCATCATTCGATGCATTCGGCTCAACCCTAAGGTTACGATAGTTTCGATAAATATTCGGATGACTGGGAATCGGGACTGGAAATACAAATTAATCATGAACATTAACTCGGACAGTAAGACTCACTAGAGTTCTCATGCACTGCAGATTATGATTACGTGTGCACCCGTAATGATAATTTACTTTGCATGGTCCCTACAGTGTTTCCTCTATCCCAAGCTCTCAGCTAAAAAAAAAAGAACTGAAATGTTCATTGGATCACGTCTTCGTGTTGCACTTTTGCGTAAAAGTGTGGATGTTCTATCTGATCAATTTTAATTATTTGTACCAATACTCATGGATCTGCAGACTAAGGCTGTTGTTGGATGGAGGTAATGATAGAGGGGAACAAACAGCGTACTCTAATAAAATAAAAAGTGTGTGGTGGATGTCAGTCAGTAGTAATAGGGCAGAGATCCCCAAATTAGAGTAGAGCAAGTCATGCTACAAATTTGTACATATACGTGGATCCAATGATCCAGCAAAACAAAAAGAGTCAATGGATCTCCTGACCCGTAGAGTTCTCTCCCGTTTAGTTCTGCTTCTCCACCTCGGGTTCCCTTTAGATCGAGCAATTCTGTCTGCCATATCTCATGGAAAAAGTTCTAGCCATCCAATCCAGCAGATCACGAAAGCAAGTATATACCGCACAAAGTGAAAACAATAGATGTCAAATAAGAAAAGCCGACTCAAGAACTGGAGTAGATGCAGGTGCAGTGTAGGTACATGTACAACTCGAGGTAACACCAAGACAGATAGAGACGGATATATATTACCGCAAACGTAACCAGAATCATCAAAGAGTACGCGTAGTGCCGTGACAACGGCATGATTATGACGAAGCAATGTGTCGTAGATAAGCAAGAGGTAGTATGCAATGCACATATAATTCCTACGGTTCAATGCAATAAACTTAGAGTTATAGTCTAGGTCTAGTCTTGGGTAAACCTAATTCTCTATAACCAGTGCTCTGATACCAAGTCTGTCACACCCCGCCGAAGGCGGAAACACGGAGTGGAACCGGTATATCGCATTGAACACAAGTACAAGAGAAACTAAAAGGAAAATTGTGCATTACATTGAACCATACTACATGTCTCTATCGAAAGTACAAATATACGAAAAATTCTGAATCAATACAAAGGGTCTAAATTGCCCAACTACAACCAAAATTACATAATAATAACTCTTCCCAAAAGCAAGCCGTTTAAAGTTCGTTATCCCCATAACTGTTTACATGAAAAGCATGTTTCGAAAACGGGTCAACTATAAAAATAGTTGGTGAGTACGCAGGTTTTGCGACTCTATAAAAAGTAAGTAAATAAATTTCAAAATGTAATAGTAACCATCCGCAGATGATCAAGTACACGTGTTAAGATATAATTACCCTGAGCCACAATCAAAACCGTCAGACTAGTTGTTACCCCTGTATCCAGGTGTCGAATGTGAACACCTACTATGGCTAATTATGCGCCCAAATGACCCTACAAGTCTGGTTGGCGCGACCAACCCTGGGCGGGGGTGTCAACCCAAATAGTACTATTCATAATTCCCACCGGCTATCCAAGCTAATTGATTGCGTTATAGTGGGGACTTAATACATCCATAAGTAAACTCAGGTAACCCTAATCCCAAGTAACAACGTGTAGAGTGAAACAACTTTCCCCCCGTAAAACAGTAAAAATTGAAAAGTGGGGCCGCGAAACTCACCTGAACAACGTCGGTGATAAGTGTGACATAGTCAACAAAAACCGCAAAGTACGGTTAACATCCAAATTCTATCAAAGGCCAGCAGCCAAATGCAAGCAAAGTGTGGCTAGCAACTCAGTGCTACCAAAGTACGGCTAAATCCGCAATAACCGCAAAAACAGGTGTCCTATCCGAGTCCTACTAACCAAGTAGACACGAAAAAAAATAGCATTTAGGACGCCTAAAGTATAAAACTGACTCTACTACTCAAAAAGTGGCTATGCAGTCGGTTGCATACCCAAAACCCGTGCACACACGTACGAACCGTTCAAAAGTTATAAAACCGGCATTTATATAAATTCGTGACTTTGAAACCTTAAGTTTTAGATTTTATTAATGAATATCAGTAGTTATAATGTTGATAAAATCTCAAGTCACAGTTTCGTTTGACCAAAAAAACGCGATTATGCGCGTAAAATAAGGTTTACGGTTTAAAAATCCGATTAATCCGAAATTAGGGTTTTAGTGTGATTTTAGCACCCAAATTAAAATTTCAAATTTTATATTTTAATTGGGGTTATACTTCTGTCCAAAATCCCCTAGAATTTTTATAAAATCAATTTTATATAAAAATTTCTAAAATTAATAACTTTTTATAAAATTTAAATGGACCATAATTCCAAAACCATACTTAGACATAAAGTTACTGCTTGAAATTTATACCAATTGATCATAAATATAAATAAAAATTTTTGAAAAATTTTCATATTTGTCCAATATCCAGATTATTTAATATGAATTTAATATTGTTAAAATTTTACAAATTCCGGAAAAATAGTTAAACACATTAAAACTTCACCAAATGTTTATTATATTAGTTTTAAGTCAATATAAGATCCCATACCAAGTTTCAAATCATGATTTTATCCAGAAGTATACAATCCCTAAATCATCCGTTTAAACTTTATAAATACTAAACACATACTTAAACAACTCCAATTTTTTTAAAATTTGGACAGGAGTCTTAGTTCATCATATAACAATCACTATCCAGTTTCTAGAATTTTTCAATACTCAGAATTATTTTTCCCAATTTTCATGTATTAAACTTGTAGTAATTTTAATAAATAATTTATAAAGAGTTTGTTTACCAAAATTTCCAGATCAAACTTTTTGTGTAAATACTACTGTTTATAAATAAATTTGGGTGTTAGATCACATTTTCAGAAAAATACATCAAAACAATTGTTGTATAAAAATAAATATATTAGTTCCATTATTTGTTCCACGTGAACCGGGGTTGAGTGTATAACCTAATAACCACTAAAAATACCAAATATCTCAATACTAAATATTTTTGAGTTCAATTCCCAACCAATGACTAATAAAACTTATTCTAACATAAAATCAAAGCTTAACGGGTAAAGTTTATACCTTCCGTATAAATGGTTCGTGTACGCGGAACCTTCCGTATCACATGCAATACGAATCAAAAACACCATTAGGATCATTTTTATCTCTCGAGCATTCACACATGCTCAAAATTGACATGCAATGCCGTTTCGATGGCCATGCAACCCGATCAATTTCCTGTGTCGGTCATATAAACTGTTACGATCTATTCGTATTCAAAAATATCGTTCCCAACATCTGAACAAAAATTCCTACGGTGAAAACATTCATATTTGTGCTAAGAAACTACTGTCCAAAAATCGTTACGATCCAACGGTCGGATCTCCGGGGATCGACGATTCTTTGAGACCCAGTTTTTCAAATCCAAAAATCCGATCAGTCACATTCGAGGGTATGAAAAGCATACCTAAAGAGCTCTGATCAAATATTCCTCTGGTAGGGTTTGCTTCTATGTGTTGATAAGATCATATCCAAAATTCATACATTTCTAACGGTCGGATTTCCGGGGATCGTCCGATCTTTAAAACTGCGCATGCATAAAACTTTCTGGACAAATTTTAAAAACTCTTTTTCATGAATTTAAGCAATTATTTAGAGAAATCTGAGCTTACCATTGCGTTCGTAGCGTCGAGAAATGGTTCCAGGTGAAAAACCGCATCTCCGACCACCTTCGGCCACCGCCGGACCACCGCGGACCGCCGTCGGCCGCCACCGGACCACCGCCGGACCGCCTCCGGACCACCACCACCACCACCTGAATTCTCTCCTGCCCTATCCTCTCTCTCTGTAACTTCTCTCAATGAATTGATCAAATGAGAGAAAAAGAGGGTAGTAGGGTATTTATATACCTCGTGGTCTCCGATCGCGTGCCAGTTTCTCGCTTAAACGAACCCGATAAAAAAAATAGAGGCGTTATTTTATCCAAAAATAACTTATTATAATTTATTATTTTCTCTCGAGTCCTTGCGTCTCGTAAATATATATCCTTTCGGATTTAAATTAAAATTTACGAAACCGTTCGAATCGGGTGTTAACGCGTATTAACTAGAACTTGATCAAATTTTTAACATTATAACACCCAAATAAATCTTGCTATTATTTTTCATTCACTAACGAGTTCCTTTCGTTTGAAAGTATATTTCACATAATAATACTATTATTATTATTATACGAACTCGTCGAACACGGGTGTTGACCGTAAAAGTCACGGTTGTCACAACTAATATGCGAGTTAGTACCGAATCCTAATGCTTTGTGGTGAGGTTACATAGCACGGGTCATCGCTGACATCTATTTTATGATTATGACTCATTTCCTATAACACTTGATAGGATTGAGTAAATTTGACTCTTAGCAAATTTATCTCGACAGAATCCTAATATAATATCCTTTGTTTGTTAATCTTTGGTTTCACGACTCGAGTTTGGTACAATCATACTGGTACTCATTATATACTTGCTTTGTAAAGCTTTAAGCTTGGATTTCTCGTTATTAATTCATTCTCTAATGACTAATAATCACTCTTCAATTCTAGTACAAGAAGTGTGAATCTCGTCCTTTTGTTATGGTGATTTTCAAAATTCCCTTGTATCTACTTATACGGTTATGTTGTATACACACCAACCATGTTGTGTCGCCTTATGACGCAACAACGTACTGACCATTATGAGTAATTACTATTACTAACAATAAGTACATACAACAACCTGAGATTCCACAAAAGGGATGTGGGAACAAATTTCAATTGATTTCGTTACTAGGCCTGCCTAGAACATTGGGCGGCTATGATTCATTTTGGGACATTGTTAACCAATTAACGAGCTCTGCACATTTCCTACTTATCCGAGAGGAGTTCTAGATAGAAAAGCTAGCTCGACTGTGTAGTAGTGAAATTATAACAAGCATGGAGTGCCTGTTTCCTTTATCTTCGATACGGATAGTCGCTTTACATCCCATTTCTGGCAGACACTACAGAAATCTTTGAGAACGCGCTTAGATATGAGCACCGTTTACTATCCTCAAACTGATGGTCTAAGTGAACAAACTATTCATACCTTGGAGGATATGCTCAGGGCTTGTGTGATAGAATTTGATGGTAATTTGGATACTCTTTTACCTTTGGTTAGATTTCCTTACACTAACGATTATCACACTAGCATTAAATGAGTACCATTAGAAGCTCTGTTTTGAAACAAATGTTGATCACCATTTTGTTGTGCTGATGTTGGTAGTAATCATTTGATTGGTCTTGTTATGTATAAACTAAAACTACCTTAGGAGCTTAATGGTATATACGATGCTTATCGTATATCGAGTCTCAAAAGGTGTTTAGCCGACGAATCCGTAAGTATACAACCTAAGGAAGTTCGTATTGACGACAAGTTTCATTTTAACGAGGTGTTATCTCTCTGTATTCTAAGTACATGATATGACCATCCTTTATAACCTATGATATTTGTTATCGCTGTGATACATTTTTATTCCAATGATTCGTGGTGATTCTACCGACTCTTTGGATCTTAATAGCACCTCTCATACTATAATTTTATGGTTACTATTTATAATAGTATTCCTTAATGGCACCAAGCTGAATGATACTTTTCCTTGCTCATAAAAGGAAACTAAATCACTGAGATTTTGTAACATAATATCATTCTAGATTTGTACTAACTTTATATACCTGTGAATATCAATCCTATGGCGGATTTGTTAATATTCTGAATAACACCAGCAGTGTACCTTTTGCCTGATTCGGTGAAACAACGATCTATGGATTCTCTGGAGAATTCGAAGGATCTCTCTCACGCGTTATTCAATTGGCTTTTGAGACTAACTAGTCGTAACCTATTCTCTGTGATTCTTATGTCACGATTTGTCAAGCCTCTCTTCTATCTCTAAGGAAACCGGATCTCTCTTGACAGTACTTGAATCAAATTTCATAAATAAACCTGTCAATTATAATAGCAGTTGAATTTCGGGACGAAATTCCTTCAGCTGGGGGATAATGTGACAACCGCGAATTTTCAGGTCTACACCGCGTTCGACGAGTTCATATAATAATAATAATAGTATTATTATGTTGAAATATACTTTCAAACGAAAGGAACTCGTTAGTGAACGAAAGATAATAGCAAGATTAATTTGGGTGTTATAATGTCAAAAAAAAATTGATCAAGTTCGGGTTTATACGTGTTAACACCCGAGTTGAGCGGTTACGTAAAATTTTAATTTAAATCCGAAAGGATATATATTTATGAGACGCAAGGACTCGAGGAAAAATAATAAATTATAATAAGTTATTTTTGGGTAAAATAACGCCTCTATTTTTTTTATCGGGTTCGTTTAAGCAAGAAACCGGCACGCGATCGGAGACCATGAGGGATATAAATACCCCACTACACTTTTTTTTCTCATTTGCTCATATCATTGAAAGCAATTAGAGAGAGAGAGAGAGCGCGGGAGCTGGTGGTGGTCCGGCGGCGGTCCGGTGGCGGTCCACGGTGGTCCGGTGGCGGCCGAAGCCCGTTTTTCCCCTAGAACCATTTCTCGACGCTACGAACGCAATGTGAGCTCAGATTTGTCTAAATCCTTGCTTAAATTCGTTAAAAAGAGTTTTTAAATTCTGTCCAGAAAGTTTTATGCATGCGCAGTCTTAAAGATCGAACGATCCCCGGAAATCCGACCGTTAGAAATGCATGAATTTTGGATATGATCTTATCAACACATAGACGCAAAACCCTACCAGAGGAAGTTTTGATCAGAGCTCTCTAGGTATGCTTTTCATACCCTCGAATGTGACTAATCGGATTTTCGGATTTGAAAAACTAGGTCTCAAAGAATCGTCGATCCCCGGAGATCCGACCGTTGGTTCGTAACGATTTTTGAACAGTAGTTGCTTAGCACAAATTCTGATCAGATGTTGGGAACTATATTTTTGAATGTGAACAGGTTGTAACAATTTATAGGACCGAAACAAGAAATTGATCGGGTTGCATGGCCATCCAAACGGCATTGCATAGCCATCCAAACGGCATTGCATGTCAATTTTGAGCATATGGAAATGCTCGGGAGATAAAAACGATCCTAATGGTGTTTTTGGTTCGTATTTCATGTGAAATACGGGAGGTTCCGCGTACGCGAACCATTTATACGAAAGGTATAAACCTTACCCGTTAAGATTTAATTTTATGTTAGATTAGTTTTATAAGTCATTGGTTGGGAATTGAACCCGAAAATATTTAGTATTGATATATTTGATATTTTGAGGGGTTATTAGGTTGTAAACCCAACCCCGGTTCATGTGGAACTAATATATTTATTTTTATACAACAATTGTTTTTTTATGGATTTTTATAAAATTTTGATTTAGCTTTCAAATTTATTTTTAAAAATTATTATTTATATAAAAATTAAGATCTGGAAATTTTGGTAACTAAACTATTTATAGATTATTTATTAAAATTTCTACAAGTTTAATACATGAAAATGGGGAAAAATACCTCTGAGTATTGGAAAAATCTGGAATTTGGTCAGTAATTAGTATATGATAAAAAATGACTCATGTCCAAAATTCATATAAATTGGAGTTGTCTAAGTAGGTGTTTGGTATTTATGAAGTTTTAACGATTGAATTTGGGATCATATACCTTTGGACAACTTTAGGACTTGAAACTTATAATAGAATCTCATATGGATTTAAAACTTATTTTTTAAAACTTTGGTGAAGTTTGTACAATTATAACTATTTTTCTCTAATTTATTAAATTTTAACAATATTATATTCATAATAAATAATCTTGATATTGAAAAATTCTGAAAATTGGTCATAAATTTTTATTTATGTATATGAAAAATTAGTGAAAGTTTCAAGCATTAATTTTATGTTTTAATATGGTTTTTGAATTATTGTCCATTAAAACTTTATAAAAAGTTACCATTTTTGGAAATTTTTGTATAAAAATATTTTTATAAAAGTCTTAATGGGAGTTTGGACAGATGTATTATAATATTAAAAATATAAAATTTGGACTTTAAATTGGGTGCTAAAATCACACTAAAACCCTAATTTCGGATGAATCGGATTTTTAAACCGTAAACCTTACTTTACGCGCATAATCGCGTTTTTGGTCAAATGAATCTGTGACTTTAGATTTTATCGTATATGATATTATAACTACTGATATTAATTAATAAAATCTAAAAAGTAAGGTTTCAAAGTCACGAATTTATATAAAAGCCGATTTTACAACTTTTGAGCGGTTCGTACGTGTGTGCACGGGTTTTGGGTATGCAACCGACTGCATAGCCACTTTTTGAGTAGTAGACTCAGTTTTATACTTTAGGCGTCCCAAATGCTATTTTTTTTCGTGTCTACTTGGTTAGTAGGACTCGGATAGGACACCTGTTTTTGCGGTTATTGTGGATTTAGCCGTACTTTGGTAGCACTGAGTTGCTAGCCACACTTTGCTTGCATTTGGCTGCTGGCCTTTGATAGAATTTGGATGTTAACCGTACTTTGCGGTTTTTGTTGACTATGTCACACTTATCACCGACGTTGTTCAGGTGAGTTTCGCGGCCCCACTTTTCAATTTTTACTGTTTTACGGGGGAAAAGTTGTTTCACTCTACACGTTGTTACTTGGGATTAGGGTTACTTGAGTTTACTTATGGATGTATTAAGTCCCCACTTTAACGCAATCAATTAGCTTGGATAGCCGGTGGGAATTATGAATAGTACTATTTAGGTTGACACCCCCGCCCAGGGTTGGTCGCGCCAACCAGACTTGTAGGGTCATTTGGGCGCACAATTAGCCATAGTAGGTGTTTACATTCGACACCTAGATACAGGGGCAACAACTAGTTTGACGGTTTTGATTGTGACTCAGGGTAATTATATCTTAACACGTGTACTTGATCATCTGCGGATGGTTACTATTACATTTTGAAACTCACTTTTTATAGAGTCGCAAAACCTGCATGCTCACCAACTATTTTTATAGTTGACCCGTTTTCGAAACATGCTTTTCAGGTAAACAGTTATGGGGATAACGAGCTTTAAACGACTTGCTTTTGGGAAGAGTTATTATTATGTACTTTTGGTTGTAGTTGGACATTTTAGACCCTTTGTATTGATTCAAGATTTTCATGTATTCGTACATTCGTTAGAAGCATGTAGTATGGTTCAATGCAATGCACAACTTTCCTTTTAGTTTCTCTTGTACTTGTGTTCAATGCGATATACCGGTTACATCCCGTACTTCCGCCTTGGTGGGGTGTGACATAATAATTTCTAACAAATACATATACATATCATTATTATCGATCATTAACTCTAGAGAGAACACATTCACGTCTTCCACCAACGTTCGTCAGTCGCAGGTCTTCGCTAGAATTCTCAAAAGCTAATCCATATACTTTTTTAAAAACTTCTTTTCAAAAATTCATAAGCTAATAAACACTTTTAATAAAAAACACCTTTGGAGTTAAATAAGCAATCCCAAACACCCTCTTACTCTGGATTTAATTTAAATGTTTCGACACAAGATGTTCTCGACCTCTAATAAACATTTCTAGACCCGGCATTCTATAGCTATATGAATCCCTCAAAACGCACATAAAATGGAAGAAGCAAGGAATCATTTTATAAAGAAGTTGTAGTCTTTGATGAAATAAAAAGAATTATTAGTTATGTAAAAAAGAAGACTAAATTTTCAAAATAAAGTTTAATATTATAAATTATTTTATATAACAAAAAGTAAAAAATGGTTTACACAACATTAAATCTCGAGTCAAAGTAATTAAGAAGTCTACTAACAACTTGTTTATAACATGGGTTATCAATTCTGAAACAATTGAAGTCATTGGTTGAGGTCTTCTTCAGATTCTATAACATAGGAAATTAATTTTAAAAAATATAAACCTAGCACAATTTATAAATGAGTTAGTTCGAAGTCACTTTTATTTTATCTTTTTAATTCTCAAAATTTTATGATAAATTATATTTTTACATAGTAAATCAAACTAATTTTACTTTGATGCAACATTGATAGAGGAAAACCAAACACTCTATCTCTATACAGGATTTAGTCTACCCGTCATCGATTCAATTTTCAAGTAACATATAAAAAGTACCACGGAATCAGTATTAAAAACTTTAAAAGTCGTGAATTATGGTTTGGTTTAAAAAGGTCGTGAAATCGGTTGAATTAGTCTGTAAACACAATTACTTTATTTTTTAACTGCAAATAATTTTAAGCTACTTCATTTTTTCCTAAAATACATGTGTTTCTATTAAGTGGGCCAGCCTTGTTATAAATATATTTACTATCAAAGATTTTGTTTTAGAGTATGAGTTAAGGCTTTGAAAAAAAAAAGTAAGTTGCCCCTAAAATATGATTTCCCCAAGAGTCAATGTAATAAAATATGAAAAACTACCAATAACATTGTGTTATATAGTTTTTAATAACATTTATATAAATAAGAGGTGGATATAGAGTTCTCCATGACTTTTATATACTCAATTCTTTATAATTTTTGTGGATACTCAATTCTTTATAATTTTTGTGGATAGTGATTTCTATTCGGCCTACAAATGGCTAGAGAAAGCAAAATGCCAACCTTTATAAGAATCTTCACCTAAATTCCAATATATGCATAATTTCGTTATCATAAGTTGAGTGCATAATTTGTCTTCTAAATTTGAAGTCATTCGTACTTATACACTATGTACAATGATGCATCAACTAATCTAATTAATAACACATTAAACTTTATAAATACATAAAATTATACATAATAAAATTTTCATTTATACTTATTGAACTTACTTAAAAACTGTTAATTAGTTGATCGAATAATCAAACTTAAAATCTGGTGAATTAATTGGGTGTAAATTAATATGTTTTATTTATATCGTTCAAACTTTAGAGTTTTTTTTCTTCTAAAAAGGTGTAGTTAGAAAAATTATTTACCAAAAGGGTGTAGTTGAGAAAATATTTATCAAAATGGGTTTAAAACTAATTACCTTTTTATTTATTAAATGATAATTAAAAAGCACTGGGTAACTGCAATCATCATTTCTTCCTCATTCGCTCATACTCCAATCGACGGCAACTCTTCAGGGCGATTCCTCCGAGCAATCTTGACATTGCCGTCGACGTCTCACTGCAAACGGCGACGTACCTTTCTCATCGATTTTGCAGGTTCAGTTTGCACTAATTTCTCATTCGATTTTGCAGGTTCAAGCGATTTTTGTCTTTCGATTTTTCAACTAATCATAATAATACATTAGACTTTAAGTTGTTTGATGGTACTTTTATTAAAACTCTAAGAAGACTTGCAGGATCTAAAAGTTTAAAAAAATATATAAATATTTATATATTCGTATAAACATTAATCAATTAATTTTACAAAATATAATTGGTTAAAAGTTTTTTTTTTCAAAATATACAAGTACAAATATATATATATATAATTATTTTTATTAATTCACATGAGTTTTAAAAAAATAAATAATTAAAAAAATTAAAAATAAAAAAATAAACCCAACCCACCCTCAACCCGTCCATAGCCGTTCTTTGCCACAGACAACAAAATAAAAAGCATCCTGCACACGAGGATGTGCGACGCGTGGTCCGTGAGAAATTTGTCCTTTGATGCCACGTAAACCGTTCTGGCTTCACAAACACCCGATTACGGGTGGTCTAGGAGAATATGATACTTGTATTTTAAAATTTTGTTATACATAATTATATGTATTATTTAAAACTTCAAATTTTCATGTTAACATAATAACGAAAAAGAGTATTAATATTTAATTTTCATGTTAACATAATCACGAAAAAGAGTATTAATATTTAATTGTTTAAGTAATTAGTGATGTATCATGGGAAAGTAGTAGGCAAGTAGGAATGAGAATAGGTTGTTAGCCGGCAAAATAATCAAAGTAGGTATACACCTCAGTCTTCTTTTTCTATTGGAAAATTTTATGGGTTTCTAATTCTAAGTTGTTTAATTCTTACACTGTTAATAATATGAGGAAAGTGCATAGTTAATAATTCAAGAATATTGTATAGCATCAGCTAATGAGACACCCACTCATTTTAATTTAACACTTTGGTATCACCTATACGTTATGTATAAGCCTATACAAGTCGTATAGACACAAACCTTAAAAAAGGCAGGCTAGAATGTCGGTTCTTATCTGTCATCTGTGTTACACGCGGCGTATAGGACTATACGTCACGTATACAAACCTATGAGATTTTGCACTTCAAGTTTGGGAGATTTTTGGTTTTTCATAAGCCTATGTGTATAGGACTATACGACTAGTATGGATATCGCTAGGATCTGTTTGGCTTTCGTATGACCTATACTCTACCTATTCCCAAGATTATACGACACGTATAATGCTATATTGAAAATTTATATTGATTCAGTGTTACTAAACTATCAAATAGATAAATAAGATATACAAACAAGTATATCTAACTAATTTTAATGTTCGCCGTTCAAAAAAAAAAAGATAAATAAGATATACAAACAAGTATCGAATACTACGTAAAATATATATGTATATTTAACTAATTTTAGATGACACTGGTTTTTACTATATAAGCTTTGGCTTATATAAACCGTAGAGTGAACTTTGTTTTGGTTCCCCGTGGTTTGTTTCAAATAACGCTTTGTCTCCAAAGGTTTCAAAATCACCTTTTTACACCATGTGGTATGTAATATGTCTTAATTAGCTCCAACCCACTAACACCGTTAGTTTTATTATATCGGCGGTGGTAGCGATGGGGTGGCCAGATTTTTGTGGGTGGTGGTAGCAATGGAGGTGGACGTCGTGGAAGGTGGTGACAATAGAGGTTAATGTAAAATTTATGAATTTAAGTATACACCTCAGTCTTTTTTTTTCTATTGGAAAATTTATGAAGAAGATGGATAGGGTTTTATGAATTTATGTATTTTTTTTTTGGTTTTTAGTTTTCTTTTTTTATTTAATTTATATAGTTTTTAATTTTTATTATCAGGACATTTTAGTCATTATACCTATATTTAAAAGAGAACGGAATGAATAGTAATTTTTATAACTTTAGCCATGATCTTCAACATAATCACAACATTACCATTGGATCTTCAACATAACGGTGTTCTCTCTCTCCCTCTCTCCAAAGCTCTCCACTGCAATCTCTTCTTTTTGTTTTGGGTTCTACCGGACGAAGTGTTTTGTGATATGGTGGTTGTTGGTCAGCTCGATGTTTTGTGATATGGTCGTTGTTGGTCAACTGTTCGTTGATGGTGATGTAAACATTTTTTAGACAGACACGGAGAGATGGGGTCTTGCACGGTGGCGGCGAACTTACCAAACGGGGAGCTGGGGTCTTCCCTGCCGTTGCTGGCGGATTTACGGCCGTATATGGAGGCGGCAGAGATACAACTTGCGGTACCTTATCTCTCTATTCTTTGATATTCTAGGTTCTTTCTTTGGGTTTTTTCGATCTTTCGACGCTGACTATTGTTTGCCTCCGGTTGTCGATTGTTGACATGTGTGTGTTTGCTGCTGTGATTTTAGCCCATGATGGGGACATTCATTTGAGTTTACCCAGTTTATGTCCTCCTCTTTGTCTCCAGCTGACGATTCCATCGGCCGTTGTAGACACGAATTTTTTTTGGGAACGGTATATTTCAGCAAAAAATTTAGGTTAAAGGGGAAGTCAAAAAAAAAAAAGGTTTATGGTGTATCCGCTATTACCAATAGCGGATTAGGAGGAAGAAACTTGAAAAATCTGACACAACTGCGAATGTTGCGAGTTAACATAAGCCGCTATTCACAATGGCGGATTAGGAAGATCAAAAGTTGTAGCATCCCACATCCAAGAACATTTCTTCCTAATCCGCCATTGTGAATAGCGGCTTATTTCTCCTAATCCGCTATTGTGAATAAATCCGCTATTGTGAATAGCGGTTTATGTTAACTCCTGCAACATTCGCAGTTGTGTCAGATTTTTCAAGTTTCTTCCTCCTAATCCGCTATTGGTAATAGCGGATACACCATAAACCTTTTTTTTTTACTTCCCCTTTAACCTAAATTTTTTGCTGAAATATACCGTTCCCAAAAAAACTCTTGTAGACGCTGCTGTGAATTCGGCCATGATGGTGACGTTCACCTGACTTTACCTGATTTTGTCTATGGCTAACGATTCTGTCGGCCATTGTGGCAACTGACTTCTTAAAATTGTTAACCCTCATGGCTTTTCACCATGGATTTGATTTATCTATTATGCAAGAATGAAGTTTAGAAACGCTAACGTGCTAATGTTGGTTATTGATTTAGATTTGGGATTGTTCCTCCTATCATTTCATGGTTTCTTTGAGGGTTGTAAGCAGAGAATGTTGAAGCTATGATGCATTGCTGAGCTTTATATTTGTTTGTGCTTCATGTTATTAATTGTTTTTGGAAGATTGCCACTTTGCTGGATATTTTACATGTATTAAGTTTCAACTAATACTTTGTTCTTAGTTATCTTTGCTAACCTTGCAGGTTTTGATGTAATTTGGACGACCCATTTACCAATTCCAAAACTGAATTCGGTGACCCGATAAAACCTTAAACAAATAACACGAGTATTTTGGGTTTAAACCAGAAACCCACTAAAACAACTTGAATAACACTCCTATATGTCATTTAGTGTCGCTTTTTTTGCACATATTTCAGGTTTGTCTTCAACTGTTTTGCAATTATAAATGGTTATTAGACATTTATATAGATTTGTTTGTTGATTGTAGGATTAGATGCAATGTAGTGTTGCTTTTTGGCACACAATCTGTGGAACTAGGGTCCCGTCACAAGATGTGGACATGGGAAGCTGGTATCAATTCTTTAGCCATGGCTAAACGAAGGCGTAAGATTAATTGGTTTTGATTCATTCAACGATACCTTATTTTTTTGTCTATTTGTTAAGTTGAATTTTGTATTTAAGAGTGGAATTAACTCGGTATGCATGTCGCACGGAAGATGCTTTAAAGTTCATCTTATTTAATAGAGCTAAAAGGTGAAATCGTGGGTGGCACTCTTCATAACAGGTTAGATTAACATCGTTCCTTCGTTACAAATCACATTGTGTATAGTAGCGTCAGATTAGAGATTCCGTACCCGCCGCATCGCGCAGGGGATACAACTAGTTTAATTAAAAATTAACAGAAGAGTTAGACGGTTGCGACGATTAAGTTACCACAGGAAATAAAAAGTCAAATTGAAATAATGGGGCAAAATCATTACTTTGACTAAAACAAATAAAGAAAAAACGAAATTTATTCTCATAAATATACAATGTTTTGAAACCCGGACCGGACCGGCCGGTCGGACCGGGAACCGGTGGTCTGACCGGTCCGGTTACATGTGTTGAACCGTTTCTGCAGCGAACCGGTAGTCGGACCGGAAACCGGGTGGTCGGACCGGTTGAACCGCTTGATTATTTTATTTTATTTTTTTTTAATCTTTTTTAAGTCTCTTGGCTTCTTATTTTGTAGGTAATTGTTTTGAAACAAATAAAGAAAAATAAAGAAAAAACGAAATTTATTTTATTTTATTTTTTTGAACCGCTTGATTATTTTATTTTATTTTTTTTTAATCTTTTTTAAGTCTCTTGGCTTCTTACTTTGACTAAAACAAATAAAGAAAAAACGAAATTTATTCTCATAAATATACAATGTTTTGAAACCCGGACCGGACCGGCCGGTCGGACCGGGAACCGGTGGTCTGACCGGTCCGGTTACATGTGTTGAACCGTTTCTGCAGCGAACCGGTAGTCGGACCGGAAACCGGGTGGTCGGACCGGTTGAACCGCTTGATTATTTTATTTTATTTTTTTTTAATCTTTTTTAAGTCTCTTGGCTTCTTATTTTGTAGGTAATTGTTAGTTTAAAATTATTGGAATTGACTTGTTGGTGGTTTTTGAAATGATTAAAAGCTATTTAGACTGATATATTTTTATAATATTTATGACGTCGTCCGGTTCTTAAATCCGGTCCGACCAGTGGACCGGTAAGGAGACCGGTTCGACATCCGGTCCGGTTCTGAAAACATTGTAAATATAAACGGTATCAACTAAAAACAACTTATTGCACAATTTTAGTTTGATTAATTCAAAACCCAAATTATAAGTACAAAAAGTCTTTCAAGGAAAATCAAGCGACTATATATGTACACAAAAGATGCACAAAAATTGTATAGCAATTTTAGAATAATGTAATGCACACAAATGTTACCATCAAATAATTTCCCATCTCAATAGCAAAAGTGATGGTGTAAACAAAATTATAGTTCTATTAATATCAACAAGTATTTATGAAAATATTAAATTATTTTAACATGTACCCTTAACCGAAAAAAAATACGAATTAATTCCGTAATGAGAAACAACTATCTATAATATAACATGGATAGTGGGAAATGATCTTTATTCTCAAACCACCTTGTAACAGCTGGTATTCTCCATTATTTTCCATTTACTTCTCCTCTGTAATTTCCCAATCATTGTGTTAGGCTTTAGCAATATTAGAGTGACGTTAAATAATAATTAATATTTATATGATAATTTTGAAAACTACTCTAAAACATAGTGTTATACGTATATGTATTAAGGGAGAGTTTCAAATAAAAAGTAGTTTTTCGATAAAAAATCTAAGAAATGACCAAAACGCTAAAAACGATATCAAACGAACTCCGATTGAGCTCATTTCAGCGGCGTTGGAACTGTATCGTCGAACTCTACCATCTTAGCTTTTAGGGTTTAGCGCTTAAGGTTTATCTTTTAGGGTTTAGATTTTATGGTTTAGGTTTTTGGGGGTGGATAGGGGTGCGTTTAGGTTTTTTTTAGGGGGGGAGGGGGTGGGGGTTTAGGTTTTTTGGGGGTGGTAGTGGTGGTTTTAGGCTTTTTGGGGGTGGGGTTGGAGGGGGGTTTAGGTTTTTGGGGGTGAGGGTGGAGGGGGGTTTAGGATTTTGGGTCCAGATTAGGGTTCGATAAGACGGTTCCAACGCCGTCGCTTCTTAGCGTTTATTAGCGAATAACCACATTTTAGTGGAACTTTCCCCTATGTATTAATTACCATTATGTTAGTATTATGTATACGTAAACACTATGTGTTACGTATATGTAAGATTATTTGTTACGTATATGTAAGACTTACTATTTTCGTATTTATGTTGAAGATATATGTTCAAGACACTTAAATACTCTTTTAGAAATTAAAAGAAAATACAATTTATAAATTATGAGATTGTTTAAGAGTGATTATCACAGTTATCACATAAATGAAATTAGGATGGATAGGATAGATGCCATCGAGGAGTGAAATAAATGAAATCTCCAGAAAGTTTAGGATTGCCAAGCTCGTAGTGTACATGTTCCTCTTTATCCTGGTTGTAATCAGGTTAGTTGTTTTCTTTCATTGCTTAGAAGTTACCCCCACCCTATTTATTTCAAGATCCTTATGATTGCTAATACTTGATTGTAATTGTTATGATTCATTAGTTTTTGCACTGTTAATTGCTATTCATATGGTTCATTGTTAAATTTGCTAAGTTGATTAGATAAATTGATTGTTTGATAAGACTTGATTAGAATCTTATTCCTTATGAAAACTTGGGGGCATTTTGGTACGCCGAAATTCAATGGCATTCAACGGAATTGGAATTTGAATTCCATTCATTTGGGTGTTTGGTTCGTAAAAGTCGTTAGAACTGGAATCTGAATTCCATTCTTAACGTGTTTGGTAGAGAAAGGAATTGAAATTAATTCCTTCAAATTCTTTCAAGTGAAGGATTTCAAATTCCTTCCAACTTGTGAAGGAATTCAACTAAAGCAAATGGAATCTCCGACTACCGACCCTTGTCACCGTCGTCAACATCGTCACCGACCCTTGCGACCACTTCCGCCAACCCCACCGTCGCCACCGACCACCACCTTCGCCTCGACCATTCCCACCGCCACCACCCGGACCATCCCCAACGCCGCTCTCCGCCCTTGGCACCTCCGCCAACCACCACATCCGACTCTGACCACCGTCGTCGACCGCAAACGAAAATTAGACTATTTTTCGAGTTTTTTTTTATGAAACGAGGAAAACGAAATAAACATTTTGGTTTTTTTAGTTTTTTAAAATTTTAGTTATTTTTTGTTTTATTATTTTTTTATATTTTTCTTTTATCTTTTTTTTTGAGGGGTTTTTTTGCTTTATAAAAAATACAATTCCAAATCCAATTCCTTAATGATTGTTTTGTCAATAAAATGGATTAGGAATTCAAATTCCTTTAATAGATTCCAATTCCTTAAAATTCCAAATCCTTTGAACAAAATACAATTCCAAATCCAATTTCTTAAAATTCTAATTCAATTTTCAATTTCAACAAATTACGCGAACCAAACGCCCTCTTGGTGTTTAGTAGCCTCACTTGAAAAAGAGATTTGTCATGATATATTGATATGTCCTCTCCACTTGAAAAGTACTTGTGTGTTGTTCTTTTCATATTAAAATGGACCTATTGACTTTGGTTTTACTACATGTGAATAGATTGTTGGTATTTGGTTTTCTCACTTGAAAGAATAATATACTTTGAGAAGTTTTCAACAACTTGATCTTCTTATGATACTATACTTGTAAAGAAGCACTAATCTTGCATTTTATATAACTCCAATCTTCTTAAACCATACTAAAGTATGATTTTGTAAAATGTCTTCTCAAAAAGTTCCAACATCTCACAAATTCAAAATCTCATCCCATTGATGAGAGTTTACACGAAGATGAGTAGCTTATCATCAAAGTCTACAACTTTGAGGAAACTTTATGATAAAGACCCCAAAACCAATACAAGTCCCTAAAAACAAATCTAAATTCATTTAGATGTTCATATCTTAAATTTTTAAATTTATATGTTTAGAAATGTTGGGTTTAGGCATACTTGTGGATCTAATATGTTGTTTCTTTAATTCCAATATATTATGTGACTTTTGCAACTCGAAGATCTTTATTTTAAGGGTAAATACTATAAAAAAAACTAAGATGAATTTTATTTTTTACTTATAAAAGTCTTTCAACAATTTTTTGTACGTAAAAAAACAACATACTCCCTGAGTATCGCTCTCTTCACCGGGTCACACAGGAACTTGCTTTTGTTTGTGGAATTTCAGCTTCCCAACCTCACTCTGGTTCCTCTGAAGTGTGACAGTTACGCGGCCACTCACATTGTTAAGAATCCTATTTTTCATGAGCGCAAAAAGCAAATTGAATTAGATTGTTATTTTGTCCATAAAAAGCTTTAGGCCGGTTTGATTATGCTTTCTTCATACGCGTACTTTCGATCAACTTGCGGATTTATTTACCAAGAATCTTGTTGGTAAACCGTATTCGGCTATAATTTCCAAGTTGGGGTTGTATACACCTCCAACTTGAGAAGGGTGTGGGGGGGGGGGGGGAGGGTGATGTAAGGTCAAATATCTCGTGTTTAAGAGTCTAGTTTGTACAGTTTTATGGGTGTTACTTTGTATATCGAGTCGGTTTTACGTTGGTATTTGTATTTGTGTCTATTACAGGTGACTGGATGCTAAGTACGCGTTTCGGGAAACAATTGGGATGAAGTAGAAGGATTGGATGCGAAACTTTGCAAAGATGGCGGCTTATCAGGAAGTTCTATAGTGCAAAACTTGATATAAGCATATCTTGAGCTAAAAATTGAATCACGGGGCCCATAATATATCGATTTGGGGTAGCTCGATGAGCCGGATATGAAAATTTGGTTAGGAGCGTAGCGTACGCCCTCCCTGACATAGCTTACGCCCTAGAGCTTTTTAAGAGGAGCGTAGCACAAAGGAAAGAGCTTAGGAGTGAAGGGGGTGAGCGTAGCTTACGCCCCTAGAGTGAAATACGGGATTTTGAGGGTTTTTAACTATATGTACAATCCTAAAACCTTAGGGCCATCATCATTCATTCTTGGGAGCTTCTTGGATGACCAGATGACGATTTTCAGAGGCAGAAGTCATATCGGATCATCTATTGAAGCTATGCTCGTGTGTTTGACAAGCATGTGTGGCTAAGCTGTGTGTGGCTTCCTCCCGATGGATGGTTCGTATAGGTTTCTATGTTTGATTATGTTTATTCATTATTGGGTCTTGTTAGTTTCTGACAATAACTTGATAGATTGATGTATTTGTTGAATTAAACAGTTTATATTTATGCTTTGAGTTTTCTGCTTTACAATCTGTGTTCGATTGATGACAAAACCTAGTAGCAGGGTTGAGTGACTAAAGTGGATAACTTGGTATTTTCAAATTGGGTAATTGGATTATACTTGTTTGTGACGAAACTAGTTGCATAGGTTTTCTGACAAAGAATCTGTCTTCAATTACTGTTAGGGGTGTGCACGGGTCGGTTCGGTTCGGTTTTGAGCCTCCACCGAAACCGTAACCGAAATGTTCGGTTAATGTAGTCTCTTAACCGATCGGTTTTCGGTTAATCGGTTTTTTCCTCGGTTTCGGTTCGGTTAACCAATATGCTGTGAAAATTTTGTTTTATTAAAAAAATCTGTTTTTTATGTCATAAAATTCCTAAATTAAAACTATATCTTAAACCACATTTACTGGTTTTCTATAACCACACTTATTGGTAAAATGAAATTTTCGTTACTGTCTTGCTTCTTCCTATCATTTAGCTACATGTAAGGAAAATTAAACAAGATTGTTGGAGTATATTCTAAACGTAATCTGTACACACATCAATATTAATTAGCAAATCAATATAGCGAAACTCCTCTAACACTAACAAATCTTGAACATATTACATAATTACAAGGTATGTATGATGTTCAAAAGATTGTATTTGTATATGAATAATTTAATAAGAAGGTGGGCATCTGGATTCCTAGTAGAATAATGGGTGGTATTTTAAATTTATTACAAACTAATACCTTTCGGTTCGGTTCGGTTATTACACACACCATAACCAAAACCGACCCATAATTTTCGGTTAATAGGTTATGACTTAACTGAACCATCGGTTAATTCGGTTAATTCGTTTACGGTTCGGTTAATTCTGTTATTTGCTCACCCCTAATTACTGTTTTAACTGATTTTCCAACACTATGTCTATGTGGTGTCCATTGAACAACTGAGTTTTACATAAGCCTAGAACCTAAAGTTTGGGAGGGAGTTACATCTTTATTTGATCTGTGTTTTCATTCCAGTTTACTAATCTAAGAAATTTAACTTTCCACTGATTCCCTTTGGATTCGACAACTGATAAGTAACCAAAGTTTCATGCATTAAAGGGTGCTATATGTTATATTTATGCAAATTAATTTGGGGAATACAAAGATTTTGTGTAGCTATGCATGTGCAGGTGTTGGAAGCTTAATGTACGATTTTAGAAGATATTATACGAGATGCAAGAGTTAGATGGAAGACGGAGGAAACGGGGCAAAAATGCAGGATCCAGCGTAGGCCTACGCCGCCCAGCGTAAGCTTACGCCGCCCAGCGTAGGCCTACGCCTAACTATTTCCTTCACAGCATGTTTCAGGGAGATGGCGTAAGCTTACGCCACCCCAGCGTAAGCTTACGCTGGTTACGTTATTTTGACGCGGATTTTCGGGAAACTGCCGATTTTGAGAGTTTAAGTGGGGGTTTCTTCCCCAAATTGGAGATAAGCTTTTTGGAGACAGTTTTTGGGCGATTTTGGGTGTGCTTGGAGGCTATGAAACATATTCTTGAAGATTGGTATCAAGAAATTGAAGAATCGAAGATGAATTCCACAACCATGAGCGGCTAATCCACCGGTAATCATTCCCGGGTGGATTGTTTGTAAGTTTTTAGGGTTTTATCATGTGCTAGCGTTGAGAAACAATTCTTGTAATCGTTTGGTTTGAAATACTTGAATCTTTGTGTTTAGTATGGTTATGAACTCACGGGAGTCGATAAATTCTTGCACCATTGACCCCCTTAGATGATAATTGCTATGAACTTTGATTTTTGTTGAATCTATTGATTAATTTAATTCTATATTGCATACATTTGTCTCGATTTCATTCGTGAATATTGTTTTACACTATTTTCCGATGATGTATGAATGTTGATGTTCTTGGTTAGATTTGGTCAATTTGATTTGGATAACCATTTGATTGTTTGAACTCATATGTTGGTGTGATAATCCCTAATTACTTGTGAACTTGAAACCCGGGTGTGATTCCTTTTTAATTATTGTTACAATCTAAATCGTTTGTTTGATACTTGATTATTATTGGTTATAATTGTTAGTTGATAATCCTTGTTAGTTGATAATCCTTGTTTGTTGAGTTTGATAAGTTTCACCTAAATCATAGTTTGTGTTTGGTCAGAAAGACCCATTGTCACTTCATAAATCACATTGTTAATTGAAGTTAAGCACTGACCACAAACTCTTCGTGGTTCGACACCCTTCTTACCCTAACTAGTTTAAGGTGATTAGGACACTCTAATTCTTTATCTTTGACCGGTCCCTTCGACACCGATCAAATTTTGGCGCCGTTGCCGGGGAGTGTGTGCGCTTGGTGTTTTATTTTAATTAATTCGTGTGACTATTTGTTACTTGTTTTGTTTGGTTAATCTTCTTTTATTTTTGTTTTACGCGTGGTGTTTGTTTGTGTGTGCAGGTGACAGATTAGTGGATGCGTACCCGTTCATCCGGGAGAACTTCACCGCTTGTTTTTGAACTAGAAATTGAGAGGATAACAAGGCAAAACCGAACCCAACAACAAAATTTACAACCCATTTCATCGGAACCATCATCTATGGATGGTCGAAGCAGTCATTCTGGAACTAACATGAGAAACCGTGGCCCAAATCCAAACAGAGGCCCTATCCCTAACCGCCCACCAACTCCACCTCACCGAACCCCAACCCCATCTATACCTATCAATAACAACCAACCCTGTGGGTCGGGTCCAGTTCAACAAAACCGACCCGTTAACATCTGTACCAATCCCACGTACCAAGGAAGAAGGGGACCACAACAAAATCAAACCCCTCCTGGAAACATCTTTGGAGCTCAACCAAGAAACGACAATGAGAACGATGGTTGGGAGGACGACGATGGTGAATACTTTGGGTATGATGATAATGAAGATGTTGGGAATGGTGATGGGTTTGGAGATTACGAGTATGAAGATAGTGAGAGGAGCCAATTTGGAGAATATAACGAGGGGCAAGGCTTTGGAGAGGAAGAAGAGGTGAATTATGTTCACCAAAGGGCGAGACAACCAATGGGTCGAACGGGCAGACCGGAGAGATTTGGTTATCCTCCTAGAAAAGAAGGGAGGAAAGTTGATGGGGGCTACAACATTGAAAACCGAAGACAACCGGTAGCCCCTATGGGTGGAGTTAATGGTCGCTTTCGACCGGCTATTTCGGAGAATGCTTCTCCAATTGTTCCACCAATTCCCGGAATGAGGCGATTCAAGTCAAGGCCAAATTATATCAACGTTCTCCCACATTTTCATGGCATGGTTACCGAATAACCATTCACCCATTTAGCCGAGTTTGCCGCCATCTGTAGCACAATTGGAGATGAGAACTTCGATCAAGGCGAGGTCAAACTTAGACTTTTTCAGTTTTCCCTCAAGGATAGAGCAAAGCAATGATTCATCACATTGTCGACTAATAGCATCCACACATGGGATGAAATGCAACAAGTCTTCTTGGATGAGTACTATTCGGTTGCGAAGACGGATGACTCCCAAATTGAGATTCGGACCTTTTAACAACAAACGGGTGAACCTTTACATGAAGCCTTTACACGTTTCAAAGAGTTGTTGAGGAAATGTCCCCACCATCAAATCGAGTTGTGGGAACTAGTGAAGTGTTTTGTTGATGGTTTGACTCAAGAGGAAAGGAAATTTTTAAAGTCTACAAGTAATGGAACTTTGTTATCTAATCCCAAAGAAGAAGATTGGGATTTCTTGGAACGGATGAGCCAAAGTTCTAAAGCCGAGGCATCGGCTAGCCGAAGAGCCAAACACTCAATTTCTAAGTCCGTCCCAGACTATGAAACAAAAGAGAGGTTGGCATCAATGGAAAGAGAGTTAGCATTGCTGAGGAAAAGTGAGAAGAAAGAAGAAAGAAGTAGCGGGAGTAAAAACCCGTTTTGATGTTTGTGAGAATTGTGAGGATTTGGGGCACAAAGACACGATTTGCCCATTTCAAGAAGGGAGACAAGAAGAGGTTAACCAAGTTTATGGTGATAGGAAATCATATGATATAAACTCAAACTCCTATCACCCGAGCTCAAGGAATCATCCCAACTTTAAATATGGGGATGCTTCAAACCAACTAAACCCAAACTTCCAAGGTGTAAATCAATGTACCTCGTCATACCAACCTCGCCAACAAGGAAATTACAATTCGGGAGGTTACCAAAGGAATTTATACAACAACTACCGGAACTCTAATTATCCCCCACGGAATTATAATCAAGATCAACAACAACAAGGTGGCTCATCGGGGGGTGATGATTCGGTTAACTCAAAATTGGATGCAATCATGGAGATGATGAAAGAGTCTAAAAAGGAGAATGAAGTGAGAGACAAGTCTTTTGTGGCATTGGAGAGACAAGTTGGGCTATTGGCACAAGAAATAGCTCAATTCAAGCAAAATGAAGGTAAATTGCCGAGTGACACCACATTGAACCCAAAACATCATGTTAGTGCAATTGATGTGGCTCATGGTAATGAAGAAGGTGAAGAAAGAGAAAAAGAAGAAATTGAGTTTGGAGAACCCCTAGTTCCTATTCAAATTGGAGAATTCAAAACTAATGTGGCACTACTAGATTATGGAGCGGGGGTGAGCATTTTACCGGGGAGCGTATATGACCAATACAATTTTGGTCAATTAGAAGAATACAACACCACATTGGTGTTAGCGAATGCTACACGCACGCGTCCTCGGGGGAAATTAGTGGGAGTGGCTGTGAAGATTGGAGAATTTTACTATCCGGGATATTTCTTAGTGCTCGATTATGCACCACTTGCTAAGGAGGAGCCACGAGTGATTTTGGGAAGACCGTTTTTGGCAACCGCAAATGCGCAAATCAATTGCCGAAACGGCACTGTTGACATGACCTTTGGGAATCGTAACTTGAACATAAATATTTTTTCAAATTTATTTACATATTCGGTTGAAAACAAATGTTCAAGATCAGTTACTACTAACGTGTGTCATCCTCGTGCCAAGGCCAATGAGGGTGACACCAAAAATAAAGGTATTATGTTTGACAGGTTTAATGTGAAAGATGAGCCGAAGGCAATTGAGAAGGAAACTGAGAGGTTGAAAGATGCAAAGAAGCCACCCGATCATGTCCAACATCCGAATGAGAAAGTAGATTTGTTTGATGTGGAATTTACAAGAGAGGAGACTTGGAGTTGGAGTGATAACAACCAAGGTGGTGGGGGAGCTAATAGAAGCAAGTTTGTGTTTCAACCTCCATAAGGAGGTAATGTCGGGCTGAGGACAATAAACTTAGCGCTAACCGGGAGGCAACCCGGATTGTGATTGTCTTTATTTTGTCTTTGTTTTGTTTTGTGCTATGTGTTTTAGTTTCGTCACCATAGCAACACTCAAGTGTGGGGAAGACTCATGGAAGACTTACGAGTCCATTTTTGGTGGTGGTTCAGGCATTCTATGATCGCCTCTAATCAGGTTCATGTACTCTTTCTCATATTTATGTTGTTTTGATTGAACTATTTTGTTTTTGTTTATTTTGCGTGTTTTTTGTTTGAAACTCGGTTGATTGTGTTGGGTGGATGCTTATGGTTATGGGAATCTTTGAGTTGGATATTTAGAGATATTGGGTGTTTTGGCACCCACTAACCGCACTTTTATATTTCATAACTATTTACATTGGGACAATGTAAGGTTCAAGTGTGGGGATGTGGGAAATCTTGGAAATCATACAAATTTTTTGATAATTGTTTTACAAAGTGTTTGGTAGAGGTCTTTGGTCATGGTTAATTCACTAAGTACTTGATTAAGTCTTTCCAACAAATGATAAAAAAAATTTTGGTAATGTTGAATTCAGGAGTAACAAAATTGAAGGTGACGGTTTGCATGCACATGTCGGTAACCTATTTCCACCGTTTTTGTGAGATTTTGAGCCAAATTGATATATATATTCTCTTATTTGAGTGGTTGGCCACTTTGTTTCACATTTTAGAACTTGCATAATGTTGATACATGTCGAGACCTTGAACCAATTGATTGCACAAAAATGATAAAGGCATTAGGAGAAACCGTTTTTATTTTTAGCCATTTTTATACCTTTACCCGTTAATATCCACTAGATGCCCATTCTGAGCCTATACCTTTTTCTTTTGACAAAACCCATAACATTAACCCATTCACTTTTTAGCCTTTTCTTTTAAAACCCGTGAGTTGGAATTCAATTAACTTAGATTGTTGTAGTTGCAGTTGCAATTGCATAAAAAAAATGGTCCGACATTGGGCCAACATTTGCCCAAAGATTTTGAGTATTAGTTTGAGCTACAATAAAAGATGTTATTGGGTCAGTTTAACTCAAGTTTCATTTGATAGTTGGAAGAAATAAGAACTTTAGTGTTGGTGGGTCATTTATACCCATAGTAGAGATTTGAAAGTTTTAGATTGATTTGTAGTTTCATTAGTTGAATTCCACTCACCTTTAGCCACTTTAAAAATCCTTATCCATACCCGTAACCCTAGCCAACATTACAACCCTTAAAAGACCTTTTGATTTGTGCTTTTTTGTTGTGTTAGTAGGTGGAGATTTGATCAATATGCAAGCCTATGATAATGTGGTTCATTGTTTGGTTTCGAGTGAAAAATACTAGCACGTCATCTCTAGTCCACATATGAAGCCGAGATGAGTGATTGATTGTGAGGGGTGTATGCATGCAAAGCCATAACTGGATGTGAGTTAAGCCCGTTCAAGTGTTTTCTTTTGTTTAAAAAGTTATCGATTGTTTGTTGGATTGTAAATCTGTTGAGAGTATAATTCTTATGAATTTTGCATGACTTTGGAACTTAACATACGTTTAGTGAAAACAATTATTGGAGAATTTGTAATGTGAATTTAAAGCAAAAGACTTTGTTGAGGGCAAGCACAACTCAAGTGTGGGGATGTGATAAGTAACCAAATTTTCATGCATTAAAGGGTGCTATATGTTATATTTATGCAAATTAATATGGGTAATACAAAGATTTTGTGTAGCTATGCATGTGCAGGTGTTGGAAGCTTAATGTACGATTTTAAAAGATATTATACGAGATGCAAGAGTTAGATGGAAGACGGAGGAAACGGGGCAAAAATGCAGGATCCAGCGTAGGCCTACGCCACCTGGCGTAATCCTACGCCGCCCAGCGTAGGCCTACGCCTAACTACTTCCTTCACAGTATGTTTCAGGGAGATGGCGTAAGCTTACGCCACCCCAGCGTAAGCTTACGCCACGCCACCCCAGCGTAAGCTTACGCTGGTTACGTTATTTTGACGTGGATTTTCGGGAAACTGCCGATTTTGAGAGTTTAAGTGGGGGTTTCTTCCCCAAATTGGAGATAAGCTTTTTGGAGACAGTTTTTGGGCGATTTTGGGTGTGCTTGGAGGCTAGGAAACATATTCTTGAAGATTGGTATCAAGAAATTGAAGAATCGAAGATGAATTCCACAACCATGAGCGGCTAATCCACCGGTAATCATTCCCGGGTGGATTGTTTGTAAGTTTTTAGGGTTTTATCATGTGCTAGCGTTAAGAAACAATTCTTGTAATCATTTGGTTTGAAATACTTGAATCTTTGTGTTTAGTATGGTTATGAACTCACGGGAGTCGATAAATTCTTGCACCATTGACCCCGTTAGATGATAATTGCTATGAACTTTGATTTGTGTTGAATTCATTGATTAATCTAATTCTATATTGCATACATTTGTCTCGATTTCATTCCTGAATATTGTTTTACACTATTTGCCGATGATGTATGAATGTTGATGTTCTTGGTTAGATTTGGTCAATTTGATTTGGATAACCATTTGATTGTTTGAACTCATATGTTGGTGTGATAATTGTCACACCCCCAATTTCAACTAACGGAATTTTACCCTTTGGAAGGTGACACACCAGGATCTCAGTCATGAGTTACATCAAACGACACTATATGGGACTTGAAATGTCAAAACATAAAAGTTCAGAGTTAATGCGGAAGCGTAAACATTAATATGAAATCAAAAGTAATTACACGCAATCGGCGTCAATCATTGTAAATAAGTAAACTGTTTTAAATGTTTGAAATGGATAATATGACATTAGGACTCCATGCATGTCCTAAGTGTGCAAGCTGTGCCTTAGCGACCTGAGAAACATGTAAGAAAAAGTGTCAACACGAGGTTGGTGAGTTCACAGGTTTCAAGTTTGTAATAAGAGAATGTTTGCCAGATTATGTACTTTCAATATGCATATCTGTAGGTAGCTAACCTATGTTCATGTTTTACTAAAGCGCTCGCAACCGAAGCTGACTGTGTTTGTATGCCTCCTGCCAGGTCTATCAACTCTGGCACATGTGAGTAGGCTAACATTTCACCCGTTCGATATCCAATCGAGTTAGCGCGACTAACGCGGGTGGGATTTGTCAAACCCAGTAGTACTACTAAACATTACCTCGCTAAGATCCATATTAACGGTTCGAAATAAGATGAGGACTTTCTGTGATAGCATGTTACGCTTAGTCTCAACAGTGATATCATATAAAGTACCATAATCAAATAGTTGCGTCATGTTTTCTCCCCTGGCAGGAAAAATAATATTTGCTTGCGTACCTGTTTCTCTCCCACGGGGAAAAACAAGTAAAAGTATGATAGTTGGTGTTTCATGTTTGTTTCTTCCTCAACAGGAAAACAAGTAAAATACGTTTGTGTGTAAGCATGTTTCTCCCCCAATAGTAAAACAGGTAAAAAGGGGCCGTGAAACTCACCTGCGTTGCGTTGTAGGTAGTATCACACAAGTAAGAGATTTGGAACCTTAAGTGTTAGCCTGCACGGCTTACGTATGCCCTAGAATTATAAACACATAAGTTAGGGACATATGGGATTTGTGACGACGACACGGAAGATTAGAACGTCTTAAAACATTCTAAGGATTAACGGGTAGACGAACGTGTCTACGGGAAAATAGATTTCTTAATATAATAATTAAGATCAATGGGTTACGTGTCGAACGTTAATAACGAATAATATTAAATAATAAATAAATTCGTATGTTTGCCATTTAAAATGGTTAGGATAATAATATAACTATATATTATTTTTAAGTCGTATGATTAACAAAACAATCATTTGTGTGGAGAAAATAATAAACTTATTATTTTAATTCGATATAATAAACGTGGATAAATAATATAAACAATTATATTATTAATTTGTTTAAACAAAACGTCACACGAAATAATAAACGAGGCGAAGTAATATAAAATATATATTATTTTACACTAGGAGTCAAGGGTTAAAAATAATATAAACATATTATTTTATACGAAGTCGGGGTTTGAAAATAATATAGCTATATTATTTTAAAAGTGAAATTATTAATAATTATAAGCTATAAAGTCAAACCCAAGCCTACGAGTTGTTTTCCGGGTTACAATACTTTAATGTAATATTATGTTAATATAGGAAAAGTTTTAAAATCAAATAATGTTTAGAAATTAATTAAAAACGAAAACATGGGGAGGGAGACTCGAACCCGGGTCTCCTCCCCAACATCCATGCGTTTTAACCAACTGGTCTAGAATACCAATTGTGAACAAAACCTGGATTTAAAAGGTTTTAACACGCAGTCCTTGTGTTCATCCCTCCCTCATCGCAGCCGAATCAAAACTCAACTCGTAATCCTTGAAATCGATCGCGATTGATCAAGAGATCATGGGGGGTTTTGTTCATCAGTGGATTACGAGTTTGTGGGTGCATTTAATTTCCAAAAATCATCGCGTTTAATATCGTTTTATTACGAGTTAGAATGCCGAAACCCTAGATTTAGGATATGAAATCGATTTGAACAATTTAGATAATACAAATGGCTGGAATCATGGGGCTTTCAAAGAGTGATGGATTGTGAACCTATCCATATAATTTAATTGGATTGAGGTTGTGTTCAATGTGGTGTTCGATTAAACCGTATTCTCGAAGAACCCTAGAATTGGTTCATCATCAATTCGATGTTAACAGTTCTTGATTTGATAGGGCTTTCAGTCTAGACATTTAAACGAGTATGAGGATGTGATTAATTACCTCAATCGATATCGAATTGTTAGTGTTCGGCCAATTGGATTTCCGACTTCGAGTGGTTTAGTCCCCAACGACTCCGGTTTCATTGTTGATCGAATTGGCATGAGAAAGAGTATCTGGGGTATGCGACTAAGATGTTTAGGGAGTTTGATTCCGAGAATAACAAACCAAATGATCGGATTTGATGGTTTAGTTATAAAGGTCGACGGTTTCGAGTTTGTGGTTGTAATTCGCAATGATGAACAATGATAAACAGTTAGAAACGGCTCAAAAACGTTCGAAATCATCAATTCCATACGTTACAACTTCGAATTCGATCAATTTTTAGTTATGGGTTACGGATTTAGATCAATAGCAAGGGTTGTTTGACTTTTAAAAGTCAACGGACAATAAACACATGATTTTGACTTCGTAAAGTCAACATATGGGTTTTGGCTAATTCCACAACTAGTCCTTGTAGTTTTAAGTGATTTAGGGTTTGAGAATGGCAGCAATAGTCCCTAAGGTTTGAGATATGTTAGGATTTAACAGAATTTGGTTAACTATATGGTTAGTCTGACTATCAAAAGTCAATAGGACTTAGATCTTTTGATTTTGACTTTACAAGGTCAAATGGAGTTGAGTTTAGGCTAATTACACAAGTAGTCCTTGTAATTAGAGTTTGAAAAATGACAAAAATAATCCCTGGAGTTTGTGATGAGGTTAATTAGGTTAACTTTAACTGGATTTTGTTAACGGAGTTAACTGGAAAGTCCGGATTGTCACATCATCCCCTAGTTGAAAGAATTTTCGTCCCGAAAATTAAATAAATAAATAAATAATTTTCTCGGGGTATCACATCATCCCCTAGTTGAAAGAATTTTCGTCCCTAAAATTAAATAGTACCTTAAGAATTTGACGCGGAGTGCTTGAACAGATTTGGATATTTGCGCATCATCTGATCCTCGCGCTCCCACGTGAATTACGGTCCGCGTTTCGAGTTCCAACGAACTCTGACAATAGGGATTTTACTGCGTTTCAGCGTTTTGATTTCCCTATCCATGATTTCCACCGGTTCTTCAACGAACCGCAGTTGTTCATCGATGTGTAGTTCCTCAAGAGGAACCGCGAGAGATTCGTCAGCTAGACATTTCTTCAAATTTGAGATGTGAAAGACGTTGTGTACACCACTCAGTCCTTCAGGTAAGTCCAGTTGATACGCTACTGGTCCGATTCTCTTTAATATTTTGAAAGGTCCAACATAACGAGGATTCAGTTTACCTCGTTTCCCGAAACGAATGACACCTTTCCAAGGTGAGACTTTGAGTAAGACCATGTCACCTACTTGAAACTCTAAAGGTTTACGGCGTTTGTCGGCGTAGCTCTTTTGACGATCACGAGCTGCCGCCATACGGTTTCTAATTTGGACGATCTTTTCGGAAGTTTCAAATACAAGTTAAGGACCTGTGAGTTGGCTATCCCCAACTTCGGTCCAACAAATGGGTGAACGGCATTTCCGTCCATAAAGTGCTTCAAATGGAGCTGCCTTGATGCTAGTGTGATAACTGTTGTTGTAGGAGAACTCCACCAACGGTAGGTGAGACTCCCAAGTGTTACCGAAATCGATCACACAAGCTCGTAGCATGTCCTCCAGAGTTTGGATAGTACGTTCTGTTTGACCATCGGTTTGAGGATGGTAAGTTGTGCTCATATCTAGACGCGTGCCTAAGGCCTTATGTAATGACAACCAGAAACGAGAAGTGAATCATGCATCACGATCCGAAATAATAGAAATCGGCACTCCGTGCCGAGAGACTACTTCTTTCAAGTATAATCGAGTGAGTTTATCCATTTTGTCGGTTTCCTTGATTGCTAGAAAGTGAGCAGATTTTGTTAGTCGATCAACAATTACCCATATAGTATCACATCCGGTAGGGGTTCGGGGTAATTTGGTGACGAAGTCCATGGATATTTGTTCCCATTTCCACATGGGAATTTCTGGTTGCTGCAAAAGACCGGATGGTTTTTGATATTCAACTTTGACCTTCGCGCAGGTCAGACACTTACTAAAATAGGTGGCTATATCGGCCTTCATCTTCGGCCACCAATATAGTACTTTTAGATCATGGTACATTTTATCGGAACCCGGATGGATGGAGTAACGAGATTTATGAGCTTCATCCATGATTAGTTCCCTTAAATTTCCGAACATTGGAATCCATATTCGTTCGACGAAGTAACGAATTCCGTCAGATTTTACTTCAAGTTGTGCTTCCATACCGCGTGTACCTTATAACGGTAGATTATCTTCTTTCAAGGCTTCAAGTTGAGCACTACGGATTCTATCAGGCAATCCAGGGTGAATAGTGAGTTGTAACGCTCGAACTCGCTTGGGTTTCGTTTCCTTTCGGCTTAGTGCCTCAGCCACAACGTTAGCTTTACCCGGATGATACCGGATTGCACAGTCGTAATCGTTTAAAAGTTCAACCCAACGACGTTGTCGCATGTTCAACTTTTTCTGCTCGAAGATGTGCTGAAGACTTTTGTGATCGGTGTAGATGGTGCATTTGGTACCGTACAAGTAATGTCTCCATATCTTTAATGCAAATACCACGATACCCAACTCTAAGTCGTGAGTTGTATAGTTCTTTCACGTGGATTTTCTGTTGACGAGAAGCGTAAGCGATGACCTTCTCGCGTTGTATCAGCACACAACCGAGACCTTGAATAAATGCATCACAGTATACCACAAAATCGTCCATTCCCTATGGAAGAAATAGGATTGGTGCACTGTAAAGTTTCTACTTCAGAAGTTGGAATGCTAATTCCTGAGTATCACCCCAGTTATAAGGTTTACTCTTCTAAGTTAAAGTAGTGAGGGGTTGTGCAATCTTGGAGAATTCTTCAATTAAACGACGGTAATAGCCAGCCAATCTAAGAAATTGTCGCACCTCAGTTGGCATCGTCGGTGCCGCCCAATTCTTGATTGCTTCTATTTTAGATGGGTCGACATGTATCCCTGTCTCGTTGATTACATGTCTAAGAATTGTACTTCACGAATCCAGAATTCGCACTTGGAAAGTTTTGCATACAAATGCTATTGTCTTAAGTAGTTTCAAAATTAGACGCAGATGTTCCTCATGTTCTTCCTTGTTCTTGGAATAATAAGGATGTCGTCGATGAAAACGATAACGAACTGGTCAAGGTAAGGCTTACACACAGGGTTCATGAGATCCATGAATACCGCGGGTGTGTTGGTTAACCCGAAAAGGCATGACCATAAATTCGTAATGGCCGTACCTCGTTCTGAATGCAGTCTTAGAGATATATTCTTCTTGGACTCTTAACTGATGGTAGCCGGACCTGAGATCTATTTTGGAATAGAAACTTGATCCTTGGAGTTGATCAAACCAATCATCGATGCGGGGTAAAGGATCACAGTCCTTGTTGGTCACTTTATTAAATTCACGGTAGTCGATGCACATGCGGAAGGTCCCGTCCTTCTTCTTAACAAATAGGACTGGAGCTCCCCATGGCGATGAGCTAGGTCGGATGAAACCTTTATCCAACAACTCTTGCAGTTGTGTAGATAGTTCTTGCAATTCCCTGGGTGCGAGTCTGTAGGGTGCCCAAGCAATAGGCGCTGCTCCAGGTACTAGATCGATTTGGAATTTGACTTGACGATGTGGTGGAAGACCAGGCAAGTATTCGGGAAATACTTCTGGATAATCACAAACGATCGGAATGTCGTCAATCTTCTTCTCCTTAGATGGCTGATCGGCGACGAGAGCCAGAATAGCAGTATGACCTTTTCAAAGACACTTTTGTGCTTTCATGAAGGATATGATGCCAACGACTGCACCAACCCTTTCTCCTTGGACAGAAGGGTTTCTCCACTCGGGAGAGGAATGCGAACGATTTTCTCATGACAGACAATTTCGGCTTGGTTCTTAGATAACCAATCCATACTGAGGGTCACCTCAAAGCTTCCCAGTATGACTGGCATAATGTCAATGTTAAGCTTATAACTAACCAATTCTAGCTTACATCCTCTAAGAATAGGAGTTGCTTTGGTTATTTGACCGCTCACTATATCCTATAGTGTACACAGTTCCTAGTAGGGTTGGAGTACGACGTACTAATAATGAAATTAGTAAAGTCATGCTGAGACTTCTAGTTAGAACCGTGCTTATAAGGTAAGCATCGGCCAATGCAAAGACCAAGGGGAAAAGGTCTACATGTAGGAAAATAAGTTTAATGAGCTTTAGATTCTAGTAACATAAAAGATAGGATGTCTGTTTAAGTAATCGTGTTCAACTGATGGTTGGTTAGATTAAATCCCCGTTTTCTAATGTCATTGGAACAACGAGATCATTTTGTGAAGAAAGTAATCCGTTTACAGGATTGAATATGCTGGAGTAAAATTCGAAGTTAGACTAAGAATTAGTCACAGGATGAGGTAACAAGTTCAAGTGGGATCTATTGTAAGAGTGTAAGGAATAACGCGTTAGCATAGAAAGAATTCCTCAAATTCTGTGTACATAGTTGGAGTCGGTGGTTTTACTCTGAGGTTCTACTAGAGTTTCACTCTAGGTGGTTCTATCGATTAAGTTTGAATGAGAATAATAAGATCACTAAGACTCTTACATGAGTGAGATAAAATGATGTATTTCATTAATGATAGTCCAGTGTGTTCGTAAACACCTTCAACTTGATAGTCGCGTCTATCAGTTGTTGAACGAGTTTAACTATACCAACTAGTCGTTGAGTAGGTTACAAGAACTTCTACTGATAGTGGAAGTTTAAGTTTGTAGATTCTGCTTAGGACCATTTATCCACACACTAGGCTTTACCAGGACTTACATGCACTTCAAATTACTATTACGTGTGCACCCGTAATGATAATTTGCTTTGCATGTTCACCCTAGTTTTCCCTGTCCTGTGTCATAATGTCCTTTAGTTTGTATTGATGAGTACAGAGTGTTGTCAGATATGATAAGTCATCGAAAAGTTTAGTTATCAATCATAAGTTGATCAACTAGGACTCATATCAGTATGAGTAGTCAGGAATTGTTTGATTTGAGTATTCACCCGAGTTGAAATATGATACGATAGTCCAATCCAGCGGATTGTAGATGGTAACATGCATATGAAGCAAACATGTACATGTAATGCGACTTCGAGAAGTGAAACTAGTTCATGGATATATGTTACTCGAAGAAGGAAGGTAGTTGTTCTTCCCACCGAGTCAGAATGGGGTTTGAGTATGCATTGAGCAATGCGTTCTCAGATTTGTGGTCAATCTATTCTCAACAGAATTTTGACCAAAGACGCGAGCCCATGGCTCGGTAGAGTGATGACATCTACGTGCCAATGGATTCGGAAATAATGCGTGCAACGGTCTGCCTTCATTCGGCGTATTGTTGTTGGTGGTTACAGTAGGGACTCGCCTCCGACGATCCCAATTCCCAAGGAGATACGCGTTAGTGTTGAGTGTCGTCCATAACATGGACCTGAGAAAGCCCACCATACCCAACAGGTGATGGTGATGTAAGTGACTCCTCCGAAGGCTCCGTCTCGCTGCCCTCGGACGGGAGTGGATGTTGTTCTGCTGATCCCCCGAGTGTTGCCACTGGGAACGATTATGCAATTCAAATGATGTGTCCCTCGCCAACTGAGGGTGTTACGGATGGTATTAACATGCCTGAACTGCAATGTATAGTTGCTAAATGTATCACGTATAAGTGTCTGTGCCGTGTAACTAATATGTGAGGTCATAGTCTAGTATGCAATCCTAGTTCTCTATAACCAATGTCTCTGATACCAATCTGTCACACCCCCAATTTCAACTAACGGAATTTTACCATTTGGAAGGTGACACACCAGGATCTCAGTCATTAGTTACATCAAACGACACTATATGGGACTTGAAATGTCAAAACACAAAAGTTCAGAGTTAATGCGGAAGCGTAAACATTAATATGAAATCAAAAGTAATTACACGCAATCGGCGTCAATCATTGTAAATAAGTAAACTGTTTCAAATGTTTGAAATGGATAATATGACAGTAGGACTCCATGCATGTCCTAAGTGTGCAAGCTGTGCCTTAGCGACCTGAGAAACATGTAAGAAAAAGTGTCAACACGAGGTTGGTGAGTTCACAGGTTTCAAGTTTGCAATAAGAGAATGTTTGCCAGATTATGTACTTTCAATATGCATATCTGTAGGTAGCTAACCTATGTTCATGTTTTACTAAAGCGCTCGCAACCGAAGCTGACTGTGTTTGTATGCCTCCTGCCAGGTCTATCAACTCTGGCACATGTGAGTAGGCTAACATTTCACCCGTTCGATATCCAATCGAGTTAGCGCGACTAACGCGGGTGGGATTTGTCAAACCCAGTAGTACTACTAAACATTACCTCGCTAAGATCCATATTAACGGTTCAAAATAAGATGAGGACTTTCTGTGATAGCATGTTACGCTTAGTCTCAACAGTGATATCATATAAAGTACCATAATCAAATAGTTGCGTCATGTTTTCTCCCCTGGCGGGAAAAATAATATATGCTTGCGTACCTGTTTCTCTCCCACGGGGAAAAACAAGTAAAAGTATGATAGTTGGTGTTTCATGTTTGTTTCTTCCTCAACAGGAAAACAAGTAAAATACGTTTGTGTGTAAGCATGTTTCTCCCCCAATAGTAAAACAGGTAAAAAGGGGCCGTGAAACTCACATGCGTTGCGTTGTAGGTAGTATCACACAAGTAAGAGATTTGGAACCTTAAGTGTTAGCCTGCACGGCTTACGTATGCCCTAGAATTATAAACACATAAGTTAGGGACATATGGGATTTGTGACGACGACACGGAAGATTAGAACGTCTTAAAACATTCTAAGGATTAACGGGTAGACGAACGTGTCTACGGGAAAATAGATTTCTTAATATAATAATTAAGATCAATGGGTTACGTGTCGAACGTTAATAACGAATAATATTAAATAATAAATAAATTCGTATGTTTGCCATTTAAAATGGTTAGGATAATAATATAACTATATATTATTTTTAAGTCGTATGATTAACAAAACAATCATTTGTGTGGAGAAAATAATAAACTTATTATTTTAATTCGATATAATAAACGTGGATAAATAATATAAACAATTATATTATTAATTTGTTTAAACAAAACGTCACACGAAATAATAAACGAGGCGAAGTAATATAAAATATATATTATTTTACACTAGGAGTCAAGGGTTAAAAATAATATAAACATTATTTTATACGAAGTCGGGGTTTGAAAATAATATAGCTATATTATTTTAAAAGTGAAATTATTAATAATTATAAGCTATAAAGTCAAACCCAAGCCTACGAGTTGTTTTCCGGGTTACAATACTTTAATGTAATATTATGTTAATATAGGAAAAGTTTTAAAATCAAATAATGTTTAGAAATTAATTAAAAACGAAAACAGGGGGAGGGAGACTCGAACCCGGGTCTCCTCCCCAACATCCATGCGTTTTAACCAACTGGTCTAGAATACCAATTGTGAACAAAACCTGGATTTAAAAGGTTTTAACACGCAGTCCTTGTGTTCATCCCTCCCTCATCGCAGCCGAATCAAAACTCAACTCGTAATCCTTGAAATCGATCGCGATTGATCAAGAGATCATGGGGGGTTTTGTTCATCAGTGGATTACGAGTTTGTGGGTGCATTTAATTTCCAAAAATCATCGCGTTTAATATCGTTTTATTACGAGTTAGAATGCCGAAACCCTAGATTTAGGATATGAAATCGATTTGAACAATTTAGATAATACAAATGGCTGGAATCATGGGGCTTTCAAAGAGTGATGGATTGTGAACCTATCCATATAATTTAATTGGATTGAGGTTGTGTTCAATGTGGTGTTCGATTAAACCGTATTCTCGAAGAACCCTAGAATTGGTTCATCATCAATTCGATGTTAACAGTTCTTGATTTGATAGGGCTTTCAGTCTAGACATTTAAACGAGTATGAGGATGTGATTAATTACCTCAATCGATATCGAATTGTTAGTGTTCAGCCAATTGGATTTCCGACTTCGAGTGGTTTAGTCCCCAGCGACTCCGGTTTCATTGTTGATCGAATTGGCATGAGAAAGAGTATCTGGGGTATGCGACTAAGATGTTTAGGGAGTTTGATTCCGAGAATAACAAACCAAATGATCGGATTTGATGGTTTAGTTATAAAGGTCGACGGTTTCGAGTTTGTGGTTGTAATTCGCAATGATGAACAATGATAAACAGTTAGAAACGGCTCAAAAACGTTCGAAATCATCAATGCCATACGTTACAACTTCGAATTCGATCAATTTTTAGTTATGGGTTACGGATTTAGATCAATAGCAAGGGTTGTTTGACTTTTAAAAGTCAACGGACAATAAACACATGATTTTGACTTCGTAAAGTCAACATATGGGTTTTGGCTAATTCCACAACTAGTCCTTGTAGTTTTAAGTGAATTAGGGTTTGAGAATGGCAGCAATAGTCCCTGAGGTTTGAGATATGTTAGGATTTAACAGAATTTGGCTAACTATATGGTTAGTCTGACTATCAAAAGTCAATAGGACTTAGATCTTTTGATTTTGACTTTACAAGGTCAAATGGAGTTGAGTTTAGGCTAATTACACAAGTAGTCCTTGTAATTAGAGTTTGAAAAATGACAGAAAAAATCTCTGGAGTTTGTGATGAGGTTAATTAGGTTAACTTTAACTGGATTTTGTTAACGGAGTTAACTGGAAAGTCCGGATTGTCACAATAATCCCTAATTACTTGTGAACTTGAAACCCGGGTGTGATTTCTTTTTAATTATTGTTACAATCTAAATCGTTTGTTTGGTACTTGATTATTATTGGTCATAATTGTTAGTTGATAATCCTTGTTTGTTGAGTTTGATAAGTTTCACCTAAATCATAGTTTGTGTTTGGTCAGAAAGACCCATTGTCACTTCATAAATCACATTGTTAATTGAAGTTAAGCACTGACCACAAACTCTTCGTGGTTCGACACCCTTCTTACCCTAACTAGTTTAAGGTGATTAGGACACTCTAATTTTTTATCTTTGACCGGTCCCTTCGACACCGATCAACAACCCTACTTCTCTATCTACAGTCCAAGGTAGATAAGTAGTAGTTTTTATAAGTGTTTTTGATTGACCTTGACACCGCGATCAAAATGGCGCCGTTGCTGGAGAATCGGTGCGTTTAGTTTAGTTGATTTTTTTAGTTGATTTTGATTTTTGAAAAAAAAAACCTAAAAAGATTTTTCTAGTTTTTGTTTTATTTTTATTTTGTTTATTTTTTCGTTCAGAACTACTTGGGTGTGTTACTTGTGCAGGTCAGCATGGACAGACATTATCATGATGATCAATACTACTATGAGCCGTGTAGTAATTGTGACATCACTGGCCACTGGACACAAGATTGTCCAAGATACAAGCAATATAGTGGTGGTCCTGAGTACCCAAGCTATCAGGAAGAATACAACCAAGACTACCACCCAAGCAGGCCACCTGAACAGGTTAACTATTAGTCTGAACTGGATGTAATCCTATTAGATATGAAGGAGCTGGCCAAAGTGCTCCATGAAGTGGTGCAACAACAGGAAAGCCAGGCAAAGCATCATCAAATATTGCTAGATCAAGTTGTCCACCTAGCTGAGGTAGTTGCATCACTCATCAAAGAAGTAGGTAAGCCTTGCAGTGCACCTCAATCCTCATGTTCTGAAGCCACAAAAAGTGCACACCTTCATGCTGTAAGTCTTAAATCTTCATTTGAATATCTTGCTCATGAACAGACTCCACCACCGGTTGTAGAGAGAGTGGTGGTGTACAGTGAATCTGAGTCTGACCCTAATCAGGATTTTATTTCACAAAATAACTTGAAAATTGAAAATGTGAATAAGCCTGTAAAAATCCTGTTTCCAAATGCTATAATCAAACCATTTTTAAAAGAAAAAGATCCAACACAGGGTGAACGATGGGAAAAGTTTGAGAAGCGTAAAATTAACTCATTATTTCTAAATATGCTTAAACTAGATCCTGATAGTGTTGAGTACTTGAAAGGTTTGAGTACTCGTAAACGACGGCACAAATGTCCCGAACAGGTAAAGCTAAGTGCTAGTGTGAATGTCGTGTTTACGGGTACCCTTCACCCAAAACTCCAAGATCCAGGGGAACCTATTATTTCTATACACATAGGTGAAATTAAACTAGATAGAGCGTTGCTGGATCTTGGAGCACCTGTGAGTATAATTCTAAGGAGTCTGTATGATCAACATGATTTTGTTCCATTACAGAGAGTTAACACCACTGTGGTGTTGGCTGATCAGACTCCCACACATCCACGGGGGATTGTAAAGGATGTGATTGTGAAGGTAAAGGAGTTTTATTACCCATTGGATTTCTTGGTGTTGGATTGTGTCAAGAACACAGAACCAACCATTATTTTGGGTAGACCGTTCTTGGCCACTACGCAGGCAGATATTAACCATGTTGAGCGAATGGTAAGGATGAGGTTTGGGGCTCAGAAAATGTGTCTTAAAATATTTTCAAACTTGCCAACCCTGAAAGCTTAGAAATGTGGATCACCTGAAAAGGTGAATTGCACAGTCGAGAATGCTTGTGTTGTGTTTGACAGATCAGCTGAGCGGAAGGATGGAGAGACTCCGGATAAGGGGAAGAAGAGGGTCAGAAAGAAGAGGCGGAAAGGAAAGAAAACGCTAGTTCAAGATGTAGAGCGGGAACTCTTTGCTCTATTTGTGAAGGCTTGGAGGAAGTTTGTTGAGGAGAGGAATCTAAGTGTGGGGAAGGAGGACTGTAAGCATCCCACCCGACCACCATGACCTAAGTAAGGTACATCGCCTCTTGCTGAAGACGTAAAACTTAGCACTCTTAAGAGGTAGCCTAAGGTATGTTTTATTTTCATGTCTAGTTAAATGAACTTTGCGGATGTGCTCAATAGAAACCCTCACGAGACTCAACTCAACTCGTCCACTCGGGCTACCGAGTGGTTTAAAAGGCTTGTTGCATACGCTAATACAATCGTGATTCCTACGAAAGTGAGTTAAGATTATTTATTTTGGTGTATTTGTGTGTGTGAGCCGGCCAAGTGTGGGGAAGCTTCATGGGTTTTCAAGTGAGCATGAGTGTTTTTTTTTCTCCTTTATTTTTTTATTTTTGTAATTTTTGTGTTGTGTTCAGTCTGTCATGTCTTTTATTTTTTATTGAGTCTTTATATTGAGTCAGTATGATGCTTGTGGGCTTGTTTCTAGCTTAATTTTACAGGTTTAGATTAAAATTACATGTACTCAATCTCCATTCAGGTGATAATAGTCCGACTTTGACGAATCTTGTACAAGGCAACCCGCTTGCATCCAGGGAGCACGATCGCGAATGAAATGCTATACGATCGTCTGTGCAGATAAGTATTGTTTATTTTTTGTAATTTTCTTTTTTTAGTGTCGCTCTTCCTACATTGAGGACAATGTCGAGTTTAAGTGTGGGGAGGGGAGACCTTAGTCAGGTCTGTATTTGAGTCTGTAGTTTGAGTCATAAAATCACAAAAATCCATTAAAAATTTTGAAAAATGTCCTTGGATTAGAGTTTTGCAGCTAAATGGAAAATGATACTACAATCTTGAATTTGCGTGTGGAATTTAAGTAAATAATAATAATGATCAAACATGTCTAATTTGTAACGTTTTGGTAGGCCCAACCGACTTAAGAGCTTAAACATCCTGATAGTGAATCTAGTTTAATTGAATAATTAATTCAGGATATCTTGTGGGTTATCATCTTAGGGGTGTCGGTAAGGTCGAAACTGTTAATATAGGGTGATGGGTACCATATAAGCAAGAATTTATAAGTTTTTAAAATTATTTAGCACACCGCTTTCTTTTTATGAAAATAAATCGAAAAGTTGGTGGCGGCCGCATTCCATAATCCATCATTTAATGAGCTTAATTAATTAAATTGAAAGCTTAAGTTTCGCCTACGTGTTAACCTCCGAGATAGCGACTTGGTTGATACACCTATGGGCGGGACTTAAGTAATCAATATTTTGGGCATCTAAGTTAGGTTTATGTGTTACTGGTAAGCGGCAAAAGTTTCGTGCACTAATGTGGGTAATGGAGCATATTTGTTCAAACTAATATATGAAATGCATAGAATTGGTGTAGTTATGCAGGTACAGGTGTTTGAAGTTAAAGTGTGATTTTGGAAGAAATTATGCGAAAGATTCAAGATTCGGAAGGGAAAATGAAGAAAATGGGACAAAAATCTGTCCACCAGCGTAAGCTTACGCCACCCAGCGTAAGCTTACGCCGTGTGTATTTCATGGCTGAGGAGAAATCAAAGAGACATAAGCTTACGCCTCCCAGCGTAAGCCTACGCTTGAGTAGTTCAGTGACAGCAGAGTTCAGGGCAACGACGTAAGCTTACACCTCCCCAGCGTAAGCTTACGCCAGATACGTTTTTTAGACGCGGATTTTCGGGAAACTGCCGATTTGCATAATTTAATTGGGGGTTTCTTCCCCAAATTTGAGATCATCTTTTTTTACATCAGTTTTGGGCGATTTTTGGAGAGTCTTGGAGGCTAGGAGCATATTATTGAAGATTGTTATCAAGAAACTGAAGGATCGAAGATGAATTCCACAACCATGAGCGGCTAATCCACCGGTAATCATTCCCGGGAGTTACATCTTTATTTGATCTGTGTTTTTATTCCAGTTTACTAATCTAAGCAATTTAACTTTCCACTGATTCTCTATGAATTCGACAACTCTACTTCCTTGTCTACAGTCCAAGGTAGATAAGTAGTAGTTTTTATAAGTGTTTTTTATTGACCTTGACACCGCAATCAAGGGGTCTTGGGAGAAACTATCAATTTGTGATAGTTTCGCTTTAGCTTAGTTTTGCTTTGTTTAGCTAGTTTTGTTTTTTTTATTCTTTTCTAGTATATAAGCATTTTGGTAATCATTATTTGATTTATGAATAGAAATCATTTCCCCCCTAATTGTTTCTCTCTCATTTTAGTCTCATTCACACTATCACAAAACATACATTCTTGTTTTTCTCACAAAAATCACCCGACAACTATTTAATATAGCAAATGAATCGACAAAAGCATGACAAATGAAGTCGAACAACAATTTCGGTCTATAAAGAGATGATTTGTACTCAAATTAAATCTATTTTGTAAAAATACCTATAAAATATATAAGAACACACATAATCATTATGTTTCGCAATAGAACTTTGAAGGCATCAAAGTAATACAATTACACACTTGTAAAAATGTGTTTAAATTATCTAGTGTTTGCATGTTTTGAGTAAGTGATTTTTATTATTAATTTTGAAGTTAGAAAAATGGCTTTTAAAAGCATTCAAAATAATAAAAATGAAAAAAACTTATAATCTTAGGAATTCAATAGTAACTTTTTCATGGGTTTTATTTTGACATAAAAGTTTATATATTTACACATTTAACATATTTTATTTTTGCACAAAAGTTTATGTATTTACACATTTGATACAAATTCCTTTTTATCCAAAGTTTTTTCTTTTTACAGATTTGTCACAAAACTTTAATTTTTATAAAAAAATTTTTATTAAAAAACCTAAGGAATTCAATAGTAACATTTCCATGGGTTTTATTTAGGCACACAAGTTTGTATATTTACACATTTGACACATTTTATTTTGGCACAAAAGTTTGTGTATTTACACATCTGACACAAATTCCTTTTTACCTAAAGTTTTTTCTTTTTACAGATTTGCGACAAAACTTCATTATTTTTATAAAATTGCAACAAATGTTTACTGGGGTATTAGTAATAGTTTTCGTTAACATTTTTTTTTAAACGAGATGCACGGGTTTGTTTTTTCTTTCAGCGATTCAAGTGTTTTTTTTCTATCTTACGTTATAGCGAGTATGTGTTAAAATGTAATTTTTATACCCGTGGACGAGCCGAATCGATAACTACTAAACTCACGCGCGCGGGGAAAAAACTAGTTATGTTTATGTATGTTGGCTTGAAAAAGCTTATATTAATATTCTGTGAACTCCATGAGTTATCAAAAACACCTAATTAGTTGTAACCGCAACGGACTCGAACCCGGGATCCACCTAGGAGGAAACTCATAACATGGAAAACCCCTGACTCAACCTGTAACGGTTTGTCTTAAACCAGACTCGAACCCATGACCTTGTATCTGAAAGTAATAGAGCTACCACTCCAACAGAAAACTTTGTTAATCTCATAGATTATTCCTAGGTACTTTTTAGAAGACTTATTACAAAAGTAATTAAGAGTTTGTGAAAGTCCAACTTTAACTTTTTTTTGAAAGGCAAATTTATTCACACATCCCTCAAAAAGCTAGGAGGCAAACACGGAGAAAACAAACAACAATTACATCAGACAAAATTTACACCGATTAATCCAGGAAATGGATTTGTTCTTAGACCTATTCGAATACCATAAAAACCCAAGAGATTTAATACTTGGATAATATCCTCTATATTTGTTGTTAAACCTTTTTCTCATTCCTCGCAAGCCAAAGACACTAACAAGCCATCAAAATAATCCCATGAAACGTCTCTCTAGCCATTTCCTCAAGACCACAGTTAACGTGGAGATCTAATAAATCTCTAACCGAAAAGACGTAAATAGGAGAAACCCGACACCACCTACTAATATGATTCCAAACCAATGATGCCACTCTGTATGACGTCTCTGCATGACGTGAATAGGTGTTCTGATGACTCATCCTCCCAACCACATAAAATACACTTGAGATCACCTTTAACTAGAAAGGCAAAAGGGTTTATGATCAAAACTATTGAATAAGCAATCCTGGGCAGATGCCGTATGGCACAAGTTTCCTCGGGACACAAATGGTTGCCACACGTAATTGTTAACTACTCACAATTAATCATAACCAGTGGATATGAAGGGATAAGTGTGATGATGATGTAGGACCCATTCAAGGGGATGTCATCATGGTTGTAATCAGTTTTTCAAGTATTATCATGACTTGGAAGATCGGATCAGTTCCGTTCGTCAGATCAATTAACCAGAAATGGTTTTAGTGGGGTCGTTTTTTTCATCCTTAAATTTCTATGTTTTCGATTATTTAGTTATTATTTTAATCTAAACGTGTGAATCGAAGATTAATGTAGTAATTCACACGTCTATTTAGTTATTTTATTTTAATCTAAACTGTCAATTTTAATTTTCTATAATTTGATAACATCTATCATATTTAGCAGGGCCGGCCCAATGGGCCTGCGGACAACACGATCGTAGTGGGCCCGACATTTTGAGGGGCCCAAAAAAAAAAATTTATATAAAATTGGGCTTTTTTTTAAAAGTAATTGAGCCTTTTTTTTATAAAAAAAATAGGTATTAAAAAAATAGGTATTTTTTAAAAAAACAATGGGCCTTTTTTAAAATTTAATGACTTATTTGGGCTTAAAATTTAATGACATATTTGGGCCCTAAATCGAGTTCCCAACCAGGGCCGGCCCACTGCAGCCCATCCCATATAGATTCATCGATTCATCAGTTCTCTGGAAAAAAAAATCGGCGTTTTCTGCTTGCTCAGCCAGCCGCGCCGACCGCCACCCACACCCACCCTGTCCAGCTCCGACCGACCGCCACTGCTCAGCCAGCCGCGCCTCCGACGACCACCATCTCCGCCGGTCCGTCCGCCAGCAGCGGCGCCTCCTCCGACGACCACCACCGGCCGACGCCTTCCACTTGTAAGTTTGTTGATTTTTTTTAAATAAGCATGATTTCAATTCCTTTAGGTCAATTTGTTTACTTTTTAGTCCTTAATTAGTTATTGCAACTATTCAAATTCAAAGTCGGTTGAAGTGTAGATGATGAACCGAATTTTTTAGCCCTAATTTGATAAGTTAACCCTAATTTTTAATGATTATGTGATTTTGACTCAGTAATGCATTTTAGTTTATCACGTTGAATGAAACTATGCCTCCTAAACAATATACTAATACTTGAGAATAACAGTTTCGATATTACGAATTTGCAGCGAAGAATGTTAGGCGAGCTTCACGAATCACCGGTTAGATATTACGGTATGTCATTCTGATACTATGATTTTGTTATGTCTATGCTATAACGTTAATTTTCGTTAAAAAATAGTTTATAAAATTATATATTTCGTTATGGGCCTTTTTTTTCGGCTCGTGTAGGGCATTCGAATCCTCGGGGCCGGCCCTGATATTTAGGTTCTTTTTAATGGGTTAGATGTAACGATTTTTCTAATATAATAATTTTCATCTAAAAAATTGTACGTTTTATTTTTAAACGAGGAAGTTTCTTCACCTATTCTTCAATGGTAATTATACATTTTATACCCGTTCATGGTGGGTGGTTGAAAACTTGAATTATGAATGACATATGTGATATTGAGGATGAAAGATCTAAGAATGATGTCCACTTAGACTAATGGGTATACTAACAACTCAACATCCTTTTACCGTGTCATAATTGGGTCTCAAAAGATTTCACTTTTTTTTCATATTTGAGATAAATCATAATTATCTGAGTGAGTTTTGTATATTTTATGGAGTGGTTTAAAATGGTTGTGAGTAGAGGAGAGAAAAAATATATAAGATTTTTATAAATATAAGAATAAAAGTAGTGGTTTTTATTATAATTATAAGGATAAGGAGAGAGAAAAGTAGAGATAAAAGATAGAAAAATTAATGTTTTTTAGTGTAATTATAAGGATAAGGATATGAAATATAAAGAACGAGATGGGAATGCTCTAAGTGGGTAAAATGTAAACACGTCATATTTTTTGTTAATTAAATTTAATGATTATCGTTTACTAATTAAATAGATTAATAACTAAATCAAACGATCGTGAGCGGCTTCACAGTCTCTAGTCAAAGTGCCTCTTCATGTGTAGGTTGGCGTGTTCGAGCTTTCGGCATCGTCTTTTAGTATTTCAATAATAGTGTTAGCAACTGTCGAAAATAATTGGTTTAGTGTAGAAAGGTTTGAGATTAGATGAAAATGATGAAATGATATGAATTTGGTTTAGTGTGTGTTATTTTGTAAATAAAGGTTGGTACATATATATAGAGAGAGAAATTTATATTTTTTTAAAAACCGTTGCAAAAAATGACCATTGGCCCACCTCAAACGGCTATAACGTTGTTGCACTCCCCATTCCACGAGCGTGGAGAATTCCACGGAACCCAGCCACGGTTGTAGTCCACACGCAGGGGACGCTGTGTTCCACGGCATCACACCATCCAGCCCGGACCCACGACCTTATCCACGCTGGTATACCCTCGGCCTTAGCTAGTTATTCTAGTTATTTTTTACACATTTCAAAATCTACTGTTATACTAGTTATTTCATTTTATTAAAATTGTGATTTTCAATTTTAGAATTTACGTTTGTTTACTATTTATATGTTTGATTTTATTTAAACAGTTAATGTTTGATTTTTTCGATTTCTTGTACTAGTATTTTTTAAAAATTTCAAGTTGATCGTTATGTTATTTCGTTTTTAGGTGACGTGATAATTGAATTGATAGATCAATCCGTTTAATGATCGATGTAGTTTTTAAAACATTGATTATTATTGTCGCTCAAGTTTCTTTTTTTTTGAACGGCAGGTACTTTTAAATTATACAAAATATTTCACCCCATGCCTGGATTTGAACCATGACCTCCCATCTAAGAGGCAAGACCCTCTACCAAGTGAGTTAGTCCCACATTGACTGTCGCTCAAGTTTTGAGGATTAGAAACTTGTCGCTCAAGTTTCTAATCCTAAACAACATCGTCATCGTCACCGTCACCGTCACCGTCATCTTGAAACCTTGTTTTGCTCGATTCTCCAACATAAGATCCATTTCTTGCTATACAAACACATTATAATTTGAATTCAAGATTTTCGTTAGTTTCCATACTTCATTTAAAAATTTTGTTCCTCAGTTGAAGAAGATAGAAAAAGATGATACATGCAAAAATGGTTGGTGTTTGCGATGATGGATAGAGAGAGAGAGAGAGTAGAGAGTGGGTCTCAATTATAAATTTTATATTTTTATTATTTAACTAACTTACACAAATTGTCCTTTTCTAAATAATTTACCCTTATGTGCAAGTCAAATGACAGAACTTAACGAAAAAAGCTAATGTAAGTTAGTGAAAATAATTAAATGTGTCAAAAGTTTAAAAAAAATAACATACACAATAATTATTGAAGTCAAATGAGATAACTTCATATTTACTAAATAATTGAAGGACATAATTTTTAATTTACCTTAAATGTTAAGAAAGAAGTAAAAAACTTACAAGGAAATTATTTTAAGTCTAAATATAAATATTTCAATATATATACAAAGTTCAGTTAATGATGATTTGAATATGAACTAGCTTAGACCCCGTGTAATACACACGGAGTGAAAAATATCAATAAAAAATTTCTCAAATTTTATTTATGTATTTTACAGGTGTAAAAATGTATTACTATACATATACCAAAGATAGAAAACGAAATTCAAAATATGTAAAAAATAAAATATAATTGGGTTTTGAAAATACGTCAATTACTATTTAATGTAATTTGACTTTCATTTACTATTTGATTGAAAATAAAAGTTACATAATTAAATTTTAAAGTTTTTTTATAATAAAGGATAATTTAAAATAAATATGTTTTATTAGTATAATTAGTAATTTATTAAAAGATATATGTGCATTTAATAAGAGAGATATGCGAAAAAAGAATGATGAGATTGAATATGGTGGCGACACATGACACACACTAACCTTTATTTATTATATAGTATAGATATAGATATAGATTATGAAGTTGCAATAAACACTTCGTAAACAACACCCAAATATCCTATTAGTTCGTAAACCACATGGTCGAACCCGTGTATGGCGTGGGAGCAAGTGACGCGTAAACCAAAGGGGCTAACACCATGTTTATTTACCTTCGAGAGCACATATTTATATCTATATACTAATAAAAAAAATCTTAGGAACATGTATCATTTTTGGTGCATAGTCAATGTTCTTTTCTCGCGTCTTCTATTAAATAATTATATTAATATTTAATATAAATCTACTTATAGATATTTATTATTTAATTATAGATAGTTAATATATCATAACCAAATAAATTTAATATTAATTAACATTTATCAATTTCAATAAAAAAAATTAATACCTAATTGAAAAAAATGTTTTAAAGTTTAACTTAAAACAATTATAGCTGTTACGTCAAAATACAATTTTAATGACATATTTTGACGAGTGTATGTTTTAACAAATTATATTATATTTTATTCAACCCGTCTAATACACCGGTTTTCAAAACATAACATTTTGATTACTAAATATATAATATTACATTTATTTCACTCCTGTAATACACAATATTAATAAAAGTTTTTTTTCTCTCTTGCACAGTATGTTTGAAATGAATACTTTTTTTTCTCTCTTGCACGAACTTTAGATTTTATAATAATAAATATCACCTAACTTTGATGAAGATGTTTGTGGACTAAAGTTATTAGTCGTGTCATTAACTTCATAGTTACGTTACAAAATACCCATAAATCCATAATGACATTCATAGAAATCCGACCCTAGGTTTTTTTCTAATGGTAATTTGGATCACTGACAGGTCACTGGTCTATCCTTAGAGCATTTACAGCCCGTTTGGTATAATTATGTGAGTGAGTTTTGTATATTTTAAGGAGTGGTTTAAAGAGGTTGTGAGTGGAGGAAAGAGAAAATATATAAGGTTTTTGTAAATATAAGGATAAAAGTAGTGGTTTTTAATATAATTATAAGGATAAGAAGAGAGGAAAGTAGAGATAAAAGTTGGAAAAAGTAGTGTTTTTTAATGTAATTATAATGATAAGGATACAAAATATAAATAACGGGAGGCTGGGAATGCTCTTAGGAGGAAATCCACTATGTGTGAGAAAACCTTCTGACCCAACCTGAATTGACCCCCCCCCCCCCCAACATGCGTGACTTGAACCCAAGACCTTCTTCCCCTTTTAGTGAAGTCATGGTATACACCAGGTTAATAAGTTTTATTTAATATAACAGTTTTATTTTATATAAACTTCTGTATATACTTGCTTGCGTTTATATTTTTTATATAAAAAAATGAAATAAAGAATTTTGATTTATGATTTTAACTAGTTTTATAGTAATTTTGATTTCTGTTAAAAAGTAATTATTTTTACCAAAAGAACCCGTTATTGAAAAACTTACAAGACCCATCAATACTCTGCTAATTATGGGATCTTACAAATTGTTTTGCATTGGGCGTTAGGTATTCAAGAGGTTATGATAGGGTTTGAACCTATGCCAGAGACGTCTTTAGTGTTAAGGGTATGAGGTATACCCTCACAGTGGTCCCAAGTGAGCCCCCTCACACAAAAGAGGGGCGGTGTTTCACCCTAGTGAGCCCCCTCACTCCACTGTCACCTCACTCTCTTCACAATCACACACTGACACCTCACCCTCTTCCCCTCATCCAAGTGTTTCTTCCGTGAGCCCCCTCACGCCATAGGGAAGCGGTGTTCGTGACCCACTCACGCCGTAAAGCCTCTCACGTTTCCCACCCGTAAGAGTATATCACATACTCTTAAAAGTTAAATTTAGGTAACGAGTGTGATTACAAATTCACAATGGTCCCTTTGTTTGTCAAAGAACTTCTGTTTCTTTAATTTTAATGATCATATAGCTCCAAGGAAATATCTAGATTGTCTCGGAAGGTGATTTCCTTTTAGAGTTCCTCAAATTAAGCAACCTTTTACTTGCTACCTTACGCCATGTGTAATGTTAGTGAGGTGACTTTATGTGATTGATTTGACGGAGAAGGGGCTAAACTTTTCCAGGTGTTACATACCAACTTAACGAAGAAGGGGCTAAACCATTTCTAGGTGCCAATCTGGACTGGTTTGCCGAGCGTTAATATGCCCATGCGACTTGGCTCTCATCTTAAGAACGCCAAGTACACTTAGTTTGAGTTTGAGCAAAAAGATAGTGTCATGTAGGCAGTGACTTTACACATTTACTAAGGTGTGTAGTGGTTAGTGAATGTGACCACCCTTTTTTTTTTATTTTTGCATCATTGTATTTATTTTAACTACTGAAATTAATTTTTTAAAACAATTACTTATGATTCGAAATGTCGATTCAAGCACGTGTCAAAACCGTTTACGAGACCAAAAATATTTTTTAAACTCAGTTTTCTTTCAAACTTGTACCGACATGTTCAAAAAAATAAGAAAGTCTCCATGTATTCCTTTTTTTTTATTAATTAACGAGCACTATTTAAGAAAAAACAAATTAAATATAAAACTGTATATTAAATTAAAATAATAAAAAATAGAGAGGGTGAGGTGTTAAGCATTCATTGGCCCATGTAATACTTTTGATTTCCTTCACGGTGAACGGCTGACGCCCCACTCTCACGTCCCAAGTGGCGCAGTGTGTCACGCCGTGACCAATGTTTTCAGAACTGAACCGGATAACGAACCGGACGTCTTAGAGGTTCACTGGTCGGACCGGATTCAAGAACCGGATGACGCAATAAATAATATAAATATTCATAAAAATATATAGAAAAATATAAAAAAATTCCAAATACTACATATACAACCGTTTAAACAATTTTGAGTCAAGGACGAGGGCTGTAGGAATTTTAATTCTTTTGAATCTTCAATTTTAATTTTGATTAGGGTTTTGGAGGACCTGTGGCAGCGTATAAGTTAAAAGGAAAGAGCCAAATTGGGTTAAAATTGTAAATAGAAGTAAGTAGAAGGACTATAAGATAAAAAAATAAAAAAATAGTAAAAAAATTAAACTACCCGGTTCGACCACCGGTTCGCGGTTCGACCGCTGAATCGCTTGGACCGCCCGGTTCAACCAGCAAACGGTCTCAGAGCATGTAACCAGACCGGTGGATGTCACGGTTCCCGGTCCGACCGACCGGTCCAGTCCGAGTTTAAAAACATTGGCCGTGACCACTAAGGTGGCTCTTCTCACTGTCATCCAACAGACTACTACACATACCTTAATGAGTAAAATGGTATTTTAAAAGCGGAAAGTGCGATTCTTATAAGAGGAATGTGATTAGAGAAAAAAATATCATCCAGTTTTCTAATCGAGTTTAGAAATTCTTAGTGTTACCCTCATCTTTTAAAAGCAATTTGATAAAATTTGTTGATTTTGGATTTTTTTTATTATTATTACTAGGTTATGAACCCATGTATTACATGAGGTTGTTTAGTATAAAAATAAAAATACAATAATGTGTAAAAAAACTTGAAATAATGTGTAAAACAAGAAATAAATTTCTTTATTTTCTTAATTAAGTAATAACTAGAATTCAAATTTTATATTATGTTTTTTGAAAAATAAAAACATTAACATAATTAAATTTTAAAATTCAAACTTACTTAAAATAAGAAAAATTAAAAGATTTTGATAAGATAAAATATAGTGATGACATGTGCCATTATTTGGAATCATTTATTAGAATAAGGATTTTCTTATCAACGCTTTCTAAAGAAAATTCCTTGTCCTAAAAAGGTTAAAAGTCTATTCTCACACTCCTTATAAAACACTAGTTATTAGTCACGATAGAAATATTTAACTGCTTCATGAATCGTAACTTGATTATAATTAGTTAGGTAAAAGCTTGTAACAAAACTATTTGATTGTAATAAAATATTTTATTGTGATAAAATATTTGGGGTATTATATTATATTGTTAATAATCCAATCTATGACTCATTAGCCTATAATAATCAATACTAATAATTTAGCCAGTGACAGTCATAACTTTTCATTTTGTTGTCAGTAACATAGTAATCATAGATTTACACTCGATTTACATTATATTTTCACTTGATTTCGCTTGTATCTTTCTCCATTTCGTTCAAAATCGTCAAAACACGTGTAAATCTAAAATAATTATGCTACTCAGATTGCCTTTAGCAACCAAAGTAAAAGTTATGACTGTTACCAGTCAAATTATTATTATTGATTATTATCAACCAATGAGTTATAGTTTAGATTTTTAAAATCCAACTTGCTAAATAAAACTAAGAAAAACTAATTTAAAGGACCTATTCTGACAATTTAGCAAAACTATATTCTTGGGCATTCCTAGGTTTACAAAACCAATCTTTCAAAAATTACATAGTTTTGTAAATTTCTTTCCAAAAAAGGGGTGTACAAAATTGATTTGATATAACATGATCGAAGTAGCTTATCAACATACGTAAATTTTGGTAATTTATAATTGCTTATTTTGATGATAGATAAAAAATAAGATTATATATGTTAAATACCACTTAAAGTTAACTATATGATCTTGAGAAAACCCTAGGATGATCATGTTACATGGCACAATCCAAGTGGGTATCAATCATATAGAAGCAACTCAAACTTACGAGCTCAATAAATTTTATCAGGCACTGTCCTTTTCTAAAAAAAATAGAAAACAAGAAACGTAGTTGGAACTTGGAAGGCATGATTTGATCGTTGAGCGACTAAACTGCCCAGGAAAAATTTGGTTCAACATAAAAAATTAAATGACTACATGCAAATTTGCTTCAACAACGCAACTAATACAAAATAAAGAAGTGGTTGAAGCAAAATCAAGAACTCAAAATATTCATTCACTCATGAATATTTTTATAAAGACAAATTAATTTAAGTGTTTGTGGAAATAAGATTAAAATCTCGATGGAATCTTAAGTAAATGAAAGCTTTTCTAATCGACAACTAAGTCAGAGAAAAGGACTTAAGCAAATGAGGTAGTGACAGTAAAAACTAAAAAGAAAACTAAATTATAAAAAACAACTTTTATATATAGGGTGTTCAAAATTGGATATCCGAATTTCGAATAGTGGATTCGGACAGTGAAACGGATATCTGAACCAATTAAAAAATAAATATATATATATATATATAAATATAATATTTTTAAATTATAAAAACAATTAAAAACCTTAAAACGAATAAATATATATAAATATAATATTTCAAGTTTAGATTCAAATTTTCTTATTTTTACATTATAAAAACAATTAAAAAATAACTTGGGAGCCCAAGATTGGCTAATTACTAATTAGTGTGTAGAGGATTATAAATGGGGATCAAGGGGTGAACTAAAAGGTGAAGGAGTTGGTATTTTTAGTTCATACTAATCAAAACCCTAAATAACCACACTCCATCATCGTCGCCTCACCTATCGTCGTCGTTGTCTCCTTTTTGCCGCTGATCGCCGAACACGACTGGTCGGTTTTCCAGTTCATTTAGGTTTTGAGTCAGATCGCAATTAAGGGACACGATCAAGAATTTACAGGATTGAGATCGTAATGATTTTGGATTTACATGATTGGACTAGTATCCTATTACGTTGTCACAACGTGTCAACCTTTCAGTGGTAATTCTCACGAACTAGTTTGGGTAAAGTTTTTTTAAACACCCTATGGTCGTGAATTGGGTTTATTTCTGTTTTGCAAATGGATCACTGTATTTGGTTTCTCGTTTTGACTATTTAATCAAGGCGTCCTCTATGTTTTACCTGTAAAACCTTATGGGAAATCCCAACACTAAAATGTGTGGGGATGCGTTTGACATATTCTAAGTATAAGGAAACTCGTGATAGGATGATATGATTGCGGAGTACAATAGAATGTCTATTGAAAATTGATACTAACAAGAGTTGTATCACTCCTAGCCCGAATAAAGCTGGAAATGTTGGTCGAGAAACTAGTGTGATGACAGTTGCACTTGAACTCCTCTCATTTGTCCACCTGTTATTTTCCGCCACTAAGTGTAATATAGTGTAGTTTTGTCAAACAAAACTAGGTGAAATAATAGTAGGAGACAATGTCTAAATTCCTACAACATGACAACATGTCTAGTGGATGTTACCATGTCCCTAATGGTGTTATTCACCAAGGTTTTTGGAGCATTGAAATGGGTAGGTTTGAATGTTTTTTTTGGCAATATTAGTTGTAATATATTGTGGTTTGTGTTTAGCCCAACATGTGCCGTCAAATGTTGTAATGAAGAATATAAACGAATACCTGTTCTGGAACTCGACTAATACTAATAAACACATTGTTAGGCTTGCCTTGAGGGTTGGTCCTCGTGACCAAACTATAAAATAAAGTAGTACATTGTAAATGTAAAAGAGAATGAAATAAACTCCTTCATCGCCGAGGGGGTTATTTATAGGGTAAAAGACTTCACCACCGTCACGACACTGCTCCATATTTAATATGTGTGGTAAGTTGATGAACTCGAACATGACTCCTATATTTATTCGCGTCAAAGACATTAATTTTAGTCCGAACACACTTAAAATCGTATAAACCCAAACCTAATCCGTATGTAAACCATTTATCTAAACAAGTCAAATGAGTTGTAATAAACCTGTAAAATGGATTGTAAACAGTTGACGGGTTAACCATATAAAATGTATATATTTTATTTATTTTTAAAGCGGGCTAATGTTTTTGATCTTTTTAAACGAGATAAGCATGTCAATCCAAATTACAACATGTTTATCAATTGTGTTAGACATGGATTAATTTCATGACGTCTCAAAAGTTACCCCTCTAATTTACCGTTCGAATCTCAGTTGAAAACTTTTGTGTTTTCTATAACCCATTATCTAGTAGTCAACCCATTATCTAGGTAATAACTATTGTTGAATGTCGCTTGGAGTCGGTTTGCGTAAGTATCTTGGCATGTAGATGTTAATTCCACATTTACAAAATTTGTATAAACAAACCCGTGCCTTTTTTTTGGCGATCTTTATATTTTCATCTAATTGGTCGAAGTCAGATCCGTATGCCAATTGACACATAGTGATGATGCACTTTTGAATGGCGGTGAACCCTCTTCGACCTCTTGCATCCCATTTCAATTTGAAATAATCCATCTCCCGTTCCAAATCGTTAACAATTCGTAAAAATAACTTTCTACTCATACAAAAACGATTTCGGAATGCCTCGACGTTATAAAGCGGCTCGTCGCTAAAGTAATTTTTAAATAAACGCTCGTGAGCAGCTTCACGGTCTCGGTTCAAAGTGGCTCTTCATGTGTACGTAGGCGTGTTCGAACTTTCGGCATCATCTCTAAGTATTTGAATGATAGTTGTAGCAACTGTTTCGAAAAATATTGGAGTGACACCTTTGGATTCGGAAAAAAGTGAATTGAGTGAATCCATTTGAGAGTTGGTTGGATTGAAAAATGGTTTGAGATGGCCGAGATTGATAGAAGAGTACATGTGTTTGAGATGGTAAAAATATGTTTGAGATGGTTAAGATTGTTATATTTATAGTATAAAATATATTTAAAAATTTTATATTATTTTTTTTAATTTTGATGTTTGAGAGGGTTGGCTCCACGGGGGTAAAAAAACACTTGGAAAAGTCACTATCTCCACGTAGGATTAAAGAACCAACATGATCTAGTAGCCGTCACCAGCTGGCATCTAAGAGGACCATTGCGTAGTTCTGTGAAGAAAGCAATAGTTGAAGAATTTATTATTTTTCCTTTCAAAAGAAAATAATTATTATTTGGTCCAGAGTAAAGCGCCTATCCGGACTTAGTCTCGCCTCTGAAATAGTTCTCTCCGAGTAGACTTACTCATCCGGAGTAGAACTTGACATTTTGCATAACAAGTTTTACATCGGGAGTACTCTCACCTCCGACGTATATTGGTTCTTCCGGAGTATACCTTGGAGTGTTCCGGAGCTAGTGAATTTGTGCACATTAACCTTTTGTGTTTGACTTTACATCGAGTCACCTAATAAAAAGACGATACTATAATAAAGGAAAATCAAAATTAAAATCAATAATTTTAATCAAGTCTACACCCAAATTTCAAATAAATATAATTAATTTTTTAGTAATAAGAAAGACAAATCTTGACTCATGTCGGACTTGGATAGAAGTTGTCAAGTCGAATGAAAAGGGGATTGATTCTTATGTGTTCTAATTTCTTTCGACTCTCGTTCAGTCGCAAACGCCAAGTCCGCAAGTCGTGTCGCGTATGGTCCGGTGTTTTTATAGGTTAAACAAATTGAGGATTTGGGGAAACAAGAAATTGGGTAATATGGTAAATGAGTTATGGATAGGGCTCTTCACGAACCGAACCGAACGGACCTTTGCTCATGCTTGGTTCGTTTACAAACGGCCGAGCCTATCGGCTAGTTTACAACGAGCAGAAAATCGAACGAGCATCATCCGAGCATTAAATATTCCGAGTGAGCGGCGAGCGATTTAGACAGCCCTACTGTGTAGTGTGCCTTTCGAATTATAAAGCCCCAAAAGCTGCTCGGTGTCGCTGATCGTGAGCTGCAAAGGCGGATCGGCTGACCAAGAGGGAGAGACTAAAATAAATTGATGGTTTGAGACTTGAATCGCTGACCCGCAAAGGCTGCTCGTGCGGGCGACATCCGATTAGGGTTAGAGATTTTAGACAGAAACGATTTGAGACTTGAATTGAGGAGAAGGCTCTGAGCGTGAAATAGTGAAGTAATGTAATTACTAAAAAGGTTTTTTTTTCTTCTTTTTAGTTTTAAAGTTGGGCTACTATTGACTAACTATAAGAAGTTCTATAATGGATTGAACAAAAAGATTTATTTATAAATGTATAAATTAAAATTAATTCGAGCCAAACCGAACGAGCAACGAGCGAGCGTACCTTGCTCGTGCTCAGCTCGTTTACAAACCGAACCGAGCCAAAATCTAACGAGCATATTTTCAAGCATATTTCGAACGAGTTAGAGCGTCGAACATTTTAGACAGCCCTAGCTATGGACATATGAACCTATCTAAATGGCTGTACATTTTTATGTTTATTAAATGAGTAATTATATTAAGCCCACTCATATTAAAATAGATTTATTTATTTTCAGCATAATTAATTTAAAAAAAAAATAGATCAAATTTCTTTTAATAAAATGGGGTCAAGCTTGAAAAAAGACTGAGGTCATTCAAACGTTCTACATAACCTGTAAAAAAACTGGATTCAATTGAACCGAACCTGCGTTGATACCTCCGCCACTGGATACAGTCCAATACGCACTAGTAAAAAAAACACTATTTATGGCGGTGAAAAACAACCCTTTTATTGCATTTCACTATGACCGCCATAAATGCAACAAAATTATTTATTTACTAATTTTATTTTTGGGACCACCGCAATAAATTCTACTAACTGCCATAAATTGTAAATTAATTTATATATAACCGCCATAAATGTTTAAAGCAATTTAATAAAGGAAAATAATGTATATATGACCGCCATAAATGCTTAATTCAATTTAATAACCTCCATAAATTATAAAATAATCTAAATCTTACGCCATTATTTCTAATATAATTTAAATGAAAATAATAATATAAGAAATATATGTGTGTAAAGTTTTAACCCTAAACCTTATCCTGCCATTATTCTTATTATTTCTTATCAAGTTATATTTTCAAATCTTTTTGAAATATTTTAGTTACTTACCGGATTTCTTCACTTTTCATTCAGATCTTACATAATTTCTTGATTGATCAAGATTCAAGTCTTATTCATAGTTTTTTTATCATTAAATTTTCATTCATTCAACTGTTTGCTCCTGATTTTTTCACCGGATCTCCAACAAAACAATGGTAACACTTATCATAATCATCTATTTTTAACTTAATTTAAACTATTTGTTATATATTTGCATATATTCATTTAGATCTAGAAACCCTTCAGATTATACCCGTCTAAAGTTAATCTATTAGAGATTAATTTTGGATTGTCCTTTTCGGGACTGCTTTTTGATTGTTGTATCTCATTAGGATATATATACGTTTAAACGAGTTGATTATTTAAAAAAACTGACAAATTTTTCTTTACTCCATCGAGCTTGCTATTTATAAGCAAACTTGAGGAGTTAAGGGGAAATGCTGTCGGTTTTTTTTTTAAATAATCATCCCGTTATAACGTATATAGATGAGATGGAACAATCAAAAAATGAGTTAGGATTCACCACAATAGATTAATTTTGGTTTATTCATTCATATCAAATTTATTCAGTCATACATGTTTTTTGTTTTTTAATTTATTTCAGATAGATCGTAACCATTAGATGTACGAAATTTAGGCGTACTAACCCAATATTTGTGATCGGCCTACAAAGTTTTTTTAAGACCGATGAAGAAGATCGTGTGAAAAAAGAAAACGAATCAATTCTGTGTCCTTGTATGGAATGTAAAAACTTTTCAGAATTTAAGGAAATATCATAAATCGAGTATCATTTGTTTAAGAATGGATTTATGTTTAATTATACTTGTTGGTCAAAACACGGAGAATCACTTGATAATCGTAGCACAACGTCGATTACAATAGATGGTAACAATGATGAGAACAGTGCCCCATATATTAGTGATGATAATGATAACTTAAATGAGGGCAATGATCATTTAAATGACATGTTCAATGACTTGGAAACTAATACTGGCGACAATGATAAAGAAAAACTACAAAAGATATTTGTCGATTCGAAAAAACCGTTATATGATGGCTGTGAAAATTTTTCTAAGCTTAGTGTTGTGTTGAAACTGTTTAACTTAAAGTCGAACTACTGATGGAGTGATAAGAGTTTTACAAGTCTATTGGAGTTATTACATGACATGCTTCCCAAAGACAACGAGTTACCCATATCCGTATACCAAGCTAAGAAATTGATGTGTACAATGGAATTAGAAGTTGAAAGAATCCATGCATGTCCGAATGATTGTATGTTATATAGAAATCAGTTTAAAAAAAATCCATAAATGTGTTACTTGTGGTGTATCGAGGTACAAGCGTCAAAATGAAACTGGTGAATATTATGACGATGTGACGAAAAATGGACCATCGGCTAAATTATTGTGGTATTTCCCTATTATACCGAGACTAAAACGTTTATTTGCTAATGCTAAAGAATCAAAGTTGTTGCGTTGGCATTATGATGAGCGTAAAAATGATGGAAAGTTAAGACATGTGACGGACTCACCTCAGTGGAAAAATATTGATTATGATTTTCCTGATTTTGGTAATGAGATTAGAAATATACGAATTGGTCTTAGTTCAGACGGTATTAACCCTTTCGGAAACATGAGTAGTCGTCATAGCACTTGGCCAGTTCTTCTATGCATCTATAACCTTCCACTGTGATTATGCATGAAATGAAAATACATAATGATGTCCAAAACAACCTGGTAATGGCATTGATGTTTATTTGTCTCCCTTAATTGATGACCTAAAAACTCTATGGAGCCTAGGTGTAGACATGTATGATACTTATAAAAAGGAGAACTTTAAGATGTGATGCATATTGAAAAAAATATATGTGAAAGTTTATTGGGTTTATTGTTAAACATCCCCGGAAAAACTAAAGATGGAATGAATGCTCGTAAAGACATGGAAGAAACGGGAATACGTAAAGAGCTTGCCCCTATTAAGAAAGCCAAAGGTTTTATTCTGCCACCTGCGTGTCATACCATGTCAAGAGAAGAAAAAAAAAGAAAGTTTTGTCAATGTTTGCACGATATTAAAGTTCCAACTAGCTGTTCTGCAAACATTAAAAGGCTGGTGTCGATGAAAGATTGTAAATTGCTTGGTATGAAGTCTCATGACTGTCATGTTTTGATGACACATATGATTCCTATTATAATTCGTGGATTGTTACATGGGGAAGTCCGACATACAATCACAAAACTTTGTTTGTTTTTTAACATGATTCACTCAAAGGTTATTGATCTCAAAGTCTTGGATGAATGGGAGAAGGATATTTATATTACCCTTTTGTGAACTAGAGATGTACTTTCAACCGTCCTTTTTTGATATAATGGTTCATCTAGTATCTCATATCGTTAAAAAGATAAAGGCTTGTGGTCCTGTATTCCTACGTTACATGTACCCTTTTGAAAGATATATGGGTGTGCTAAAAGGTTATGTGAGAAACCGTAATCGACCCGAGGGTAGTATTGTTTAAGGATATACTTCGGAATAGGTGACCGAGTTCTGTACAAGTACTGATATCATAAAATATATAATATAATTTATTTTATTAATTATAAATTACAGTGTAATAGTTGATTCATTTACAGGTTAGTTGGAAGGTGTCAAAAGTATTGGTGTTCCGAAATCTCGTCATTCAAGTCGACTTGCAGGTGTGAGAATAGTTGGTATGAAATTAATTACACCGACATCCGATGAGTTACAAATTGTTCATTTTACTATTCTACAACACATATGATATGTATTGCTCCCTATGTTAGAGAACACATGGAAATAATAAATTAAAGTAAACTTATTAATAAAATTTTATTTTATGCAGGAAAAACAATGATAAATTGAAGAAGGGTGTTAAGACACTTTCATGATTGATCTATCATTTAATAAATTTGTTGAGATACTTTTGTTTTATGTAGGAAAAACAATGTTTTTAGAACTGAACCGAACAATGAACCGGGTCGTTTTATTGATTCACTGGTCGAATTGGTTGGACCGGATTTAAGTACCGGTTAATGTCATGTATAATTTCAAAATATAAAAAGATACCAGAAATATGATAAATTTAATAATAAAAATACTAATTACTAACTACATATATAATGAAACGTTTGAATAAAAAAAAGCAAGTAAAACATAAATAAATAATGAAATAAGTAAATAAAAGAGAAAAAAGTGTCTGCAACTCTTGGAAATAGTAAAAAAAAATATGAAACTTGCTTTTCCGTTTAGTGTGATGTATATTATTTTAGGGTGATTCTAACCACACACGGAATATTGATAATTGGACACGTCGCCGCCCTATACGTCCTCGTATAGGGCAATACGAGGGCGTATAGAATTCAGTCACTGCCAACAGAATGCCACGTGTCATTCTCTGTCTGGCGGCTGGTCCAATACGTGGCGTATTGACCTATACGCAGGGTATGAGGCAAGAGTTATATTTTTGCTTCAAAAGTTGGAAGAGTTGTTCGTTTATGAATCCTATACGTGGCGTATTGACCTATACGCCATGTATAGGTATTTTTTATTTAATTATAATTTTTTTATTTTATTTATATTTTGTTTATTTTTATTTTAATTTATATAATTTTGTTAATATAAGTTTGTTATCTATTTATAAATTATATATATATATATATATATTTTTAAACATTTGTTATATTTTTACAGTATAAACAAGCAAAGTATTAAACATTACAAACCAAACAAAATATTAAACATTACAACCAAACAAATTAACTAAACATTATATACATTACATCAAAAAATTAAATATATATACATCAAAATGTTTTACATACATAACAACGAAAGAAACAAAATACAAATAAAATAACTAAAGTTAAGCGGGTCCGCCGTCACCCTGACCGCCTCCGCCCTCATCCTGACCCGCCACGTCCTCATCCTGAACGGGGTCGTCCGGATAATGACGTCGCGGTGGTAGTGGGCGTGGCTCGATGCCGGCGGCTCGTGACAGATCAACGATCTGTCCAACCGCCCACATCATCAGGTCCTCCATGCGATCGAGTTGACGACCCTGTCGCCGTGAGTCGGCAACAAGGCCCTGAAGCAATGCCTAGGTAGCCCTCTCCAGCCTAACAGACCGACGTACGTGTCGGGGATGCTGTGGCGGATGGTCGTGGATGGCCTCGACGTGCGGCGGCCCGTCCTCCATCGCCACACCATGTAGCGGCTAAGGCATAGGCGGGTCCCCCTATCCAGGCATCTGCGGCAACGGCACCGGGACCCAAACCTGGTCCTGGACGGCCCCTACGAACCGAAGGCCCTGCAGGAATCGGTGCGTGATGCGCATGCCGCTCGCTGTGCGACGGTCTAATCGGACAGGGAGAATGGCCGGTGACATCGCAGGCTCATGCACGTCAAATGGTGTAACCGAGCGCATGATCTGCGTGATGAAAGCACCGCCATACAAAAGCCCGTGCTTCTGCCGCATATAGGCAGATGCAAAATAAAGTGCAAGGCACGTCGATAGGTCGTACCGCCTGCCAGTAAGCATACAATAGAGAAAGAAGAGGTCTCTATCGGTGCACCACTCACGGCTTTCCAGACGCGGTGCGATCGACGTCCAAATAAGCCGGTGCAGATATCTATACAAAGGGTCTCTAATACCCGAGACCCTCCCCTTGGTAACTAACCAAGGACTATCTGAAATCAAGCCCCAAAAAACAAGGAGTTCCTCCTTGTCCACCTCCGTCACCGCCTCTTCAAAAAGTGGCGTGACCGTCTCAGGCTCGTGGTAGAAACCCGTCGTGACGGCCCACTGATGGAGGGTCTGACGGTAAACGATCCCAAAGATTGAAAAGGAAATATGATCTGGATCCATATCCGGCGCCTCCCCGGGAAGAGGCTCTAGCCCAGCCTCTGAGAAGATGAACGTCGAAAGAAACTCGACGACCACCTCTCGGTAGGTCTCCGTGAACGATAGATCAAAAAAACGCGACCATGGCGTGTCCTGGCCGATGATGGCCCTAGCCCGCTCGGCCTCCTGTACCTCCTCGAGTAGCGCCCAATCAACTGCAGTCCCTGGACCCAACCGCACCTCCTGGAGCTTCTTGCACCGGGCATACGCCTCCGAGTCAGCCGGAAAACCCAAAAAAGGGTAGTGCGCAAGATCGTCTAGCACCTCCATATGAATATCATCATCATGATCCGCCATATCTGATAAATAATAATAATATATTGTTTTTAATTTTAAATAATAAAAAATAAATAATAATAATATATTGTTTTTAATTTTAAATAATAATAATATATTGTTTTTTATTTTTAATAATAAATAATAATAATAATTAATTTTTTTTTTATTTTAAACCTATACGCCACGTATAGCCTTATACGTGGCGTATAGGCTGTTACCGGGTAAACCAAGCCATACGCAGGGCAACCAAGCCATACGCAGGCCAGTTACCGGGCAAACTTAGCCATACGCGGGCAATCAGGCCATACGCGGGCCAAGTTGCCGAGAACATGAGCCATACGCAACGTATATATCTATACGTGGCGTATGGCTTCATCGTCTTCCTCGGACGAACTATACGCCACGTATGGCCCTATACGTGGCGTATAGTTCTTAAGTTTCAATCCAAAAATCTCTAATCTACCCAGTTTTACCCGCTAATATTCAATATAAACCTAACTTTTGTTCAACCGAAACTACTAGTTTCGGTTGAACATTTGTTCAATCGAAACTAGGTAGTTTCGATACCTGTTTTTCAGGCCCATTGGACCCATTGGGAGCTCACCCTGGGGTGAGACTAATTGTTAGTGTATGATCGAGCGTTTATTTTCATTTCAATACTGAAAATATTAAATATTCAAGGTCTGCTCAGGACCTACATTCAATACTGAAAATATTAAATATTCAAAACTTACTTCCTCGTTTGGCAGCATACAGTCGTTCGTAAAGCCGGTTGAAGTTGTACTGGTATATATCTGGCGTGGGAGACTCACATAATACTGACCATGAATACTTGAAATTTGCCCAGTCTTCGTCTGTAAATGATGCCCTGCAATGTTTTGCGATATTCTCGTGTATGTGCCACCGACATAGGTTCTTTGAACAATCCGGAAATATTTTATCACATGCGTTCATAAGAGCTTTGTCCCTGTCTGTTACTATCACACGCGGCTCCATACACTTTTGCAACATTGCTTTTATTTGCAGTAGCACCCAGACGAAGTTTTCCTCTCGTTCTTTTGATATAAATGCATGAGCGACGCAAAACGACCGGTGTGTGGAGGTCACACCGACCACTTGGACAAATGGAAGTCTATACATGTTTGTTTTGTAAGTCGCGTCGATCATCAACACGTGCGGGAACGTACGCCACATCTCAAACGATTTCGGATGAACAAATAATATCTCCTCCACAATATTTGTGGCAGGATCTTCCCGAGTATAGTAGACGTATTTTTTAGAAGAAAGCAGGTTTTCCAGAATCTGCATTGAAGTTTCACCGACTCTCGTTTTGTTTTTTATCGCATTATAAATGTCCTTTTTAATGCAACTACTCTCTGGGTTTTGTTCCCTTATAGTTGCCAGAATGTTTCGTGGCAACATGTTTTGCGAATACAACTTCGCCACCAAAAGTTGTTCCGACTGAGACAGTCTCCTCGCAAAGGAGTGCGCCTCAAGATGTTGACTAGGATCGTGGTTATGACTGTCATCCTTCACCGTTAATTTCCAATCACCAGTATTTTCTTGGTACTCTCCTTCTAATTTAAAGGGACAACCTATTTTCTTGCTACCGGCACGTCTAACCGTGGCAGTAGACGCACGTTCGCCGTGACGGTCACACACAAGCCACACCTTGATAAACGGTTCCGTCGGATCGTCGCCTTTTCTCCTCGATCGTCGGGTGACAAGGACGTAACCATTCTCACGTCCTATCCTGACCGCCCAATCCACTAACTGTTCACGAGACTGAAAATTCTGGTCAGTTTTATACGACACGTTTTGATGGTTTTGTTCCTCGTCTTCGGACACGAAGTCGTCGGTTTGTTGTGTCGGGTATGAGACTTCACCGTATACGTAGCCGTCGGTTTGTTGTGTCGGGTATGAGACTTCACCGTATACGTAGTCGTTCGTGGGCTGTGTAAGGTAAGACGGTTCACCGTATACGAACTCGGGATTGCTCAGTGGCTCGTTCAAATCTGGAAGCCTTACCCGTTGATGAGAATAAACGTCGGACGAGACCTCCTCTAGGTTCACCTCTTGAACGCCAGAAATTTGCGGGTTGTTTTCCACCGACTCGTTAGAATATACCTGAAAACCGTAGTTACCATCCCACCACCAAGACATGTTTATAATTTTTGTGAGATTGTTTGGAATTTTCTTTTGAAAGTATACGTTCGAATGAGAATATCGTGTGTCATTAAATACACAAAATTTGGGCCCTATACGCATCGTATAGGTCAATACGGTGCGTATAGGGTACGAGGTACTTTCTGCAACTAGTCATCCATCACATCTCTATACGCCGCGTATAGGTCAATACGAGGCGTATAGCGAGGTGATGGATGACTAGTTGCAGAAAGTACCTCGTACGCTATACGTCCTCGTATTGTCCTATACGATGCGTATAGGATTGGAATGACCATGTTGTAAGAGAATGTCCGGTATGGGAAATTGTGAAGGGCTATATGCATCGTATTGCTCTATACGATGCGTATATGGCCAAGTCCAAATAGCAATTCTTGTATGCCATTAGTAGTCCCCTTATTTTATTGTGATTATGATTTTATCATCTGAAAATTTTAATAAAATGCTTTTTACCGGGAATATTCCCGCCTCTCCAACCCCATCGAGCAAAAAAATTACTTTTTCACAAAAATACTATTTTCTTTCAAACTCTATCACACGATCTCTAATGGCACTCAATATCCACTACATTTTTTAACCTTGCATTCTCAAGCCCATGGCCGCTGTCGTCTGTTGAAGCACATAAGAGGTAGAATTACTGTTTGTTTTTTATCTAGTTTGCTCTCAACCTACTCTCTTCCGGGACAAAATTAGGGTTTAGGGATTTTTTGGAGAACGTAGAAATTAAGGCTTCTTTGGAGGAGTAAAGAGACAAGGGAAATGTGACGTTTCTTTCAATTTATACTATGAAAATATCTGTCATGTATTATATTACGGTAAAAATTGATGATGGTCCATGTTAGGAACCCAAAATTGAAGGGGGCCCCAAAATTTTTACTGAACTGATTTACTACTTCACGTTTTAGTTGAAGGATCAACAGGTATCAATGGATCTCATTCTATTATATGACATAAATTTTCATTTGTTTCTATGCTGAGACACATTACATGGCCACTGTTGCAGTATATCATTTTGTAAATTTTAGTTGTTTCTTAAATTCCACTATATGTCCCAATAGATTTTATGGTATTACTATCTTGGCTTGACAGGAAGTATGAATTGTTGCTATTTTTAATTCTTTGTTCAACCACACTTAGAAGATAATTCATGTTGACTTTTGTTGGACCGCTTTCTATTAGTTAATTTTAAGGTTTGGTGGTGGTTTTCTACATGCCATCAGCTTATGCGGATTCTTTTGCTAGTTGTTTATTTAGTAATGTTTTAATATACCAAATTATTTCTCTATTTAACTTAAGACTTAACGGAAGACCAGACATAAACATAATCCCCACTCTAGCAAGTCCTCATTTACATGGACTAGTTCAAACATTAAAATTTCTTGATTATATTCAGGTTTAGAAGGATGAATTTGCAAATGTCTGAAAAGAGAAAGAGGGGAGCTTCCACATGTAAAAAGAAACCTTCGTCCACATGTAAATATTATATTACAAAAATATTTATTTTATTCAAAAAAATTCATTTACGCAGGGGTCATTGGATATTAATTTTACTTCAACATAATCCAATAACTAAAACTTGGACGGGTCGCATATTTGATTCACCGAAAGGTAGAAGGAATTCTGAAAATTAATTGATTACGGACTTATTCAACAAGGCCACAGAAAAGGAAATAACGTGGAAAATGGTTGATGTAAGTTCTCTATTCGTTTGTTTATTTTTATATTTTGATTAAATAATTGTTAATTCACTTTATTTAGTGTCGTCAACAAGCTAGCACATAGGAATGCGGTTATTGTGTGATGATGCTTATTTATGATTTTGTGATTACTAACATAGAGCATCTTGTAAGTATATTTTATTTACTTATATTAATATAAGTTTAACTAGAATGTATATTGAATTGTAATATAAATTTTATCTATTTTACTGTTTTAGTTACTTCCCGATCCTAGCCTCGTTCATCAAATGGAAATTGACGAATTTGTAGAACGTATATTGAAGGTGTTTGTATCTACTTTTGTGGAGTATGAAGACGAATAAAGGTAAGTATATACAAGTTATATAACTTGGATTAGACTGTTTATTTTGTATAAACATGTGTACATTTTAAAAGGGTAATACTACCTTTTCATTTGGAATTTTGTTTAAACTTTTTACAGTTATAATTTCGAAGTTTTAAACAGCAGTCAACAAGTTATTTAGTTTAGTTTGGTATCTCTGTTTTCATATATATATATTAGACTTGTTTTTTTTCAGTGACATGCTGCTTTTTTTAATTATTTGTATTGTTCATTTTACATAGGTATGTTAGTGATGACAAAAGCTTAATGGAACTCAAGTTTGGTGGTGACAGATCAAGCTTAATGGAAGTGAGGAGTACATGATTTTGTTAAAAAGAAACAGAAAATTAAAGGATGCAAAAATTTCCGTTGTAAATACAAAATACTATCTGTTTTATAAATGCAATCTCTTTATTTTTATAGCTGTGTAAATGCAATTTCTTATGTTTATAGTTATGGTCTGTGCATTCAGCAGGAAATAAAAACCATATAATCAAAATTAAATTACAAATTAAAGTAAATAAATATATTTTTATTATATTTTAGATAAAAGCCATAAAAGGTTTTAGAGAACCTCCAAAAAAGATTTTAGTTAAAATGATATATTAAATTCATAGAAAATTATTTATGGCTGTCATCATTTTATATTTATTTTTAAAGAACCGCCATAAAAGGTTTTAATTAAAATGATTTATTAAATTCACAAGAAAACTATTTATGGCGATCACTTACCTTTTATTGCACACTCTCATTTATGACGGTCTATAATACGCCATAAATGATATTATTTTTGTAGTAGTTTTTTTTTTGAACAAACAAGCTTGCGATTTATTCCACCAAAAAAAAAAAACATACAACACCTCCTAGCGAGACGCTAGAAGGGGCACCCAAAACACCTAGGACACAAACGACGACCTACATACAAAAGACATTAAAACAAATTAAAATCGAATTTTAACCATCTATCAATGCTTAAACTCTTCCATCTAGCCCTTTGCTTCATGCAGAGAAACGTATCCTCCTTTATGTCTTCTACAACCTTTGAAGTAGCCGTCCCCTTCCCTTTGTAGATCCTTTGGTTTCTATCGATCCAAATCCTCCAAAGGGCTGTCATGATGATGGCTTGGATTGCTTTCTTCCTTTTAGCATTCACTTTCAGATCAGCCACTGCCAAGAACAACTGTTTGATCGACCCACTTGTAGCTGTCACCGGAACCTCCACCCAAACCCCAACAGACCACCAAATAGATTTAGCCGAGAGACACGAGACTAGAAGGTGGTCTACCGTCTCTATACCATACCCACTTCTAGCGCATCTTTGATTATTAAGATTCACTCCTCTCCTTTCAGTTCCACTACCGTCGGAATTTTACCATCAAGGGCTTTCCAAGAGAACATGTTGGCCTTCGATGGCACCCAATTACACCATTCTAACACATGTCCAACTGGGGACGCCATGTTAGCCTTCATCAGATCGCTTTTTACTATTTTAACCGAGAAACTGTCACCACCATCCGAAAGCCAACCCCATTTATTCTTTGAGTCGTTTGCTTTAATATTGTTGAGGGACGCCATTAGACTGAAGTATTCCGCCCACTCGATCGGGGAGGCTGGATAATTAATCCATTCCCATTGCCAGGAACCCCCCGTAGGGGTATCGGTATAAGCATCTGCCACCCACCCGTTTTTATGCCTCGCCAGATTATAACATATAGGGAATTTTTCGCACATAGGGGCCTGCTCATTCCACGAATCATGCCAAAATCTAATAGCGTCACCCCTCCCTAGCTTGCACACTAGCATCTGTTGGACATTCACGTTCAGCTTTAGGATCAGACTGCCTATACCATCTATTTTCTTCCACAGTCCCGCCCCGTTCTTTTTAACCGGGACGATGTCCTTCCCCCACGATCCACCATGTATAGCGAGGATGACTTGTAGTAGTGACGTAAAGAAAGATCAAATATTAGATAAAATTATAAAAGTATAAAATATTTCAAATAGCTTTCAATTGGCTTAGACTTGTGCTCCAGCATGGCAATATGATAATAAAAGGTCACTATTTCCACGTAGGATTCAAGAACCAGCGTGACCAGTAGCCATCGTCACCAGCTGGCATCTAAGAGGATCATCGCGTAATCGGTAATTCTATGAAGAAAGCAACAAATAAAACTTTGTATTTTTAGCTTTTTATTCTTTTTGGTTTTTGTGTTTTCTTATTTTATTATTATTAAAATGTTTCATGAATTTTATTATCATTCATAGTATATTATCAAGTCTGATAGAAATGTTGCATGATATTTGTTTTTCAAAATGCTCTCATATTATTGAAACTAGCTGGTTAAGCTTGTCGCTTCGCGACGAAAGTCGGGTCGATTGTTAATAAAATATAAATAAAAACATAATAATATGTTCGTCACAGTAATACAACGGTTACGACAGTTGTTATAGGTTACGATACAAAAAAAACTAGGGCAAATGTTATAAAAAACCAACAATATATTTTCTGATTTTTCTCATAAACAAATTTTTACACATAAAAACCAAAATACTCTCTCTTTTTTCTCATAAAAATCCATCAACAAATTTTTGCACATAAAAAACAATATATTTTCTTGCTTTTCTCACAAAAGTCACTCGACAAATATTTATCCTAGCAAATGAATCGACAGAAGCAAGACAAATGATTTATTTGTTCTTGCTTCTGTCGGTCGATTTCCTTTGCTTTACTTTTGCGGATTCATTTGCTAAGATAAATAGTTGTCGATGAACTTTCGTGAGAAAAACAAGAAAATGCATGTCTTCACTACCTAAAAGGCACCATTGAACATGGTTTACTCATTCGTCATAACTATAATTCTCACCATCATGCCTTTACCACTACTAGAAAATATGCATATTTCCTACAAAAGTTTCCGACAAAAGAAATTTTCCACAAGTTTGCGACAACTTTTCGACAAAACAAAAACAAAAAAGTAACTATACGATTTCCTACAAATTTCCGACAAATTTATTAAATAAGTTAACTTATTTATTTACTATAATCATCGGAATATTGTCGGAAATTACCGACGAAAAGATTTAGTCGCTAATTCGTCGGAAAATTGGTCGAGACTTTGTCGGAAAATTCATTTCCTACGGGGTTTTTTCCAACAAACACTTTTTGTCGGAAACTTGTCGCTAACGGCCAATTCCGATAAATTTCCTACAAAACTGTTGTCGCAATTTTTTGAATTTTTTAGTAGTCAGATTTCGTGGAAAATTTGTCGGAATTGGTCGTTAGCGACAAGTTTCCGGCAAAAAAATGTTTGTTGAAAAAAACCCCGTAGGAAATGTTTTTTCCGACGAAGTCCCGACGAATTAGTGACAAAAGCCTTTCGTCGGTAATTTCCGAAAATATTCCGACGATTATAGTACATAAATAAGTTAACTTATTTAATAAATTTGTCGGAAAATTGTAGGAATCGTATAGTTACTTTTTTTGTTTTTGTTTTGTCGGAAAGTTGTCACAAACTTGTGGGAAATTCCTTTTGTTGGTAACTTGTCGTAAACTTTTGTAGGAAATATGCATGTTTTCAAGTAGTGTACTGATGCTCATTGACAGGGCAATTCTTCTGACTAGGATGGTTGATCAGATGACCGTCGATCCACGGGAGGATTTGCCATATACATGGGTTCCAACCTCATTTTCTGGATCGCTCGAAAACAAAAGACGGCATCTCGATCATCTACAAAATCATAATACAAAGCTCTTGCTGACATCATGGCTGAATTAACCTGGTTACGAGCCTTGCTAAAATAACTTAGGATAAACATTGCCTCTGCTCATACTCTTTGGTGTGATAACCTTGGTGCAACATATCGCTCTGCTAACCCTGTCTTTCATGCAAGAACAAAGCACGATGAAGTTGATTTTCACTTTGTTCGAGAAAAGGTTGCACAAGGAAAGCTACGAGTTCAGTTTATATCCACAGAATATCAAATTGCGGACATCTTTACAAAACCACTACCGACACACGGATTTACACATCTACGCTCCAAGCTACAGGTCGTTTCCCGGTCTTAGCTTGTGTGGGAATATTAGACACAATGGTAATAACGGTATTGTTAGAGGTAGTATTTTGTAAATATGGGGTTCGTATTTAACCCTTTCTCTTATACAAACCTAATACAAATACAACTAATACTATTACAATTTTACACCTTTTCTCTCACACACTTAAGAGTTCCATCTCATATGGTGGAAACTCGGTAGGTAAATGGCCACTCTTAGGCTAACCAATGTGGAACCCGACTCATCGTTGTGTGGTTGAGGTGGCCAGCGACAAACATCGCCTCTCCCTTTCTCCTTGCCGCTATAGTGGAGTGTCGCATGGAGAAACCCGCTCTGTTGTTTGTGATTTTTGTGAAGGTTTATTTGAATTTTTTTTTGGAAGCATAGAGTGGAATATTTTCTTAATCAAGTGGAGGAGAGTAGAGGGGGAAGAGAGTGTGATGTGACGCTGACATGACACAAAGTGGTGGGAAGCAAAGATGGGTGTACACCTGTTAGCCGAACCATAATAATAAACAAGTTGAAGAGAGAAAATTTAGCCCTATTTAGGAGATAGCCCTAAAATTTTGTGGTTTAATTATCCAATTAAATCTCTTTGCATGATTTAGTTGGCTGGCATGCCATGTAAGCATGTAGTGACGGTGAACTGGAACATGTCACTCCATGGTATCGAGGTTGGCATTCCTGAAAGTTACGTCTCTCAGGTTTGTTGGCTAGACATTTAAAAGAATGTATATAAGCATACAATTGATCTTATAAATGGTAGAGATATGTGGTCCCCATATGGATTGCTAAAGAGATTGAACGCACAAAACACTTCACGTGGGGCTGGTTCTTTATTTTGTAATTGTTTTGACTAAAATACACTTCAAGTGTGGAAGGTTTAACGGTGTTAATTATGGGTAGTCAAATAGATTTAAATGACAATTTTTGTGAAACCTTTGAATTCAAATGACAAGATTTAAACCTTTGGATTCAAATGATAATTCTTAGCAAACCACATGAATAAAAAAAAGCACTTGACTCTATAAAAAAAATTTTGAGATGTAAACTTATAAATAGTCTTGTCCCTATTTATAAGAATTGCAATACATGTACTAGATTACTATTCATCAAGTTGATAAATGTATGATCTAACTAGGGGTTTCCCTCCCGCGCGTTGCGGCGGGACTTCTATAACGATCTCGAATGTCAAACGTCAAAATGCAGATAAAAAACAAAAACGTTAAAGCGTATACCGTCGTAATTAAAAGTTTAAACTAAAATTATAGACTAAACAATCTCTCAGTTGTAGTTCGTGCAATTTATCCAAAAGAAAAATATTGAAGATGGATGATCAATCTTCATATCTATACATACATATATAATCCAAACAAAAAGAGAGTGGCATACTTTTCATCTTTCTCCTCACCTCCATACACAACCACACACACCATCACCAACAGTAATAAGCGTCAAATAAAACCTGTAAGCCTAACATCCTTTAAATAACTAATGAAAATGTGTAAAAGAAATAACTATGAAGTATGTTAGATATTCAGAAGCATAAGCTATATCAAATGATGTAAATTAACAAAATGAACGGGGAATATGTACACACACATATATATGACATCAATTCAGAATTGCTTTCAAATAGAAGTCTTAAAGCAACGAATTAAATTATGTTGAATTAAATGAGTTAGTAAACCTTATAACAAAAATCAAATGAGTTAGTAAACCTTATAACAAAAATCAAATAAAATTATGTTGAATTAAGAAAACTTTATTAGACAGTTCCCACTGACCAGCTTAATAAAACTCAATCGTTCGACCCGTTTGACCCATTTAATATAACTAAACTGTTCGACCCGCTTAATAAAAAATGTGCCGGTCGCCCCGTTTAATAAAACTAAAGGAAGCATGACCAAGTCCCTTCAAAATTTTTAGTAGGTTCAAAGCAACTAAGGTTATTACAGCATAGTTATTAAACAGCTCCCACCGACCAGCTTAATAAAAGTCGCCCATTTAAAAAAAATGACATGTTTGACCCATTTAATAAAACTAAACTGTTCGACCCATTTAATAAAAAATGATTGTTTGTCTCGTTTAATAAAACTGACCCGTTTAATAAAACTAAAAGAAGCATGTTGGGAAACTCACAAAGCGGGTCATTCCGGGGAGTTGCTCTGCCTCAGAGGAAAGAAGACAAATGGTGGCTGCCACTTCTCTATGTACCAGCTGGTGGTCTCTCGGAGACTGCCAAAAAAACAGTCGAGACAGAAACGTGAGTCAGCAAATCAAATACACAAAGCAGCAATGGCTATCAACAGCAGCATTCTTTCTGATATGGCAATTCCGCACACTTGTTGAAGTAAGACCCAACGCTAACAAAGCGATTTGTAAAAACGGTAGAATGTAATATATATATTAATGTAAGTATTAAGCTTTAAAAAGTAGAATTGATATGACTTACAGCTAATAGTTAGGCCTTTTAACATCATTATTGTGACATCCTTTCACCATTTAAGAAAATCAAGACCGAAACATGTCCATGGTGAATTGAAACAAAGCAGGCTGTTATCCTAAGTCTCAATATACTTTAAGTTGTAGATGAAGTAGTTTCAGCATTCATTTATTCACTTTGATCCACTGGTCGCTGACAATTTATGCTAATATGATACACTAACCAACAACAATATCATGACTTCCGTTAGCAAAACTTCTAATATTAAGTAGTAATCCATTGTTCTTCTGTCATGTAGGTGATGCATAAACAAATGTAATGCGCCTCAAGTCTTTATCTTTTACACTAACCTAGTAAGTTGTTGTATCCATCATTGTCTATAACGCTTATTTGCTTGCGTCTAAGCTTTCTTATTAATGTTTTAGTTCTTTTTGCATGAGGATTTACACAGCTTGTATGATTAGCAAAACATATACAGGTTTAAAAAAATTGAAAATGACTGTAGATGCAAATTAACATTACCATGAGGCGTAAATTATGGCCTCAATTGTTGTGTCTGGAGAAGCATCCACACTAAATCCACATCTCTGCATAAGAACAACTAACAAACAAAAATATAAAAACAATCAAAGCATAAAAACAGGAAAGTAACTGCTAACCTTCTCCCCCATTATATGCATCCAGAACATGTATGTTGTTACTTTTGGGTCAAAACTACTTTGATTCTACCCATTTACATTTGTTAAAAGTTTTTGAAATCCAAAACCCTAGCTGCCGTTGCATCCAACTGAACCAACACGCACACAACCGCCACCTAGGACCCCCAAAAGCAAGTACCCGATGGCGATGATGTTCGTTCAGGGTCACAACTGGCCATAAGGGTTATCCTTTAAGTAAACCCCTAGCGCCCATCGCATCCAACTGAACCACCGCGCACACAACCGCCACCTAGGGTTCTGCAAAAGCGAGAACCCGGCGGCGATGTTCGTTCAGGGTCGCAACTGGCTAGCGGCGACACCCACGATCAAATTCATGTGGTAAAACAGATCTGCCATCAGGGAAAACAAAGCCACAATCAGTTCCACAACCACAATGCTTCCACCACCGTACCTGGATTGCCCTGCCAAGATGCAGATTTTCACAAATTTTTACTAAAAGTCGCCATCCCAGCCTCTTTGTTAAAAGGAATCCTTTGTAAAAATCCCAAACACATGAACAATCTGATGCTATATAAGTATAAATTAAACAGATATAAGACCAAATTTCATTAACCTTTTTATCTAATCTACCCAATTGTACATAATAAAACAAAACCTGAGAACATCTATTTTGCTTATTTCACTATTCATTTCTTCACTTCTTTTGTAGCTGCCATTAAGATAACATGACCAAACTATATTATGGCATCAAAGTTATATAACAAAGAAAATGCATGGTAGCAATGTGTGAGAAAGAATGAACCAATCTGCACAAAAGTTCATCCCACCCAACTGGACAAATAAATCCAAACGCTTAAGAACCTTGAAAATCAGAAATAACACAGGATATCTGTTGTACCCTGAACACAACAATATTGGCACAATAGGATAAGTTGTACCTGGAATTTATCTGGTTTTTTTGCCAATAAGGTTGACCCTCAATCATACCTACATAACAAAAATAAAGCACATGCTTCTATTGAAATGTATCATCATATCCTTTCAAACTCACCAAATGTTATAAATAATTTGCATCTCAAATAAGATTGTGGAGGTTTTGTGAGTCAAAATTACATATTGGGAAACTTTCATCAATCACTTGATCCGCTACACATAAAACATACCTTAATCAAACAATTCATAAGTAACTTGGGTCAGATTAACATTGCAAATGGAACTGTTTATTTGTGAAACGTCGTGTGTTAAAAAGCTGAACCAAACTAAAGGGGATCAAAAACTGCCATGGTTGCAACACAGTTAGTGTTATTTGTTTAAGTTGTGGTTAACTGACCTTACTTTCTGATGGAGCGCTCCTTTTTGGTCAAAAAGTTGTCTGGTTTCTACAAACACAGATGTCAAGGGAAGATTAGCAACTATTAACAAATAAGAAAAAGAATATCCGTCTTTGGTAGGAAATCTAAAGGAATCAACTATCATCTTCATACTCACAAAACCATTGTTGATGTTTCATAAATCTTTCTGAAGAAAGCATGCATGTCTTCATCTCCTCCGATATCAATGGCGGTATAAGGAATTAAGGATCACCAATTGTTGTTCAGGAGCCATGACTAAACTTATAATCTTTTGACCTAAATAATTGATGCATGATTGACTTAAGTGGATCATGTAAACCTATCAATATAGGTCCAGATATGGCTGTGCAGAGCTAATATTGACTAAATTTGTTGATTTCAGAACAAAACTTGTAATAATTAGTAATTATTAATTACATCAAATAATTGAATAAACACTACCTTAAGAAAACCTTCAAGCTCAAAAAAATTATGTTACAAACTTTTTTTTGTAGCAAACATAACGTAACGTAATTGAATGAAATAAGACAGCTTATGTATGTCATTCCATCCTTCTTGTCCTTGCAAATTGAATTTCAGACAATATAACAGCACGAAAAGACAACCAATCTAAATTTAACATGCAAATCGAAAAATAAGGGCAAAGAAGCCAGTATCCATACCAAGTTGCAGTTGTAGCAAGAACCGAACACACCCACTTTCACATCCCGAACCTGTATAACTGATGATATTGATAGGACCTTGGCGAGCAGTCTTTTCCTTCTGTTTGAATCCGTCTGGTGATCTTCCGGACGCTTTCGAGCGTTCAGCATCTCTTTTGTTGCTGGCGCTTTCGACGACGTTCAGCATCTCGATCTTCTGTCGCCGACGCTTCCGACAGCGTTTAGCATCGCGCATTTCATCGAAGTCTGCTTGTTCTTTAGCAGTGATCGAAGTCAAGCATTCCATCTCTCTTTTCTCTCTATCTGACCTAACAACCTGTTTTGAAGGGACATACACGTGTAAATGGCAACAACTCACACGTTTAAAGCATCAAGCAACTGTACACCATGCTTTGAAAGGTGTACGCTACTATTCATGACGTTGATAAATGTTTGAATTAGCAAAATCTATGAATTTAAACACAGAAATAGTACCTCAGCATGAGGCTGGCCAGTTTTAGGATGAAGCCCTTCACCAAATTACCCAAATTACCATTCTGCATCACCCAAGGGCACCGTCTACCGCCATAATAACCTATTATTGGTTAGTTTGAGTAATTTCTGATTGCTAAATGGGTTGATTTGGGTTTACTCAAATTGTACAATTGGTCAAGATGATACACTTATATAAAACTTACTAAGTTAGAATGGGCACAAATGGGTCAACATCAACCAACACCACTGTCTGCCGCGGCCACGTACCTTCTTTCCGCTAGCAACCGAGTTAAAAACTGTAATTTACATACTGCAGAAAAAGGTGTCATATCCCTCTGTTTAAGAAGTCATAAGTGAATCAAATATCCTCAAAAATATTAATGTGCAAAAAGCCAGACGTGGTCCTTCACCATGTGTTTATAGCCAGCCCATCAAGTTAATAAACCCCATTAACATTCTTTAAAAATACTTACCTTTCGTTAATGAATAAACTAACATCAACAGCTGAGTTGTATTTCTTTCTTAAACAAACTTGGTTACTAAATCTATATTTTTTTTTAGGAAATTGGAAATCAAATATGCTGTAGAACATATTTACCTGACCGAAAAGAGTTGATTATATCAGTCAATAAAGGTGTACCCCACTGGTTATTAATGCAAGCTATATTTTATACATCAAAGTAGAAAATATGCATTTAAAAAAAAATAAACTGTAAAAACAACAAAAAAGGAAAGAAAACAAAAAAATTTAAAAAAAAGAAAAAAGGGGAAACATTCTTATGGTATTACATGTTTAGTAAATATGGCTGAACCTGTAAGTACTGAAGCAAAAAAAGTTTTTTTAAGAAAAAAAAAGTAAAGAAATTGGAAATGGAAAGAGGAAAAGCAGGCTGCAAATCAGGGGGAGGGTTGTTGCAGTGTTTCGGATCGTAATTTATGCTGGGGATGAGAGACGCATCAAGACCTTAACATACCTACCCTCTGGTTATTAACCCGAATTGTATTTTATACATGAAAGTAAAAAAAAAAAGCATTTTTAGCCCAACATTTTTTGTTCCTTTTTTTAACCATAGACCCAGTATCTTCTCCAGGGGGTAGGCGAACAACTTCTCTCGAATTCGGAATTCACACTACCCAAAGTTGCATCAATGTGTTTTTTAAGTTATGCACCCTGAATCCGTACAAATCGAGCACATCAAATGAGTTTGATACACAATAAAAATCGATAAACCTTCGTTTAAGTTGTGGTTAACTACCTTACCTCTCGATGGAGAGCTCTTTTTTGGTCAAAAAGTTTTCTGGTTTCTACAAACACAGATGTGAAAGGAAGATTAGCAATTGTTAACAAATAAAAAAAAGGATAGGTGTCTTTTGTAGGAAATCTGAAGGAATCAATTACCATATTCATAATCACAAAAGCATTGTTAAAGTTCCATAAATCTTTCTGAACAAAGCATGTCTGTCATCTATCTCCTCAGATATCAATGGGGTATAAGGAATTAAGGATCACCAATGGTTGTTCAAGATCCATGACTAAAATTATCAACTTTTGACCTAAATAATTGATGCAAGAAGCCATGAACTTGACTGGATCATGTGACACATAAACCTAATAAGTAATAAACTATCAATATATGTTCAAATATGGCTATGCAGCTCCAATATTGACAAAATATGTTGATTTAAGAAGAAAACTTGTAATAACTACATCAAAATAATTGAAGAAATACTACCTTAAGAACACCTTCAAGCTCAAAAACTTCTGTTACAAAGTTTTTTTTGTAGCAAATACAGCACCAAACACAGGATTTACATATCCTGAAATTTCTAGGTGGTTAATTAAGAAAATAACGTAATCGAATGAAATTAGACACAATTAACTTGCTTAATCTATTTAACATGAATTGACGAAGAAACACTTTTGCTCCACCATCCACTGCTAAGCATATTCAATATAGTGGCATCTAGCAACAAAAAGCTATCCACCCTCACTAAGCTCCATCACGAACGAAACAAAAATCACAAATAATCCAAAGGAAAAATCAAGAGGTTTAAAATAGCCCCTCAATTCGACAAAGAAAACGAAAATACCTGAAAGCGTGGATGAACCAAAGAGGAGTGCCGGAAGAAATGACGAAAGATGAAGCGGAGGTGCGAATGGGTTTGCATTTTTCCAAGTAATCTTTGTAAGAATGATGATTACTAAAACAAAGCCCTAATTGAAGAACTTCACCTGAAATCGTCGACAGCCACGACAAAACATCACATCGGCAACGACTAATTTGCCTTCTTTCATGGATTCATCCTGAAAATAGAAACAAAAACAACGAATTAGGTCAGAATGGAGATGGCCACCAGGCGTTCGTTCTTGGACCTGATTTCATCCTAAGTAAGAGAAGGAAGAAGGATGCAATCATAATCCAGCCGTTCTTGGACCTGATTTCGCCGACAACGATGGTCTCCTGATGATCGATGGCCACGTTTACGATTGTAGGAGAGAGAGACCGGGAGGAAGCGATGAAATGAGACCTACCTGTGGGCGATCGTTCTTATCCCCTCAAAAACGTAAAACCACACGCAGCTGCTTAACAGCTATGAACGGGACACGTTTACAGCATAAGGAGTTGTACATTATGTTGTCAGAGTAATACCTTACTGTTCAACCACTTCTCAATTGTTTAGTTGTTAATAATAATAATTCTTGGTCAACACCTCATTCATAAGAATTTGTAATATATGTAATAAATTACTATTCATCAAGATCGTAAATGTATGTGAAACCTTTAAATTCAAATGATAAGATTTGAACCTTTAGAATCAAATGATAATTTTTAGCAAATCGTGAAAATAAAAAAAGCATTTAACTCTATAAAAAAATAAAAAAAAATATTTGAGATGTAAACTTATAAATAAGCTTGTCCCTTTTCTTGGTCAACACCCCATTCATAAGAATTTCAATACATGTACTAAATTACTATTCATTAAGTTGATACATGTATGGTCAACAACCCATTCATAAGAATTGCAATACATGTAGTAAATTACTATTCATCAAGTTGATACAATTAAAAGATAAACGTTTAAACATAAATAATACGCTTTTAATCTCTCCACAGTCTACACGTTTCGGTGGATGATGTTTGACCAAAAGATATTTTTTTAATTTTCATTTTCGCCCTTCTACAATATGATATTTACGTATAAAATATTTGGATTTTAACTTCTTTAGATCATAGAGTTTATTAAAGTATTTATTTAAATTATTAGATAAGCGACTCACATAAATATTAGTTAGTTTAGGGGTGCTAATCATGTCAGATTGACCAGTTATCGGATTTAAATGGGTTGACGAGTTATGTCTGCAGGGAGCTGGAGGTTTTCTCTTGAAGATGGTGAAGATGATCCGTTGTTAAAAAAAGGAGACTACTAATGGCACACGGGAATTGCTATTTGGACCGGGCTCTATACGCATCGTATAGGCCAATACGATGCGTATAGCCCTTCACAATTTCCCATGCCTGACAGCCTCGTACAACCTGGTCATTCCAAACCTATACGCATTGTATAGGGCAATACGATGCTGTTTAAGGTACGAGGTACCTTCTGCAACTAGTCATCCATCACATCGCTATACGCCCCGTATAGGTCTATACGATGCGTATACGAGTGTGATTCCCTACGATCTGCTGATATTCAAGGATAATGTCTTCAATCACTCTCTGAATTTACGGAATCAATCCAGAAATCCAAGTCACACCGAAATGATCAAATCAAAGATGATCAAGAAGGATATAATCAATCACACAAGATGCATATAATCATGATGATCATCTTCATTAATCCAACAATGTAATTAGAAAGTAACAACAAAAACTCACAGAAATTCTCTCAGATAGACTTGAAATCAACAATACAAAATGAGAATCGTTACTTGAGATACAAAAGACAAAACTATTTATACCAAAGAGTTTCGATCGAAATCTTCTGATCAAAAAGTGTTTTCAACCGAAAACACTTTCCGGCCGAAAACTTAAAGTTTTCGACCGAAAACTCTAAAGTTATACAAATCTAAACCTAATTGATTTCTATGGACTACTAGGTTCCAACAATCTCCCTCTAGTCCACAGAACATCAATTCTTCACATGTCTTTTGCAGGCTTGGTTTTGGCTTTAACATTCAGCTTCTTAGCATCTAGAGCAGCAAGACTCTTCTTGATCATTTTAGCTTCATGTCTTCTTGACAAACATCGGGCCACGACTCTCATATACAATTTTGCCTTAGCTTTAATCTTTTTGCTCATATCACACCTGATAGGATTCTTGTACAAAGTCTTCAGATCTTCATCAGAAAAACTAAACAAATCAACTGGATCAAAGACTCTGAATTCTGGTGACTAATCCTGCACGATCACAACTTCATGTGTTTTGCTGTCATACATCCACTTTTTAAAGCTTTTGATGAACGTCTCTTTTCTTGCTGGAATGTATACAGTAGAAACTGTATCTGCTGGCTTCACTATATACCTGAATCTTCTTTTATCATTTTTGTCTTTTCTTTTCAACCATCGGCATTCAGGTACTTGTGACTTGAAATTCTCAAACTTGTCTTTACTACATTCTTTCTTCAAGTACTCTTCAAAATTAGCAGCAAACATATTGTTTGAAGGATTGATCATATTCAAGTGACTTAGCTCTCTAATATCCCAATATGGAAAAGATTTCATCTTTGAGCTCCGATCAAAATATTGGATATTTCTTTCTCCTCTTTTAACCACATACATCTTCTTATTATCATCATACATCCAAGCCAGAATTTCTCCAGTCAATGCTTGTTCTGGACTCTTGATTGTTTGTGTAAGCCTTTCAACAATGGATGGTTTTTCAGTCACTGTCCACCAAGAGCTCTTATCTATCTTTGTAGCTTTTGATTTTTCAACTTGTGGTTCAACATCTTCAGGAACTGTAAATGGTTCTCGTTCATCAATCAGTTTATCCATCTTCCCAATTACTGAGCCATCTTCTTCTACATAGGTTTGCTGTTATTCATACTCATATTTCTTATATTCAGTGTTGGTCTGATTATCTTGTTCAGTATCTTCAGTCGTTCTGTCATTTCCACCAACACCTCTAGCACCACCACTGTTGTTATCATCATCTGAAGAATCATTATCATCTCTCCTTTCACCAGTAATCACCACTTCTTCATTATCTTCTTCTTCTTCCTTCTCTGTTTCTTCTTGATTTTCATCAGTTCTTTCCAAACCTTCACCTTCGTCATTAAGAAGCATATAACCATCAAATAAAGTGTTGTCTTCATATATATTTGCTTCAAAGACTGGAGTTTGAACTTGTTCACTTGTAGAAGGAATTGGTTCAGTGGCTGCCGGACTATGTACATCTTCAATATTTTCTTCTTGATTAGTGACGATTGGAGCACCAATTTGAGCTATCAAATCTTGAACAATCCTATGAAGTTGATCAATTTGCTGATGTTGTTGTGCAATTAAACCCTTCTGTTTATTGCTTTCATTTTTCAACTCTCCGATCTCTCTAGTATTAGAAGCTTCTCTGCTTTGTAGATTGGAGATTTGAGTTTTCAGCTGACTAACTACATCTGTAGTTTCTCTTGTAGCATAATTCAAAAACTCTTCGTCAACCAAACCATAATTCTTTGATTTCTTAGACTTTTGCTTCTCTGGAACTTCTTTTGACTTGCCTTTTGCCTTTTTCAAGTGCAGTGGTTGTTGTTTTCTTCTTCTTTCTTTGTTCTGGATCTGTAAACATGATACCCTTAGACGGAGGAGGTCTAGAAGGTACGGTTTTTTACTTTTCAGGCTCTTTCCTCTTCTTTATGGGGTTGTTGCTGTTGCTGTTAACTGTTCATCATGAACTTCCAACACTTCAGTATTTACACTTAAAATATCTTCAGTTTCAGCTATGAATTCTTCTGTGTGACTCAACAATGATTCTGTAACCTCTTCATTTACCTTAGCAATCAAAAATCAGGTCATGTGCTTCATACTCACCCATATGTTTATCAACCCTCGGTTCTTCAACTTGAACTTGAACTTCTTGTTGAATTTCTGGTATCACATTTCTTTGACCACCATCATGACCTTGACGTCATCATTTCCCTGATCATCATTATTACCTTGATCATTTTCATCATTATCGCTATCAACTTCATCTTCTATTTCTTCAGCCATTAAGTCATCTATTTCATCTTCAAGATTGAAATCTGGATCAGGATTCTCTTCAAGCATATTTGGAAATAGAGGTGTTACAGTTCCACTAAACTTGCTTGTCTTTCTGACATTATTCATACTGCTAAAGATTACTTCTTGCATTGTCTCTAACGGTAGTTCAACACCATCATTTTCCAGATTTGGCAACAATGTATTGATGATCATTTGTACAAATCTTGGATACATCAAAAACTTGTAATTTTGTCTTGGTCCCACAAAATTGCTTATCATTGCTTCAAAGATCATTCTTGAAAAGTTAAATCTTCTATGAGTCGCCAAACAAACTAACGCCCTGCTAAATACTTCACCAATATGATCAAAACCAGACGTTCTTGGACTCAAACAATGAATTAGAATGTGAACCAAATATCTCCACTGTTTCCCAAATATGGTCTTTGTAACTTGTCTTCTTAAGAAAGTTCCTTCATACCCCATAGTCATAATGATTCCAGATACTGCAATGTGATTTATCTTGTAAGGAAAGTCTGTTGCACCTCTAAAGTTTATTACTTCTCTTATCACCTGTTCAGTAACTTTGATCTTGTTTCCTCCAACTGAACTCTCAATCCATATCTCTTTATTCACATGCTTGTATTCTATATTATCCCAAAACTCCCTCACGTGTTTTTCAAACACACGTACTTGTGTAGATATAGTTGTATTAATTCTTGAGTTTGCTAAAAATCTAACAATCTCTTCATATCCATGTGCCTTCTTTGTATTTGTAGTTAAACAAGAACATATGTTGTGCTTAGGTTCAAACTTTAACCTGTTCATATGTAAGGCCCCAAACCCGGGAGGCCTCACTTGTTGTATTTACTCATTCACAAACAGTTCTTAAACATGAATATCAAATAACGCAGCGGAAAATTTTATTTAAACATAACGTCATCATTGTTCATACATGCGGAAGCGTAAACATTGTTTAAAACATCAATACATCATAACTAAAACATAACGGGATGCCAGTCTTCATAGTCAGCCGGGTAACTCCTCTTGCTAGCCAAGCATCACCGTACATCCTCATAACCTGCCTTAACCTGAATGTGCACACTAAAAAGTCAGCTACGCTGGTGAGTTCTAGCATTTCATAAAAACTTTAACATCAACATTTGCCAAAAACATATCATTCATTCATTTAGTAAAACCTTTCACAAAAGCATGTAATAATCTAACATCTTTAAAAAAGGTTTCGTACCCATATCATCATCATTATCATAAACACCGTTGAACGGATCGTTCGTTAAAACTTTTAACATTCATTTAAGTCATACATTATCGTTATCTAATTCTGTATCTTACTTTACGCGTCACAGTGTCCCCGAAGGAACCTTTGGTGTTGTGGACAACCGCTACGTATCGCCGTCATTGCCACAACCATACACTACGTGGGGTCAACCGTTACGTATCGCCGTCATTGCCCAACCATTCACTACGTGGGGTCAACCGTTACGTATTGCCGTCATTGCCCCAACACGCATCTTTCCTTTGGGAGTTTCTGATCCGGAGGTTCTTCTCACGAGTTATGGAGTAACACTTTGCTGAAGTCTCGGGTCGATCCACCAACTTTCTCTCTCTACGGTTTCTCTCTCTAAAAGTTGCAAATGAGAGAAAAAGGGTGGCATAGGCTATTTATAGCCCGCTGACCCATCCGACCCGACCCGTCATGCCTTGTTCGTTTATTCCGTTATTATAACTGTCGTTTTATTTTTGGGATGTTACAAGTCTACCCCCCTTACAATAGGTTTCGTCCCCGAAACCTTATCATAAGTCAAATAGATGAGGGTACGACTCCCTCATTTCCTTCTCCGTTTCCCAAGTGGCTTCCGATCCCTTTCGATGCTTCCATTGGACTTTAACCAATTGGATAACTTTATTACGTAAACGTTTCTCCTTCCGATCAAGGATGGCCACGGGTTTTTTGATGTAATTAAGGCTGTTGTCGACCTCGATGTCAGTAAGTGGTACGTGAGCCGATTCATTCGCCAAACACTTTCGCAAGTGTGATACATGGAAGGTAGGATGAATCCCACTTAACTCATCAGACAATTCTAACCGATAAGCGACTTCACCAACCCGTGTCGTTATCCCGAACGGTCCGACAAACCTCGGACTTAACTTTCCTCTATTTCTGAATCGTATGATTCCCTTCCATGGTGACACTTTCAGCATTACTCTGTCACCAATATCAAACTCAATAGGCCTTCGTCGTTTATCCGCATAGGATTTCTGACGATCTTGTGCGGCCTTCATTCGTGCCTTGATTTGATCAAACCTTTCCGACGTTTCTCTTACGACTTCCAGACTTCCTAACTCCTTCTGTCCAATCTCACCCCAACAAACCGGGGTCCTACATCTTCTCCCATACAACATTTCGTAAGGCGGCATGCCTATCGTCGTGTGATGACTATTGTTGTAGGAGAATTCGGCTAACGGCAGATGGCTGTCCCAACTGCCACCGAAGTCGATAATACAAGCACGGAGCATATCTTCCAATGTCTGAATGGTCCTTTCGGACTGACCATCCGTTTGTGGGTGGTATGCTGTGCTGATATTAAGCCTCGTACCCATCGCCTCGTGAAATCTTTTCCAGAACCTCGACGTGAATCGTGTGTCCCGGTCAGATGTGATCATCAAAGGCATCCCATGCCGTGCTACTACTTCGTTAATAAAAACTTATGCTAACCTTTCCGACGAGAACGTCTCGCAAATAGGTAGGAAATGAGCACTCTTCGTTAAACGGTCCACAATTACCCAAATAGTATCATGACCTTTAGCTGTGCGAGATAGCTTGGTTATGAAGTCCATGGTAATGTGTTCCCACTTCCATTCCGGTATATCAAGTAGTTGAATCTTTCCATACGGTTTCTGGTGTTCGTCCTTTACTTGTGAGCAAGTCAAGCATTTGCTTACATACCTTGTCACCTCAAGTTTCATCCCAGGCCACCAGTATTCCTTCCTCAGATCTTGGTACATCTTATTGGTACCGGGATGGATAGAGTACCGAGACTTATGAGCCTCATCCAAGATTTTGGTTCTAAGCTCGCCACCCATAGGTATCCATACCCGCCCATAACGTGTTCTAACACCAAGGGTGTTATATTCCAACTTGTCCTGTTGGCCAACCATCCTTTCCTTCTTAATGTTTTCTTCCTTAAGTGCTTCATCTTGAGCTCTTTCAATTTCCCTCATTACATCAGATGTTACCACTAACTGGCAAGCTTTCACTCTAATAGGAGTAAGCACATCCTTTCGGCTTAGAGCGTCAGCCACCACGTTTGCCTTTCCAGGATGGTATATTATTTCACAGTCATAGTCTTTCAACATTTCCAATCATCGCCTCTGCCTCATATTAAGTTCCTTTTGTTCGAAGAAGTATTTCAAACTTTTGTGGTCAGAGTAAATAGTAAACTTCACCCCGTACAGGTAGTGCCTCCAGATTTTCAATACGAATACGACAGCAGCAAGTTTCAAATCGTGGGTGGGATAATTAGCTTCGTGAATCTTCAACTGTCGTGACGCATACGCGATCACTCTTCCGCGTTGCATCAACACGCATCCCAATCCCTGACCCGAAGCGTCAGAGTATACCACTAAGTCTTCATTTCCCTCGGGGATGGCCAAGACTGGAGCTTGGGTTAGCCTCTTCTTCAATTCCTTAAACGCCTCATCTTGGGTCGAACCCCATTCATACTTAACCTCTTTCCGAGTCAACTTTGTCAACGGCGAAGCTATTTTTGAGAAATCCTGGATGAATCTCCGATAGTAGCCTGCCAATCCCAAGAAACTGCGGATTTCAGTTGGCGTCTTAGGAATATTCCATTCCTTTACCGTCACTATCTTTGCTGGGTCAACCATAATGCCGTACGGGTTAATGACGTGACCTAGGAATTGGACTTCCCTAAGCCAGAACGCGCATTTGGAGAACTTAGCATACAACTTTTCCTTCTTCAGAGCTTCCAATACTTCCTTCAAGTGACACGCGTGATCACCCTCATTCTTGGAGTAGATGAGGATATCATCGATGAACACGATTACCGATCGGTCCAGCATCGGTCGACACACCCTATTCATTAAATCCATGAATGCTGCGGGGGCGTTCGTCAATCCAAAAGACATCACGCGGAACTCGAAATGTCCATAACGCGTGCGAAATGCGGTTTTCGGTATGTCTTCTTCCCTCACCTTCAACTAATGGTACCCGGATCGAAGGTCGATTTTTGAGAACCAACTTGCGCCCTGTAATTGATCGAACAGGTCGTCGATCCTTGGTAAAGGGTACTTGTTCTTCACCGTACGTTTGTTCAACTCGCGATAATCAATACACATTCTCATCGAACCGTCTTTCTTCTTCACAAACAACACCAGAGCGCCCCACGACGAGATGCTCGGTTGGATAAATCCTTTCAAGAGTAACTCGTCTAGTTGGACCATAAGTTCCTTCATCTCCACTGGTGCTAGTCGATATGGAGCCTTAGCCACGGGCTGGGCATTTGGTACTAAGTCGATTCGAAATTCAGTCTCTCTGTCGGGTGGTATCCCAGGCAAATCCTCTGGAAACACCTCCGGGTACTCGCGTACCACGGGTACATCGTCTAACTCCTTCACTTCCTTACACTCGTCAATTAAGTACACCAGATAAGCCTCGCATCCGCGCCTCAAGTAATCTGCTGCCTTAATCATCGAGATGACATTTGGCATTAGGGCGTCACGATCCCCAAGAACCTCGACTTTGCTACCGTCCGGAGCCTTGAGTCAGATTATCTTTCGTTTACACATAATTTGTGCTTCATTGGTAGTTAGCCAATCCATTCCTAACACGACATCAAACCCACCCAAAACCATAACAAACAATCTGACAGGGAACCTATGACCTTCTATTTTTATCGTGGAGTTGTCAACTACATCGGTTACTCTCGCAGTCCTACCCTCAGCGGTTTCTACGCTGAAGGCCCTTTCTAGTTTACTGACAGTGTACTTCACTCGTTTACAGAAAGTCGCAGATATAAAACTCTTACTGCACCCGAATCAAATAACACAGAAACAAAAGTGTTGTCAAGGATGAACGTACCTGACGCCACGTCGGGGTCTGCCCTGGCTTAGTCTTGCGTCAGTGCGTACGCACGAGTCTTTGCTCGGGGCCTCTCTTCTTTCCTTTCCGGGCCTTTCCCTTTCCCGGCTTCACCCATTTTCGGTTTCAGGCATTCCCTACTCAGATGACCGGCATCCCCACAATTATAGCACTTGAAGTGTTGTGGACACTCACGGGAGTAGTGCCCGGTCTTGCCACACTTGAAGCACAAGTTAGATCCCAGTCTACATTCACCAGTATGCTCCCTTCCACACTTCTTACAAACAGTCAGCTCATCTACCCGAGCCCTCTTTTCATGAGTCCCAAACATCTTTCCACCAGTTCGCTTGTTTGAGAAGCTCGGACTCTTCTTCGGTTCCTCAATGGAGACGACATTCAGCGCTAGATCATCAAATACCACGCCGCTCAGTTCTACTACCGAATCATAGGTAGTAGGGGCGTTTGCCTTAACATAGGTGCGGACCTGGTCCGGCAACCCTTGAATGTAGCAGGAAATTTTTCTTTCCTCCGTCGTAACAAGATGTCGCACCAAACGTGCCAGTTCATTGAACCAGGTTGTGTACTGCCGGTGCGTCATGCTCCCGGCCTTCAAACCCAGAAATTCCCTCTCTACCTTCTCAATCTCGTTCCTTGGACAGAAGTTCTTGATTACCAGAGTTTCCAAGTCATTCCACATCATCGAGTCAACAACCTCATCCCCCTTAGCCTGACGTACACCTTCCCACCAGTGGGATGCTTCCTCCCTCAAGGAGTTAGCAGCAAAGTTCACTACTTGATTTGCTCGACACTCGCTCAGACGGATGGCGGCTTCCATACGTATCACCCAATCAAAAGTAGCCACCGCGTCCTTCTTCCCAGTCAGGACCGGCGGGTCACATGCCTTAAATGACTTATAGTCGCACCCGCGAGCAGGCGGTGCGTTGTCGGTCTCGTTGTTCTGGGCACCAGTTGCCGCACTAGATCCGCCTTCCCCACTAACTTTCTTTAATGCTTCAGCCAACAGACTTGGCAGAGAATTCTTCATCAACTCGGAGAACTCTCGAGCTATGGCTGCTCTCACTTCTGGTTCAAAAGTGAAAGGTTGTTCTGCAACTTGTGTCTGCTCAGTTCCATGCACACTAGCCTCCGGTTCAGTGTGAACACTTCCTTCTTCACTGTGCTCTTGGCGCGCAGGAATCCTGCCACGCCCACCATTTCGACCGCCGGTACGACCACCGGTACGGCCACCACGCCTTCCGTTCCCTCTCCTCGCCATTTCGTTCTATAAGACAAGAAATCCAATGTTATCACGCTAGTTAACAAATAGAATTCAATAAGCACTGTAAGATGTTAATATACACTGGCCATCTGCAATTAACCATTACACTACCTTTCGATTTCTATTTGACCACCTTTGTGATTCCATCAGAACACAAGTCCTTACCTACCCCTTTCTAAGGCATACTACATACACATACTCTACTTTTCACACCTGATGATTTGGCTCAAGTTACCCGTACTGGCATCCGCTTTCGGTCCCATTCAAAGTTTAAGTTCAGAAACTGGGAGTGTCCGAATCTCTCAAACTATTGCTCTGATACCAACTTGTAAGGACCCAAACCCGGGAGGCCTCACTTGTTGGATTTACTCATTCACAAACAGTTCTTAAACATGAATATCAAATAACGCAGCGGAAAATTTCATTTAAACATAACGTCATCATTGTTCATACATGCGGAAGCGTAAACATTGTTTACAACATCAATACATCATAACTAAAACATAACGGGATGCCAGTCTTCATAGTCAGCCGGGTAACTCCTCTCGCTAGCCAAGCATCACCGTACATCCTCATAACCTGCCTTAACCTGAATGTGCACACTAAAAAGTCAGCTACGCTGGTGAGTTCTAGCATTTCATAAAAACTTTAACATCAACATTTGCCAAAAACATATCATTCATTCATTTAGTAAAACCTTTCACAAAAGCATGTAATAATCTAACATCTTTAAAAAAGGTTTCGTACCCATATCATCATCAACATCATTATCATAAACACCGTTGAACGGATAGTTCGTTAAAACCTGCTGCCTGCGCATTTAGCAAGTGCGCATGGTTTAACTCATCCGTACTTAGCAAGTACGCAGACTTTGTTCTTGCGTACTTGCTAAGTACGCAGGATATACATCATGCACACTTACTAAGTGCGCACAACACTTAACAGAAACAGACAAGACTAAGTACATACATATGTGATTATAACTCGATAATCAATACATACAGATGCTGATATACAAATACATAAGTAAAAACAATCTTCGGAGTGCTTGTCACAAGAATTATTTCAGCAAACTCCCCCTTGACAGCAACTCTGGAGATGTCTACAGTCTCTAACAGCTTCAGAGTAAACAGCTTTAGAGTGATTGTCACAAGAATTGCTTCAGCAAACTCGCCCGTAACGGCAGCTATGGAGTTGTCTTCAGTCTCTATCATCTGTATACAAGTAGTATTTATCTAACAACATCGTATCAGAGGTTCCCCAAGGTCAAAATCCGTGAGCTAAAGGACGACTATGTCAAGTTTGAGCTCCGTGACCAGAGGTTCTCCAAGGTCAAAATCCGTGAGCTCAAGGACGACTATGTCAAATTTGAGCTCCGTGAAACCGACGCCAGCATGACTAACGTGCTCCACGTCAGTAACTCAAAATGACGTATATAGAAAGATTCAGGAAGGAATCCCTAAATAGTCCTATTCTTCCTCCTTCAGTCTCATGTTCAGCAACATACTTATTGTCTGAATTCTTTCGTCTTTGTCTTTTGGAGGATGACTCGGGAAGGGAAACCTTCGCCATTCTCCGTGGGTGTGTTTGGTCTGGTGCATCATCAGAGTCAGATGAATCAGATTCAATCGCCTCAGAATCTGACTCTTCAGCACCATCTCCTCCTTCTTCTTCATCACCTCCATCACCAATCATCTCTGTAAGAACATAAAAGAAACAACATTAGATCAAACAAAATCATTGGAATAGAACAAGCATGACATGGTATAGCACATGCACGATGAACTGAATTTCAGACTTAGAAAAATTCTGAGTGGCCCTTCCTGCGTACTTAACAAATACGCAGTAAATTGTTACCCTTGTGTACTCAAACTTTTCAACTCAAATTATGAAGATGTCAAGTCAAATAGCGAACTTGATAAGAACATTCAATCAAGAGGTTTCAAAAGCAATTTAAGGAAGTTAAACACAAATATTTTTTATTTTTCTTAACTTTTGATAAACTATACTCAAAATCTTTTTGCGCTTTTCGGAAAGAAGATTATATGCACATGAATATACACACAAGCTATTTTTGGGTCAAAGTCATGAGCAGAGGATCATATCAGGCTATTGTAAGCAAAAATGATACACAATAAACATCAAATAATATGAGATCATGTCATGGATTACTACTTATTCATACGTAATATGCAATATAAACAAGTAAATTCAAGTTGTCAATATTATAAGATTTGAAACCATAAGCATCTTTGCATCATGTTCTTGTGTTTTAAGGTACTTAATTATAAGATATACAACGTGTACCCCACAGTTATGCTACAGAAATTTAAATTGCACTATCTCAAGGCATCTAAGATTTTCCCAAATATTTTCAAATCTACAGAATGAAGTTACATCGTTTAGCACAAAAAAAATCAAGCAGAATCCATAAGGATTATCAAGAATCATAAGATTCAGAATTGAATGATTCAGCTGTCTTGGTTTGATTGGTTTTTCTTCTGTGAATATCATATGATGATTCAGTTTAATAGATATGGAGTCTGAGGATTTAGGTAAGGGGATCCAACTTTTATCTAGATTTAATTTCAATGAATCAGGTACGATTCAAGGGTGAATATAAGCTTAACGGTTGATGTAAAGACATATCGGGGCCCAACTTCCCATTGCATACTTGTGCGTATGGGCAGTGAAGTGAACCAAAAAATTATGCTAAAGACATAACCTGAAACTGGTCTCTTAAGAAAATATTTGCTAAAATCTTACATCATTTATCTGGTAATGATCTTTTTGTATTCTTTTACACACACACATGCATACATGGGTTCAAATCACAGTTGTAGTCTAGATTTAGTTTCCACACTACTAATGATTCAAAAATACTTATAGCCTATTGACAATTCTAATTACTTGCAAATATTCAAATTAAGACTGAAACAACTTACACATTCAAGTAATCATGACACAATCATTTCCCATATGTACAGTCTAAGACGTTTAGATCATTACTGATGTACTATCATTTCCTCTTTTTTTCAAATAACTTTGAAATTTTCTCCATTTTTTATTTTGTTTGGATTTTTGTAAAATATTTGAGAATTAAACAGAACTATACAGAAAAAATTTAAAAGAAATAAAGATTAACTTCCATGAAATGATTTGATTTGAAAAATGAGTTTTCTCACTCAGAATTGAACATTCCTATCAAGTTGACAAGATGTTCAAAACGTGTTCGATCAAACGCCTTAGTGAAAAGGTCAGCAAAGTTGTCATCCGTGTGAACCTTTACAAGTTCAATGAGATTCTTTTCAGCATAATCACGGATGAAATGGTGGCGAATCTCTATATGCTTAGTTTTGGAATGTTTCACTGGGTTGTTCGTGATAGACATCGTGAGATTGTTGTCAATGAACAGAGGAGTTCCAGTGTAGTTCAAGCCATAATCTCTCAATTGCTGCTGGATCCACAATATTAGAGAACAACAGCTCCGAAAGCAATGTACTCTGCTTCACATGTTGAGACAGAAACCGTTAATTGCTTCTTTCACTGCCAGGAGACCAGCCTGTCTCCCAAGAATTGACATCCACCTGAGGTTGATTTTCTATCAAGGTTACAACCACCATAATCTGAATCGGTATAGGCTTTGAAGTCGAATGACTGCTGCTTCGAGTACCAAAGACCCAATCGGGGTTTCCCCTTTAAGTATCTGAAGATTCTCTTAACAGCTATCAGATTAGACTTCTTTGGTTGTGACTGAAACCTTGGGCACAAACATACAGCAAACATTATGTTGGGCCTTCAAGCTGTAAGATACATAAGAGATCCGATCATCCCACGGTACAATTTGCAATCCACATCCTTTCCATCTTTGTCTGGATGCAGACCATGATTGACGGGGATAGGTGTGCCATAAGTACTGCTATCATTCAACTTGTATTTTGTCAAGATGTCCTGCACATACTTAGTTTGAAGCAGATAAATGCCATCCTGCCTTTGACTGACTTGCAGACCTAGAAAGAACAACAGTTCACCCATGTTGCTCATTTCAAACTTGGACTTCATCACCTGTTCGAATTCCCTACACATCCCTTCATTTGTTGACCCAAAGATAATGTCGTCGACATAGACTTGTACAAGAAGAATATCACCTCCTGCTTTCCTAATGAAGAGGGTCGAGTCAATCTGTCTACGGTCGAAGCCCATTTGATAGTAAATGTTTTGATAACGTCTCATACCATGCCCGAGGTGCTTGATGAAGACCATAAAGTGCTTTGTCTAGCTTATACACTTTATTGATATTATGCGGATCTTCAAAGTCGGGAGGTTGAGTGACATAGACCTCTTCATGAACTTTTCCATGAACTTTTCCATACAGGAAAGCACTCTTCACATCAAGTTGAAAAACCTTGAAGCCGACATAGGAGGCATAAGCCAGAAACAGTCGAATGGCCTCAAGTCTAGCAATTGGGGCATACACTTCAGTGTAATCCAGGCCCTTTTGTTGATGAAATCCTTGAACAACCAACCGTGATTTATTCTTCACTACGACATGACGATCATCCGTTTTACACTTGAACACCCATCTGGTTCCAATTGGTTGTACGCCTCTTGGCAAGTCAACTAAATCCCACACATGCAACTTTTGGAATTGGGACAGTTAATCTTGCATCGCCTCAATCCAGCAGTTGTCAGCGAGAGCCTCCTTCACATTCTTCGGCTCCTACCGGGACACGTATGCAGCACGCAAACATGTTTCCATGATACCAGTGTCAAGTATCTCAGCGTACAAACTAGTGTTCTCAGCAATGGTTCTATGATGAGTCTGAACACCGGCATGAGGATCACCAATAATGTTGTCAATTGGATGATTCTTATGCACTCTCGTCTCTATTATGAGCGGTTCCTGGAGATTTGTGTCTAGATTCGTGCTCAACTCCCCCATATTCTGTGATCTAGAGGACGATGATTCAATGTTGATTGGATCAGCTGGAGCTTCATTTCCTACACGAGTGTTAGGATTAGCTAGAGCGTCATCTCCATCAACATGGAAAACTTCAACATCATCACTGTCATGAGTTCCAGATGCAGATGCAGCATTGGAATCGGGAGTTACAATGGGTACCGTGGCACGAGTGGAGAAATTTGAATCATCACCGCCATTAAAGAAATCATACACGTTTGCGGCATCATTGGCAGACAAGTCAGGAAGGTTGAAAGACTTGAATAGCGCATCATAATCAAAACCCCAAGTTAGGCCAGTTAGTTCTAGTGGAATGTTGTGTTTACTGCAATCCACTTTGAACCATTCCTCGACAGTACGAGTTCCTATATTGTACACTCTCTTGCATGATGAATTGGAAACATATCCTAAGAAAATGCCTTCCACTGCTTTTGCATGAAATTTAGATTTTCGATCCTTGTATTGTAGCAATAAGGAACAGGGACTACCAAAAGGAACTAGGTAGTCAAGATTGGGAGGTCGATTGTTGATCGACTCATAGCAAGTCTTGTTGTGCCTCTTCACAACCAGAACTCTGTTCAAAACGTGACAAGCTGTATTTACTGCTTCTGCCCAGAAAGTTACAGGAAGCTTTGAATCGGACAACATTGTCCTTGCAGTCTCGATCAAGGTTCTGTTCTTCCTTTCTGCAACTCCGTTCTGCTAAGGTGTGTACGGGGCACTAAATTCGTGACGGATCCCCTTTTTGAGACAGAAAAGCTCCATCAAATTATTCTTGAATTCAGTTCCGATATCACTCCTTATTCTTCTAACCTTCAACTTGCAAATAGACTCCAAGCTCAGGATCAGGTATTGAAGAATGTTGGCAGTCTCATCCTTTGTACCTAAAAAATGCACCCAAGAAAAACGCGAGAAATCATCAGTTACAACTAGACAGTATGACTTCCCTCCAATAATCCTGATACTTATGGGGCCAAACAGATCCATATGTAATAGCTCCAAAGGGGTATCGATTGAGTTTTGGAACTTGGGCTTGTGAGACTTCCGTTGCTGTTTGCCCTTTTTACAAGGCATACAGTCATCTGTAACGGCAAATCTCAACTTAGGAACACCGGTAACTAAACCGTTTTGGACAAGATGGTTAATTTTACAATAAGAAATATGTCCAAGTTTCCTATGCCACAAGATTGAGTCAAGCTCTGTCGCTTTAGTAAGAAAACAAGTTGCAACTGAAGATGTGGTTTTCGCCACGCTCATATCGATCTGATAGGTATCATTCATTCTTGGCGCACGCATCAAAATCCAGTCTTCAGGAACCTCAAACCCAGGTTTGAGAATCATGCATTCAGATTTGTCAAACATGACTGAGTACTCCTTATCACACATCTGAGAAACACTCAATAGGTTATGCTTTAGCTGCTCGCAGTAGTTAACGTTGTCGAAGCTAACACAACCATTTGAAACCACGCCTTAAGAAGTAATACGCCGCCCTTCTCGCCTGCAAAGGCCACATAGTCGCCTCTGAATGGTTTTACATCTTGAAGCAAGGCCATGTTGCCTATCATGTGCCGAGAGCATCCACTATCTACATACCAACGATTAGAGATAGTTCCCTTCAGATGTCCCTGCACGAGTCACAAGAAATTAAGTAGATTTTGAGACCCAAGCCATGGTGGTCTTTGGTCGTCCGTCTTTCTCAAAATAAACTACTTCAACTAATTCACAGTCGTGACTGTCAAAAATGGGTGAATCTTTAGAAGACTTGGGACCAGGAGATTGAGAACTTTTAGATTTCTTGTTCCAGTACCTTTTCTTTTGTTTTACTGGAACAGTCGGCTTGCATTCAGTAGCACCAGGTGAACTAGTAGAAGCTTCACCTGATTGAATTCCAGCCAGCTGATCCAGCTTCCTCAATCTCTCGTTCCTTCTTCTCCTTTGTGGCTTAGAAAGCTTAACCACGGGTTTCTCACCAGTTGGTGCACTATGAGAGGTAGACACACAGGGTTTAGCATGTTGTTTTTCCCTTTTTGGAACAGATGGCTTAGCCTCAGATTTGATCTTTGGCTTCACCATAGGTTTCACTGGTGGTTTCACCACATTTGATTTGGGATTCTTGGGTTGCTTCACTGGTGGTGACTTAGAGATAACAGTCGGTTGTGAAACAATTGGTCGTTTCCCTTGGTTCTTAGCAGGGCGGTTCACAAGGATGTGACCAACCATACCACAGTGAAAGAAAGCATGCTTTTCCTTATAAATCCTCCTGTAGGGCTCATTTGATTTTACGTTTGATGAATCAGCATGATGAATAGGAGAAGTTGTTTGGTGAACAGTAGTTTGACCCGATGGTGATTGGTTTTTGGGAATATAATACATTTGCATATTTTCTTGATAGCCAAGCCCATAATGAGCTGAAAAGGCTTCTTTCTTAACTTGATTAATGTTTTTATATCCCCCATAAAGCATCACTTTTTATTTTTCATTTGATTCAACGATATCGGGTTTAGTCAAAATACAATTATCACTATCAGTGATAATGTTTTTCTTAACTTTATGTTCACCGAGCAACTCCTCAGAGACTACTCCTTCAGGGCAGGGTTCTCAGACCTATCATTAGAAGCAGTAAAGAACTCTTCATCAGATATAGAGTTAGCCTTACTTGAGGAATCATCAAGGCAAGACAGATCAATGTCAATTAATCCGTTGACAAATTTCCCGCTTACTGGTGGAGGAATGGCATTAGTACCCAGCCCTAAGCCATTCACTTGTCTCACAACAGACTCACAGTGTTCCACCACAAAACGAGAAATTTTCAACTTCTCAATATTGCCTTTCAACTTCAAGATCTCATTTTGTAGTTTGGTGATCTCGTTGTTTCTCTTTTCCAACCCCTTGTACGCAACATCCAAATGAAACTGTTGATCACTGATTTTAAGTGAATAATCACATTTATCTTTCTTCAAAGTTTCAACTGAATCTTTGTATCGTTTTTCGTTTTCTTTGTAGCTTAAAGCTGCAATACGAAGGGGTTCGATTTTTTCTTGAAGCTTAGAATTTTCATCCTTTAAGCTTAGATATTTTGAACAAGAAAACCTCATTTGATGAACATGATGTCTCTCCAATAGCCATGAGGGCAACTGCAGTTGTAGACTCTTCTTGGTCAGCCACAGAAGCTTCCCGCTCCTCTGTTTCCATAATCTCAGCCATGAGACCAACCTGTGTTTGAGCAACAATGGCATCCTCCAGATGAACACCCCAATCAAAGCTATCATTTTGTTGAGCTACCAAAGCGTTGGACGTACCACCTTGACTTTGATTACGGTTGTTGGAGTTGTTGTACCCTTGAGTGTATCCTTGGCTAGGTCTGGTGAAACCCGAGGCCGGTGCTTTGTCCTTTTGACATTCACGATCAAATTGTCCAAAATTCTGACACTTATAGCACTTGGCTTTGGATTTATCAAAACTAACCTTGGCATTTGAATGCCCACCAATGAACTTTCTTCCTGTTCTGTTGAGGAAACGCTTAGCTCTTCTCAAGATCATGGCCATATTCCATTGAATATCCATGTCCTCCATATCATCCGGATCCACCTGATTAAAGTCTTCTTCTATGGTTTCAGGATCCGTTAGCTTGCCACCAATGAAGTTTTCATAGGCAAGCATGCAGGATGAACAAAAGCTACATGATCTTCAGCTATCTTGGCTATTGCTGTAACACCCAAAAATAAAAAGAAAAGAAAAATTCAAAATTTCACTCCCTCGCGGTACGCGAGGGAGATTTTGACAAAACCTCGCGGTACGCGAGGGGACTGCTTATACGCCAGATTTACACCTTCTCGCGGTACGCGAGAAGATTCCCAACCAAGCCTCGCGGTACGCGAGGGAATAGTACACGCGTCAGGGCCAGAAAACACGTGTCATTCACCCTTGCCACCAGCCGCCACGTGTTATGCTGACTCAGCACCGTTCGTGACACCTCATCCTCTCGCGGTACGCGAGGGATTTCCTTGGCCGGCCTCGCGGTACGCGAGGGACTGGAAAATCAGCCTATAAAAAGCCTTCAACGGGATTGAAATTCTGTACAGTTTCCAAACATTCGTTTCACACAAACCCGATCTCTCAAAACTCCACAACGTCCTGAAGCGCTGTTCAAGAATCCTACGACACCCAACTCAAGCCGTAGTTCTGTCCAAATCCCGCGAAGTAGGTATCGTTAAAACTATTCATATATATATAGCTGCAATTATATATATTCTCTCATATATATATTCTCGTTAATCGTGTCTTCCCTAGGAAGAAACGTGTCGAGGTTCTGCTCAAATTCCGAAGCCTACAACCCTACCAGCCATCAAAATCAAGGTGAACACATTTAACGCTTTTCAAACAAGAAAACCATTTTATTTACGAAAACGGCATGAAACAAATTAAATGCTTTAATCATAAGGGTAATCTACGTGATAGCATTCAGGCCATAAGCATACGTATATTTGATCAAATGGTATACATGAGGAGGGTGAAATCCCCTTCCGTGGCTGGGTACAGATCATGTAAGGGGATATCATAAGACTGAGGATATGGTTCCTTAGCAGATCATGTAAGACTAAGAACAAGGTTCTTAGCATCACGACCCTGGGAATAGGCTATCAGTCTGAGACATAGAGCTCAGCCAGTTGACCCCATGGCAGAGACCCGGTGTATGTAGGTGGTATATACTTCAGGTGAAAAAGACTGCTGAATGTGTAGATTTATCGTCAAAGAAAACGTGCTTAAAGGCTTTAATTTGGTTTATGTTAGAAATCATTTTCGTGTCAGTTAAATGTGATTCACCAGCTTTATGCTGATGTTCATTTTCAAAACGTTTTTCACAGGTAATGAAAGAAATCATTAAATTCAGGGTGATGCAGTAAAGACAAGATCTTTAGGCATATCAAAATCCCTGTGGCAGACTAATACAAGACCAAATGTTGGAACGGACGTAGATCCTAGACATTTTGAATGGCTTGTATTATGTAAATTATTTCAATCACTGTACATTATATAATAGACTTTTGAAGATCTATTATCATGAAATGAAAAGGGACGTGGATCCCAAGTTTTGACAAAAAGTACAGAATTAACCCTTGAGGTTATTTACATTACATTTCATTACAAAAAGGCATCAAGTAAAAACAAAGACTTCCGCTGTCCAAATTTATGGGACCTCATTCAGATACCAGCATTATCTCGCGACGCCCGGGCAGGGGTAGCCCGGGGTTGTGACAGGTTGGTATCAGAGCCAGGTTCAAGGGTTTTAGCAAAACTAGATACTTATATGATTGTATCTAGGCTTTAACCAATAGTTGTGCCTACTGAACAAACGATAGGAAGATGCCTTTAACATAACCAATGAATTGCAGTATGTCAGATCCATACTATTATCCTTATAATTACCCAAACTACTTCCCTGGAGAATCATCTAATTAAGTAGTACCAAGATATGACGATTATATCCACTACCTGCCGACCCCGGAGAATTGGAACAGAATGGTCGCAGAACAAGTGGAGCAGACTCAAGCAAGGCTTGAACCTCTGAGAGAAGAATCAGAGTATTCAGTGGAAATGGAAGATTCAAGAGAATCTTTACGTCCTGTTATGACATCTATGCCACTACCTCAATCGTTAGACATAGTATACCCTACCGGAACAATTCAAGAACATCCACCCAGTCCAAGTGAAGAAACTCCACATTCGATTTCTGAATCCGACAAGGCTGCCGTTTGTGAAGGCAGTGGTGGAAAGTATTTCTTTGATCCTATTCCAGAACATCCCGTTTTCAAGGAACCTTTCTTCTATGTAGATCCCTCCGATGGACGTCGGTATGCAACCGACGGAAAAGTCGTGTGGTCTGTTAACTCAGCATATCACGATCTTAGGATGGGACACAGGGAACCACCTCCTTGTTATGGATACCATGATGAACTGCCAAAATCAATTGATGAACACCTCGATCGTGCTCTTAGAGAGGCTGACGATCTACGTGCTGAACTGTACTTCACCAGACAAGTCGTAGTTAAAAACGAACAAACTATATTTGACTACGAACTAGCCCAGGAAGACAGGAAGTACGCAGAACAATGGGTGGCAGATCAGTTGATCCAGAAGGGTGCTATGACCGAGACCCTGGGGAGATTCTATCAAGATTTGGGAGATGTGCTTCTCGATTAAAGTTAATGATAGTATTTGTATAATTAGCTAACTTTAAGTGATATAGATGCATATCTATATTTCTGTATTTGTAACAAATAGATGAAGTTTAAGCGATAATAAACTTCAAATTTTGACCCAAATTCTTGTCTTGTATTCTTAGATGTCTCAACAAAATAACAATAGCGGTCCAGCTACCTACATTACCAAGGAAAAAGGAAAAGAAATTAATAATAATCCTGAAATAGCTACTCAACAACCAGAATTGCAACAACTGGTTAAACAAAGTATAAGAGAAATACTTCCTGACATAATAAAGAAAGTACAAGAGAACATCAAAACTCCAAGCTATGTAACCTCTCATTCAAAAAGAACAGAAAACCCTCCGAAAACCAACACAGAGCAAGTAGCAAGCTCTCGTAGAACTCAAACCTCGAAAAGGTCCAGAACATCAAGCAATAAGTATTCTGGATCTGAAGAATCCTTAAATTTAAGCAGTGAAGACTCTGAAGAAGAAGAGAATGAAACAAAAAGGTATAGACACAAAGGGTGTTCTTATAAAACCTTTCAGGACTGTAAACCTTATGAATTTAAGGGCACCGAAGGCGGTATTGCTACTCTTCACTGGTTAGAGAAGATGGAGTCAGTTATAGCAATTAGCAAGTGTGCTATGAAAGATCAAGTACTGTATGCTTCAAACTCCTTCAAAAATGAAGCGTTGGAATGGTGGAATTCAATCATTTCTGCCAAAGGGAGGAGAAAGACCAATGCTATGGATTGGAAAGAATTCCGAGCAAAGGTGAAAAGGAAATTTTGCCCCAAGAATGAGAAAGAACAAGCTGAAAGGAAATTTTTGGATCACAGGATGGTGGGTACCAATGATCGAGAGTATACTACCAAATTTTTTGAATATGCCCGTTTGGCACCTCACCTGGCTAAACCCGAGTCGATTCTCATAACTCGATATATTTACGGTTTAGTTCCAGAGATCCGTGATTTGGTGAAGGTTGTCTCACCAAAAACCATTGAGTCCACCGTAGAGCTGACCGGTACCATGACGGCTGGATTGATCAGAAACCTAGAAGAGAGAAAGAAAATGGAATCCTCTACAAAAACAAAACCCGAAGCCAAAAGATTTAGCAAAAGCTTTGGGCAAAAAGGATTTCCATTTAACAATCCATCATGCAAAACATGCGGACGCAGGCATAGTGGAAAGTGTGTTTTTGAAACTCCATTCTGTAATTATTGCAAGGTCTCAGGTCACTCTACTGAGAATTGCTTCAAGAAAAAGGGAATAACTTGTTTTAGTTGTGGAGAGCTGGGGCACATCAGCACTAATTGCCCTAAGTTTGCAAGGACCGGAAGAGCTGGAGGATCAGGAGCCAAGATCACTCCAGAAAACAAAAAGACCGTACGAGCTTTTGTCATGAATGCTAACCAAGCTGAGAGGACGCCGGACGTAATTACCGGTACGTTTCTTCTTAATAATGTTTATGCTAAGGTCTTATTTGACTCAGGTGCGAACCGGAGTTTTATAGATTATAATTTCTGTAATCTATTAAACGAACCATTAAGTCCCTTAGCTGAAACATATGAAGTAGAAACAGCGAACGGTGATTTGATAAAAATATCCCAATCACTGAACAATTGTTACATTACATTGGCTGGTTTCACTATCCCAGTACAATTATTACCAATGTCAATAACTGGCTTTGACATTGTTTTGGGGATGGATTGGTTATCCAATAACCAAGCCGAAATCCTTTGTAATCAACAAGTTGTAAAACTCGTTACACCAACAAACAAAACTCTAACTATCCAAGGTGATAAACCCACAAAACCTATCCAGATAATCTCCATACTTAAAGCAACCAAGTGCTTAAGAAAAGGATATCTGGCATGTCTGGTATCAATTACTGCCTTGGAAAAGGAGAAGAAGATAGAATCAGTACATGTAGTATCTGAATTTCCAGACGTTTTTCCTGAAGAACTGCCTGGATTACCACCAGAACGAGAGGTATAATTTCGAATCAACCTTGTACCTGGTGCAACTCCAATTGCCAAATCCCCGTACAGACTGGCACCCACAGAAATGGCAGAACTCAAGAAACAATTGGATGAACTTCTTGAGAAAGGTTTTATCCAACCAAGTTCTTCACCCTGGGGAGCTCCAATTCTCTTTGTTAAGAAGAAAGACGGATCAATGCGCATGTGTATTGATTATCGGGAACTGAATAAAGTTACCATCAAAAACCGATACCCGCTTCCACGGATTGACGATTTATTCGATCAACTCCAAGGAGCTTGTCATTTTTCAAAAATCGATCTTCGTTCAGGTTATCATCAGTTGAAAGTGCATGATAACGATATCTCGAAAACTGCATTTCGAACACGGTATGGACATTTCGAGTTCACGGTTATGCCATTTGGACTTACAAATGCTCCTGCCGCATTCATGGACATGATGAATCGTGTCTGCAAACCTTACTTGGATAAGTTTGTCATAGTTTTTATTGATGACATACTTATTTATTCCAAAACCCAAGTTGAACACGAAACTCATCTTCGAACCATACTTGAACTTCTTCGAAAAGAGAAATTATATGCTAAGTTTTCCAAATGCGAATTTTGGTTAACGGAAGTACAATTTCTTGGTCATGTCATCAACGTAAACGGAATTCAAGTAGATCCTTCCAAAATTGAAGCTATATCCAAATGGGAAATTCCCAAGTCACCCACCGAAATTCGTAGTTTTCTGGGATTAGCGGGATATTACCGCCGGTTCATTCAAAATTTTTCTCGTATAGCAATCCCACTCACATCCCTAACTCGGAAATCTGTAAAATACGAATGGGGACCCAAACAATCTGAATCTTTTGAAACCTTGAAACAAAAACTGACAAACGCACCTATCTTATCCTTACCAGATGGTATTGAAGACTTCGTAGTTTACTGCGACGCCTCACATACTGGTTTAGGTTGCGTATTAATGCAACGCAAGAAAGTCATTGCTTATGCATCTCGTCAGTTGAAAATTCATGAGAAAAACTACTCAACCCACGATCTAGAGTTGGGCGCTATAATCTTTGCTTTGAAATTATGGCGACACTATCTCTATGGGGTTAAGTTCACAATCTACACTGATCATAAAAGTCTCAAGTACATATTTAGCCAGAAGGAGTTAAATATGAGACAAAGAAGATGGATGGAAATCCTGAATGATTATGATTGTGAAATTTGTTATCATGAAGGAAAGGCAAATGTAGTAGCAGATGCCTTGAGCCGAAAAGAAAATGTCAAGCCAAAGAGAGTACGTTCTCTCAGACTTGAACTACAAATTGATCTTGTAAGTCAGTTAAAAGAGGCACAAGAGTTAGCTTTGAAGGAAGGTAACTTTGAAAAAAAAGGAATGAAAGGAATGCTTGACTTACTGATCAAAGGTGAAGATAATATCCTTCGCATGAATAAACGTATTTGGGTACCAGTTACAGGTGATCTTCGAGAGCGAATCCTCGAAGAAGCACACAAGTCCAAATACACCATGCACCCAGGAAGTGATAAAATGTACAAGAACCTCAAAGAAAGTTACTGGTGGATTGGTATGAAAAAGAACATTGCTATCTACATAGCAAAATGTTTGACTTGTTCCAAAGTCAAAACCGAACACCAAAAGCCAGCTGGATTATTGCAACAGTTAGAATTACCAGTTTGGAAATGGGAACTGATAACTATGGACTTTATTACAAAACTTCCTCGAACCACTCGTGGAAATAATGCAATCTGGGTTATCATTGATCGTTTAACCAAATCAGCTCACTTTCTATCTATCAAGGACACCATGAGTATGGACAAAATGGCGCAAATTTACGTTAATGAAATTGTAACGTTACATGGTGTGCCTCTATCCATAGTGTCAGATAGAGATAGTCGCTTCACATCTCGATTCTGGCAAAGTTTTCAAACAGCTCTAGGAACTCGATTGAATCTTAGCACTGCTTATCATCCACAAACTGATGGGCAGAGCGAAAGAACCATACAAACCCTAGAAGATATGCTCCGAGCCTGTGTGATAGACTTTGGAGGTAATTGGGATGATCATTTACCTCTAATGGAATTCTCATACAACAATAGTTATCACACAAGTATTCAGGCCGCACCATTTGAAGCATTGTACGGACGGAAATGTCGAACGCCTGTATGTTGGTCAGATATCGGAGAAAATCAGTTATCAGGACCAGAGATAGTCCAAGAAACCACTGATAAAGTATTACAAATACGTGAACGTTTAAAAGCGGCTCGAGATCGACAGAAAAGTTATGCAGATAAACGAAGAAAGCCGTTAGAATTCCAATTCGGTGACAAGGTGTTATTAAAAGTTTCACCTTGGAAAGGTGTTATTCGTTTCGGAAAGAAAGGAAAGTTAAGTCCACGTTTTGTTGGACCTTTCAAAATCATTAAACGAATCGGATCTGTTGCCTATCAGCTTGAACTACCAGTAGAGATGGGTGGGGTACACGATATATTCCATGTATCAAACCTACGTAAGTGTTTAGCTGATGAATCCTTGCTTATGCCTTTACAAGATGTGGAAGTAAATGAAAAGCTCAAATTCATTGAACGACCGTTACAAATTGAAGACCGACAAATCAAAAAGCTTAAACGAAAGCAATTGGTGTTGGTCAAAGTAAGATGGGATTCCAGACGTGGCCCAGAATATACCTGGGAACTTGAGTCAGAAATGCGCAAAAAGTATCCACATCTCTTTCAATGAATCTCGAGGACGAGATTATTCTAAAGGAGGGGAGGATGTAACACCCAAAAATAAAAAGAAAAGAAAATTTCAAAATTTCACTCCCTCGCGGTACGCGAGGGAGATTTTGACAAAACCTCGCGGTACGCGAGGGGACTGCTTATACGCCAGATTTACACCTTCTCGCGGTACGCGAGAAGATTCCCAACCAAGCCTCGCGGTACGCGAGGGAATAGTACACGCGTCAGGGCCAGAAAACACGTGTCATTCACCCTTGCCACCAGCCGCCACGTGTCATGCTGACTCAGCACCGTTCGTGACACCTCATCCTCTCGCGGTACGCGAGGGATTTCCTTGGCCGGCCTCGCGGTACGCGAGGGACTGGAAAATCAGCCTATAAAAAGCCTTCAACGGGATTGAAATTCTGTACAGTTTCCAAACATTCGTTTCACACAAACCCGATCTCTCAAAACTCCACAACGTCCCGAAGCGCTGTTCAAGAATCCTACGACACCCAACTCAAGCCGTAGTTCTGTCCAAATCCCGCGAAGTAGGTATCGTTAAAACTATTCATATATATATAGCCGCAATTATATATATTCTCTCATATATATATTCTCGTTAATCGTGTCTTCCCTAGGAAGAAACGTGTCGAGGTTCTGCTCAAATTCCGAAGCCTACAACCCTACCAGCCATCAAAATCAAGGTGAACACATTTAACGCTTTTCAAACAAGAAAACCATTTTATTTACGAAAACGGCATGAAACAAATTAAATGCTTTAATCATAAGGGTAATCTACGTGATAGCATTCAGGCCATAAGCATACGTATATTTGATCAAATGGTATACATGAGGAGGGTGAAATCCCCTTCCGTGGCTGGGTACAGATCATGTAAGGGGATATCATAAGACTGAGGATATGATTCCTTAGCAGATCATGTAAGACTAAGAACAAGGTTCTTAGCATCACGACCCTGGGAATAGGCTATCAGTCTGAGACATAGAGCTCAGCCAGTTGACCCCATGGCAGAGACCCGGTGTATGTAGGTGGTATATACTTCAGGTGAAAAAGACTGCTGAATGTGTAGATTTATCGTCAAAGAAAACGTGCTTAAAGGCTTTAATTTGGTTTATGTTAGAAATCATTTTCGTGTCAGTTAAATGTGATTCACCAGCTTTATGCTGATGTTCATTTTCAAAACGTTTTTCACAGGTAATGAAAGAAATCATTAAATTCAGGGTGATGCAGTAAAGACAAGATCTTTAGGCATATCAAAATCCCTGTGGCAGACTAATACAAGACCAAATGTTGGAACGGACGTAGATCCTAGACATTTTGAATGGCTTGTATTATGTAAATTATTTCAATCACTGTACATTATATAATAGACTTTTGAAGATCTATTATCATGAAATGAAAAGGGACGTGGATCCCAAGTTTTGACAAAAAGTACAGAATTAACCCTTGAGGTTATTTACATTACATTTCATTACAAAAAGGCATCAAGTAAAAACAAAGACTTCCGCTGTCCAAATTTATGGGACCTCATTCAGATACCAGCATTATCTCGCGACGCCCGGGCAGGGGTAGCCCGGGGTTGTGACAATTGCAGATTGGTTAGCTGAAGATGTGGGAGAAGGATTTCTTGAGGAATTTTGATGATGAGATCCAGAACCAAAACCAGATCCAGATACTGTATAGCAAGCATGACCACCATAAACTTTTGAATTATCCTCCTCGTGAGAGTTCCCTGAGAAAAGGGCAATTCCACAACCCGATGACTTGGCTGTGGAAGACGTCCCAAAATACAAGAATGGTCTTGTATTTGAGGTCTCCATGAGCTCTCTTTTCGTTTTAGGTTCATATCATGTGCTTGAACCTTTCCGATTGCTTCATCAATAGTCATCTCATAAAACTTTGAGTTCTCTCTCATCAAGGTAGTGTACATCTCAAATTTTAGTGGTAGGGCATCTAGAAACTTCTTAACTAACTTCTCATTTAGATAGATGAGGTCAAAAGCTTTCAGCTCAGTTTATAGATGATAGAATCTAGAGATAAGCTCATCTATGGATTCATTCTCCAGATATTTGAAGCACTCATACTGCTTCCTAAGAAGATCACTCTTACTCTTCTTGATGTCGTTGTTTCCCTCGAATCTCTTCTGCAAAGCCTTCTAGAGATCCTTGGAGTTATCGTATCCTCTAAACTGTGAAATAACTCCCTGGTCAAGGCCATAGTAATAGATCCGTGTGCCTTCTTCTCTCTTTCATAAACTTTCTTTTCTTCTTCATCAAGTTTGGAGATAGGCTTGAGAACTTCCTCATCAAGACATGTATATGTGGGATGCTTATAACCCTCTAGAATTGGTATCCAAAGTGAAGAATCGGTGTATGAGATATAATGCTCAAAGCGTGCTTTCCAGTTTGAGTAATCATTTACGTTAAGCAACTTTTGTGGTTTCTATGGGGTTCCAATCTCATTATCATAATTTAACAGGTTACCGAGATTCTAAAGATTTGCCATGGTGAAACACTTAGTCAAATTTCAGAAAAATCAAAGCAATGTGCGCACTTAAGTTCTGACCTTGCGCACTTAAGAACTTGCTCTTGCGCACTTAAGATTTGCTCTTGCGTACTTGTTAAGTACGCAGGAGTAAATGACAAGTACGCAGGAAGGAGTTAAGTACGCAACAAGAAATGGTATTGTGTACTTGTCAAGTACGCACGAAGACTGTCCTTTTAGCCAAAAAGGGTAAGTACGCAGGTCATTTTTTCTCCTGCTCTCACCAACTTTTTCCGATTGTCGGAAATACCTCAGATCTTCAAAATTTGAAGATATGAACAAATTGATCAAGCCAAAAGGTTAGAAACTTGTTTCTAACAAACCCTTGATGATCAAAACACTCAAACAAACAAGAAAAAGGTCAGATTTGAAGGATTTTTGCTTTTAAAATAGCGCTCAAGATCTACCTCTATTTTATCACAAAAATCACCAAAATCAGTCACTTTTCCTTGTAGAAAGGCGTAGATTGTGTCGAAAATGCTCCTAGCACACTCACAACACTCGAAATCAAGAGCAAATGCTCTTAAACCACTTGTAGGTCCCTCGGGTGTCTAGGATCGTCACATGCAAGTGTGTTCCCGGTCGAACCGGGTGCGGAATGCCCGTGACTAGGTGGAGTATCACTCAACACAAAGTAAACCGACAACAAAGACACAAGATACTTTCAAACTTCGTCTATGGATAATCACAGCCGGTTACAGAGAGAATGAGTGCGTACATAATTCTGTCACTAACTGTCTATATATACTAGACCTGTTACCTGCACAATTAGCAAGTGCGCTGGGTTTAACTCATGCATACTTAGCAAGTACGCATACTTTATTCTTGCGTACTAGTACGCAGGATATACATCATGCGCACTTACTAAGTGCGCACAACACTTAACAGACATAGACAAGACTAAGAACTTACATATATGATTACAACTCGATAATCAATACATACAGATGCTGATATACAAATACATAAGGACAATACATAAGTAAAAACAATCTTCGGAGTGCTTGTCACAAGAATTGCTTCAGCACCTCGCACCAAATCTTTATGCACCAAGTTATTCATGTTCTTCAAATTCACATGACCCATTCTTCAATACCACAAATAAGATTCTGAACCAGTCGCTATTGATAACAAGCATGAGACATTTACTGGTGTAGTATGATTATTCATGTCAACCACATATGTGTTGAACTTCCTTGGAGCACGCATCAGAATCATTTCTTTTGGAATAACCAGTCCAGGCTTTAAGAACAAGCACTCCTTTGTAGTAAAATGGACTGCTATGTCTTTATCACAAACTTGAGAAACACTTAGTAAGTTAAATTCCAATTGAGACACAAAATTTACTTTCTCTAATGTTATGAGATCATTCGATATTGTTCCTTGACCAGTAATTTTTCCTCCCTTTTTATCTCCAGCAAACGCAATAAAACCACCATCAAAAGCTATAAAGTTTTCCAGAATTTCTCTTTGTCCAGTCATATGCCTTGAGCAACCGCTATCAATATGCCAAGCATTATTAATAATCCTCCCGGTTAAATTCTGCACATTCAAGACAAATTTAATGAGAAACAGGTACCCAGATCATCTTTGACTTGGGCTGACTTTGACCTTTTACAATCTTAGTCACAACGACTTGTTCTTTCAATTTTATATTCTTCTTTGTTCCAACCATATGTGAAGACTGCTCATTTTTAACTTTCCAAACATAACCAACATTTTTCTCATATTTCTTAGTCATTTTTTCTTTAGTAAAATAGATTGGTTGGTTAAATTTCTTCACATATTGTGAACCTTTTGAGACACGTGTATCCTCAAAATTTGGTAGCACATAATCACGACAAACATTTGAATATAAAGCATGACAATTTCTAGAAAGCAAGTAATCACGACTGTATCGTTGTGTCACTCCGGACTCTGACACACTGTCGTTCTCAGACGCTCTCTTGAAATGCTGAGTAACTTTGCTCTTAACTTTCTCTTTGTTCTTTGTGAACCTTGACTCACTAGAGTTGTGTTTGCAATTTCTCGCAAAGTGACCAACTTGATCACACACAAAGCAATTGTAGCTCTTAGGCTTTGACTTTGACTTTGAACACTCGCCTACTTCACTCTTTAGGCCACAACCATTCTTTCTTAATTGTCCTTTGATTTGAACAGGCTTATCTTTGACATCAATGAACTGGTCTTTGACATCAATGGATTTGCCTTTGACACACCAAGACTTTCTTTGGACAGTTGTTGGTATACTCACTTTAACTTTGACAACTTTATTGCCCTCTGTCTCACTGGTAAGAATATGATTCTCTGGTGCTATGACATCATTTTTCTTTGGTCTCTCACTTGACAAATCATACTCTTGAATCAGAGGATTTCCAAACTTATCTAAGACCACATCACCAACTAGACTTGAGAGTTTATGAAGTGGGACATAATCTCTAGTTGTATGCACCACTTTATCAAAGAAAGTGGATGTTGATGACACTTCAGACACGCAATCAAAATCATCACAAACATTAGTAGAACATGCCGAAACATAAGAAGCATCAAAATCAGAATCAGAAACTTGAACATTGTTTACATCAACATTAACACTAGAAACTGAAACAAATTTATTTTGATTACAATTAACATCTAGGTACTGTTTGCAGTCCCTAATAAACTCCCTAGTGCACTGTTTAGTGAAAGCTGAAAAACTTTTCACTCCATCAAGTTCATTATCATCATCCACACACCTTGAGTTTATATCTGCACTTATATACATATCATGAAAGTTAGAGTTACCTGCATTCATCAACTCATTTGATTCATGCGGTTCAATAAATGCTACAAAGTTATCAGGATGTGGAACTTTGTTGTAACCCAACCCGTCTTTGATGTAAACAGTTCTCTGTTTACTCACACATTCATCAAAGACATTTTGTTGCATCTTCCACTTTGCAACAATCACCCTTTCTTTTATTAACTCAGTTTCAGATTTGACAAGTTTTTTTGAAAGATCTTTGATTAAAACGTCCTTTTTATCCAAATATTCTTTAAATGTTACATTGTCTTTAAACAATGCTTAAATTTTTCTTGTAAAATTTACTTCATTTTGTTTCAATTCTTTGTTTACTCTTTTTAGTTTATCATTTTCAGCAAGTAGAAACGTGTTTATTGTATGATAATTCTACATTTGTTTTATACACAATGAGGAACATATGTCAAATTCATTATCAGAATTTACCTCACTCTCAGATGAAGATTCGTCATAATCAACACCTTTGCCCTTTCCTGTAGAATCTGTTTTGAGTGCACAATCACTAGCAATCTCAGTCGGTTTCTTTGAATCTTCAATTTCAGCCATCAAGGCTTCGTCTAGTTCATCCTCAGCATCCTCGATCTCATCTTCCCATTCACAATTGCTAAGCTGTTTGGACATGAGTGCAGTTGGAGCCTTTTTGATTTGTTAGTCTCATCAATCATCTCTACTAGCTTAACTCCGCTTCCCTCAACCTTCTTTTTCTTGTCCTTGGTACACTCACGAGCGAAGTGACCAAGTTGTTGACAGTTGTAGCACCGGAGTTTTGCTTTGTCAAAACCAATCTTTTCCCCAAACTGAAGCTTGTCCTTCCCAACCTTCTGCAGATACTTTTTAGCCCTTACAGCTATCATAGTCATCTGCCATTGCAAGTCCATATATTCCAAGTCATCAGGATTGATCTGAACAAGATCTTCTACATGATGCACGGCAGGTTGTAACTTTCCTGTCACCAACGCATCATAGCTGCTCATGAAAGCTCCGAACAGAGCAATCTGATCTTCAGGGATTTGTCCAGATGACTTGACTTTCTCACCAGAGGAGTGTTCACAACAACCTTTGCTTTTCTCAGATTTTGTTCCACTACTTCCTTCACTGCTTCCAGAGAATAGTGTTGCATTTGTTGAACCTGAATTGTTTTGTTTATCTTGGTTGTTCAGTTCTCTCTTCTTTGCATCCAATTCATAAGACTCGAGCAGACAGATAATATCATCAAGGGTATTACTCTTCAGATCTGGAGTTGTGTTCTTGATTAGCATACAAGGTATGCTCCAGCAATTTGGCAATGAGTCTAACATCTTCTTCCCTAGATCATACTCTTCAAATTTCACTCCCATTTTTCTCAATCTGTTGGTCATGGTTGTAAACCTGGTCATCTGCTCATTGAGAGTCTCATTCTTCTTATAACTAAACATGTTATATTGCTTCAGTAGAAGATCGGTTCTGCTTTCCTGAAGAGCTGCATTTCCTTCAAATCTTAAGCACAAAGCATTCCACAAACCCTGAGTTGTTTCATGTTGCTTAAATTTCAAATACAACTCAGTCGGAAGTGCTAGAATAATAGAACCCAGTGCTCTGTTTTCCCTCTCTATTAACTTCTTATCTTCCTCTGAAAAAAGTTCAGGATCAACAATCGAGACTAACCCATCAGCATTTGCAGTCTTGGAAATATGAGGACCCTTCACAATTGATTCCCAAAGTGTGTGTTCAGTAAACTTGAAATACGCCTTCATCATTATTTTCCAATTTGAAAATTCTGATATTGATTTCAGCATCGGTGGTGATTTCCCAATAACCCTCTCAGTATCGTATACCTTTCCAGCCATTCTGTACTTGTAATTTGAAACTTGGTCGAAATCAGAAAAATTTCCAACTTAGAACTTTTCGATCGAAAACTTTGGACAATACTTTTCGGTCGAAAAGTCTGAATATTTCAAACCCATATGAAATTTCGGACAATACTTTTCGGTCGAGAAGTCTGAATATTTCGAACACAGATAAAATTTTGGACAATACTTTTCTGTCGAAAAGTATGAAATTTATCCGACTTTTGGCACTACTTTTCGATCAAAAAATATAGGACTGAAGCAAACTTCATCAAACAGACTTTTCGGCTTCTTCAAACAGACTTTTCGGGCAATTCAACAGAAGAACACTTGAATTGACCAAAAAATTTCTGTGATCAACTTTCTCCAAACTTGATGCAAACTTCATCTCCATCAATATTAGCTTCAAATCAGCAACAATGGCACCCAAATTACTTCAATTCGATCAATTTTGACTAAAATTCTTCTTGAATACCAAGAGCTCTTAACCAACAGCTCTGATACCACTTGTGATTCCCTACGATCTGATGATATTCAAGGATAATGTATTCAATCACTCTCTAAATTCGTGGAAATAATCCAGAAATCCAAGTCACACCGAAATGATCAAATCAAAGATGAACAAGAAGGATAGAATCAATCACACAAGATTCATACAATCATGATGATCATCTTCATTAATCCAGCAATGTAATCAGAAAGTAACAACAAAAACACACAGAAATTCTCTCAGATAGATTTGAAATCAACAATACAAAATGAGAATCGTTACTTGAAATACAAAAGACAAAACTATTTATACCAAAGAGTTTCGATCGAAATCTTCTGATCGAAAAGTGTTTTCGACCGAAAACTTAAAGTTTTCAACCAAAAACTCTAAAGCTATACAAATCTAAACCTAATTGATTTCTATGGACTACTAGGTTCCAACAACGAGGTTTGACCAGAATCCTATACGCATCGTATAGGGCTATACGATGCGTATAGGGTCTAAATTTTGTGTATTTAGCCATGCAGAATTCTTATTCGAACGTATCGTTCAAATTTTTTTCAAACAATTTCATCAAAAAATTATAACCATCTCTTGGTGGTGGGATGGTAACTACGATTTTCAGCTATTTCCTAACGAGTCGCTAGAAAACAACCCGCAAAGTTCTAGCGTTCAAGATGTGAACTGGGAGGAGGTCTCGTTTGTAAGACCCCAACCCGGGCATCCTACAGTTGGTACTCATAACGGGTCATTCTCTTTAAAAACGCATTTATTACTAACCAATCTAAGGCGGAAGTCTTTCTAAAATCTTTTATTGTTATTTAATGATATTAAATTACCTCAAGAAGGTCTGCACACCAATCCGAGTAAAACAGCTCCCAGGCCAAAAATATGTCAACGCTACGCTTACCTGTAAAACAATCTAATGTACACACAAAGTCAGCTATGTGTAACATCCCGGTTTTTCTTTTAGAAAGGAGAAGTAGAACGGGCCGTTCTTCGTGTTCGTTATCGAGGCAAGGTAAAGTCGCGATCCCTTAATCATTGTTTACATCCTTTGGTTTCCTTCGATCGTTTTAAACCGTTTTATGGATTTAGGGTTTCAAAGAAGACGAGCAAGGGAAGGGGGCGAGTTATCTAGAGATTCGATTAGCACGAGTCACTTGGATCGAAGGTATAACTCCATTCTAGACTCGTTATTGTTACGGTTTCGGTTTTAGAACGTTTCTGTGGTTATCGAGTGTTCGGCCGAGGACCATTGGAGTGGCTGATGGCTCGTGAGCGTCTGGAAATCGAAGGGGGCGACCTGAACACTTAGTCCGACGGGTAGGGAGGTTCCGGGTGACTAAGGCAGCAGCGAAAGGAGGTCGGACCAGGTCTGGTCGGCTCGGCAGGGGCGACGGGAGTAGGTAGGGGTCGTTCAGTGGAGGTGTGGGGCGGCTAACAGCTAGGCAAAAGCAAACCGAAGCACACGCCGGTGGCTGCGGTGGTTGCGGGAGTTCACGACAGAAGAGGGAGAGGCGGTAAACGGCGATGCAAGGCCGGCCGAGAGTGATGGGTGTGCTCAAATGGTCCGGCATTGGAAGCGGGGTGACGGGTTGGGTTCGGCTCGGGCGTGCGTGGGATTGCATGCAACGCCATGCATGGCGACGTGCATGCGCGGGTGTCAAACATCGGGTCGGGTCGAGCGAGTGAGCGAGAGTACGAACGTCGAGTAGTGTATTGACTCGTGTAATGTGTAATTATATGCGTAGGAATTGGCGTCACGTGATTAAATGCCGTGACGGTTATTTAGGAGTTAATTGATATTGTGTCGACCCTAGTCGACGGGAACTGAGTCTGACTTTAGTCGGATGAAATGGGTTGCTTAAGCGTAATCGTAAGTCGGTGTTGGTCGGTGGGTTGTTATGACTGACAATGATCAGTCAACGGGTCATGTCGTACGAGTTCTTAGACTACTCGACATGATTTCGTGTATGTCGATAAAATATATAATTGATTAAATGGTAAAGAAATGAGAAAGCCTTTGTGACGTAAATCGTTTTTAATAAAGGTTCGAGGCTTAACATCCCTGAACGAATTACTATAGAACTGTAGAGTTATATATTTTGTATAAGTTGTTGTCATTTATTGTATGATTAAACACTTTTAGACTAGTTTACTTTCTGTTATTTCATTATTGTAATTTCAGTTTTCTATAATTAGTTAAGTCTGGGCCATCGAAACTACTTAGTTTCGATTGAGTCTGTTCAATCGAAACTAGTAGTTTCGATAGATGGTAGTTTCGACAGGTCTAAGTATCATTTGTAAATGGTCAGTCGAAACTAGTAGTTTCGATTGACCATAGTTTTGATACCTGTCACTACTATAAATAGCCTAGTTTGAGATTGTTTAGGGTGTGTGTAGCGGCTGTAACCCTGAACTTTCTCTTTCACAATTTGCTTGAATCAATACAATCTGCAGTTGTTTATTCACTGTGTTCTTACATTTTCATACCCTTTGATTGTTGATTCATCTGTGGTTAGCTGGTTATCTTCACCATCACTGTTTCGTTTATCAGTTTCACCTCCATATACACAGTTACCGCCTGTGTATGTGTTGAATCGATCATATCAGTGACTTTCGATTAAATCTGGACCTACAATTGGTATCAGAGCTTTATGCTCTAGTGTTTTTGAGTGTTATCAGGTTATTGATCGATTCTAGGTGATTACCGAGATTTTTCGTTGCTTATTTTGGGTTTTTGCACATTTATTCTCGAGGTACTGTTTCATCATTTTTCAAAGGTTTTTGCTCGTATTTTCGGAATCGGAGGTTGGATTCGTGATCAGGATAGTTAGACGAAGGTTTTCGCTGGATTAGTTTGTTATTTCTGCATCTTTCATTTCTGGAGCTTTTCATCAATGGAGTATTTCTGTTTTGGAGAAGAAGGCATCAAAACTACGGGGAACAATTTCTGATTTCTGTTGATCATCGAAACTTCTTGTCTACGTTTTGTCGGGAGAAGGTACTGTCGAAACTAGATTTTTGTCTCTTATAGAAACTGTGGTTATCGAAACTAGCCCTATCGAAACTAGTTGTTTCGAAAATAGTTGGTCTATCGAAACTAGTCCTATCGAAACTAGTTGTTTCGATAATAGTTGGTCTATCGAAACTAGTCCTATCGAAACTAGTTGTTTCGATAGAAGTTTGCCCTATCGAAACTAGTTACTGTTTTAGTTTCGATTCAAAACATTATGGCCACTTCAAGCTCAACAGAACATTCTGGGGGAAATAGACCACCTGTTCTTGTGTCCACAAGAGATTTTGATGACTGGACAAAAAAAATGAAGCTTTTCTTTCAATTTCACGATTATACACTGTTAAATTCTATCACCGACGGTCCCCACAAGCCCGTAACTACCACTGCTGATGTTCAACGTCCTAAGTTAGTGTCTGAGTATGATGAGAAAGATCTTGCCTTGATTGCCCGAGACAACAAGGCCTATGGGACTATTGCCATGGCTCTTCCTATGGATATTTTCAACATCTTTGCTGAGTACACAACTGCCAAAGACTTATGGGCTGCACTGTGTACAAGATATGAAGGAAGTGAGGATGTCAGAGAAAGCAAAAGAGATCTGATCAAGAAACAATATGCTATGTTCAGCAGTGTAAGGGGAGAATCAATATCTGATTTGATCAACCGTTTCTCAAGCATTGTCTCAAGGTTGAAGGTTATGGGAGTTGAGTACCCTACTCTTGATCTGAACAAGAACTCCTAGATTCTCTTCCTGAGGAATGGAATATGTATCGAATCATGATCAAAAAGACTGAGAATCTGAGTGCTCTGTCTCAACAGGAAGTCTATAGCATTCTTGAATCTTATGAAATTGAGATTAAGAAGGGAGCAGTCACCCCATCTAATCAGTCTGGAAACACAGCTCTCATTGCTGGATCAAGCTCATCCGGTAGCCCATACTTTCAGACTGATGTTCCTCCTTCAGCTGCTGCAATTAAGTCTACCAGCTCCTCTGCTCCTCAAAAGACTATCACCATGATTCCTGATGAATATGTCCCAATCATGACTGCTTTCATGTCGTGCTATGATGCACTGATCTCTGGAAATCTAACACCGGTTAGCTTTCAACCTGATGACTTGGAGCAGATTAATCCTGATGATTTGGAGAAAATGGACATTGATTGGTGCATGGCCATGTTGACCTTAAGAGCCAAGAGATTTATCAAAAGGACTGGTATAGACAGGTTCAAGCAAGGAAAGACGCTTGGGTTTGACATCAAGAAGGTGAGATGCTACAATTGTGATCAGCTGGGTCACTTTGCCAGAAACTGCAAGGAGCCGTCCTCCAAAGATCAGCAAGATAAGAAGATTTCCTCTGGTAAACAAGCTGCCAATCCTCCAAAGACAAACACAACTTCCAGTTCCACAGCTCTTGTGTGCCAAGCTGATGGACATTATCATTGGGGAGAACAAGCTGAGGAAGCTGCTGATAAAGCCTTGATGGCTGATGTGGAAGAAAATGGCAAGTGTGTCATGATTGAACCAGCTGAGGATCTCACTGCTATGCCTGCTGAGGTTACTTCTAAACTTTGTGATTCTAGATCTTGCTTAAATGAAATTCAAAAATACAGATTCATCAATCAAGCCTTGATTGATGAATGAAATCACATTAAGGTGATGTATGACTCTGTGGCCAAAAATGAGAAACTTTACCTAAAGAAAATTCGTGATATTTCTGGTGAAAATCGTTCTTTAATTGTGCAACTCAATACTCAAACCATTAATAATACAATTTTAACAGAAAGATTCCAAAAGGCAGAAAAAGCCAAATTACAGGTTGATCAAATGGATATGGATCAGAAAATTTTGTTTGGAATAATTGACAAACAATTTAATAGAAAAGGCACAGAAGGTCTTGGGTATAACTCTCATCCACCTCCTTATTCTAAATCAGGGAAATTTGCTGATATGCCTACTCCACATGTTTCCACACCTTTTGTTTGCACATTATCTCCTGATGATTATATTACATCCTCTGATTCTGACAGTTTTGCTTCTTGTGAAGAGTCAAATTGTGTAAAGTCCGAAGATGATTGTGATAAGAGTGCTAATGATAGAACTATTTTAAAAGAAATTGAGTCGAATGAATGTAATAATATGTCCGTGTCAAAACCAAATATTTGTGAACACGTTAAAAACTTGTATTTTGATTCTATGCCTGCTGAGCATACGGGTTTGGGATGTGATGTTTCTAAATTTCAAAATGCCTTGCCGTTTGTTCCTAAATCTTTGAATGTTATGTCATGTGTTACAAAATTTAAAAGTGCAGGAATTATTGTGAATGATGTACCACGTGAAACCATGAGCAACATGGAATTTTTCAGATTAAAGGAAGCACATCATCTTCAAGACAAAGTTATTGATGAAAGAACCGTCTCATGTTCAGATTCCTCAACATCACAATCATCTTCATCTTGTGATGATTATTATCAGGCTAAGATATCTTGTAAAAACGTTTGTTTTAGTTGTGGTCTTCAAATAATGTTTCAAAAAGTTGTAAATTAACAACCGCAAATCTTAGTGAAGAATCACCTTCCCAAAGTTCATTAAATTCATATGTGTTGCCTAACTCTTCTCACAGTAGGAAATCTAGGCGTAAAAGAATTAAAAATGCTAAAAATTATTTAAAACGAACTTGGAAAATTAAAAATAATGTTCTATTTAATGACCGTGCTTCATCAAAGGATGGTTGCACTTCTGATTCCAATGAGATGTCATATCCTGACACTAAAATCTCTTGATTGAAACATTTTTGGTCAAAACGTATAAATGGTTCGTTGTGTATAGGGTCAATCAAGAAGAACCGGTGATAATATCTGGCATGTAGATAGTGGATGTTCAAGGCATATGACTGGGCACTTTAACTTGCTGCAAGATTATCATCAGATTGATGGAGAGTATGTTGCTTTTGCTGGAAACCCAAGAGGAGGAAAGATTGAAGGACAAGGAACAGTATCAAATGGAGTAAATAGTCTGGAATTTGTCAACTATGTTCCTCAGTTAAAGTACAATCTGATGAGTGTTTCACAGATTTGTGACAAGGACTTTTGTGCTTTATTCAATTCAAAAGAATGTCTTATCTTAAAGCCGGGAGTGGTGATTCCGGAAGAACTCATTCTCATGCGTGCTCCCAGAAGATACAACACATACAGCTTGGATATGAACAACCCATCGGGAACTGAATCATGTTTTCTCTCAAAGGCTTCCGAAGATGAATCTTTCCTGTGGCATAAGAGGTTGGGACATGTCAACTTCAAAACAATGAACCGACTTGTTCGAGGCAACCTAGTCACTGGATTACCTCTCAAAGATTTCACTCCTATGGAACACTGTATTTCATGTTCCAAGGGAAAACAACACAAATCTTCACATAAGCCTAAGACCACCAATTCCATTGACTCTCCTCTCCAATTGCTTCACATGGATCTTTTTGGTCCAGTGAGTGTCATGAGTCTTGGACGAAAGTCATACTGTCTGGTGGTAACAGATGATTTTTCTCGATTCACTTGGGTATTTTTCTTAGCTAAAAATGATGAGACGCCAGAGATTTTAAAGACCTATCTGCTTCAAATTGAAAACCTCTTCAGTTTAAGTGTGAAGACTATCCGCAGCGATCATGGAACTGAATTTAAGAATGCAACTCTTGATTCCTTCTGTGAAAGCAAAGGAATTTCTCGTCAATTTAGTGCACCTCGTACTCCTCAACAAAACGGTGTAGCTGAAAGGAGAAACCGCACTTTAATTGAAGCTGCACGAACTATGATTGTTGACTCTAAGCTTCCCGTGACTTTCTGGGCTGAGGCAGTCAACACTGCATGCTTTGTGCAAAATCAGGTTCTTATCACTAAAAGCTGTAACAAGACACCATATGAGATCATGTACAAGCGCAAGCCAGTTATTGATTTCTTCAGAAAATTTGGGTGTATGTGCACGATGCTGAACACTTCAGATCAGCTCAACAAGTTTGAAGCCAAAGCTGATGAATGTTATTTTGTTGGTTATTCCTCCAATCAACGTGCTTTTCGTGTCTATCATAAGCAGAAAAGAATAGTGCTGGAGTCCATTGATATCAATTGGCATGAAAATAATCACACGGACGCAGGAGACGGTCCCAATTGGCTATTTGACGTTGATTCAGTTTTTAAATCATTTAATCTTCCTGATTTCTCAATTGACTCGACTCATGCTAATCCTTATTTTTCTGTGAACAATTTAGGGAACTTAAATGATCTAGGTTCTTCCTCATCTGCTCAGGTTGAAATTCCTGTGGTTGCAAATGCTGAATCTAATATGGAGTCTTCCGGTTCTGGTGCAACAAGTGAAACTGTTGAAGACAACTCCATTCCAACAGTAGATGTTGCACCACAATCATCTGCTGAAGATCCTATTAATGACATTGCCGATCCTCCTGCTGAAAATCTTACCAATTTGGAGGAAGTCGTGGAAGAAGATGCAATTCCTCAACTGCGAATTCACAAAATTCATCCCACCAATAACATCATTGGACCACTCAATGTGGGTGTTAGTACCCGAAGTGCCTGTGAAGCATTTGAAAACAGCATGTTTTTCTGCTTCATCTCTCAAACTGAACCAAAAAACATTAAAGCAGCACTACTAGAAAACAGCTGGGTGGAAGCAATGCAGGAAGAGCTACAGCAATTCTCAAAGTTACATGTGTGGAATTTGGTGGATCTACCCAAGAACAAAGTTCCAATCGGTACTCGTTGGGTTTTTTGCAACAAAAAGGATGAAGGCGGCACAGTGATTCGAAACAAAGCTCGTCTGGTGGTTCAAGGTTTCTATCAAGAAGAAGGGATTGACTACGAGGAAGTCTTTGCACCAGTGGCTCGCTTAGAAGCCATCCGAATGTTTCTCACCTATGCAGCCTACATGGATTTCACCGTCCATCAAATGGATGTCAAAAGCACATTTTTGTATGGGAAAGTTCAAGAAGAAGTATATGTCAAGCAGCCGCCGGGTTTCATTGATCCTAATTTTCCAGACCGTGTTTACAAGTTAGACAAAGCATTGTACAGTCTTCACCAAGCACCTCGTGCGTGGTATGAAACTTTATCAAAGCATCTGCTTGAGAATGGTTTCACACGAGGAGCAATTGACCAAACATTGTTCAAACGGAAGGAGGAAAAGGATACACTCATGGTGCAAATTTATGTGGATGATATCATTTTTGGTTCTACAAATCCCCGTCTCTGCAAAGAATTTGAAGAAGTGATGCGATCTAAGTTTGAGATGAGCTCCATGGGGGAAATGAAGTTCTTTTTGGGACTACAAGTTGATCAGTCTGAGTCAGGAATTCTTATCCATCAAGAAAAATACGTAAAAGAAATCTTGACCAAGTTTAAAATGGCTGATTCCCATCCAGTAAAAACTCCTGTGGAAGTTCGACATTGTTTGACTCCTGATATGGATGGGGAAAGCGTTGATCCGCATCTATATCGCTCCATGATAGGATCGCTCATGTATCTCACGGCCAGCAGACCAGACATCATGTTTGCAGTGTGCTTATGTGCACGTTTTCAGGCTAATCCTAAACTCTCTCATTTATCTGCTGTAAAACGTATTTTGAGATATTTAAAATATAAGCCAAAATTGGGTCTGTGGTATCCTAAAACTGACTTGTTTGATCTTGTGGCTTATTCAGACTCAGACTACGGGGGTTGCAACTTAGACCGAAAATCCACTTCTGGAGGTTGTCAATTCCTTGGCAACCGCCTTGTCTCATGGCAATGTAAGAAACAGTCCACCGTTTCCCAATCCACCGCCGAAGCCGAATACATTGCCGCAGCCCTCTGTTGTTCCCAAGTCAGATGGATACACCATCAGATGCTTGACTATGGGATCACATTCCATGAGACACCAATTCTGTGTGACAACACCGCCGTTCCTCATATCACCAAAAACCCCGTTCAGCATTCCAAAACCAAACACATTGAAATCAAACATCACTTTATCCGTGATTGTGTTGAAAAGAAGCATATTCAAATTGTTGAAGTCAAAACTCACAAACAAACCGCAGACATCTTCACAAAGGCTTTTGACTCTACCAGATTCGCCCAACTGGTGGAGATGCTTGGAATGATCAACTTTGAGTAAATAGTGTGAATAGTATTTATTTTATTTTTTATTATTATTCTGCTTACTTGACAAAAGAAAATTCCAACAAAAAAAAAAGATTTTATTTTTATGAACAGTTTTTACGCAACTCTTTTGGGGGAGAAATATTATATTGAAAAGAATCGCTGTGTATAAAATCTTACAAGTGGTTTTAAGTTGCAGGAAGAATTGAATCTGACCTTTGAGAAATAATAGTGTCTGATCTCATCTCTTGGACATGGAATGGACCAAAAGCGATGGTGTTTACTGAGGTATAGCTGGTAGGCCCGACATATGGTTAAAACTTGTAAGTAGTGTGAAAACTCTAATACATATCTCATACTTGTGTGTTTGAACCCATTATTGAAACATCTAACCCATTTTTATATCTAAGAAAACCAATTCAATCAGATACAAGCTTACGTATTGGATTCCTATTCATACGCCAAGTGACCGTCAATATAACGATATTTACCACCGATGACCCCGTGTGTTTTGCTTACGCAAAGATCTCGGGTGCTCATCCTTTTCCCATCCACTTGGATGATTTGACCCCGTCTGTTTTGCTTACGCAAAGATCTCGGGTGTTCAACATTTTTCTATCCGCTTGGATAATTTTACGACTTCTTCTGTTTTGCTTACGCAAAGATCTAGAATGCTCGTACCTTTTTAATATCTACTTGGATATTTTTTATTTTAATTTTCAAAATCCACTTGGATATATTATTTTATTTTGGTGGTACTTTTACATTACTAAGACGGTACCTTGGTTAATCAGAAAGAGATGATAGGATGAAAATGGGTACTTCTTGAGGATTGATAGGTTTTCAAAATCATTTTATTTTAATATGTGGGGTACACCTTGTATAGTGCTTAAAATGGTAACTTTTAATCACATGAAATCAAAATACAAACAAATGTTCAGGTTTACTTTGCACAAATATCAGCTATCTTCAGGGACTCACAGTAGTTAATTGCAAAAGGAAGTGTTTCAAGAGACCGACCAGATCTGATCTCATGTCGGATCTTTTTCAAGAAGAAAAAGTGTAAATATCTTGTGTATATATGTTAGTCTTATTTCTGTTACTATGTAAATATCGAAACTAGTTTGCTCTATCGAAACTACTTTGTAAATATCGAAACTAGTTTGCACTATCGAAACTACTCTGTAAATATCGAAACTAGTTTGCACTATCGAAACTAGTTGTTTCGACAGGGGCATTTTTGTCTTTTGTTCCTCGCAAATTTAAACGCCTGCATAAATGAATCCCTCTCTTCACTTGTTATTCACTTGTCTTTTTCGCAAACCCTATTCATCTTCTCCGTCTCTCACAAACCTATCAAGCCTTGGTCTGAGTTGCAAGATATCAGTGATTATTCACCTGATTTTCCCGTTGTCACCAGCGTCTCCATCATCAGGTAAAGTCACTATTTCTTTTGAATGATTCTTGCGAATCAACAGACCTAGAGTTTCAAAATTTCAAAATCAGTTCGACTGAATCTTCATAATCTCTGTCATATCCGTGTTTGCATACATCTTTATCATCTGAGAACTCACTTTGTATGTGTATTCTTGCAGAAATCATACTCGCTTTCGGTAAGACGAATATCCGTCATTCACAGGCCACTCTAAAACCTTTCATTTAATTGTTTATATTGTCTGAGTATAATGAATCAATAGGGGGTTTGGGTTTCAAAACTAGTTAGTTTCGATAAAGGAGTTCAAATCCTTCAAAAAGTTTTCAAAAGGTTTTTAATCGAAACTACTGGTTTCGACACCCAAACTTGACCTAATCTCTCTATCGAAACTACTAGTTTCGATAAATTCATCTCTATCGAAACTACTTAGTTTCGACATTGTTGATTTCAGAATTTTTACAAGTGTTGATCAAAGCTCATTGACCCTATCGAAACTAGTTAGTTTCGATAAATTCATCTCTATCGAAACTACTTAGTTTCGACATTGTTGATTTCAGAATTTTTACAAGTGTTGATCAAAGCTCATTGACCCTATCGAAACTAGTTAGTTTCGATAAATTCATCTCTATCGAAACTACTTAGTTTCGACAGTGTTGATTTCAGAGTTTCTATAAGTGTTGATCAAGGCTTTTTGCCTCTATCGAAACTAGTTAGTTTCGATACGTCCTTCTCTATCGAAACTACTTAGTTTCGACAGTAAGGATTTCTGATTTTTTCTAAGTGTTGGAATACTTAGTTTCGATATTCAGAACCTTTATTCATTGATGAATTTTACAGGTATGGATCTCGTATTCGTGAAGAGGCACAATGTCTGTGCATTCCTTAATAGCAATGATCCGAAAGCTGCTGAATTTATTCCTGTCTTAAATTTTCTGGCAAACTCCAACATAAGTTTTGCCATCAGCCACAACTTGCCGGTTTTTGAAGCAACTATAAGACAATTCTGGGAAACTGCTGAGATAATAACAGTTGATAATGTGCAGCACATTAGGGCAACCGTACATGGCCAAGAAGTATTATTTTCTGAAGACACAGTTAGAGAAGCACTGCAGTTAAATGACAATCCAGAAGCTCCCGTTGAGTTCCCAATCTTCTATGTGAAAGAATGCTTTAGAAGAATGGGTCATCCTGATGAGTTTAAGAATGGTCAAATAATCAAGAACTCTTTACCTAGCCATTGGAGATATATAGTGCATGTGTTTATTCACTGCCTATCAATAAGGAAAGGGGGTTTTGATTCAGCTAACAGTACTCTGGGATCAGCTATTTTGGGATTAACAAAGGGAAGAGACTACAACTTTTCTGGTTTCATAGTCACTCAGCTGAAGTATAACTTAACAGGAGCAGTAAAGGAGAAATTTCTAGCATATCCCAGATTTCTACAAATTATCATCAATCATCTTCTTCCAGAGATTCAACAAGGTGGAAACACTTTTGTTTTTGATAACATGATAGCCAAAACTCTCAGCTACATGAAAAGCACCAGCAAAAGGACCAACAGGGCAATAGCTGACATTCCCCTGTTTGGTCATGTCATTGGAGAAGAAGAAGAGTTCATTCCTGACATTGATCCTGACCTTGAAGAAGAAGACTTATCATCAGATGAAGAGCTGGAAGCTGAAATCGATATAGACATTCCTGTTGTACAAGAAGAAGAACAACAAATTCTTGAGCCTGTGATAGAGGCCCCCTTTGTTGAAGAAATACAAGTAGTTCAAGAGCCAGCAGTCATTGCTGAAGCTGATGTACAGGAGGTTGAAGTAGAAGCTGCAGAGTCAAGTGGGACTCTTGATGCAGGGATCTATGGATCAGACTATTACAAATCTGATTCAGATGATAGAAAAGAGCAACTTGCATCTTCCTCTAAAAGGCAAATTGAATCAGGGTCTGATTTTGAAGAGGAGGACCATAGAGCTAAAAGGATAAAGACTGGATTGGAGGATTTGTCATCCTCGTCAGATTCATCATTCACTACTCCAGAACCATCCCCACATCCAACTCCACCTACCTCTCCACAACAGGCACCCATACCTACACCACCTACTTCTCCACAACAGGCACTCATACCTACACCTCCTACTTCTCCACAACAATCACCCATCCATACTACTCCCACATCACCAACTCATGATTCAGCCTTTCCTGTACCAAGAGTTAAGACTCTAAGCCTTGAACTGAAGAAAATGCAGGATACAATTCAAAAGAAAGATGAAGAAATGGAAGGCTTAAAAAATAATTTGCATAATGTCCAGGAAGAGGTTAAGGACCTAAAGCTGGAAGTTAGGGGTTTACATACCCAAATTGAGGTCCAACAAACCCAACTTAAAACACAGCAGAAACTAATATCAAAGCAAAATGAAGAATTCAAGGCTTTGGCCGAAGCAGTGGAGCAGCTCAAAGCCTCAATGGTTAAACCTGTGCAAAAACAACCAACTCCTTCAACAGCTCAGGGGGAGACCACATCTGTGGTTGAACCCTCATCTCCTGACCTTGTAATTAATCCAGAATCTGCACTAACTTTATTTGCTGGGCATATTGAAAAGACAAAAGAGACGGTTGAAGTCAAAATTGAAGGTACAGAACTAAACCTTCCCTCAGCTAGTGAAAGAAGAGAAGCAAGGAAAAGAGGGAAGGGAGCTGTGCCTGATATTGAAACTGTCATTCTGGATGAAGAAGATATACCATCTGATGATGAGCTGAATGCTCTTCTAGATGACATTGAAAACTTTGGCTATAATGACCTTCATCCAGAAATTCTAACCACTAAAGAAAAGGCGACTGAACGAACAAGATATTTTACTGAAGAAGGTGATGAGATTCAAACACTATCAGATGAAGAAGATGTTCAGATTAACCTCATCAAAGATATCATTCCTGAACCAACCATTCCAGTATCTGAAACAACTCCAGCACAAGATCAACCTTCAACTGCACCTGAACCTCCAATCTCAAGAAAGTCCTGGTTTAAGAAAATAATTCAGGAGGAAACTCCTAAGACATATGAGTGGATAGCCGAGCATCAAGAACTGAAAAGGCCTCCAATTGGATGGAAATACGATGCAGAAAGGAAGCTCTTTATCATCAGGAGATTTAGAGGGGGAGTTCAGCACTTCAAAAACAATCTTCGGAGTGCTTGTCACAAGAAATGCTTCAGCACCTCGCACCAAATCTTTATGCACCAAGTTATTCATGTTCTTCAAATTCACATGACCCATTCTTCAATACCACAAATAAGATTCTGAACCAGTCGCTATTGATAACAAGCATGAGACATTTACTGGTGTAGTATGATTATTCATGTCAACCACATATGTGTTGAACTTCCTTGGAGCACGCATCAGAATCATTTCTTTTGGAATAACCAGTCCAGGCTTTAAGAACAAGCACTCCTTTGTAGTAAAATGGACTGCTATGTCTTTATCACAAACTTGAGAAACACTTAGTAAGTTAAATTCCAATTGAGACACAAAATTTACTTTCTCTAATGTTATGAGATCATTCGATATTGTTCCTTGACCAGTAATTTTTCCTCCCTTTTTATCTCCAGCAAACGCAATAAAACCACCATCAAAAGCTATAAAGTTTTCCAGAATTTCTCTTTGTCCAGTCATATGCCTTGAGCAACCGCTATCAACATGCCAAGCATTATTAATAATCCTCCCGGTTAAATTCTGCACATTCAAGACAAATTTAATGAGAAACAGGTACCCAGATCATCTTTGACTTGGGCTGACTTTGACCTTTTACAATCTTAGTCACAACGACTTGTTCTTTCAATTTTATATTCTTCTTTGTTCCAACCATATGTGAAGACTGCTCATTTTTAACTTTCCAAACATAACCAACATTTTTCTCATATTTCTTAGTCATTTTTTCTTTAGTAAAATAGATTGGTTGGTTAAATTTCTTCACATATTGTGAACCTTTTGAGACACGTGTATCCTCAAAATTTGGTAGCACATAATCACGACAAACATTTGAATATAAAGCATGACAATTTCTAGAAAGCAAGTAATCACGACTGTATCGTTGTGTCACTCCGGACTCTGACACACTGTCGTTCTCAGACGCTCTCTTGAAATGCTGAGTAACTTTGCTCTTAACTTTCTCTTTGTTCTTTGTGAACCTTGACTCACTAGAGTTGTGTTTGCAATTTCTCGCAAAGTGACCAACTTGATCACACACAAAGCAATTGTAGCTCTTAGGCTTTGACTTTGACTTTGACTTTGAACACTCGCCTACTTCACTCTTTAGGCCACAACCATTCTTTCTTAATTGTCCTTTGATTTGAACAGGCTTATCTTTGACATCAATGAACTGGTCTTTGACATCAATGGATTTGCCTTTGACACACCAAGACTTTCTTTGGACAGTTGTTGGTATACTCACTTTAACTTTGACAACTTTATTGCCCTCTGTCTCACTGGTAAGAATATGATTCTCAGGTGCTATGACATCATTTTTCTTTGGTCTCTCACTTGACAAATCATACTCTTGAATCAGAGGATTTCCAAACTTATCTAAGACCACATCACCAACTAGACTTGAGAGTTTATGAAGTGGGACATAATCTCTAGCTGTATGCACCACTTTATCAAAGAAAGTGGATGTTGATGACACTTCAGACACGCAATCAAAATCATCACAAACATTAGTAGAACATGCCGAAACATAAGAAGCATCAAAATCAGAATCAGAAACTTGAACATTGTTTACATCAACATTAACACTAGAAACTGAAACAAATTTATTTAGATTACAATTAACATCTAGGTACTGTTTGCAGTCCCTAATAAACTCCCTAGTGCACTGTTTAGTGAAAGCTGAAAAACTTTTCACTCCATCAAGTTCATTATCATCATCCACACACCTTGAGTTTATATCTGCACTTATATACATATCATGAAAGTTAGAGTTACCTGCATTCATCAACTCATTTGATTCATGCGGTTCAATAAATGCTACAAAGTTATCAGGATGTGGAACTTTGTTGTAACCCAACCCGTCTTTGATGTAAACAGTTCTCTGTTTACTCACACATTCATCAAAGACATTTTGTTGCATCTTCCACTTTGCAACAATCACCCTTTCTTTTATTAACTCAGTTTCAGATTTGACAAGTTTTTTTGAAAGATCTTTGATTAAAACGTCCTTTTTATCCAAATATTCTTTAAATGTTACATTGTCTTTAAACAATGCTTAAATTTTTCTTGTAAAATTTACTTCATTTTGTTTCAATTCTTTGTTTACTCTTTTTAGTTTATCATTTTCAGCAAGTAGAAACGTGTTTATTGTATGATAATTCTACATTTGTTTTATACACAATGAGGAACATATGTCAAATTCATTATCAGAATTTACCTCACTCTCAGATGAAGATTCGTCATAATCAACACCTTTGCCCTTTCCTGTAGAATCTGTTTTGAGTGCACAATCACTAGCAATCTCAGTCGGTTTCTTTGAATCTTCAATTTCAGCCATCAAGGCTTCGTCTAGTTCATCCTCAGCATCCTCGATCTCATCTTCCCATTCACAATTGCTAAGCTGTTTGGACATGAGTGCAGTTGGAGCCTTTTTGATTTGTTAGTCTCATCAATCATCTCTACTAGCTTAACTCCGCTTCCCTCAACCTTCTTTTTCTTGTCCTTGGTACACTCACGAGCGAAGTGACCAAGTTGTTGACATTTGTAGCACCGGAGTTTTGCTTTGTCAAAACCAATCTTTTCCCCAAACTGAAGCTTGTCCTTCCCAACCTTCTGCAGATACTTTTTAGCCCTTACAGCTATCATGGTCATCTGCCATTGCAAGTCCATATATTCCAAGTCATCAGGATTGATCTGAACAAGATCTTCTACATGATGCACGGCAGGTTGTAACTTTCCTGTCACCAACGCATCATAGCTGCTCATGAAAGCTCCGAACAGAGCAATCTGATCTTCAGGGATTTGTCCAGATGACTTGACTTTCTCACCAGAGGAGTGTTCACAACAACCTTTGCTTTTCTCAGATTTTGTTCCACTACTTCCTTCACTGCTTCCAGAGAATAGTGTTGCATTTGTTGAACCTGAATTGTTTTGTTTATCTTGGTTGTTCAGTTCTCTCTTCTTTGCATCCAATTCATAAGACTCGAGCAGACAGATAATATCATCAAGGGTATTACTCTTCAGATCTGGAGTTGTGTTCTTGATTAGCATACAAGGTATGCTCCAGCAATTTGGCAATGAGTCTAACATCTTCTTCCCTAGATCATACTCTTCAAATTTCACTCCCATTTTTCTCAATCTGTTGGTCATGGTTGTAAACCTGGTCATCTGCTCATTGAGAGTCTCATTCTTCTTATAACTAAACATGTTATATTGCTTCAGTAGAAGATCGGTTCTGCTTTCCTGAAGAGCTGCATTTCCTTCAAATCTTAAGCACAAAGCATTCCACAAACCCTGAGTTGTTTCATGTTGCTTAAATTTCAAATACAACTCAGTCGGAAGTGCTAGAATAATAGAACCCAGTGCTCTGTTTTCCCTCTCTATTAACTTCTTATCTTCCTCTGAAAAAAGTTCAGGATCAACAATCGAGACTAACCCATCAGCATTTGCAGTCTTGGAAATATGAGGACCCTTCACAATTGATTCCCAAAGTGTGTGTTCAGTAAACTTGAAATACGCCTTCATCATTATTTTCCAATTTGAAAATTCTGATATTGATTTCAGCATCGGTGGTGATTTCCCAATAACCCTCTCAGTATCGTATACCTTTCCAGCCATTCTGTACTTGTAATTTGAAACTTGGTCGAAATCAGAAAAATTTCCAACTTAGAACTTTTCGATCGAAAACTTTGGACAATACTTTTCGGTCGAAAAGTCTGAATATTTCAAACCCATATGAAATTTCGGACAATACTTTTCGGTCGAGAAGTCTGAATATTTCGAACACAGATAAAATTTTGGACAATACTTTTCTGTCGAAAAGTATGAAATTTATCCGACTTTTGGCACTACTTTTCGATCAAAAAATATAGGACTGAAGCAAACTTCATCAAACAGACTTTTCGGCTTCTTCAAACAGACTTTTCGGGCAATTCAACAGAAGAACACTTGAATTGACCAAAAAATTTCTGTGATCAACTTTCTCCAAACTTGATGCAAACTTCATCTCCATCAATATTAGCTTCAAATCAGCAACAATGGCACCCAAATTACTTCAATTCGATCAATTTTGACTAAAATTCTTCTTGAATACCAAGAGCTCTTAACCAACAGCTCTGATACCACTTGTGATTCCCTACGATCTGATGATATTCAAGGATAATGTATTCAATCACTCTCTAAATTCGTGGAAATAATCCAGAAATCCAAGTCACACCGAAATGATCAAATCAAAGATGAACAAGAAGGATAGAATCAATCACACAAGATTCATACAATCATGATGATCATCTTCATTAATCCAGCAATGTAATCAGAAAGTAACAACAAAAACACACAGAAATTCTCTCAGATAGATTTGAAATCAACAATACAAAATGAGAATCGTTACTTGAAATACAAAAGACAAAACTATTTATACCAAAGAGTTTCGATCGAAATCTTCTGATCGAAAAGTGTTTTCGACCGAAAACTTAAAGTTTTCAACCAAAAACTCTAAAGCTATACAAATCTAAACCTAATTGATTTCTATGGACTACTAGGTTCCAACAACGAGGTTTGACCAGAATCCTATACGCATCGTATAGGGCTATACGATGCGTATAGGGTCTAAATTTTGTGTATTTAGCCATGCAGAATTCTTATTCGAACGTATCGTTCAAATTTTTTTCAAACAATTTCATCAAAAAATTATAACCATCTCTTGGTGGTGGGATGGTAACTACGATTTTCAGCTATTTCCTAACGAGTCGCTAGAAAACAACCCGCAAAGTTCTAGCGTTCAAGATGTGAACTGGGAGGAGGTCTCGTTTGTAAGACCGCAACCCGGGCATCCTACAGTTGGTACTCATAACGGGTCATTCTCTTTAAAAACGCATTTATTACTAACCAATCTAAGGCGGAAGTCTTTCTAAATTCTTTTATTGTTATTTAATGATATTAAATTACCTCAAGAATGTCTGCACACCAATCCGAGTAAAACAGCTCCCAGGCCAAAAATATGTCAACGCTACGCTTACCTGTAAAACAATCTAATGTACACACAAAGTCAGCTATGTGTAACATCCCGGTTTTTCTTTTAGAAAGGAGAAGTAGAACGGGCCGTTCTTCGTGTTCGTTATCGAGGCAAGGTAAAGTCGCAATCCCTTAATCAGTGTTTACATCCTTTGGTTTCCTTCGATCGTTTTAAACCGTTTTATGGATTTAGGGTTTCGAAGAAGACGAGCAAGTGAAGGGGGCGAGTTATCTAGAGATTCGATTAGCACGAGTCACTTGGATCGAAGGTATAACTCCATTCTAGACTCGTTATTGTTACGGTTTCGGTTTTAGAACGTTTCTGTGGTTATCGAGTGTTCGGCCGAGGACCATTGGAGTGGCTGATGGCTCGTGAGCGTCTGGAAATCGAAGGGGGCGACCTGAACACTTAGTCCGACGGGTAGGGAGGTTCCGGGTGACTAAGGCAGCAGCGAAAGGAGGTCGGACCAGGTCTGGTCGGCTCGGCAGGGGCGACGGGAGTAGGTAGGGTTCGTTCAGTGGAGGTGTGGGGCGGCTAACAGCTAGGCAAAAGCAAACCGGAGCACACGCCGGTGGCTGCGGTGGTTGCGGGAGTTCACGACAGAAGAGGGAGAGGCGGTAAACGGCGATGCAAGGCCGGCCGAGAGTGATGGGTGTGCTCAAATGGTCCGGCATTGGAAGCGGGGTGACGGGTTGGGTTCGGCTCGGGCGTACGTGGGATTGCATGCAACGCCATGCATGGCGACGTGCATGCGCGGGTGTCAAACACCGGGTCGGGTCGAGCGAGTGAGCGAGAGTACGAACGTCGAGTAGTGTATTGACTCGTGTAATGTGTAATTTTTAGGTACCAGGTTGAACGACTAACACGAGAAGTTAGCAAGTTCTAGTGATCGAGTTGCGTCTAGCAAATGTGAGTTTCTATCGCCCACTTTTAAACGTTTTGTAGTTTTGGTCATGAATACATGCAATGTGCAATATAGTGAAGGCACGAGATGAATAAGGTTTTGATGTTGATATTTGTGTTGTGAAATAATAGTTATAATTATATGCGTAGGAATTGGCGTCACGTGATTAAATGCCGTGACGGTTATTTAGGAGTTAATTGATATTGTGTCGACCCTAGTCGACGGGAATTGAGTCTGACTTTAGTCGGATGAAATGGGTTGCTTAAGCGTAATCGTAAGTCGGTGTTGGTCGGTGGGTTGTTATGACTGACAATGATCAGTCAACGGGTCATGTCGTACGAGTTCTTAGACTACTCGACATGATTTCGTGTATGTCGATAAAATATATAATTGATTAAATGGTAAAGAAATGAGAAAGCCTTTGTGACGTAAATCGTTTTTAATAAAGGTTCGAGGCTTAACATCCCTGAACGAATTACTATAGAACTGTAGAGTTATATATTTTGTATTAGCTGTTGTCATTTATTGTATGATTAAACACTTTTAGACTAGTTTACTTTCTGTTATTTCATTATTGTAATTTCAGTTTTCTATAATTAGTTAAGTCTGGGCCATCGAAACTACTTAGTTTCGATTGAGTCTGTTCAATCGAAACTAGTAGTTTCGATAGATGGTAGTTTCGACAGGTCTAAGTATCATTTGTAAATGGTCAGTCGAAACTAGTAGTTTCGATTGACCATAGTTTCGATACCTGTCACTACTATAAATAGCCTAGTTTGAGATTGTTTAGGGTGTGTGTAGCGGCTGTAACCCTGAACTTTCTCTTTCACAATTTGCTTGAATCAATACAATCTGCAGTTGTTTATTCACTGTGTTCTTACATTTTCATACCCTTTGATTGTTGATTCATCTGTGGTTAGCTGGTTATCTTCACCATCACTGTTTCGTTTATCAGTTTCACCTCCATATACACAGTTTCCGCCTGTGTATGTGTTGAATCGATCATATCAGTGACTTTCGATTAAATCTGGACCTACAATTGGTATCAGAGCTTTATGCTCTAGTGTTTTTTAGTGTTATCAGGTTATTGATCGATTCTAGGTGATTACCGAGATTTTTCGTTGCTTATTTTGGGTTTTTGCACATTTATTCTCGAGGTACTGTTTCATCATTTTTCAAAGGTTTTTGCTCGTATTTTCGGAATCGGAGGTTGGATTCGTGATCAGGATAGTTAGACGAAGGTTTTCGCTGGATTAGTTTGTTATTTCTGCATCTTTCATTTCTGGAGCTTTTCATCAATGGAGTATTTCTGTTTTGGAGAAGAAGGCATCGAAACTACGGGGAACAATTTCTGATTTCTGTTGATCATCGAAACTTCTTGTCTACGTTTTGTCGGGAGAATGTACTGTCGAAACTAGATTTTTGTCTCTTATAGAAACTGTGGTTATCGAAACTAGTCCTATCGAAACTAGTTGTTTCGAAAATAGTTGGTCTATCGAAACTAGTCCTATTGAAACTAGTTGTTTCGATAATAGTTGGTCTATCGAAACTAGGCCTATCGAAACTAGTTGTTTCGATAGAAGTTTGCCCTATCGAAACTAGTTACTGTTTTAGTTTCGATTCAAAACATTATGGCCACTTCAAGCTCAACAGAACATTCTGGGGGAAATAGACCACCTGTTCTTGTGTCCACAAGAGATTTTGATGACTGGACAAAAAAAATGAAGCTTTTCTTTCAATTTCACGATTATACACTGTTAAATTCTATCACCGACGGTCCCCACAAGCCCGTAACTACCACTGCTGATGTTCAACGTCCTAAGTTAGTGTCTGAGTATGATGAGAAAGATCTTGCCTTGATTGCCCGAGACAACAAGGCCTATGGGACTATTGCCATGGCTCTTCCTATGGATATTTTCAACATCTTTGCTGAGTACACAACTGCCAAAGACTTATGGGCTGCACTGTGTACAAGATATGAAGGAAGTGAGGATGTCAGAGAAAGCAAAAGAGATCTGATCAAGAAACAATATGCTATGTTCAGCAGTGTAAGGGGAGAATCAATATCTGATTTGATCAACCGTTTCTCAAGCATTGTCTCAAGGTTGAAGGTTATGGGAGTTGAGTACCCTACTCTTGATCTGAACAAGAACTCCTAGATTCTCTTCCTGAGGAATGGAATATGTATTGAATCATGATCAAAAAGACTGAGAATCTGAGTGCTCTGTCTCAACAGGAAGTCTATAGCATTCTTGAATCTTATGAAATTGAGATTAAGAAGGGAGCAGTCACCCCATCTAATCAGTCTGGAAACACAGCTCTCATTGCTGGATCAAGCTCATCCGGTAGCCCATACTTTCAGACTGATGTTCCTCCTTCAGCTGCTGCAATTAAGTCTACCAGCTCCTCTGCTCCTCAAAAGACTATCACCATGATTCCTGATGAATATGTCCCAATCATGACTGCTTTCATGTCGTGCTATGATGTACTGATCTCTGGAAATCTAACACCGGTTAGCTTTCAACCTGATGACTTGGAGCAGATTAATCCTGATGATTTGGAGAAAATGGACATTGATTGGCGCATGGCCATGTTGACCTTAAGAGCCAAGAGATTTATCAAAAGGACTGGTATAGACAGGTTCAAGCAAGGAAAGACGCTTGGGTTTGACATCAAGAAGGTGAGATGCTACAATTGTGATCAGCTGGGTCACTTTGCCAGAAACTGCAAGGAGCCGTCCTCCAAAGATCAGCAAGATAAGAAGATTTCCTCTGGTAAACAAGCTGCCAATCCTCCAAAGACAAACACAACTTCCAGTTCCACAGCTCTTGTGTGCCAAGCTGATGGACATTATCATTGGGGAGAACAAGCTGAGGAAGCTGCTGATAAAGCCTTGATGGCTGATGTGGAAGAAAATGGCAAGTGTGTCATGATTGAACCAGCTGAGGATCTCACTGCTATGCCTGCTGAGGTTACTTCTAAACTTTGTGATTCTAGATCTTGCTTAAATGAAATTCAAAAATACAGATTCATCAATCAAGCCTTGATTGATGAACGAAATCACATTAAGGTGATGTATGACTCTGTGGCCAAAAATGAGAAACTTTACCTAAAGAAAATTCGTGATATTTCTGGTGAAAATCGTTCTTTAATTGTGCAACCCAATACTCAAACCATTAATAATACAATTTTAACAGAAAGATTCCAAAAGGCAGAAAAAGCCAAATTACAGGTTGATCACATGGATATGGATCAGAAAATTTTGTTTGGAATAATTGACAAACAATTTAATAGAAAAGGCACAGAAGGTCTTGGGTATAACTCTCATCCACCTCCTTATTCTAAATCAGGGAAATTTGCTGATATGCCTACTCCACATGTTTCCACACCTTTTGTTTGCACATTATCTCCTGATGATTATATTACATCCTCTGATTCTGACAGTTTTGCTTCTTGTGAAGAGTCAAATTGTGTAAAGTACGAAGATGATTGTGATAAGAGTGCTAATGATAGAACTATTTTAAAAGAAATTGAGTCGGATGAATGTAATAATATGTCCGTGTCAAAACCAAATATTTGTGAACACGTTAAAAACTTGTATTTTGATTCTATGCCTGCTGAGCATACGGGTTTGGGATGTGATGTTTCTAAATTTCAAAATGCCTTGCCGTTTGTTCCTAAATCTTTGAATGTTATGCCATGTGTTACAAAATTTAAAAGTGCAGGAATTATTGTGAATGATGTACCACGTGAAACCATGAGCAACATGGAATTTTTCAGATTAAAGGAAGCACATCATCTTCAAGACAAAGTTATTGATGAAAGAACCGTCTCATGTTCAGATTCCTCAACATCACAATCATCTTCATCTTGTGATGATTATTATCAGGCTAAGATATCTTGTAAAAACGTTTGTTTTAATTGTGGTCTTCAAATAATGTTTCAAAAAGTTGTAAATTAACAACCGCAAATCTTAGTGAAGAATCACCTTCCCAAAGTTCATTAAATTCATATGTGTTGCCTAACTCTTCTCATAGTAGGAAATCTAGGCGTAAAAGAATTAAAAATGCTAAAAATTATTTAAAACGAACTTGGAAAATTAAAAATAATGTTCTATTTAATGACCGTGCTTCATCAAAGGATGGTTGCACTTCTGATTCCAATGAGATGTCATATCCTGACACTAAAATCTCTTGATTGAAACATTTTTGGTCAAAACGTATAAATGGTTCGTTGTGTATAGGGTCAATCAAGAAGAACCGGTGATAATATCTGGCATGTAGATAGTGGATGTTCAAGGCATATGACTGGGCACTTTAACTTGCTGCAAGATTATCATCAGATTGATGGAGAGTATGTTGCTTTTGCTGGAAACCCAAGAGGAGGAAAGATTGAAGGACAAGGAACAGTATCAAATGGAGTAAATAGTCTGGAATTTGTCAACTATGTTCCTCAGTTAAAGTACAATCTGATGAGTGTTTCACAGATTTGTGACAAGGACTTTTGTGCTTTATTCAATTCAAAAGAATGTCTTATCTTAAAGCCGGGAGTGGTGATTCCGGAAGAACTCATTCTCATGCGTGCTCCCAGAAGATACAATACATACAGCTTGGATATGAACAACCCATCGGGAACTGAATCATGTTTTCTCTCAAAGGCTTCCGAAGATGAATCTTTCCTGTGGCATAAGAGGTTGGGACATGTCAACTTCAAAACAATGAACCGACTGGTTCGAGGCAACCTAGTCACTGGATTACCTCTCAAAGATTTCACTCCTATGGAACACTGTATTTCATGTTCCAAGGGAAAACAACACAAATCTTCACATAAGCCTAAGACCACCAATTCCATTGACTCTCCTCTCCAATTGCTTCACATGGATCTTTTTGGTCCAGTGAGTGTCATGAGTCTTGGACGAAAGTCATACTGTCTGGTGGTAACAAATGATTTTTCTCGATTCACTTGGGTATTTTTCTTAGCTAAAAATGATGAGACGCCAGAGATTTTAAAGACCTATCTGCTTCAAATTGAAAACCTCTTCAGTTTAAGTGTGAAGACTATCCTCAGCGATCATGGAACTGAATTTAAGAATGCAACTCTTGATTCCTTCTGTGAAAGCAAAGGAATTTCTCGTCAATTTAGTGCACCTCGTACTCCTCAACAAAACGGTGTAGCTGAAAGGAGAAACCGCACTTTAATTGAAGCTGCACGAACTATGATTGTTGACTCTAAGCTTCCCGTGACTTTCTGGGCTGAGGCAGTCAACACTGCATGCTTTGTGCAAAATCAGGTTCTTATCACTAAAAGCTGTAACAAGACACCATATGAGATCATGTACAAGCGCAAGCCAGTTATTGATTTCTTCAGAAAATTTGGGTGTATGTGCACGATGCTGAACACTTCAGATCAGCTCAACAAGTTTGAAGCCAAAGCTGATGAATGTTATTTTGTTGGTTATTCCTCCAATCAACGTGCTTTTCGTGTCTATCATAAGCAGAAAAGAATAGTGCTGGAGTCCATTGATATCAATTGGCATGAAAATAATCACACGGACGCAGGAGACGGTCCCAATTGGCTATTTGACGTTGATTCAGTTTTTAAATCTTCCTGATTTCTCAATTGACTCGACTCATGCTAATCCTTATTTTTCTGTGAACAATTTAGGGAACTTAAATGATCTAGGTTCTTCCTCATCTGCTCAGGTTGAAATTCCTGTGGTTGCAAATGCTGAATCTAATATGGAGTCTTCCGGTTCTGGTGCAACAAGTGAAACTGTTGAAGACAACTCCATTCCAACAGTAGATGTTGCACCACAATCATCTGCTGAAGATCCTATTAATGACATTGCCGATCCTCCTGCTGAAAATCTTACCAATTTGGAGGAAGTCGTGGAAGAAGATGCAATTCCTCAACTGCGAATTCACAAAATTCATCCCACCAATAACATCATTGGACCACTCAATGTGGGTGTTAGTACCCGAAGTGCCTGTGAAGCATTTGAAAACAGCATGTTTTTCTGCTTCATCTCTCAAACTGAACCAAAAAACATTAAAGCAGCACTACTAGAAAACAGCTGGGTGGAAGCAATGCAGGAAGAGCTACAGCAATTCTCAAAGTTACATGTGTGGAATTTGGTGGATCTACCCAAGAACAAAGTTCCAATCGGTACTCGTTGGTTTTTCGCAACAAAAAGGATGAAGGCGGCACAGTGATTCGAAACAAAGCTCGTCTGGTGGTTCAAGGTTTCTATCAAGAAGAAGGGATTGACTACGAGGAAGTCTTTGCACCAGTGGCTCGCTTAGAAGCCATCCGAATGTTTCTCGCCTATGCAGCCTACATGGATTTCACCGACCATCAAATGGATGTCAAAAGCGCATTTTTGTATGGGAAAGTTCAAGAAGAAGTATATGTCAAGCAGCCGCCGGGTTTCATTGATCCTAATTTTCCAGACCGTGTTTACAAGTTAGACAAAGCATTGTACAGTCTTCACCAAGCACCTCGTGCGTGGTATGAAACTTTATCAAAGCATCTGCTTGAGAATGGTTTCACACGAGGAGCAATTGACCAAACATTGTTCAAACGGAAGGAGGAAAAGGATACACTCATGGTGCAAATTTATGTGGATGATATCATTTTTGGTTCTACAAATCCCCGTCTCTGCAAAGAATTTGAAGAAGTGATGCGATCTAAGTTTGAGATGAGCTCCATGGGGGAAATGAAGTTCTTTTTGGGACTACAAGTTGATCAGTCTGAGTCAGGAATCCTTATCCATCAAGAAAAATACGTAAAAGAAATCTTGACCAAGTTCAAAATGGCTGATTCCCATCCAGTAAAAACTCCTGTGGAAGTTCGACATTGTTTGACTCCTGATATGGATGGGGAAAGCGTTGATCCGCATCTATATCGCTCCATGATAGGATCGCTCATGTATCTCACGGCCAGCAGACCAGACATCATGTTTGTAGTGTGCTTATGTGCACGTTTTCCGGCTAATCCTAAACTCTCTCATTTATCTGCTGTAAAACGTATTTTGAGATATTTAAAATATAAGCCAAAATTGGGTATGTGGTATCCTAAAACTGACTTGTTTGATCTTGTGGCTTATTCAGACTCAGACTACGGGGGTTGCAACTTAGACCGAAAATCCACTTCTGGAGGTTGTCAATTCCTTGGCAACCGCCTTGTCTCATGGCAATGTAAGAAACAGTCCACCGTTTCCCAATCCACCGCCGAAGCCGAATACATTGCCGCAGCCCTCTGTTGTTCCCAAGTCAGATGGATACACCATCAGATGCTTGACTATGGGATCACATTCCATGAGACACCAATTCTGTGTGACAACACCGCCGTTCCTCATATCACCAAAAACCCCGTTCAGCATTCCAAAACCAAACACATTGAAATCAAACATCACTTTATCCGTGATTGTGTTGAAAAGAAGCATATTCAAATTGTTGAAGTCAAAACTCACAAACAAACCGCAGACATCTTCACAAAGGCTTTTGACTCTACCAGATTCGCCCAACTGGTGGAGATGCTTGGAATGATCAACTTTCAGTAAATAGTGTGAATAGTACTTATTTTATTTTATTTTATTTTATTTTTTATTATTATTCTGCTTACTTGACAAAAGAAAATTCCAACAAAAAAAAAAGATTTTATTTTTATGAACAATTTTTACGCAACTCTTTTGGGGGGGAAATATTATATTGAAAAGAATCGCTGTGTATAAAATCTTACAAGTGGTTTTAAGTTGCAGGAAGAATTGAATCTGACCTTTGAGAAATGATAGTGTCTGATCTCATCTCTTGGACATGGAATGGACCAAAAGCGATGGTGTTTACTGAGGTATAGCTGGTAGGCCCGACATATGGTTAAAACTTGTAAGTAGTGTGAAAACTCTAATACATATCTCATACTTGTGTGTTTGAACCCATTATTGAAACATCTAACCCATTTTTATATCTAAGAAAACCAATTCAATCAGATACAGGCTTACGTATTGGATTCCTATTCATACGCCAAGTGACCGTCAATATAACGATATTTACCACCGATGACCCCGTGTGTTTTGCTTACGCAAAGATCTCGGGTGCTCATCCTTTTCCTATCCACTTGGATGATTTGACCCCGTCTGTTTTGCTTACGCAAAGATCTCGGGTGTTCAACATTTTTCTATCCGCTTGGATAATTTTACGACTTCTTCTGTTTTGCTTACGCAAAGATCTAGAATGCTCGTACCTTTTTAATATCTACTTGGATATTTTTTATTTTAATTTTCAAAATCCACTTGGATATATTATTTTATTTTGGTGGTACTTTGACATTACTAAGACGGTACCTTGGTTAATCAGAAAGAGATGATAGGATGAAAATGGGTACTTCTTGAGGATTGATAGGTTTTCAAAATCATTTTATTTTAATATGTGGGGTACACCTTGTATAGTGCTTAAAATGGTAACTTTTAATCACATGAAATCAAAATACAAACAAATGTTCGGGTTTACTTTGCACAAATATCAGCTATCTTCAGTGACTCACAGTAGTTAATTGCAAAAGGAAGTGTTTCAAGAGACCGACCAGATCTGATCTCATGTCGGATCTTTTTCAAGAAGAAAAAGTGTAAATATCTTGTGTATATATGTTAGTCTTATTTCTGTTACTATGTAAATATCGAAACTAGTTTTGCTCTATCGAAACTACTTTGTAAATATCGAAACTAGTTTGCACTATCGAAACTACTCTGTAAATATCGAAACTAGTTTGCACTATCGAAACTAGTTGTTTCGACAGGGGCATTTTTGTCTTTTGTTCCTCGCAAATTTAAACGCCTGCATAAATGAATCCCTCTCTTCACTTGTTATTCACTTGTCTTTTTCGCAAACCCTATTCATCTTCTCCGTCTCTCACAAACCTATCAAGCCTTGGTCTGAGTTGCAAGATATCAGTGATTATTCACCTGATTTTCCCGTTGTCACCAGCGTCTCCATCATCAGGTAAAGTCACTATTTCTTTTGAATGATTCTTGCGAATCAACAGACCTAGAGTTTCAAAATTTCAAAATCAGTTCGACTGAATCTTCATAATCTCTGTCATATCCGTGTTTGCATACATCTTTATCATCTGAGAACTCACTTTGTATGTGTATTCTTGCAGAAATCATACTCGCTTTCGGTAAGACGAATATCCGTCATTCACAGGCCACTCTAAAACCTTTCATTTAATTGTTTATATTGTCTGAGTATAATGAATCAATAGGGGGTTTGGGTTTCAAAACTAGTTAGTTTCGATAAAGGAGTTCAAATCCTTCAAAAAGTTTTCAAAAGGTTTTTAATCGAAACTACTGGTTTCGACACCCAAACTTGACCTAATCTCTCTATCGAAACTACTAGTTTCGATAAATTCATCTCTATCGAAACTACTTAGTTTCGACATTGTTGATTTCAGAATTTTTACAAGTGTTGATCAAAGCTCATTGACCCTATCGAAACTAGTTAGTTTCGATAAATTCATCTCTATCGAAACTACTTAGTTTCGACATTGTTGATTTCAGAATTTTTACAAGTGTTGATCAAAGCTCATTGACCCTATCGAAACTAGTTAGTTTCGATAAATTCATCTCTATCGAAACTACTTAGTTTCGACAGTGTTGATTTCAGAGTTTCTATAAGTGTTGATCAAGGCTTTTTGCCTCTATCGAAACTAGTTAGTTTCGATACGTCCTTCTCTATCGAAACTACTTAGTTTCGACAGTAAGGATTTCTGATTTTTTCTAAGTGTTGGAATACTTAGTTTCGATATTCAGAACCTTTATTCATTGATGAATTTTACAGGTATGGATCTCGTATTCGTGAAGAGGCACAATGTCTGTGCATTCCTTAATAGCAATGATCCGAAAGCTGCTGAATTTATTCCTGTCTTAAATTTTCTGGCAAACTCCAACATAAGTTTTGCCATCAGCCACAACTTGCCGGTTTTTGAAGCAACTATAAGACAATTCTGGGAAACTGCTGAGATAATAACAGTTGATAATGTGCAGCACATTAGGGTAACCGTACATGGCCAAGAAGTATTATTTTCTGAAGACACAGTTAGAGAAGCACTGCAGTTAAATGACAATCCAGAAGCTCCCGTTGAGTTCCCAATCTTCTATGTGAAAGAATGCTTTAGAAGAATGGGTCATCCTGATGAGTTTAAGAATGGTCAAATAATCAAGAACTCTTTACCTAGCCATTGGAGATATATAGTGCATGTGTTTATTCACTGCCTATCAATAAGGAAAGGGGGTTTTGATTCAGCTAACAGTACTCTGGGATCAGCTATTTTGGGATTAACAAAGGGAAGAGACTACAACTTTTCTGGTTTCATAGTCACTCAGCTGAAGTATAACTTAACAGGAGCAGTAAAGGAGAAATTTCTAGCATATCCCAGATTTCTACAAATTATCATCAATCATCTTCTTCCAGAGATTCAACAAGGTGGAAACACTTTTGTTTTTGATAACATGATAGCCAAAACTCTCAGCTACATGAAAAGCACCAGCAAAAGGACCAACAGGGCAATAGCTGACATTCCCCTGTTTGGTCATGTCATTGGAGAAGAAGAAGAGTTCATTCCTGACATTGATCCTGACCTTGAAGAAGAAGACTTATCATCAGATGAAGAGCTGGAAGCTGAAATCGATATAGACATTCCTGTTGTACAAGAAGAAGAACAACAAATTCTTGAGCCTGTGATAGAGGCCCCCTTTGTTGAAGAAATACAAGTAGTTCAAGAGCCAGCAGTCATTGCTGAAGCTGATGTACAGGAGGTTGAAGTAGAAGCTGCAGAGTCAAGTGGGACTCTTGATGCAGGGATCTATGGATCAGACTATTACAAATCTGATTCAGATGATAGAAAAGAGCAACTTGCATCTTCCTCTAAAAGGCAAATTGAATCAGGGTCTGATTTTGAAGAGGAGGACCATAGAGCTAAAAGGATAAAGACTGGATTGGAGGATTTGTCATCCTCGTCAGATTCATCATTCACTACTCCAGAACCATCCCCACATCCAACTCCACCTACCTCTCCACAACAGGCACCCATACCTACACCACCTACTTCTCCACAACAGGCACTCATACCTACACCTCCTACTTCTCCACAACAATCACCCATCCATACTACTCCCACATCACCAACTCATGATTCAGCCTTTCCTGTACCAAGAGTTAAGACTCTAAGCCTTGAACTGAAGAAAATGCAGGATACAATTCAAAAGAAAGATGAAGAAATGGAAGGCTTAAAAAATAATTTGCATAATGTCCAGGAAGAGGTTAAGGACCTAAAGCTGGAAGTTAGGGGTTTACATACCCAAATTGAGGTCCAACAAACCCAACTTAAAACACAGCAGAAACTAATATCAAAGCAAAATGAAGAATTCAAGGCTTTGGCTGAAGCAGTGGAGCAGCTCAAAGCCTCAATGGTTAAACCTGTGCAAAAACAACCAACTCCTTCAACAGCTCAGGGGGAGACCACATCTGTGGTTGAACCCTCATCTCCTGACCTTGTAATTAATCCAGAATCTGCACTAACTTTATTTGCTGGGCATATTGAAAAGACAAAAGAGACGGTTGAAGTCAAAATTGAAGGTACAGAACTAAACCTTCCCTCAGCTAGTGAAAGAAGAGAAGCAAGGAAAAGAGGGAAGGGAGCTGTGCCTGATATTGAAACTGTCATTCTGGATGAAGAAGATATACCATCTGATGATGAGCTGAATGCTCTTCTAGATGACATTGAAAACTTTGGCTATAATGACCTTCATCCAGAAATTCTAACCACTGAAGAAAAGGCGACTGAACGAACAAGATATTTTACTGAAGAAGGTGATGAGATTCAAACACTATCGGATGAAGAAGATGTTCAGATTAACCTCATCAAAGATATCATTCCTGAACCAACCATTCCAGTATCTGAAACAACTCCAGCACAAGATCAACCTTCAACTGCACCTGAACCTCCAATCTCAAGAAAGTCCTGGTTTAAGAAAATAATTCAGGAGGAAACTCCTAAGACATATGAGTGGATAGCCGAGCATCAAGAACTGAAAAGGCCTCCAATTGGATGGAAATACGATGCAGAAAGGAAGCTCTTTATCATCAGGAGATTTAGAGGGGGAGTTCAGCACTTCAAAAACAATCTTCGGAGTGCTTGTCACAAGAATTGCTTCAGCACCTCGCACCAAATCTTTATGCACCAAGTTATTCATGTTCTTCAAATTCACATGACCCATTCTTCAATACTACAAATAAGATTCTGAACCAGTCGCTATTGATAACAAGCATGAGACATTTACTGGTGTAGTATGATTATTCATGTCAACCACATACGTGTTGAACTTCCTTGGAGCACGCATCAGAATCATTTCTTTTGGAATAACCAGTCCAGGCTTTAAGAACAAGCACTCCTTTGTAGTAAAATGGACTGCTATGTCTTTATCACAAACTTGAGAAACACTTAGTAAGTTAAATTCCAATTGAGACACAAAATTTACTTTCTCTAATGTTATGAGATCATTCGATATTGTTCCTTGACCAGTAATTTTTCCTCCCTTTTTATCTCCAGCAAACGCAATAAAACCACCATCAAAAGCTATAAAGTTTTCCAGAATTTCTCTTTGTCCAGTCATATGCCTTGAGCAACCGCTATCAACATGCCAAGCATTATTAATAATCCTCCCGGTTAAATTCTGCACATTCAAGACAAATTTAATGAGAAACAGGTACCCAGATCATCTTTGACTTGGGCTGACTTTGACCTTTTACAATCTTAGTCACAACGACTTGTTCTTTCAATTTTATATTCTTCTTTGTTCCAACCATATGTGAAGACTGCTCATTTTTAACTTTCCAAACATAACCAACATTTTTCTCATATTTCTTAGTCATTTTTTCTTTAGTAAAATAGATTGGTTGGTTAAATTTCTTCACATATTGTGAACCTTTTGAGACACGTGTATCCTCAAAATTTGGTAGCACATAATCACGACAAACATTTGAATATAAAGCATGACAATTTCTAGAAAGCAAGTAATCACGACTGTATCGTTGTGTCACTCCGGACTCTGACACACTGTCGTTCTCAGACGCTCTCTTGAAATGCTGAGTAACTTTGCTCTTAACTTTCTCTTTGTTCTTTGTGAACCTTGACTCACTAGAGTTGTGTTTGCAATTTCTCGTAAAGTGACCAACTTGATCACACACAAAGCAATTGTAGCTCTTAGGCTTTGACTTTGACTTTGACTTTGAACACTCGCCTACTTCACTCTTTAGGCCACAACCATTCTTTCTTAATTGTCCTTTCATTTGAACAGGCTTATCTTTGACATCAATGAACTGGTCTTTGACATCAATGGATTTGCCTTTGACACACCAAGACTTTCTTTGGACAGTTGTTGGTATACTCACTTTAACTTTGACAACTTTATTGCCCTCTGTCTCACTGGTAAGAATATGATTCTCAGGTGCTATGACATCATTTTTCTTTGGTCTCTCACTTGACAAATCATACTCTTGAATCAGAGGATTTCCAAACTTATCTAAGACCACATCACCAACTAGACTTGAGAGTTTATGAAGTGGGACATAATCTCTAGCTGTATGCACCACTTTATCAAAGAAAGTGGATGTTGATGACACTTCAGACACGCAATCAAAATCATCACAAACATTAGTAGAACATGCCGAAACATAAGAAGCATCAAAATCAGAATCAGAAACTTGAACATTGTTTACAACAACATTAACACTAGAAACTGAAACAAATTTATTTAGATTACAATTAACATCTAGGTACTGTTTGCAGTCCCTAATAAACTCCCTAGTGCACTGTTTAGTGAAAGCTGAAAAACTTTTCACTCCATCAAGTTCATTATCATCATCCACACACCTTGAGTTTATATCTGCACTTATATACATATCATGAAAGTTAGAGTTACCTGCATTCATCAACTCATTTGATTCATGCGGTTCAATAAATGCTACAAAGTTATCAGGATGTGGAACTTTGTTGTAACCCAACCCGTCTTTGATGTAAACAGTTCTCTGTTTACTCACACATTCATCAAAGACATTTTGTTGCATCTTCCACTTTGCAACAATCACCCTTTCTTTTATTAACTCAGTTTCAGATTTGACAAGTTTTTTTGAAAGATCTTTGATTAAAACGTCCTTTTTATCCAAATATTCTTTAAATGTTACATTGTCTTTAAACAATGCTTAAATTTTTCTTGTTAAATTTACTTCATTTTGTTTCAATTCTTTGTTTACTCTTTTTAGTTTATCATTTTCAGCAAGTAGAAACGTGTTTATTGCATGATAATTCTACATTTGTTTTATACACAATGAGGAACATATGTCAAATTCATTATCAGAATTTACCTCACTCTCAGATGAAGATTCGTCATAATCAACACCTTTTCCCTTTCCTGTAGAATCTGTTTTGAGTGCACAATCACTAGCAATCTCAGTCGGTTTCTTTGAATCTTCAATTTCAGCCATCAAGGCTTCGTCTAGTTCATCCTCAGCATCCTCGATCTCATCTTCCCATTCACAATTGCTAAGATGTTTGGACATGAGTGCAGTTGGAGCCTTTTTGATTTGTTAGTCTCATCAATCATCTCTACTAGCTTAACTCCGCTTCCCTCAACCTTCTTTTTCTTGTCCTTGGTACACTCACGAGCGAAGTGACCAAGTTGTTGACAGTTGTAGCACCGGAGTTTTGCTTTGTCAAAACCAATCTTTTCCCCAAACTGAAGCTTGTCCTTCCCAACCTTCTGCAGATACTTTTTAGCCCTTACATCTATCATGGTCATCTGCCATTGCAAGTCCATATATTCCAAGTCATCAGGATTGATCTGAACAAGATCTTCTACATGATGCACGGCAGGTTGTAACTTTCCTGTCACCAACGCATCATAGCTGCTCATGAAAGCTCCGAACAGAGCAATCTGATCTTCAGGGATTTGTCCAGATGACTTGACTTTCTCACCAGAGGAGTGTTCACAACAACCTTTGCTTTTCTCAGATTTTGTTCCACTACTTCCTTCACTGCTTCCAGAGAATAGTGTTGCATTTGTTGAACCTGAATTGTTTTGTTTATCTTGGTTGTTCAGTTCTCTCTTCTTTGCATCCAATTCATAAGACTCGAGCAGACAGATAATATCATCAAGGGTATTACTCTTCAGATCTGGAGTTGTGTTCTTGATTAGCATACAAGGTATGCTCCAGCAATTTGGCAATGAGTCTAACATCTTCTTCCCTAGATCATACTCTTCAAATTTCACTCCCATTTTTCTCAATCTGTTGGTCATGGTTGTAAACCTGGTCATCTGCTCATTGAGAGTCTCATTCTTCTTATAACTAAACATGTTATATTGCTTCAGTAGAAGATCGGTTCTGCTTTCCTGAAGAGCTGCATTTCCTTCAAATCTTAAGCACAAAGCATTCCACAAACCCTGAGTTGTTTCATGTTGCTTAAATTTCAAATACAACTCAGTCGGAAGTGCTAGAATAATAGAACCCAGTGCTCTGTTTTCCCTCTCTATTAACTTCTTATCTTCCTCTGAAAAAAGTTCAGGATCAACAATCGAGACTAACCCATCAGCATTTGCAGTCTTGGAAATATGAGGACCCTTCACAATTGATTCCCAAAGTGTGTGTTCAGTAAACTTGAAATACGCCTTCATCATTATTTTCCAATTTGAAAATTCTGATATTGATTTCAGCATCGGTGGTGATTTCCCAATAACCCTCTCAGTATCGTATACCTTTCCAGCCATTCTGTACTTGTAATTTGAAACTTGGTCGAAATCAGAAAAATTTCCAACTTAGAACTTTTCGATCGAAAACTTTGGACAATACTTTTCGGTCGAAAAGTCTGAATATTTCAAACCCATATGAAATTTCGGACAATACTTTTCGGTCGAGAAGTCTGAATATTTCGAACACAGATAAAATTTTGGACAATACTTTTCTGTCGAAAAGTATGAAATTTATCCGACTTTTGGCACTACTTTTCGATCAAAAAATATAGGATTGAAGCAAACTTCATCAAACAGACTTTTTGGCTTCTTCAAACAGACTTTTCGGGCAATTCAACAGAAGAACACTTGAATTGACCAAAAAATTTCTGTGATCAACTTTCTCCAAACTTGATGCAAACTTCATCTCCATCAATATTAGCTTCAAATCAGCAACAATGGCACCCAAATTACTTCAATTCGATCAATTTTGACTAAAATTCTTCTTGAATACCAAGAGCTCTTAACCAACAGCTCTGATACCACTTGTGATTCCCTACGATCTGATGATATTCAAGGATAATGTATTCAATCACTCTCTAAATTCGTGGAAATAATCCAGAAATCCAAGTCACACCGAAATGATCAAATCAAAGATGAACAAGAAGGATAGAATCAATCACACAAGATTCATACAATCATGATGATCATCTTCATTAATCCAGCAATGTAATCAGAAAGTAACAACAAAAACACACAGAAATTCTCTCAGATAGATTTGAAATCAACAATACAAAATGAGAATCGTTACTTGAAATACAAAAGACAAAACTATTTATACCAAAGAGTTTCGATCGAAATCTTCTGATCGAAAAGTGTTTTCGACCGAAAACTTAAAGTTTTCAACCAAAAAATCTAAAGCTATACAAATCTAAACCTAATTGATTTCTATGGACTACTAGGTTCCAACAACGAGGTTTGACCAGAATCCTATACGCATCGTATAGGGCTATACGATGCGTATAGGGTCTAAATTTTGTGTATTTAGCCATGCAGAATTCTCATTCGAACGTATCGTTCAAAATTTTTTCAAACAATTTCATCAAAAAATTATAACCATCTCTTGGTGGTGGGATGGTAACTACGATTTTCAGGTATTTCCTAACGAGTCGCTAGAAAACAACCCGCAAAGTTCTAGCGTTCAATTCAGGTATTTCCTAACGAGTCGCTAGAAAACAACCCGCAAAGTTCTAGCGTTCAAGATGTGAACTGGGAGGAGGTCTCGTTTGTAAGACCCCAACCCGGGCATCCTACAGTTGGTACTCATAACGGGTCATTCTCTTTAAAAACGCATTTATTACTAACCAATCTAAGGCGGAAGTCTTTCTAAATTCTTTTATTGTTATTTAATGATATTAAATTACCTCAAGAATGTCTGCACACCAATCCGAGTAAAACAGCTCCCAGGCCAAAAATATGTCAACGCTACGCTTACCTGTAAAACAATCTAATGTACACACAAAGTCAGCTATGTGTAACATCCCGGTTTTTCTTTTAGAAAGGAGAAGTAGAACGGGCCGTTCTTCGTGTTCGTTATCGAGGCAAGGTAAAGTCGCGATCCCTTAATCAGTGTTTACATCCTTTGGTTTCCTTCGATCGTTTTAAACCGTTTTATGGATTTAGGGTTTCGAAGAAGACGAGCAAGGGAAGGGGGCGAGTTATCTAGAGATTCGATTAGCACGAGTCACTTGGATCGAAGGTATAACTCCATTCTAGACTCGTTATTGTTACGGTTTCGGTTTTAGAACGTTTCTGTGGTTATCGAGTGTTCGGCCGAGGACCATTGGAGTGGCTGATGGCTCGTGAGCGTCTGGAAATCGAAGGGGGCGACCTGAACACTTAGTCCGACGGGTAGGGAGGTTCCGGGTGACTAAGGCAGCAGCGAAAGGAGGTCGGACCAGGTCTGGTCGGCTCGGCAGGGGCGACGGGAGTAGGTAGGGGTCGTTCAGTGGAGGTGTGGGGCGGCTAACAGCTAGGCAAAAGCAAACCGGAGCACACGCCGGTGGCTGCGGTGGTTGCGGGAGTTCACGACAGAAGAGGGAGAGGCGGTAAACGGCGATGCAAGGCCGGCCGAGAGTGATGGGTGTGCTCAAATGGTCCGGCATTGGAAGCGGGGTGACGGGTTGGGTTCGGCTCGGGCGTACGTGGGATTGCATGCAACGCCATGCATGGCGACGTGCATGCGCGGGTGTCAAACACCGGGTCGGGTCGAGCGAGTGAGCGAGAGTACGAATGTCGAGTAGTGTATTGACTCGTGTAATGTGTAATTTTTAGGTACGAGGTTGAACGACTAACACGAGAAGTTAGCAAGTTCTAGTGATCGAGTTGCGTCTAGCAAATGTGAGTTTCTATCGCCCACTTTTAAACGTTTTGTAGTTTTGGTCATGAATACATGCAATGTGCAATATAGTGAAGGCACGAGATGAATAAGGTTTTGATGTTGATATTTGTGTTGTGAAATAATAGTTATAATTATATGCGTAGGAATTGGCGTCACGTGATTAAATGCCGTGACGGTTATTTAGGAGTTAATTGATATTGTGTCGACCCTAGTCGACGGGAACTGAGTCTGACTTTAGTCGGATGAAATGGGTTGCTTAAGCGTAATCGTAAGTCGGTGTTGGTCGGTGGGTTGTTATGACTGACAATGATCAGTCAACGGGTCATGTCGTACGAGTTCTTAGACTACTCGACATGATTTCGTGTATGTCGATAAAATATATAATTGATTAAATGGTAAAGAAATGAGAAAGCCTTTGTGACGTAAATCGTTTTTAATAAAGGTTCGAGGCTTAACATCCCTGAACGAATTACTATAGAACTGTAGAGTTATATATTTTGTATAAGCTGTTGTCATTTATTGTATGATTAAACACTTTTAGACTAGTTTACTTTCTGTTATTTCATTATTGTAATTTCAGTTTTCTATAATTAGTTAAGTCTGGGCCATCGAAACTACTTAGTTTCGATTGAGTCTGTTCAATCGAAACTAGTAGTTTCGATAGATGGTAGTTTCGACAGGTCTAAGTATCATTTGTAAATGGTCAGTCGAAACTAGTAGTTTCGATTGACCATAGTTTCGATACCTGTCACTACTATAAATAGCCTAGTTTGAGATTGTTTAGGGTGTGTGTAGCGGCTGTAACCCTGAACTTTCTCTTTCACAATTTGCTTGAATCAATACAATCTGCAGTTGTTTATTCACTGTGTTCTTACATTTTCATACCCTTTGATTGTTGATTCATCTGTGGTTAGCTGGTTATCTTCACCATCACTGTTTCGTTTATCAGTTTCACCTCCATATACACAGTTTCCGCCTGTGTATGTGTTGAATCGATCATATCAGTGACTTTCGATTAAATCTGGACCTACAATTGGTATCAGAGCTTTATGCTCTAGTGTTTTTTAGTGTTATCAGGTTATTGATCGATTCTAGGTGATTACCGAGATTTTTCGTTGCTTATTTTGGGTTTTTGCACATTTATTCTCGAGGTACTGTTTCATCATTTTTCAAAGGTTTTTGCTCGTATTTTCGGAATCGGAGGTTGGATTCGTGATCAGGATAGTTAGACGAAGGTTTTCGCTGGATTAGTTTGTTATTTCTGCATCTTTCATTTCTGGAGCTTTTCATCAATGGAGTATTTCTGTTTTGGAGAAGAAGGCATCGAAACTACGGGGAACAATTTCTGATTTCTGTTGATCATCGAAACTTCTTGTCTACGTTTTGTCGGGAGAATGTACTGTCGAAACTAGATTTTTGTCTCTTATAGAAACTGTGGTTATCGAAACTAGTCCTATCGAAACTAGTTGTTTCGAAAATAGTTGGTCTATCGAAACTAGTCCTATTGAAACTAGTTGTTTCGATAATAGTTGGTCTATCGAAACTAGTCCTATCGAAACTAGTTGTTTCGATAGAAGTTTGCCCTATCGAAACTAGTTAATGTTTTAGTTTCGATTCAAAACATTATGGCCACTTCAAGCTCAACAGAACATTCTGGGGGAAATAGACCACCTGTTCTTGTGTCCACAAGAGATTTTGATGACTGGACAAAAAAAATGAAGCTTTTCTTTCAATTTCACGATTATACACTGTTAAATTCTATCACCGACGGTCCCCACAAGCCCGTAACTACCACTGCTGATGTTCAACGTCCTAAGTTAGTGTCTGAGTATGATGAGAAAGATCTTGCCTTGATTGCCCGAGACAACAAGGCCTATGGGACTATTGCCATGGCTCTTCCTATGGATATTTTCAACATCTTTGCTGAGTACACAACTGCCAAAGACTTATGGGCTGCACTGTGTACAAGATATGAAGGAAGTGAGGATGTCAGAGAAAGCAAAAGAGATCTGATCAAGAAACAATATGCTATGTTCAGCAGTGTAAGGAGAGAATCAATATCTGATTTGATCAACCGTTTCTCAAGCATTGTCTCAAGGTTGAAGGTTATGGGAGTTGAGTACCCTACTCTTGATCTGAACAAGAACTCCTAGATTCTCTTCCTGAGGAATGGAATATGTATCGAATCATGATCAAAAAGACTGAGAATCTGAGTGCTCTGTCTCAACAGGAAGTCTATAGCATTCTTGAATCTTATGAAATTGAGATTAAGAAGGGAGCAGTCACCCCATCTAATCAGTCTGGAAACACAGCTCTCATTGCTGGATCAAGCTCATCCGGTAGCCCATACTTTCAGACTGATGTTCCTCCTTCAGCTGCTGCAATTAAGTCTACCAGCTCCTCTGCTCCTCAAAAGACTATCACCATGATTCCTGATGAATATGTCCCAATCATGACTGCTTTCATGTCGTGCTATGATGTACTGATCTCTGGAAATCTAACACCGGTTAGCTTTCAACCTGATGACTTGGAGCAGATTAATCCTGATGATTTGGAGAAAATGGACATTGATTGGTGCATGGCCATGTTGACCTTAAGAGCCAAGAGATTTATCAAAAGGACTGGTATAGACAGGTTCAAGCAAGGAAAGACGCTTGGGTTTGACATCAAGAAGGTGAGATGCTACAATTGTGATCAGCTGGGTCACTTTGCCAGAAACTGCAAGGAGCCGTCCTCCAAAGATCAGCAAGATAAGAAGATTTCCTCTGGTAAACAAGCTGCCAATCCTCCAAAGACAAACACAACTTCCAGTTCCACAGCTCTTGTGTGCCAAGCTGATGGACATTATCATTGGGGAGAACAAGCTGAGGAAGCTGCTGATAAAGCCTTGATGGCTGATGTGGAAGAAAATGGCAAGTGTGTCATGATTGAACCAGCTGAGGATCTCACTGCTATGCCTGCTGAGGTTACTTCTAAACTTTGTGATTCTAGATCTTGCTTAAATGAAATTCAAAAATACAGATTCATCAATCAAGCCTTGATTGATGAACGAAATCACATTAAGGTGATGTATGACTCTGTGGCCAAAAATGAGAAACTTTACCTAAAGAAAATTCGTGATATTTCTGGTGAAAATCGTTCTTTAATTGTGCAACCCAATACTCAAACCATTAATAATACAATTTTAACAGAAAGATTCCAAAAGGCAGAAAAAGCCAAATTACAGGTTGATCACATGGATATGGATCAGAAAATTTTGTTTGGAATAATTGACAAACAATTTAATAGAAAAGGCACAGAAGGTCTTGGGTATAACTCTCATCCACCTCCTTATTCTAAATCAGGGAAATTTGCTGATATGCCTACTCCACATGTTTCCACACCTTTTGTTTGCACATTATCTCCTGATGATTATATTACATCCTCTGATTCTGACAGTTTTGCTTCTTGTGAAGAGTCAAATTGTGTAAAGTCCGAAGATGATTGTGATAAGAGTGCTAATGATAGAACTATTTTAAAAGAAATTGAGTCGGATGAATGTAATAATATGTCCGTGTCAAAACCAAATATTTGTGAACACGTTAAAAACTTGTATTTTGATTCTATGCCTGCTGAGCATACGGGTTTGGGATGTGATGTTTCTAAATTTCAAAATGCCTTGCCGTTTGTTCCTAAATCTTTGAATGTTATGCCATGTGTTACAAAATTTAAAAGTGCAGGAATTATTGTGAATGATGTACCACGTGAAACCATGAGCAACATGGAATTTTTCAGATTAAAGGAAGCACATCATCTTCAAGACAAAGTTATTGATGAAAGAACCGTCTCATGTTCAGATTCCTCAACATCACAATCATCTTCATCTTGTGATGATTATTATCAGGCTAAGATATCTTGTAAAAACGTTTGTTTTAGTTGTGGTCTTCAAATAATGTTTCAAAAAGTTGTAAATTAACAACCGCAAATCTTAGTGAAGAATCACCTTCCCAAAGTTCATTAAATTCATATGTGTTGCCTAACTCTTCTCATAGTAGGAAATCTAGGCGTAAAAGAATTAAAAATGCTAAAAATTATTTAAAACGAACTTGGAAAATTAAAAATAATGTTCTATTTAATGACCGTGCTTCATCAAAGGATGGTTGCACTTCTGATTCCAATGAGATGTCATATCCTGACACTAAAATCTCTTGATTGAAACATTTTTGGTCAAAACGTATAAATGGTTCGTTGTGTATAGGGTCAATCAAGAAGAACCGGTGATAATATCTGGCATGTAGATAGTGGATGTTCAAGGCATATGACTGGGCACTTTAACTTGCTGCAAGATTATCATCAGATTGATGGAGAGTATGTTGCTTTTGCTGGAAACCCAAGAGGAGGAAAGATTGAAGGACAAGGAACAGTATCAAATGGAGTAAATAGTCTGGAATTTGTCAACTATGTTCCTCAGTTAAAGTACAATCTGATGAGTGTTTCACAGATTTGTGACAAGGACTTTTGTGCTTTATTCAATTCAAAAGAATGTCTTATCTTAAAGCCGGGAGTGGTGATTCCGGAAGAACTCATTCTCATGCGTGCTCCCAGAAGATACAACACATACAGCTTGGATATGAACAACCCATCGGGAACTGAATCATGTTTTCTCTCAAAGGCTTCCGAAGATGAATCTTTCCTGTGGCATAAGAGGTTGGGACATGTCAACTTCAAAACAATGAACCGACTGGTTCGAGGCAACCTAGTCACTGGATTACCTCTCAAAGATTTCACTCCTATGGAACACTGTATTTCATGTTCCAAGGGAAAACAACACAAATCTTCACATAAGCCTAAGACCACCAATTCCATTGACTCTCCTCTCCAATTGCTTCACATGGATCTTTTTGGTCCAGTGAGTGTCATGAGTCTTGGACGAAAGTCATACTGTCTGGTGGTAACAAATGATTTTTCTCGATTCACTTGGGTATTTTTCTTAGCTAAAAATGATGAGACGCCAGAGATTTTAAAGACCTATCTGCTTCAAATTGAAAACCTCTTCAGTTTAAGTGTGAAGACTATCCTCAGCGATCATGGAACTGAATTTAAGAATGCAACTCTTGATTCCTTCTGTGAAAGCAAAGGAATTTCTCGTCAATTTAGTGCACCTCGTACTCCTCAACAAAACGGTGTAGCTGAAAGGAGAAACCGCACTTTAATTGAAGCTGCACGAACTATGATTGTTGACTCTAAGCTTCCCGTGACTTTCTGGGCTGAGGCAGTCAACACTGCATGCTTTGTGCAAAATCAGGTTCTTATCACTAAAAGCTGTAACAAGACACCATATGAGATCATGTACAAGCGCAAGCCAGTTATTGATTTCTTCAGAAAATTTGGGTGTATGTGCACGATGCTGAACACTTCAGATCAGCTCAACAAGTTTGAAGCCAAAGCTGATGAATGTTATTTTGTTGGTTATTCCTCCAATCAACGTGCTTTTCGTGTCTATCATAAGCAGAAAAGAATAGTGCTGGAGTCCATTGATATCAATTGGCATGAAAATAATCACACGGACGCAGGAGACGGTCCCAATTGGCTATTTGACGTTGATTCAGTTTTTAAATCTTCCTGATTTCTCAATTGACTCGACTCATGCTAATCCTTATTTTTCTGTGAACAATTTAGGGAACTTAAATGATCTAGGTTCTTCCTCATCTGCTCAGGTTGAAATTCCTGTGGTTGCAAATGCTGAATCTAATATGGAGTCTTCCGGTTCTGGTGCAACAAGTGAAACTGTTGAAGACAACTCCATTCCAACAGTAGATGTTGCACCACAATCATCTGCTGAAGATCCTATTAATGACATTGCCGATCCTCCTGCTGAAAATCTTACCAATTTGGAGGAAGTCGTGGAAGAAGATGCAATTCCTCAACTGCGAATTCACAAAATTCATCCCACCAATAACATCATTGGACCACTCAATGTGGGTGTTAGTACCCGAAGTGCCTGTGAAGCATTTGAAAACAGCATGTTTTTCTGCTTCATCTCTCAAACTGAACCAAAAAACATTAAAGCAGCACTACTAGAAAACAGCTGGGTGGAAGCAATGCAGGAAGAGCTACAGCAATTCTCAAAGTTACATGTGTGGAATTTGGTGGATCTACCCAAGAACAAAGTTCCAATCGGTACTCGTTGGTTTTTCGCAACAAAAAGGATGAAGGCGGCACAGTGATTCGAAACAAAGCTCGTCTGGTGGTTCAAGGTTTCTATCAAGAAGAAGGGATTGACTACGAGGAAGTCTTTGCACCAGTGGCTCGCTTAGAAGCCATCCGAATGTTTCTCGCCTATGCAGCCTACATGGATTTCACCGTCCATCAAATGGATGTCAAAAGCGCATTTTTGTATGGGAAAGTTCAAGAAGAAGTATATGTCAAGCAGCCGCCGGGTTTCATTGATCCTAATTTTCCAGACCGTGTTTACAAGTTAGACAAAGCATTGTACAGTCTTCACCAAGCACCTCGTGCGTGGTATGAAACTTTATCAAAGCATCTGCTTGAGAATGGTTTCACACGAGGAGCAATTGACCAAACATTGTTCAAACGGAAGGAGGAAAAGGATACACTCATGGTGCAAATTTATGTGGATGATATCATTTTTGGTTCTACAAATCCCCGTCTCTGCAAAGAATTTGAAGAAGTGATGCGATCTAAGTTTGAGATGAGCTCCATGGGGGAAATGAAGTTCTTTTTGGGACTACAAGTTGATCAGTCTGAGTCAGGAATCCTTATCCATCAAGAAAAATACGTAAAAGAAATCTTGACCAAGTTCAAAATGGCTGATTCCCATCCAGTATAAACTCCTGTGGAAGTTCGACATTGTTTGACTCCTGATATGGATGGGGAAAGCGTTGATCCGCATCTATATCGCTCCATGATAGGATCGCTCATGTATCTCACGGCCAGCAGACCAGACATCATGTTTGTAGTGTGCTTATGTGCTCGTTTTCAGGCTAATCCTAAACTCTCTCATTTATCTGCTGTAAAACGTATTTTGAGATATTTAAAATATAAGCCAAAATTGGGTCAGTGGTATCCTAAAACTGACTTGTTTGATCTTGTGGCTTATTCAGACTCAGACTACGGGGGTTGCAACTTAGACCGAAAATCCACTTCTGGAGGTTGTCAATTCCTTAGCAACCGCCTTGTCTCATGGCAATGTAAGAAACAGTCCACCGTTTCCCAATCCACCGCCGAAGCCGAATACATTGCCGCAGCCCTCTGTTGTTCCCAAGTCAGATGGATACACCATCAGATGCTTGACTATGGGATCACATTCCATGAGACACCAATTCTGTGTGACAACACCGCCGTTCCTCATATCACCAAAAACCCCGTTCAGCATTCCAAAACCAAACACATTGAAATCAAACATCACTTTATCCGTGACTGTGTTGAAAAGAAGCATATTCAAATTGTTGAAGTCAAAACTCACAAACAAACCCCAGACATCTTCACAAAGGCTTTTGACTCTACCAGATTCGCCCAACTGGTGGAGATGCTTGGAATGATCAACTTTCAGTAAATAGTGTGAATAGTATTTATTTTATTTTATTTTATTTTATTTTTTATTATTATTCTGCTTACTTGACAAAAGAAAATTCCAACAAAAAAAAAAGATTTTATTTTTATGAACAGTTTTTACGCAACTCTTTTGGGGGAGAAATATTATATTGAAAAGAATCGCTGTGTATAAAATCTTACAAGTTGTTTTAAGTTGCAGGAAGAATTGAATCTGACCTTTGAGAAATGATAGTGTCTGATCTCATCTCTTGGACATGGAATGGACCAAAAGCGATGGTGTTTACTGAGGTATAGCTGGTAGGCCCGACATATGGTTAAAACTTGTAAGTAGTGTGAAAACTCTAATACATATCTCATACTTGTGTGTTTGAACCCATTATTGAAACATCTAACCCATTTTTATATCTAAGAAAACCAATTCAATCAGATACAGGCTTACGTATTGGATTCCTATTCATACGCCAAGTGACCGTCAATATAATGATATTTACCACCGATGACCCCGTATGTTTTGCTATGTGTAAATATCTTGTGTATATATGTTAGTCTTATTTCTGTTACTATGTAAATATCGAAACTAGTTTGCTCTATCGAAACTACTTTGTAAATATCGAAACTAGTTTGCACTATCGAAACTACTCTGTAAATATCGAAACTAGTTTGCACTATCGAAACTAGTTGTTTCGACAGGGGCATTTTTGTCTTTTGTTCCTCGCAAATTTAAACGCCTGCATAAATGAATCCCTCTCTTCACTTGTTATTCACTTGTCTTTTTCGCAAACCCTATTCATCTTCTCCGTCTCTCACAAACCTATCAAGCCTTGGTCTGAGTTGCAAGATATCAGTGATTATTCACCTGATTTTCCCGTTGTCACCAGCGTCTCCATCATCAGGTAAAGTCACTATTTCTTTTGAATGATTCTTGCGAATCAACAGACCTAGAGTTTCAAAATTTCAAAATCAGTTCGACTGAATCTTCATAATCTCTGTCATATCCGTGTTTGCATACATCTTTATCATCTGAGAACTCACTTTGTATGTGTATTCTTGCAGAAATCATACTCGCTTTCGGTAAGACGAATATCCGTCATTCACAGGCCACTCTAAAACCTTTCATTTAATTGTTTATATTGTCTGAGTATAATGAATCAATAGGGGGTTTGGGTTTCAAAACTAGTTAGTTTCGATAAAGGAGTTCAAATCCTTCAAAAAGTTTTCAAAAGGTTTTTAATCGAAACTACTGGTTTCGACACCCAAACTTGACCTAATCTCTCTATCGAAACTACTAGTTTCGATAAATTCATCTCTATCGAAACTACTTAGTTTCGACATTGTTGATTTCAGAATTTTTACAAGTGTTGATCAAAGCTCATTGACCCTATCGAAACTAGTTAGTTTCGATAAATTCATCTCTATCGAAACTACTTAGTTTCGACATTGTTGATTTCAGAATTTTTACAAGTGTTGATCAAAGCTCATTGACCCTATCGAAACTAGTTAGTTTCGATAAATTCATCTCTATCGAAACTACTTAGTTTCGACAGTGTTGATTTCAGAGTTTCTATAAGTGTTGATCAAGGCTTTTTGCCTCTATCGAAACTAGTTAGTTTCGATACGTCCTTCTCTATCGAAACTACTTAGTTTTGACAGTAAGGATTTCTGATTTTTCTAAGTGTTGGAATACTTAGTTTCGATATTCAGAACCTTTATTCATTGATGAATTTTACAGGTATGGATCTCGTATTCGTGAAGAGGCACAATGTCTGTGCATTCCTTAATAGCAATGATCCGAAAGCTGCTGAATTTATTCCTGTCTTAAGTTTTCTGGCAAACTCCAACATAAGTTTTGCCATCAGCCACAACTTGCCGGTTTTTGAAGCAACTATAAGACAATTCTGGGAAACTGCTGAGATAATAACAGTTGATAATGTGCAGCACATTAGGGCAACCGTACATGGCCAAGAAGTATTATTTTCTGAAGACACAGTTAGAGAAGCACTGCAGTTAAATGACAATCTAGAAGCTCCCGTTGAGTTCCCAATCTTCTATGTGAAAGAATGCTTTAGAAGAATGGGTCATCCTGATGAGTTTAAGAATGGTCAAATAATCAAGAACTCTTTACCTAGCCATTGGAGATATATAGTGCATGTGTTTATTCACTGCCTATCAATAAGGAAAGGGGGTTTTGATTCAGCTAACAGTACTCTGGGATCAGCTATTTTGGGATTAACAAAGGGAAGAGACTACAACTTTTCTGGTTTCATAGTCACTCAGCTGAAGTATAACTTAACAGGAGCAGTAAAGGAGAAATTTCTAGCATATCCCAGATTTCTACAAATTATCATCAATCATCTTCTTCTAGAGATTCAACAAGGTGGAAACACTTTTGTTTTTGATAACATGATAGCCAAAACTCTCAGCTACATGAAAAGCACCAGCAAAAGGACCAACAGGGCAATAGCTGACATTCCCCTGTTTGGTCATGTCATTGGAGAAGAAGAAGAGTTCATTCCTGACATTGATCCTGACCTTGAAGAAGAAGACTTATCATCAGATGAAGAGCTGGAAGCTGAAATCGATATAGACATTCCTGTTGTACAAGAAGAAGAACAACAAATTCTTGAGCCTGTGATAGAGGCCCCCTTTGTTGAAGAAATACAAGTAGTTCAAGAGCCAGCAGTCATTGCTGAAGCTGATGTACAGGAGGTTGAAGTAGAAGCTGCAGAGTCAAGTGGGACTCTTGATGCAGGGATCTATGGATCAGACTATTACAAATCTGATTCAGATGATAGAAAAGAGCAACTTGCATCTTCCTCTAAAAGGCAAATTGAATCAGGGTCTGATTTTGAAGAGGAGGACCATAGAGCTAAAAGGATAAAGACTGGATTGGAGGATTTGTCATCCTCGTCAGATTCATCATTCACTACTCCAGAACCATCCCCACATCCAACTCCACCTACCTCTCCACAACAGGCACCCATACCTACACCACCTACTTCTCCACAACAGGCACTCATACCTACACCTCCTACTTCTCCACAACAATCACCCATCCATACTACTCCCACATCACCAACTCATGATTCAGCCTTTCCTGTACCAAGAGTTAAGACTCTAAGCCTTGAACTGAAGAAAATGCAGGATACAATTCAAAAGAAAGATGAAGAAATGGAAGGCTTAAAAAATAATTTGCATAATGTCCAGGAAGAGGTTAAGGACCTAAAGCTGGAAGTTAGGGGTTTACATACCCAAATTGAGGTCCAACAAACCCAACTTAAAACACAGCAGAAACTAATATCAAAGCAAAATGAAGAATTCAAGGCTTTGGCCGAAGCAGTGGAGCAGCTCAAAGCCTCAATGGTTAAACTTGTGCAAAAACAACCAACTCCTTCAACAGCTCAGGGGGAGACCACATCTGTGGTTGAACCCTCATCTCCTGACCTTGTAATTAATCCAGAATCTGCACTAACTTTATTTGCTGGGCATATTGAAAAGACAAAAGAGACGGTTGAAGTCAAAATTGAAGGTACAGAACTAAACCTTCCCTCAGCTAGTGAAAGAAGAGAAGCAAGGAAAAGAGGGAAGGGAGTTGTGCCTGATATTGAAACTGTCATTCTGGATGAAGAAGATATACCATCTGATGATGAGCTGAATGCTCTTCTAGATGACATTGAAAACTTTGGCTATAATGACCTTCATCCAGAAATTCTAACCACTGAAGAAAAGGCGACTGAACGAACAAGATATTTTACTGAAGAAGGTGATGAGATTCAAACACTATCAGATGAAGAAGATGTTCAGATTAACCTCATCAAAGATATCATTCCTGAACCAACCATTCCAGTATCTGAAACAACTCCAGCACAAGATCAACCTTCAACTGCACCTGAACCTCCAATCTCAAGAAAGTCCTGGTTTAAGAAAATAATTCAGGAGGAAACTCCTAAGACATATGAGTGGATAGCCGAGCATCAAGAACTGAAAAGGCCTCCAATTGGATGGAAATACGATGCAGAAAGGAAGCTCTTTATCATCAGGAGATTTAGAGGGGGAGTTCAGCACTTCAAAAATATGACTGACTTCCAAACCCTTCCTTTCTATGACCTTAGGGATTTAGCAAAACTTCCACTTCAAAACCCTGGGAAGGTCATGATGGCTTATGACTTTGAGAAGTTTCTGCATTCTCAAGTCAACAATGATTTCAAAGGAATGAAGCCTAGGAAAACTCAGAAGAAGATCTCAAAGACTAGGTTTCATCCTAAAACTAAAAAGCCATATGTGTTCCTAAGATACAAGCCTGCCCAAACACACAAGACTATCACTATTCCAAAATCTGTACCTGTCCAGCTACAAACTTTCAGAAAGTGGTTCTATAACCCAGTAATTGGCAGTGCAGTTATTGAATGTGAGGGCAAGGAAGACATCACCATCTTTGATCCAATGGAGCTGTTAAAATTTCAACCGGGAGATCTGGAAGTACTTTTCCAGAATCACATTCAGGCTTACAGCGATGAAGATGAAGCTGATGCGAAGGCCTATCAAAGGATTGTCTCTCTCCATGTCAAATCTTTCATTCCAAGGACATCTGAAAGACCAGCTGCTTGAAGAAGAGCTGAAGACAGTAATGCAACAGCTTAGGGGGAGATTGTAGAGTTATATATTTTGTATAAGCTGTTGTCATTTATTGTATGATTAAACACTTTTAGACTAGTTTACTTTCTGTTATTTCATTATTGTAATTTCAGTTTTCTATAATTAGTTAAGTCTGGGCCATCGAAACTACTTAGTTTCGATTGAGTCTGTTCAATCGAAACTAGTAGTTTCGATAGATGGTAGTTTCGACAGGTCTAAGTATCATTTGTAAATGGTCAGTCGAAACTAGTAGTTTCGATTGACCATAGTTTCGATACCTGTCACTACTATAAATAGCCTAGTTTGAGATTGTTTAGGGTGTGTGTAGCGGCTGTAACCCTGAACTTTCTCTTTCACATTTTGCTTGAATCAATACAATCTGCAGTTGTTTATTCACTGTGTTCTTACATTTTCATACCCTTTGATTGTTGATTCATCTGTGGTTAGCTGGTTATCTTCACCATCACGGTTTCGTTTATCAGTTTCACCTCCATATACACAGTTTCCGCCTGTGTATGTGTTGAATCGATCATATCAGTGACTTTCGATTAAATCTGGACCTACAAGAACTTACTCAGCGTAGCTGACTTTTAGCATGTATTTCAGGTAAGGAGAAAGTGTGAGCTGGCGGCTTCTGGATGGCGTTTGGTTACCGTGATCGTTGTGATGACATTTAATTTTTGTTATGATGTTGAATGATTTAGATATTATTACTTGATTGGACTATGTTTGAGATTTGGGTCGTTGACCATTGTTGACTGTTTGTTTTCCGCTGCATTTATTGAGATAAATTGATGTCATTTACTATTGTGCTTACGTGTATGCCAACGTGTCGGGTTCTCGGGTTTGGGGCCTTACAAGTTGGTATCAGAGCGGTAGTTTAAATAATCTGGGAATCATCGATGCCTAGACTTAGACTGAGAATGGGCCCAATGTGTAGGGAATGTCATCACTCGTAACCAAAACCCAGAAGCGCCAGGTACGAGTTAGTGTATATGTGTGTGTGTGTGTTAGTATGCTAAGACAGGGGCGTTATACCAAGATGCAGTATAGGGATGGTTTAAAATCTGAAAGGCAAGGCAAGTGAGTAATGGAGATTGGCCACTGTCATTAACTAATTGCACTGCTCGGATTGTTTTAAATGATACCTAACTATTGCTCTGTTTGATATTATATTCAGTAACTGATGGCACCCAAGAGACAAATTGCTGCTAATGCTACTGCTAGGGGGAGTCATGAGAACGCTCAGGGTGAGAATGCTAACCCTGATGAGGTGTCGGTTCATACTGAACCGTCAGTGCATGCTGAATGTTCGGTGCATTCTAAGCAAAATGAAGGATTCCAGTTCGAGCCTAAGGTTCGCGAAGCGGTTAAGAAGGAAGTGGTTGAGATAATCCATGAGTATCTGCCTGATATCGTGAAGGCAGCATTTGAAGAGCTCGAGACGAGAGTGCTAATGGAGGTGGAAAAGAAGAATAGGTCGGCTGGAACTAGTCGCAACTGTGACTACGAGCACCTTAAGAAGTGTGATCCGCCTAGGTTCGATGGTTTGAAGGATGCAGTGGTCACATATCACTTGCTTACTGAGATGGAGTCCACCATCTCTATCAGTGAGTGCAAGCCCGAGCAGATATTGAAGTTCGTTTCTCACTCTTTCTCTGTTGAGGCTTTGCATTGGTGGAACTCGGTGAAAGAGAGAAAGACAACTCAGGAGTTGGAAACTATGACTTAGGAGGATCTGAAGGCTTTGGTTAGGAAGAAGTTCTGTGCTCCGGGAGAGCTGGAAAGAGTAGAAAGAGAGTTTCTGACTTTCAAGGCAGGTAAATCGACTCATTGTGAGTACACGTCGAAGTTCATAGAGATGGCACGTCTGGTGCCACATTTAGCTGGAAATGATGAGCGGTGGATGAAGTTGTATGTAGCCGATTTACCGGATCGTGTTAGGCATTTAGTCAAGGCTCAGCAGCCTTCGAGTTTTGATGGTACGGTGGAGCTTAGTGGGACTTTGTATGATGATATCATGGGAGCTGAGGTGCAAGAGAAGAAACCGAAGGATAAGAAGTGGACCGTACAAAGAAAAGGTTCGGTAAAGATTTGAAAGTTCCGTTTATGAAGAAGGCTAGGAACGATGAACCTGATTCGTGTCGCAAGTGTGGCAAGATAAACTCGGGTGAGTACAGGGCTGATGCGGGTTCTTGTTATAGGTGCGGTAAGGCGGGACACTTTGCTAGAGACTGCCCGCGCAGTCCTAAGTGTTACCAGTGTGGGGGTCTTGGCCATCTGGCGAAAGAGTGTAAGGCAGGACAGAGTGCGGGACCAAGCAGGGAAGCAGTCCCAGTGAAGAAAGAAGATGAAAATTCTAAGGCTAAAGCTAGAGCCTTCACCATGACTGCAGTTGAAGCCAAGAATGACCCTGATGTTGTTTCAGGTACCTTTCTTATTAATAACGTGCCAGGTTCGGTTTTATTTGATTCAGGGGCAAGCGAGAGCTTCGTAGCCCCATCTCTTTGCAAGAATTTGTATAGGACGGCTAGGATGATTGAAAATCCATTTAGTGTTGAGACCATGGTGGGATCACCCACTAGAGTCATTGAAGCATTAGATGACTGTTTTATTGATCTAGAGGGTCAAAGGTTCCCTGTCAGATTATTTATTATTGCTTTAGGAGGATTCGACGTTGTGCTGGGGATGGATTGGTTAGCCGCGTTCGATGCGGACATTGTTTGCCGACAGAAAATGATAAGGTTAAAGTCCCTAGAAGAAATGGTGGTGACGGTGTATGGCGACAAAGTGAGCTCTCTACCGAGAGTTATCTCTATGATGAAGGCGGTGAAGTCGTTGCGGCGTGGGTGCGGGGCATACTTAGCTTATGTCACCAATACATAAGCAAGGAATGTGGATTTATTGGAGGTTCCAGTGGTGCAGGAGTTTGCGGATGTCTTCCCTGATGATCTGACAGGAGTGCCACCGGAACGAGAGATTGAATTCCAGATCGAACTACAGCCAGGAGCTCAATCGGTTGCTAAAGCTCCGTATCGATTGGCACCGACAGAGATGAAGGAGCTCATGGAGTAACTTCAAGACTTGTTGGACAAAGGGTTCATAAGACCAAGTATATCACCATGGGGTGCACTGGTCTTGTTTGTGAAGAAGAAGGATGGTAGCATGCGTATGTGCATCGACTACCGGGAGCTAAATAAATTAACGGTTAAGAACAAGTATCCGTTACCGCGTATCGATGACTTGTTCGATCAACTACAAGGAGCAAAGTGGTTTTTGCGTATAGACCTGAGGTCAGGATATCATCAGCTAAAGTTTAGGGAAGAAGATATTTCGAAGACGGCATTTAGGACACGCTATGGACACTATGAATTCTTGGTTATGTCCTTTGGATTGACGAATGCTCCGGCAGCATTCATGGACTTGATGAACCGCGTGTGCCGTCCAATGCTGGATAGATCAGTGATTGTGTTTATTGATGATATTCTGATTTACTCTAAGAGTGAGGAGGAGCACGGAGATCATCTGCGAGAAGTGTTAGAGACGTTGAGACGAGAGAAGCTTTACGCTAAATTCTCAAAGTGTGCGTTTTGGCTACAGGAAGTGCAATTTCTGGGGCATGTTATTAACCCAGAAGGGATCATGCTGGATCCTGCAAAGATTGAAGCAGTGGTGAAGGGGAACGCTCCTAAGACTCCAACGGATGTGCGTAGCTTCTTAGGGTTAGCCGGTTATTATAGGAAGTTCATCAAGAACTTCTCTAAGCTGGCAACACCATTAACTAAGTTGACTCGAAAGGGAGTGAAGTATGCTTGGGGACCGGATCAAGAAGGTGCATTTCAAGAGTTAAAGAAGCGGATGACTGAAGCACCAGTGTTAACGTTACCGGAAGGAACGGATGACTTAGTGGTGTATTCGAATGCGTCATATTTGGGGTTAGGTTACGTGTTAATGCAACGAGGGAAAGTGATAGTGTTTGTCACACCCCCAATACTTATTTACTTATTAAATAAATACAGGTTGCAACGATTGGTTCATTACACGATAGCGGAAGCTGTAATAGTGATTTCTAAGACTTGATTACATATACAATTACTAAAACTAAGTAATACTATGATCTAAGTTCTTCTAGATCAATGATAGACTTGAGACTTGATATTCTACGTCCTTCCAGCCTTTAGGAATTGATCCAACATAGCTAGCCTATTCCAACCGCGCCATGGCTAAAGGTCACCTGAGAAACATACTTGAAAGTGTCAACACAAAGGTTGGTGAGTTCACAGAGTTAGTTATATCCGTGCTTATAGTTTTTTCCCGAAAACATGTACATGACTTTACTGTCATAAAACTAAGTAGTTTTCCCCGAAAAACTATACATGACTTAACCGTCATAAATAATAAGTAGTTTACATTTGAAAACATGCCCATGACTATACCGTCATAAAATATGTAGTTTTTCTTTGAAAACATTATCATGACTTAACCGTCATAAATCCAATGTTTAAACATGATCATTTTAACCTGATCAAAACCCTTTGTTTAAACCTGATCACTTTTAACCTGATCAGAACCCTTTGTTTAAACCTGATCACTTTAACCTGATCAGAATCCTTCGTATAAACCTGATCACTTTAACCTGATCAGAACTCTTGCGTTTAAACCTGATCACTTTAACCTGATCAGAACTCTTTTGTTTAAAACCTGATCACTTTAGCCTGATCGGAACTCTTTTGTTTAAAACCTTATCACTTTAGCCTGATCAGAACTCTTTTGTTTAAAACCTGATCACTTTAGCCTGATCAGAACTCTTTTGTTTAAAACCTGATCACTTTAGCCAAATCAGAACTCTTTTATATGTATTACCAATGAATATGAATACTAATCCGATCTATTGACCCCATTTGTAAGCTTGCAAGGAATACAAAATAGTATGTAATGTACGAGACCGTAACCAAACCCCAACATTCTGTGCCTCCCCTCGCCTTTCTGCGAGTAAGACAATATGCGGTCATTCGGCCATTTTGACCCCTGCTTAGCGCGACTAACCATGACCGGAGGCGTCACCCCTAATAGTACTATTCATATAATCCCGGGCTAAATCCATAGCTAATGGTTACTAATTTATTCCGAGGACTTTAAGCGTTTTATTGTTCCCTCAATACACACATACGGTCAGATCATTAGTTTCATTCATTTACATACGAAAATTCTTTACAAGTTTATTTCCACCCCAAAACATTTCTCTAAACTTAGAAAAAGGGGTTAGTGAAACTCTCAAGGAGTTAAACCTGAATGTTCATGATGTCAGACGTGTAAGCAAATGTAATTCATGTTTTCAAAGCATAACAAGTAAGTATGTTTCTCCCCTGATGTTTACAAAACATTAAAAAGTTAAAAGGGGGTCGTGAACTCACCTTGATTTTGTGTATACTTGTAATGATACTTGTTGTAGTCAAACTTGACTATTTGTACCCTAGATACCAAAGGGTAAATTGTGTTAAGACCGAACGTCTCATATTGCAAATTGTTCACCGACTTTGTAAATCTGATTGCTTTTGTTTGAATATCTTCTTAGTTTTTCAATACTTGTTTCGTTACAAAACTGTTCTAAGTTACTGTCCAATTGGACATGACACAGGTATCGAAACTACCTAGTTTCGATTGAACAGGACAGATGTCGAAACTACCTAGTTTCGATTGAGCAACTGGGTATCGAAACTACCTAGTTTCGATTGAAAAGAAGGTATCGAAACTACCTAGTTTTGATTGGGCAAAAGATATCGAAACTACCTAGTTTCGATTGATCAACAGGTATCGAAACTACAAGTTTCGATTGAGTAAACAGGTATCGAAACTACCTAGTTTCGATTGAGTAATAAGTATCGAAACTCCTAGTTTCGATTGAGTAAATAGGTATCGAAACTATAGTTTCGATTACTGCAATTCTGATTGACAGAATCAGTCCTGCATATTTTTATGTTTCAAACTTGAATTCGACACACTTTTCTTGTTATCTTACTTGCGTTTGAATATTTTGTATGTTTAGCTACGGTTTTAAAAGAAAATATTGTAGATAGTATTGAGTTTTTACCTTAAAACAGAGATGACGATTTTGAGAGAAACAGAGAATGATCTTGAGTTCCTTAGCTTGATTCTTGAGAAAAACACTTGGAACTCTTCTTATAGCACCGAATTATGGTGGATTTTGCCTTAACTGGACTTTGACTTGAAGAAAATGGGGAATATTACCGTAAGAAAATGAGGAAGGCAAAAGAAATTGTGAGATTTTGATTGAGGGGAGTATGGTTCATATCTGCATTCTCGCAGGTATGGTATGGGTTTAAAGATAAGGAAGATGAGAGAGAAGAAAACAGTAGTGTGAAAGGGGGGGGTCTTCTCTGGCTTCGGCCGAGAAAGTCAAGGAAAGTGGGTTGGGGTTAAATAAATCAAATAATTAGATTTAAGTGTAAATTTAACCACTAGTGTTCGTATTTAGTCGGGTTATCCTGGTACGTGAACATGTAACTCCTAGAATTACCAAAATATGAAATGAGACCATGTACGGTTTTTGTTAGACTTTAATGTCCTTGTTTGTGAAATTAAGTAAATCACAAAAACAATTATAATGTAAACTTGTTTATAACATGTACGGATATTGACCTGAATTGTCGGGTATCACAGTGTCACCCTGGAAGGGCATTATTCGTTTCCAGAAACGGGGAAAGCTTAGTCCGAGATATATTGGACCATTTATGATAGAGGAACGTGTTGGTAGTGTCGCTTACAGACTGCAATTGCCAGATGCATTGGCAGGGATACACCCAACATTTCATGTGTCCCATTTACGGAAGTGTTTAGCAGATGCTACAGAACACGTACCGTTAGATGACATTGTGGTGGATGACAAGCTAAATTATGTAGAGGAACCAGTGGCTATAATGGATAGAAAGGAAAAGTGATTACGAAGGAAGGTGATCCCTATCGCTAAAGTGCAATGGAACATCGTAAGGGATCCGAAGCTACTTGGGAGCCGGAAGCGGATATGCGTGAACGTTATCCGCATTTGTTTCCAGATGACACAGGTTTCGAGGATGAAACCTCTTTAAGGGGGGAAGACTTGTAACATCCCGGTTTTTTATTTAGAAAACGGCTTGTAATTATTGTAATTAACTGTTCGCGAGGTTAGTGTGTTATTGTTTTATAAATAATTAGACGGGGTGTAAAGTGTATATAGCGAGACCTTAGGGAAGGAGCTGAAACAAGTTGCGAGACGGGCCAAGCCCGGAGAGTAGCCGATGGCACGCTAGGGCCGAGCCCGGTCCGTGAAGCAACACCCTATAGGGTTTACGGCAATAGGGGGTTCCCCATTTCTTGTTTGAAGCTGTCGAGAGAGAAAAGAGAAGGAGAACGGGCCGTTCTTCGTGTTCGAGATCGAGGCAAGGTAAAGTCACGATCCCTTAATCATTGTTTACATCCATTGGTTTCCTTCGATCGTGTTAAACAGTTTTAAGGATTTAGGGTTTCAAAGAAGACGAGCAAGGGAAGGGGGTGAGTTCTCTAGTGATTCAATTAGCACGAGTCACTTGGATCGAAGGTATAACTCCATTCTAGACTCTTTATTGTTACGGTTTCTGTTTTAGAACGTTTTTGTGGTTATCGAGTGTTCGGCCGAGGACCATTGGAGTGGACGATGGCTCGTGAGCGGCTGGAAATCGAAGGGGGTGACCCGAAGACTTAGTTCAACGGGTAGGGAGGTTCCGGGTGACTAAGGCAACAGCGAAAAGAGGCCGGACTAGGTCTGGTCGGCTCGGCACGGGCGATGGGAGCAGGTAGGGGTCGTTCGGTAGAGGTGAGGGGTGGCTAACGGCTAGGCAGGAGCAAACCGGAGCACACACCGGTGACTGCGGTGGTTGCGGAAGTTCACGGCAGAGGAGGGAGAGGCGGTAGACGGCGATGCAAGGCCGTCCGAGAGTGACGGGCGCGCTCAAATGGTCCGGCATTGGAAGCGGGGTGACGGGTTAGGTTCGGCTCGGGCGTGTGTGGGATTGCATGTAACGCCATGCATGGCGACGTGCATGTGCTTGTCAAACACCGGGTCGGGTCGAGTGTAATATCTGTACTTTTCCGTTTACAATTTCCGGCCATTTGGCATTTATTGTAAACCCTAATTATCCATATTTAATAATATGTGAAAATTCTTAAATGAATTGCTTAAACTATGTGGTTAAAAACCATACTCAAACTATGTTTTAAGGCTAATATTCATGGTATTTGAATAAAGTCCCTAAACTATATAAAATAAATCTCATAAATTATCTAAGTGTAAAAAAAAAAAATTATACTTATTTAATTTGAAAAAAAAAATCCTAATGTGTTTTATTTAAATTAAAACACAAATTATATAAATTAAAATGACTTTTATAAATTTTTATGAATTTTTAAGAAATAATAAGATTTATTTCTAAATAAATCAAATAAATAAAGTTTAATTAAATAAATATATATATTTTTTTTTTAAAAATAAAGTTTTATAAAAATATGTCATTTTATATCATTTTTATAGAAATAAACAATTCTTTTATAATTTATACATTTAAATATATCAAATTAATTAACTAAAAACCCTACTTAACCTAACTAACAAATTCTAAACCCTAAGGACCTTTTCTGCCTAAATCCAAACTTAAGAACAAGAAACTAGAGGGACTAGTAGTGTATTTAACCCATTCTTGATTTCTGTTGACTTTTGAAAGTCAACACATTCGAGCCTTTGATCCAAATTCGAATCGTATAACCTCGAATTCGTCCGATTTTGTAACCGATATGCACGTCTCAGACATTAACGACCATTATCAGGTCATTAAACCCCGTCATTGATTCGAATTAAATCCATTTACAATCCTTTAAAATATAACCGTCGACTCCTAATCATGAGACCATCAAATTGATTCGTTTCGATCTTTAAGCTCACAATTCAACACCTGCACACCTTATTCGAACTTCCCCGAACCTGTTGCACCACTCGATTTGGTCGGAGACGCAGCCGTAAACGTCGGGGAGTAACCGTTGAAGCCGCGACTGACATTTAGTCGATCCCCGCATTTCCGATATCATTTCAGGTAATTGAAACTCCTATCACCTTCGTTCTCATCTGTAGAACAGAAGCCCTAACCTTTTTGGGGCTGATATCATCGAATCGATCATGAACCCAATTCTAGGGTTCTTATGAAACCGGTTTAATCGAACACCACTTTAGACCTTTTTTAAATCCAATTAAATTATACCATTAGCTTCGAAATCAATCACTCCTTAAAAGCCCTTTATCAATTTAAACTGTTATTATTGAATTGATCATAACCAGTAACCTAGGGTTTGTTCATAATCCATTTTGGGGTTTTTGATCCTAGACACGATTAAAATGAAATTAAATCATACGAATAGATTCGCAATAACCTAAGCAATGAAAGCCCTATGATTCCAACGAGTTTCACTATCGAAATTGATCAAATTGATTTGATGCTCATATCTAGGGTTTCGGCCTTTCATCGAGTAATTAAACCATTCTAAACCTAACGTTTTTGCAATTAAACTCACCCTCGAAATCGCAGGCACCCGATTAACAAAACCCCTATGCCCCCAGATTCGATCGAAGTCTAAATCGGGAGTATTGGGACTGGTTTTGATTCGGTCCGTTAAGGGGGGGGAGAACACTTGTGCCATCCGTGTTAATACCAATTGAAACCGGATCATTTGTGCGATACCCTAGCGGGCGTGATGGTTAAACCGGTGTGTGTGTGCAGGGGAGACCCGGGTTCGAGACCGGGCTCCTGCATATATATTTTTTTGGATTTTTTCTGGTTAATTTAATTAATAAAAATTGTTTTATTAATTATTATTATTATATATAAATGTGTTTTAACCCGGGAAACGACCCGTAGACTCGGGTATGAATTTATTAACTTATTTTTATTAATATACCCACTTTTATAAATAATATATTTATGTTATTATCAAATAAAAATAATATATTTATATTATTTTCGAAACTGTAACTTTGGATAAAAATAATATGTTTTATTATTTTTAACCCGTGACTTTTATAATTAGATAATATATGTTTATATATTATTTCGTATCATTTTTGTACCACGTGTGACGTTTTAAAACTATTAAATGATATAAATAGTTATATTATTTACTCTCGTTATTATTTTGACTAAAAATAATATATTTATTATTTTTGACGTAAATGGTTATTTATTTATCTAGAGAACTTAAAAAAAAGATATATTAAATTATATTATCTTCCTAACCATTTTAAATGACACGAACAAACCTTAGCTTATTCCTTTAAACTAAATGACTAAACTACAACTATAATAAGTTAATTGTGACCTACTTTGGATTATATCTTTGGATCAAACTTAGCTCGGAAACTACTTACAAACCATGTGAGTTTTCATGCCCCTCTTTATACATTTTATCACTTTTGGGGTGAAACATGTTCCTATATAATTACACTTACACTATTGACAAATCTCACAACTTGAAACAAATTCCCTTATGTTAGACTTGTTTAATTGCATTATGTGGCTTATTTGTTGATTACACTAGTTCATATTATTAACTGTTTCGACAGCCTATGAATGGAATTAGTGGTACCATGTGGGTTAGCTACCCCATGCATTTCTTTGATCTAGGATGCATGTAATGAATTCTGAAACTGAAAAACTGTTAACTATATGTTGGACAATCTGAATTGGATAAATCTTAAAAGGAAGGTTTAACTTGGACTGTGTGTATATACAATAAGACTATAATGTATTACTTGTCTTAGCATGGAATTTGTACTTTATCTAAACTACTATATCTATATCTACCATGATTGCTCACCAACAATTCATTTTGTTGATAACTCTTATTTTAAACATGTTTCAGGTGCACCAAGTTCAAGCAACGCTTGATTTATGTTCAACACTTAGGCTTGGACTTAGAAATTTGAAATCTGATTTTATCTTGTTTGGAACTATGTTTTGTCTTGTTTATTTGAACTATTTGTAGCCTTTGAGGCACTTTTAATATTATTGAATAAAATTATGAAATTTTAATAGTTCCAAGTGCTACGAGCAATCTGGTTACAACTCGGGTCATACTCCGACGTGTTCCGCCGCCCGGTCGGGGTGTGACAGATTGGTATCAGAGCCTTGGTTATAGGGATTTAGGTTATTAGAAATCTTTAACCTAGACTATAACTTTAGGACCCTCTTTTAGTCTTGCATGATTAGGAACTTATGTGTTTATTTGTCAAATTCTAAATCTTTAACACAAATCTTACAAATCCTCAAAATTCTAAGACTTTACCTTATATTTCCATCAATATTCTTTTATATGAAATTCTTCAATGTTTTAAAATATTTTATAAAACCCCCTAGACTTTGTAAGTCTATCCAAAATCTCGTTAAGGTTTAAGACTTTGACAATGTTCAGAAACTCGTGCAATCTGGAAGGGTGAATGCCTGTATTCTGAGTTTCCTATCTAGGCAAGCGTATTCGTACAAATCCAAATTACTGGACCTGTTACGCTTACCTGGGGATTCTCGGGATGAGTGTTCACTTATAGGCTAAAGCATGACTTTCTCAAATATTGTTGAAATCTTATTAACCTTGATATGTCCTAAGTAATTGTGTGGTAAAACCCAACTAACACAATTACTAACTATGTGTTTAAACTTAAGCCTATCTTTACTTTCAAAGCTTAACTCTTGAATATTATTATTCATCTCAAACTTACATTTTACTTTATTTTCTTATAGAATGTCTGATCCCGTTGATACAAATCCGGCACTCACACAACAAATTGTTGATCGGGTTGCTGCAATACTACCAGCTCTGTTTCAACATCGTGATCAAAGCTCTTCTAATAACAACAACAACAATGCTTGCAACTTCAAATACTTTAATTCGTGTTCACCACCAAAGTATTCGGGTCATGAAGGAGCCACTGGACTACTCCAATGGTTTGAGGGCATTGAGAACACCTTCCTTAATGCTGGTGTTCCCGAGGCACTCAAGGTCCAATATGGCTCAAGCGTCTTTCAAAAGCGTGCACTAACTTGGTGGAACGGCGAGAAAACTACTCGCACCGTTATTGTTGCTATGGCTCTTCCTTGGGTTGAATTCAAGGAACTCATGATCAATGAGTTCTGTCCTCGAAACGAAATGATGAAGATCGAGGAGGAATTTTGGACTCTCTCCCAAGATAGTGGTGATAATTCTGCTTATGTCACTCGTTTTTATGAGCTTTGTCTACTCGTTCCTCACCTAGTCGACACCTTGGCTAGGAAGATTGAGAAATTCTGCAAGGGACTCCCAATTCAAATCAGGAGTGTTGTTCTTAGTAGTAGACCTGCTACTATCGAAGAAGCTGTTCGTCTTTCAGCCACACTTACCGACACTTATGTCGATGCGGGAATCCTTCACCGCAAAGGAGGGAAGAAACCTGCTGTGGTTGCTGCTGTGACTTCTAAACCTGAACCTACTGGTAGAAACAGGAAGAGAAAGTCCAATCATAAACAAAATTATGGGACTGTTACACCTGCTCAACCTGTGAGCCAAGTAGCACCTGCTACTACTACTACTACCTTCAGTCCAACCAAGAAGGCTTATTCGGGGAGTTATCCTCAATGTGATATTTGCAAGTCTCACCATCTTCCCAATGCACCATGTTGGGTTTGCACAAAGTGCAAAAGATTGGGACATACTCAAGATCGTTGCCGAACCCCAAGCAACACTCAATCTCAAGTGCAAGGCCATAACGTGATACAAAACACACCATCCTTAACTGTTAAGGCTTGTTTCCAATGTGGAGATCCAAGTCACTTCAAGGATAAGTGTCCATTACTGGCCAATGCAATAAAAGCTTCAATCTCTGCTTCCAAAGGCCGAGTCTACACCATTACTGCTAGTCAAGCTCAAGCCGACAACGATGTTGTCAATGGTACGTATCTGATCAATAATCAATATGCTACTATTTTGTTTGATTCTGGTGCGGATAAAAGTTTCGTGTCCTTTGACTTTGAACCAATGCTTGCTAAGACTAGAACCCAACTAGACAAAACTTATAATGTAGAAGTAGCTAACGAGAAATCCGTTAAAGTTGACTCAATCATTGCAAACAATCAACTACAACTTAACGAACATACTTTCTCTATTGACTTAACTCCTATGCAACTTGGGAGTTTCGACGTGATCGTCGGCATGGATTGGTTATCCAAACATCGTGCTGAGATCGTTTGTGCCGACAAATTCATAAAGATTCCTCTGCTGTCTGGTGAAGTACTACACGTGTATGGAGAGAAACAACCCAAAGGCTTAAAACTGATGACTATAACAAAAGCTCAGAAGTACCTCAACAAGAATTATCCAGCTTTTCTAGCTCACGTTGTGAAAGAGAAGGACAAGGGTAAACTCATGGCTGATATTCCTGTGATTAAGGACTTTGCTGAAGTATTTCCGGAAGACCTACCGGGAATTGCCCCTACACGACAAGTCGAGTTTCGTATCGACCTTGTGCCTGGTGCAACTCCTGTGGCAAGAGCACCATATCGTCTTGCACCATCTGAAATGCAAGAACTTGCTAGTCAACTTCAAGAACTCTCTGATAAAGGATTCATACGTCCTAGTTCCTCACCATGGGGAGCACCTGTCTTATTCGTCAAGAAGAAAGATGGATCTTTTAGGATGTGTATCGACTATCGGGAACTCAACAAATTGACTGTCAAGAATCGATACCCACTTCCAAGGATTGACGATTTATTTGATCAACTCCAAGGAGCTTCTATTTTCTCAAAGATCGATCTTCGTTCGGGTTATCACCAACTACGTGTTAAGGAGGAAGACATTCCCAAAACAGCTTTTAGAACTCGCTATGGACACTACGAGTTTGTTGTCATGCCATTCGGTTTGACTAACGCACCTGCCGTGTTCATGGATTTGATGAATCGTGTTTGTCGACCTTATTTGGATAAATTCGTCATTGTCTTCATTGACGATATTCTTATCTACTCAAAATCTAAGCAAGAACATGAAGAACATCTTCGTTTAGTACTTGATCTTCTTAAACAGGAACAACTTTATGCTAAATTCTCCAAATGTGAATTCTGGCTAAAGGAAGTCCAATTCCTAGGTCATGTTATTAACGAGGCTGGGATTCATGTTGATCCTGCTAAAATTGAAGCTGTAAAGAATTGGATTGCTCCTAAAACACCAACAGAAATCCATTCTTTTCTTGGACTAGCAGGATATTATCGACGCTTTATTTCTAACTTTTCCAAGATTGCTGTTCCTCTCACTGCCCTAACTCATAAGGGTAGGATCTTTGAATGGGGACAAGAGCAAGAAGAAGCGTTCCAAACTCTTAAAGAAAAATTATGCCATGCTCCAGTCCTATCTCTTCCCGATGGCAGCGACGACTTCGTTGTTTTCTGTGATGCTTCAAAGCAAGGACTTGGATGCGTTCTCATGCAAAGGGGTAAGGTGATTGCTTATGCCTCAAGACAACTTAAGGTTCATGAAGATAACTACACCACTCACGACCTCGAACTTGGTGCGGTCGTGTTTGCTCTCAAAATTTGGAGACATTATCTCTATGGAACCAAATGTGAAATCTTTACCGATCACAAGAGTTTGCAACATATATTCAACCAAAAAGACTTAAACATGAGACAACGTCGTTGGATGGAACTGTTAAATGATTATGATTGCGAAATCAAATATCATCCAGGGAAAGCTAACGTGGTGGCTGATGCGTTAAGTCGGAAAGAATATCCTAACATATGTTGTGCTCTTATTCAATCGGATATCGAGACCAAAATTCTTAAAGCTCAACAAACGGTTCTTTCCGAGGGCAACATGCAAAAAGAATTGGGTTGTGGAGTTGAAAAACAATTGGAGACTCGACCCAATGGGTTGCTACACTTCTTAAACCGCTTATGGGTTCCTGATCGGGATGATCTTCGTACTTTTATTTTTGACGAGTCTCACAAAACTCGTTATTCTATACACCCAGGAGCCGATAAAATGTACAAAGGCCTTCGCCAACACTATTGGTGGCCCGGCATGAAGAAAGATGTTGCCGTGTACATTTCAAAATGTCTTACTTGTTCTAAGGTCAAGATTGAACATCAACGACCTTCGGGTTTGCTTGAACAACCCGAGATTCCAATGTGGAAATGGGAGTGTATTTCCATGGATTTTATCACCAAACTTCCAAGAACACCTCGAGGATTTGATAGCATTTGGGTAATCGTGGACCGACTCACGAAATCAGCTCATTTTCTCGCAATTCGAGATGATTGGGGAGCTGAGAAGTTGGCTCAAGTTTATTTGGATGAGATCGTTCGTCTACATGGCGTTCCTCTTAATATCATATCTGATCGTGATAGTCGTTTCACTTCCCGTTTTTGGGGATCTCTACAATCGTTCATGGGTACTCAATTGAATTTGAGTACAGCTTACCATCCCCAAACTGATGGTCAAACGGAAAGAACGATTCAAACTCTTGAAGATATGTTACGTGCTTGCGTCCTTGACTTTGGAGGCAATTGGGACAAATATCTTCCACTAGCTGAGTTTTCGTATAACAACAGCTACCATGCTAGTATCGAGATGGCACCTTTCAAAGCTTTATATGGTCGCCACTGTCGTTCTCCTCTTGGCTGGGATGAGGTCGGTGAAGCACAAATCACTGGTCCCGCTCTAGTCCAAGACACCACTGATCGAATCATCCAAGTTCGCGACAATCTTCGTTTGGCTCGGGAGAGACAAAAGAAGAATGCTGATATTCGTAGAAGACCTCTTAAATTCCAAGTTGGTGACATGGTTCTTTTAAAGGTATCACCTTGGAAAGGCGTTGTCCGGTTTGGGAAGAAAGGGAAATTCTCACCGCGATACGTTGGACCTTTCAAAATCATCAAACGTATCGGGAAAGTTGCTTACGAGTTGGAATTACCCGACGAGCTTAGCAATGTACATCCCACGTTTCATGTATCTAACCTCAAGAAGTGTCTTGCCGAGGGAAACCTCCAAGTTCCTCTTGACGAAGTTCACATTGACGAGTCGATGCACTTCGTGGAAAAGCCTATTGAAATCATGGATCGAGAGATCAAACAACTTAAAAGAAGCCGAATTCCGATTGTGAAAGTACGTTGGCAATCTAAACGAGGACCCGAGTTCACTTGGGAACGTGAAGATCAAATGAAGGCCAAGTACCCACACCTGTTCACAAACTCCACTACTTAATTTCGGGACGAAATTTCCTAAAGTAGGGGAGACTGTAATATCTGTACTTTTCCGTTTACAATTTCCGGCCATTTGGCATTTATTGTAAACCCTAATTATCCATATTTAATAATATGTGAAACTTCTTAAATGAATTGCTTAAACTATGTGGCTAAAAACCATACTCAAACTATGTTTTAGGGCTAATATTCATGGTATTTGAATAAAGTCCTTAAACTATATAAAATAAATCTCATAAATTATCTAAGTGTAAAAAAAAAAATTATACTTATTTAATTTGAAAAAAAAAATCCTAATGTGTTTTATTTAAATTAAAACACAAATTATATAAATTAAAATGACTTTTATAAATTTTTATGAATTTTAAGAAATAATAAGATTTATTTCTAAATAAATCAAATAAATAAAGTTTAATTAAATAAATATATATTTTTTTTTTTTAAATAAAGTTTTATAAAAATATGTCATTTTATATCATTTTTATAGAAATAAACAATTCTTTTATAATTTATACATTTAAATATATCAAATTAATTAACTAAAAACCCTACTTAACCTAACTAACAAATTCTAAACCCTAAGGACCTTTTCTGCCTAAATCCAAACTTAAGAACAAGAAACTAGAGGGACTAGTAGTGTATTTAACCCATTCTTGATTATTGTTGACTTTTGAAAGTCAACACATTCGAGCCTTTGATTCAAATTCGAATCGTATAACCTCGAATTCGTCCGATTTTGTAACCGATATGCACGTCTCAGACATTAACGACCATTATCAGGTCATTAAACCCCGTCATTGATTCGAATTAAATCCATTTACAATCCTTTAAACCATAACCGTCGACTCCTAATCATGAGACCATCAAATTGATTCGTTTCGATCTTTAAGCTCACAATTCAACACCTGCACACCTTATTCGAACTTCCCCGAACCTGTTGCACCACTCGATTTGGTCGGAGACGCAGCCGTAAACGTCGGGGAGTAACCGTTGAAGCCGCGACTGACATTTAGTCGATCCCCGCATTTCCGATATCATTTCAGGTAATTGAAACTCCTATCACCTTCGTTCTCATCTGTAGAACAGAAGCCCTAACCTTTTTGGGGCTGATATCATCGAATCGATCATGAACCCAATTCTAGGGTTCTTATGAAACCGGTTTAATCGAACACCACTTTAGACCTTTTTTAAATCCAATTAAATTATACCATTAGCTTCGAAATCAATCACTCCTTAAAAGCCCTTTATCAATTTAAACTGTTATTATCGAATTGATCATAACCAGTAACCTAGGGTTTGTTCATAATCCATTTTGGGGTTTTTGATCCTAGACACGACTAAAATGAAATTAAATCATACGAATAGATTCGCAATAACCTAAGCAATGAAAGCCCTATGATTCCAACGAGTTTCACTATCGAAATTGATCGATTTGATGCTCATATCTAGGGTTTCGGCCTTTCATCGAGTAATTAAACCATTCTAAACCTAACGTTTTTGCAATTAAACTCACCCTCGAAATCGCAGGCACCCGATTAACAAAACCCCTATGCCCCCAGATTCGATCGAAGTCTAAATCGGGAGTATTGGGACTGGTTTTGATTCGGTCCGTTAAGGGGGGGGAGAACACTGGTGCCATCCGTGTTAATACCAATTGAAACCGGATCATTTGTGCGATACCCTAGCGGGCGTGATGGTTAAACCGGTGTGTGTGTGCAGGGGAGACCCGGGTTCGAGACCGGGCTCCTGCATATATATTTTTTTGGATTTTTTCTGGTTAATTTAATTAATAAAAATTGTTTTATTAATTATTATTATTATATATAAATGTGTTTTAACCCGGGAAACGACCCGTAGACTCGGGTATGAATTTATTAACTTATTTTTATTAATATACCCACTTTTATAAATAATATATTTATGTTATTATCAAATAAAAATAATATATTTATATTATTTTCGAAACTGTAACTTTGGATAAAAATAATATGTTTTATTATTTTTAACCCGTGACTTTTATAATTAGATAATATATGTTTATATATTATTTCGTATCATTTTTGTACCACGTGTGACGTTTTAAAACTATTAAATGATATAAATAGTTATATTATTTACTCTCGTTATTATTTTGACTAAAAATAATATATTTATTATTTTTGACGTAAATGGTTATTTATTTATCTAGAGAACTTAAAAAAAAAGATATATTAAATTATATTATCTTCCTAACCATTTTAAATGACACGAACAAACCTTAGCTTATTCCTTTAAACTAAATGACTAAACTACAACTATAATAGGTTAATTGTGACCTACTTTGGATTATATCTTTGGATCAAACTTAGCTCGGAAACTACTTACAAACCATGTGAGTTTTCATGCCCCTCTTTATACATTTTATCACTTTTGGGGTGAAACATGTTCCTATATAATTACACTTACACTATTGACAAATCTCACAACTTGAAACAAATTCCCTTATGTTAGACTTGTTTAATTGCATTATGTGGCTTATTTGTTGATTACACTAGTTCATATTATTAACTGTTTCGACAGCCTATGAATGGAATTAGTGGTACCATGTGGGTTAGCTACCCCATGCATTTCTTTGATCTAGGATGCATGTAATGAATTCTGAAACTGAAAAACTGTTAACTATATGTTGGACAATCTGAATTGGATAAATCTTAAAAGGAAGGTTTAACTTGGACTGTGTGTATATACAATAAGACTATAATGTATTACTTGTCTTAGCATGGAATTTGTACTTTATCTAAACTACTATATCTATATCTACCATGATTGCTCACCAACAATTCATTTTGTTGATAACTCTTATTTTAAACATGTTTCAGGTGCACCAAGTTCAAACAACGCTTGATTTATATTCAACACTTAGGCTTGGACTTAGAAATTTGAAATCTGATTTTATCTTGTTTGGAACTATGTTTTGTCTTGTTTATTTGAACTATTTGTAGCCTTTGAGGCACTTTTTATATTATTGAATAAAATTATGAAATTTTAATAGTTCCAAGTGCTACGAGCAATCTGGTTACAACTTGGGTCATACTCCGACGTGTTCCGCCGCCCGGTCGGGGTGTGACATCGAGCGATTGAGAGAGAGTACGAACGTCGAGTCGTGTATTGACTCGTGTATTGTGTAATTTTTAGGTACGTGGTTGAAGGACTAGCACGAGAAGTTAGCAAGTTCTAGTGATCGAGTTGCGTCTAGCAAAGGTGAGTTTCTATCGCCCACTTTTAAACGTTTTGTAGTTTTGGTCATGAATACATGCAACGTGCAATATAGTGAAGGCACGAGATGAATAAGGTTTTGATGTTGATATTTGTGTTGTGAAATAATAGTTATAATTATATGCATAGGAATTGGCGTCACATGATTAAATGTCATGACGGTTATTTAGGAGTTAATTGATATTGTGTCGACCCTAGTTGACGGGAACTGAGTCTGGCTTTAGTCGGATGAAATGGGTTGCCTAAGCGTAATCATAAGTCGGTGTTGGTCGGTGGTTTATTGTGACTAACGATGATCAGTCAACGGGTCATGGTCGTACGAGTTCTTAGACTAGTAGACATGATTTCGTGTATGTCGATAAAATATATAATTGATTAAATGGTAAAGAAATGAGAAAGCCTTTGTGATGTAAATCGTTTTTAATAAAGGTTTGAGACTTAACATCCCCGAACGAATTACTATAGAACTCACTCAGCGTAGCTGACTTTTAGAATGTATTTCAGGTAAGGAAAAAGTGTGAGCTGGCGGCTTCTGGATGGTGTTTGGTTACCGTGATCGTTGTGATGACATTTAATTTTCGTTATGATGTTGAATGATTTAGATATTATTAATTGATTGGACTATGTTTGAGATTTGGGTCGTTGACCACTGTTGACTGTTTGTTTTTCGCTGCATTTATTGAGATAAATTGATGTCATTTACTATTGTGTTTACGTGTATGCCAACGTGTCGGGTTCCCGGGTTTGGGGCCTTACACTACACTGAGTGAATTCTAATAGTTTAATTTAAACAAAAACCATTACTTCATATTCATTAGCTTATTCCACTCAAGACCCTCCGGTCCTTAATAAAATAGTTTTACGATTCATTAACGAGTATTTAACCCCCTGTTATCCCAAGACATCCCATAATTGTTCATCACCCGAGGCTCAGCACGTACTACCAATAATAATAATAATCTTACCATCTTGTCGACATAGACTTAACTTACTATACTAATAACTCATACCCAAGAACATGTATTAACTCGACACTTGGTTAACACAACATACTCTAGACATTAACACTCCCAGCCTTAACCAAAGCTCTCACAATTAACTGACACGACAGTTATACACGTTACGTCACAATCCTGACACAACAGTCAATCTAACTTTACATACCACAACAATATCATCTACACATCGCACTAACATTACCACATTAATATCACCACATGCATAATCAATATAACTCAACGTTTGCATGTAATACTACACATATATAAATACCCACGTAAACACATACCTCGTCACTTCACCCTCGTCGGGGTGTTCAACACATCCCAAGCTCATCATTAACCTATTAAATAAACGTCACCGTTGGTGACTTCCCGAAGGACCTCATCCTTCACAATCCCATTTGTTTTGCCATAATGACACGATGCAAATATACAACGATGAACACACAACACAAACAACATGCTAGCAATTACATGACTCATTAACTATACTTGCACCTCACGCATAATCCTAGAACAACATATTTCTCACACAATATATCATAAGCAATTAATGTACGACACGACTCTTTCTGTGTGGCCCTTAACACGACACGCATTAATAACCCATACACTTAACTCACACAATTCCATGATCCCACCATAGACCCTACGATCACTTAACAATTATTTTATATTCAAAACGCATCGGGATAGAACCCGAAATCCTTAACACATTTAATAGAGTAAACCTTATTTAAGTATGTACGATAGCCCCAAAACATTAAAAATATTTAAAAGAGGGGAATTAGAAACTCACAAGTTTGAAGATCCCTTGTAAGCACTGCAACGCTCCCTTATACGAATCCGTACCTGACAACGTATGATTACATAGTCAGCATACATCCTAAACACATGTCACTACGTTAAAACATATACGTTCCCGATGCCCGTCTCGTTCGCGCAACCAATTCACCATGCAACACCATGGTTCCCATGCATGCACAATGTGACCATGCAACCCGAACCTTACGAGAGCACACATACTCGAGTCGGGTCTCTTACCCACATACGCGCCATGCAACATAAAAGTGTAACCATGCAAACGTAGGAACCCGTGTCGGGTCCTTAATGCGTGTATGTCGCACGAAGCCTAAGCCGAGCCCATCGTGCACCACCATCTCATTCTCCGCCCTCGTCCTCCTTGTCTAGCTAAGACCCGAATCGGCTACCACCAACACAAGCTGATGCGGGTTCCTCGCCTCCACTACTGCCATCCCCCTGGCCGCCGCGCACGTCTTTGCCACTGTCGAGCACCATCGTCGTCGACAGCCCTCCCCCGCTTCCTCCCGTGCACTCGGTACACCACTATCATTGTCCTTAGTCGCCTTCCGCTGTAGTGTCCACCACAGTTGCTCCCGCACAGCCACCCCCCGATGCTCGTCATCCGAACTACCGTCCACAGCCGCCTCTCGTTGCCGTCGTCCTCCTCGCCGTGCCCTCACACCTAACCTCTTTCTCTCTCTATGTAGCAGTCGACTACACACCACCGAACCACCCTCATGTTTTCACTTCCACACCCGAGACCACCCCCTTTTCAACCGGCCATTGCCACCATCGCATGCTACTATCACCAAAACTGGATGTTCCCCTTTTATCCCATCCATGTCGTCGTACGCAGCCGAGAACACAACCCTAATCGGGTTCCTTACCAAATAAAAACACAACGTACATGCGTAAAAAGCATAGACGAGCAATACCTTGGTTATGCGAGGAGTCCCCCGTCGTGAAACTGCCTACTCCGGCGTCCCTCTTCTCTGCGTTCTCTCCGGCTGCCGTCGTGCGCCCCTCTAGGCCAAATGGCCTAGGGTTTTCTCTTAACAAGGTTTTTAAACTTTTGAATGTTACATTTGGGTCCCCGTGTTTCCTGTAACATGTGTTTCGATCCCGAATTATGTTGGGAATCATGGTACCAGTTTTAACTTCTAAAACAATTATTATTTAAACCTTTTAAATAAATAAATTAGATATATTTAGCAAAAGCGATTTAACAATACCATTAACAGATCAGATATGGATTCCTTTCAGTGATACGATTACACGTGTATAGACAATATAATAAATAAGTAAGTAAACACAACCATAGGGTATTTAGGGTTTTATACCTTTGACGAATCAACTGGATTGAAACACTCGGGTACAAAGAACATCACGCTATATGACAACTATGTGCTCGTCATACGAACACACTTCAAACGAGAACTCGGTTCTCTCATTTTCCTTTCGGTTCGGCTCACGAGAAAAGGGGACACGGCGACGGGGTGGCCGGTCGGTGGTGGCGTACGGCGGCAGGGCAGCGGCGGCGGTAGTGGTGGTCGGTCGGTGGTGGGTCGCAAAAACCAGTTCACCCAGTTTCTTTCTCTACCTTTTGCGAAAACTAGGAGGTGGCAAGAATGGGATTAGGGTTTTAGTATAATGATATATTTATAGTAAATCTAATTACACTTAAAACCCTTGAATAATTTACATTTAATTATTGATAACTGATTAACAATTAATCAGTTCTAGTCCCCATAGTTTATAATTACACTAATCATAAATAGAACTTGCATCAAACCGATTACTTTATATTTAACTGTTAAATATAAAATCCTGACTATATATATATATATATAACCGTATTCCGTTCATCGTTACATTTTATTATTCTAAATAATTAAATACCATGTAACTAATAAATATCTCTCTAGATATTTAATCCACCGAATTCTTAATTCTTGCATCGTGTAATAACGTTTAACAATTAAACGATATAATTTGTTCTTTGCCCAAAGTGTAACTCTTCGAATCGTACCTCGATAGTAACGTTGATATTATCGATGATCGGACATCTAATATCCAACAATCTCCCACTTGGTCGATTCATCGATTAATCAGGTCAACGTAGACAGTGGTGGACGCCTAGTTGCATCTCACTGCTCCTAACAAGGTATGACATATTTATAATCGTCAACTAGTTCCTTGTGTTCAAGTAACTCTTACTTAACCAAGTACAATAGCCATGGTAAATATATATCTATATATATATATATATATATATATATATATATATATATATATATATATTTATGTGTGTGTGTGTGTCTCCTTTCTGTTTAGGTCATTCGTTGAACATGAGACATGGATACAAGTCACTTCTCATATGTGGTTTAACTATTCTTGTTCTCGTTCTCCAATTCAGTGATGGTCTAAACAAACTACTTTAGTTTGTGCTTGGCCATGTGATTTATACTAGTTTGAATCAACGAGGGCGCCAGAATGTCCAGATCCTAATTAAAGGATAACAGAATTCCTTTGGCCACATACAACTCCCACTTAGCTTCATATTATTTCTGATTATATCCTTATTACTGCCAGTTAAGGTACAGTGTTAGATAAGATCAAGGAATAAACTTTAGTCAAAGTTAGTTCTAATGCATGCCTCAGGTCGAAGGATCAATAGATTTTACCATATTCAAAACTTCTCAAGACTTTGATCCATGAAGATAGTTTTGAAGCTAGTTACGTTCAATAATCATTCTCTAATGATTATCTCTGAACATGAAGTCCATCTGTTTGGATTTTCATTCCTAATGAACCAATCATCCAATTAACAATAGTCTTACGTTCAGATTGATTCCCATGAATCTGATCGACTACGAACATTTAGAATATAACATAATATTCAAGGATTTCTAAAACGTATAAAATATCGAATCATAAAAACATCTATTTATAATGCACTTAACCTTTAAGCCAATAGAAAATACCAACGTTTCTATATTGTTCGAAAGGCACCAAATACTAACAAACCAAACTCAAGTCTAGCATTCCTATCACCTATCAACATGCTCCTCATACAGATTGAGGTATAGGTTTAGCGAATGGGTCAGCTAGATATTGATTTGTGTGAATTTGTTTTATCATGATGTCTCCAGGTTTCATGATCCCATTAATGAAACTTAATGATGGAAAACTCTCTTTTGGAACTTCTTTCCAAACTATTAGAAGTTATCTGAAAACACTTTCATAATACTATCTTCTAATGTTTCCAGGTCACAACATCTCATGTTTGTGCAAATGTTATTGATGGAACTTTTCTATCAGATAACGCTGATGTATCATAATCATTATCAGATAATGTTGATGTATCGTGTAATCATTCTCAATGATCATCTTATGGTGCTTGTATCTTAACCTTTAAGATCGTTGTGTTTGACTAATAGGTTGTCATAACTAATTATGATGTTTCAAGAACCCTTCTTGATAGTCAAAGTTGGTACTTTTAGCATCTTATCCAATAAGATAGCATTGTCTTATCATAACACTTTATGATCACCATTATATGCTTCTCAAGAGTTATTATTTTCCTTTTCTTTCTTTCGTCGTAACTAAATTTCAAAGTTCTTTCATCGTATGAAAAATATTAACAACACCCATTATCCTTTTAGATGAAACCATATGAACCATTTCATTTTCATCTTATCCCAATCATTATGGGTTATGGATAATGTTAACAGAAATGTTAACGATATATGTCTTTATTGATTTGTCACACAAAACACTTAAGACATCTTTATTAATGTCAATAGATTGCTGCGATTCTTACTTTAGAATATTTCCCTCTTATATATCACATATATATGAATGCAATCAATGTTAGCTTTGAAATTTGATCTTCTAAAGATACGTTATCTTTCGATGATATGTTTTAAAATATAACTCGTAATTTCAGTAATGTATCACTATACATTCCATGATAACACTTATCATCCCCTGTTTATTTTGTGTATCATTATACACTTTATGATAACACTTATCATCCCTATCTGTGGTTTTTCTGTGTATCACTATACACTTCTCTTAATAATGTGTCTCTTACACATTCTTATTGTTGTAGGTATTCACTTCCACTGGCCTTTGCATCTATATTATTGAATCTAATTTGAAATGATCATATCAGTTTCAATGATTCAATGTTCTCAGACATGTCCAGACTTCTATACTTTTCTTGAAGCTAATTTATTACAAGAACATTCTAGTATTCATAATACATGTTGATTTTGATTAGTTTAGATAACTTTTCAAAACTTGTAATCTATATCCCTTTAAGGATACTAGGAATCCAATTCCTAATTTATCAACCTTTGATAATCGGTTAGGCTTCTAGTATTAACGATCCATTTGTTGTTTCTAAAACAACTTCTACATCTGGATGAATCTCATTCATGTGTAATCTGATCAAATCTTTATTTATCGTAAATGGATTGTGTGTTTGGATCATCGTTGGATGATTTAACTAAAGAATCTCATTCTTTCATCGTATGATCCTTAGTGTATGCTGTAAAAGATCTCATCTTTTCTTTCATATACTTATCAATTATAAAAGATCTCATCTTTTTTTTATGATAAACGTATACATATTTATTAAATTCAAAAGATCATATCTTTTGTTTATGATAAACATTTGTATATATATATACGATCTGATCCTTGTCTGTATATGAAATTTTATGTCTATGCAATTTGAATAATACTATTTATTCATAACTTTAAACAACACTTGTTTCTTGTTCAAGAATCAGGTATATTACGGTTATGAACAGTTTCAATCTTATTGAAGTATTTATTAAGGCAGCAGACGAAACTATTTCGCATAGGGGTTCATAACATCCAATCATTATTTGTTCATAGGTCTTTCATATTCATATCCCATATGAATCTATATACCTGTTCTGGATGAACCTTATGGTTCAAGGCTAGGGATTTGGATCTTGTGAAGTTGCTTTGTATGACTAACTACTTAGTCTTATAGTAGCGATAACTCTTATTGCTCTTTTATATCTTATCTTATAAGATCTTTTCTAGAGTAATTTATTGAAACTATTTCAATTATATAGTCATATGTAAACATTTATATCACATATATGTCTTTTATAGGACTTAATATGTTTCATGGTATCTATTAGATCTGATCTAGTTAATTTTCTAATGGACTTGACTAACATGTCTCACATGTCTTCATGTCAAATAGATGGTAATGAATTCTTAATTCATTGCAGGCAACAACCATAACGCATTAAAGATTTAAATAAGTCATACTTAAAATAATCAAGCAATATTCAAAAGAAAATAAATCCGGAATTTAAATTTGTTCTAAACAAAAATAAGACAACATCATCAAATGGTGTAATCAACAACTTGAAGTAATCTTCAAGCTGTATCCGTCTTTCTTTTCTTCTTCCTTTCCTTCCTTTCTTTTATGTCTGCAAAAAGGCAAGTTTGCATACGTTAAAAGTCTAACTTTTAAGCGATAAAGAAATAATGGAAAAGGTTGCCTATATACGTGAAGTATATGCTTTGAAGCATTCTCTAGCAATAGTAGCTTCGGTCATTTCTCTAACACGGCATCTGGGTTTAGAGATCTTAGCATTGGTCTCACCAATAGCTTTGCCCTTATCCCCTGTTTCGACAGTCTCTACCTGTACCTCTTTACTTGTGAAGTACAAGTGTAGATCATCACTGAACATAGCTCGAATGATGTCATCACTTGGATAAACCCTGGTCCTCTCAAGTTGATCAACAAATTGAATCATTTTTAAAGCATCCTCTTGTTCAACTTTGGCGTACCACGAGATGAAATCTCTCAGCTCGTCAAAACGACTAGCTAGGAGTTTATCCACTCTGTAGTCATCAAATGTGTCATTAATAATCATGTTAATGACCAAGTGATCGCCAATTGGAACACGTGATTGCTCGAGGTCTGCCACCAACTTTCTCATGATCATGGCACGATCCATATTCTCCAAAGCCTCGTCTTTAATATATGTCATCAAAGAGTAAGAAGGATCCTTATTGTAATCTTGATGGTATCTCTCCTTCAAGTTACGTATCATGTCATAAGCTGATAAGTGCCGGATTGAAGCTCGAATCCTAGGACTCACAGATGCTAGTATAAGGTTTGATATATCAGAGGTATCATCCCTAAATTTGTTCCAAGCCTTTAAAACAAATTTCCCAGCATCTCTAGGTGGCTGTTCTGGTACAGGGTATTTAATGTTGAGTATTATAACTCTCCGACTTCTTTATTGATAATACCCAAATATATACAGGAAAGGTCTCAACCAAAAGGGAGACAAATCAGGAAAATCCTATCAAAGTAAATGCTATATAAAAATAGAATATATGACAATAATTGACAGCTAATAGGCCCCCACAGTTGGAGCAGTAGACGGTTGGATGCTCAAACTAGATTTGAAACACAGAAAAAGATGCCGCGAGAGACCTTTAGTGAATATGTCCGCGTATTGGTAGTCGGCAAGAACGTGTAAGACGCGAACAACCCCAATTCGGACCTTTTCTCTCACAAAATGAATGGCGATCTCTACATGCTTGGTTCATTGGTGATGAACCGAGTTTTCAGTCAAGTAGATGGCTGAAATATTGTCACAATACACAACGGTAGCCTGTCTAGTCAGAAGATGGAACCCAAGGAGGAGGTTGCGCAGCCAGCTTGTTTCAGCAACAACGTTGACAACGCCCCGGTATTTAGCTTCAGAACTGGAGCGAGAGATGACGGGTTGGCGTTTAGATAACCACGAGACGAGATTGTATCCAAGAAAAACACAATACCCAGATGTTAAGCGTTGTCACAATACACAACAGTAGCCTGTCTAGTCAGAAGATGGAACTCAAAGAGGAGGTTGCGCAGCCAGCTTGTTTCAGCAACAACGTTGACAACGCCCCGGTATTTAGCTTCAGCACTGGAGAGAGAGATGACGGGTTGGCGTTTAGATGACCACGAGACGAGATTGTATCCAAGAAAAACACAATACCCAGATGTTAAGCGTCTCGTGTCAGGACATCCCCCCCCCCCAATCTGCATCAGAGTATGCTGTTAGTTTCAAGAGCTTGGAAGGGTTAATATGTAAGCCATGATTGAGTATGCCTTTAAGATATCGGAGGATCCTTTTTAAGAAATTGAAGTGTGTATCACGCGGTGCATGCATGAAGACGCACACTTGGTGGACAGCATATGCAATGTCAGGCCGTGTAAAGGTTAGGTACTGCATTGCACCGGCCAGGCTACGGTACAAGGTCCCATCGGGTAAAAGAGCAGCCGCTGAACCACTAAGTTTGTTGCTGGTGTCGGTGGGTGTGGATGCGGGTTTGCATAATGACATGTTGGCACGAGCTAGGATGTCGGCAGCGTATGACTCCTAGGAGAGAAAGATCCCACCATTTTTGGATTCAACTTTGATGCCCAAAAAATGATGAAGTTTCCCAAGATCTGTCATGGCGAATTCCCGGGATAAGGAGGACATGATCTATTGTAAAAGGCTGTTATCTGAAGCAGTAAGGATTATGTCATCGACATATAAGAGGAGGTATGGCATACGGGCTACCTGTTTATATACGAATAGTGAAGAGTCACTCGTGGTGCTTCAGAAACCACATCGAGTAAGATATGTGGCAAACCGGTGGTACCAAGCTCTCGGGGCCTGTTTGAGGCCGTATAGAGACTTACGAAGATGGCATACATGATCTAGTTTAGATGAGTCACGAAATCCAGGTGGTTGAAACATGTAAATTGTTTCATGGAGGTCTCCATGTAAAAAGGCGTTCTTAACGTCCAACTGGTGGATTGGACAAGAACGGGATACGGCAAGAGTAAGCATGGTTCCTATGGTGGTTGGCTTGACCACGGGACTAAACGTTTCGTCACCGTCAACACCAATCTGCTGACTTTTTCCATTAACAAACAGGCGAGCTTTGTATCTTTGAAGTGGCCCATTTTCATTGAATTTATGTCTGAATAACCACATACACCTGAATACATGAGCATTGGTAGGTCTAGGAACCAATTCCCAAGTTTAATTTTCCATTAACGCCCTATATTCGTCGGTCATAGCCGTATGCCAATTGGTATCTTGGAGGGCTGTAAGGTGGGATTTAGGGAGTGGGGAGATGGAAGGGGAAACAGTGGTGTGAAAAGTTACTGGTGTACGGGTTTTGAGGGTCCCATCCCGTGATCGAGTGGTCATAAGATGTTGGGATGGGGGTGGAAGTGGTGGGGCTGGTGTGGGTGGGCCAGTTTGGGTTGTGGGCTAATGAGGAGTAGAGTGGGTTGGTGTGGATTTTGTGTTGTATGCTGCTGTGATGTGGACTGGACTGCTGTGGAGTGGGCAGTTTGGGTTATGGGCTGATGTGGAATGGGTGGTTGTTGGTTAGGGATGGTAGCAGTAGGAGTGACTTGTGAGGGCTAGGTAATTGGAACTTGGGGGCGGGGGCGAGGCCGGCGAGAGTAAGTTAGGGGATAGGGGGCATGGGTGGTGGAAGAAGGAGATGTACCTGGTGATGGGGTGGGGGCTGGAGGAGGAGTGGTCTGCTGTTGGAAAATTATGGGGGATGGATCGGTGTCTAAGAAGCTGTAATCGTGAGGGGGGTGTCGGGAGAGGCATAAGGGAAAGTGGATTCATCGAAGGTGACATGGCGGGAAAGGATCATTTTCCCGGTGGAGACATAAAGACACCGATAGCCTAGATAATCAAGGGGGTAGCCAAGGAATACACAATGGGTGGACCGAGGTGCGAGTTTGTGAGGACGGGTGGCGGACTGATTTGGGTAAAAAGCACAACCAAATATACGAAGGTGAGAGTAGGATGGGTGACAAAGGAAGAGCGCGGAAGATAGGGTTTGGAAGTTCAATAGTTTTGTGGGGAGAATGTTGTGTAGGTAGACAGCGGTGTGTAAGGCTTCCACCCAAAAGGTAAGCGGTAGAGAGGCACGGGTGAGTAGGTATAACATGATTTCGTTTATTCGTCGAATCAGGCGTTCAGATTTCCCGTTTTGTTGGGATGTATGTGGGCATGAGAAACGAAACTGTAAACCGGTGTTGGAGGCAAAATTTTTAAAATTTTGGATATCAAATTCACCCCCCATGTCATGTTGGAAGGATTTGATGGAGAGGTGGAACTGGGTTTTGATAAAAGTATAAAATTGTTTGAATTTAGAAAGGGTTTCAGATTTGAATTTTAAAGGGTAGACCCAAGTGTAGTAGGTGAAATCATCGATTAAGATCATGTAATATTTATAACCGGTTTTGCTTTGGATAGGGGAAGTCCACAAATCACAATGTACAATATCAAAAGGTAACAAAGTACACGAAGTGGAAGATGTAAACGGCAATCTTTTATTTTTAGCAATATTGCAAGAATTACAAAATGAAAAAATACTAGTTTTATTACAAGAAATAAAATTGCGAGAAGATAAAAAATTCATGACAGGAGCGCCTGGGTGTCCAAGACGATCGTGCAAAAAATTTGGTGAAGAGGAGGCCACGAAGGCAAATGTTTTTTGATCACTTGTAAAAGGGTATATATGGCTTGAGCTATTGTGTCTGTTCATGATCTTCCCATCTTGAAAATCCTTCACAGAAAAACCGAAAGGGTCAAATTCAACAAAGACCCAATTTTCAGTTGAAAACTGGCAGACAGAAATGAGGTTTTTAATGACATTAGGAGTATGAAGTATGTTTTTAAGGTGAAGGGGTTCGGATGGGTTGGGGAGGGTGGTGTGACCCGATCCAAGTATCGGCATACGATTACCATTACCGACAAATATGGAATTAATAGAATTAAACTAAGATGGAACCGAGATCAAACCTTGGTCTGCAGTCAGGTGATTGGAGGCCCCGGTGTCCATGTACCACTGATTGTCGGTGTTGTTGGGGTCCATAGTCATGGCCTGCAAGGCATGTCCAATGTCAGTGGGCTTTAGAGCATTGTACTCTGTTAGATGAGCTTGGGCCGATGACTTGGTTGTTTAGATGAGCTAGGCGGCCTTGAGGCTGCGTTGGGTCGGGGATTCTAGGGGGTAGCCCAACCAGGTTGGGTTGGATAAGGGCAGGGTGGTGGGGTAGGCTAGTAAGGAGAATTAGGCCAATTGGGCTGAGATGGCCATTACTGTGGACTGGGCCAATAGGGTTGAGAGCCAAAAGGACTGTTTTGTGCTCCAAAATAGGGCCCACGACCGGGCATGCTGTTACCAGCCCCAGGTGGGCGACGGTTGTTCCTGCGGTTGTTGGGCCCTGCACCACGGTCACCTATGGTAGGAAGATCATGTGGACGGTTAGGTGGGCTGTCCTGGACAGCAGCAGCCATTGCAGGAGTGGGGTCACAGTGGTCTCTGGTGGCTTGGCGTAGGTGTTCCAACTGTAACATTGAGTAGGATGTGTCCCATGTAGGAGTGCTTTGGTTGATGAAAGAAGCAGTGATGTCAAATTCTCTAGGTAACCCACGAACTAGTTGCAAGACCAACCGTTTTTGTCAACATCAGTGAGTTGGTCGGCTAGCTCTTTGAAGGGTTGGCAGTAGGCTTCAAGAGATGGCATAGAACTAAGGGTGAGGTTGGCAAACTCATGCTCCAGGGAAGCAGCCCGAGAGCCTTTGTTGTTTAAGAAGATGTTTTTTATACGGGTTCAGGCCTCGTGAGCAGTGGATTCACTTTTCAACACACGAGCGAGCAAATCATCCAACAAAGTTCCGTAGATCCACTATAGGACAATTGCATCAATTTTGGACCATGATTCATAAAGGGGATCATCCTCACTTGGGGGTGGAGTACCGTCAATGTGTTTGAGTACATCATAATCGCGGGCATGGAGTTGGAACAACTTGACCCAAGAGGAGTATGACACCTTAGTGCCATCAAGAACGTGGATCTTGTGTTGGATGTTTGTCACTGTATACACAGGGTGAAGGGTGTTGGCCGGCTGTTTCTGGGCCAGAGTATCAGTTTCAGTTTCTGTATCACCCATGGGTTTGAAAACAGATGGAGAGGATAAAGGAACAGAGAAACAGGGATGGACAGGATCGGAGAAGCTGCTGCAAACTGATCACCCGTGGCTGGTCAGGGCAGCGGTTGTAGGGTTTTTAGCGTGATACCATGTTGAGTATTATTAGAACTCTCTGAATTCTTTATTGATAATACCTAAATATATACAGGAAAGGTCTCAACCAAAAGGGAGACAAATCAGGAAAATCCTATCAAAGTAAATGTTATACAAAAATATAATATATGACAATAATTGACAGCTAATTAAATGTAACAACTAATATTTAAGAACATGCATCTTCTTGTTAAATCTAAGGACTTTCTTCATATTGTAGTACCATTCCAAAAAGTTTATTCTATCGAGTTTGATTTTAAGAATATCGTTAAGACGTTCTAGGATAACAACATCAGCAGACGGAGCCATCTACAAAATTCAATTAAATTTTAGTATTTTCACGCTTTAATTATCTTAATTATATTAATGACCCAAAGACAAAAATATTTATAATTAAGAATGAGATCTCGGTTTACTATGTTACAGTGATTGGCTAAGCATTTTTCACTGGTATAGTTAGACATGTAGGTAACGATTACCGATTGTATCAACTATGCAACTCTCGGTTTGAGGGGCATGACAAGCAAGGTCACGCTTAGATACGTTTCCCTCAATTACGCCCGCTTAAACGACTTAAGTGATATTTGTCCTTCAATTGTGACTGTAGTCCCGGCCTAAGTGACTTAGGAATCGCGATCCTACCTTTAACTTAAACCGTAGCGTCAAATGCAGGGTAATTCGCTAGCATTGACGTTTTAGTCTAGTTGAAGTGTCATAATTAAGGGTGGCGCTAAAAATATCGATTTTTAATAATTTGGATTTCTTTAATGTTTTAATTTACCGGTTAAGGGTTAAAAACATTTTGTACGACGCATAGCATGAAATAAGTCGTGCAAATTTTAGTAAACCAATTTTACTATATAAGTTCGTGAAACGCTTTTCAACACTCGACACGGTCCAATTTTAAATACCTTATTTAATCTAAACTGGTCGTTAGTCGCAAACTAAATTTCAAACTAATTAACCTTTAACTAATTTAAATATGTTTTTAAATAAAACAATTAAATTTAAAAACTTATTTTACTTTTAAATAAAACTACTTCTATTCAATTACCTTTCCGAGAAATTTTAAACATTTTAATATTCTCGTCGTTTTATAAGATTGTGTTAAATGTTTTTATAAAAATATTTGCGGTTTAATTATTATCCTAAATAATTATATCAACCATAAACATACAAAACAACCATCAAGCCACTAGTAAGTTTGTTCGGTTTCGTTCGGGCCATCAAACGAGCAACTGAACCGGTCTAAGGGACAACAAATAAAAATAAACTTGTCGCCTCTCACTTATTCCAAGATCTCTATCTTCAAACTCCCGTCTTTGTCAATCTATGTCTTCAAATCTTCGTCTTGATAGGTTTACAACTTTTATACCTTTACAATAAAAAAAATAAAAAAATAAAAAGAAACCTATCTATTACATCCGGGTTCCAAATAACCCAAAAATAAAATACAAAGATAATAAAAACAAACATGACAAACAACCACGGGTCACTAGGGCTCGATGTTCCAAACACAATCACAACCAAAACAATAAAGGGTCGATCTTTTGTCAAACAAAAATTTTGACAAATAAAACAATAGATCGATTTAAAGTAAACAATTGTGTCTAAACGCGCGTAAAGGTGGCTCTGATACCACTGTTGGGAATCATGGTACTAGTTTTAACTTTTAAAACAATTATTATTTAAACCTTTTAAATAAATAAATCAGATATATTTAGCGGAAGCGATTTAACAATAACATTAACATATCAGATCTGGATTCATTTTAGTGATCCGATTACACGCGTATAGATAGTAATAATAAATAAGTAAATAAACAAAACCATAGGGTGTTTAGGGTTTTATTCCTTTGACGAATCAACCAGATTGAAACACTCGGGTACAAAGAACGTCACGCTAGATGACAACTACGAGCTCGTCACACGAACACACTTCAAACGAGAACTCGGTTCTTTCCTTTTCCTTTCGGTTCGGATCATGAGAAAAGGGGACACGGCGACGAGGTGGTCGGTCGGTGGTGGCGTACGGCGGTAGGGCAGCGGCGGCGGTAGTGGCGGTCGGTCGGTGGTGGGTCGCAAAAACCAGTTCACCTGGTTTCTTTCTCTCCCTTTTGCGAAAACTAGGAGGTGGCAAGAATGGGATTAGGGTTTTAGTATAATGATATATTTATATTAAATCTAATTACACTTAAAAGCCTTGAAAAATTAACATTTAATTATTAATAACTGATTAACAATTAATCAGTTCTAGTCCCCATAGTTTATAATTACACTAATCATAAATAGAACTTGCATAAAACCGATTACTTTATATTTAACTATTAAATATAAAATCCCGACTATATATATATATATATAAATATAAAACCGTATTCCGTCCATCGTTACATTTAATTATTCTAAATAATTAAATACGATGTAACTAATAAATATCTCTCTAGATATTTAATCCACTGAATTCTTAATTCTTGATTCGTGTAATAACGTTTAACAATTAAACGATATAATTTGTTCTTTGCCCAAAGTGTAACTCTTCGGATTGTACCTCGAAAGTAACGTTGATATTATCGATGATCAGACATCTAATATCCAACAAGATAGACATAAAACGACCAACCGGATCCCCTAACTTTGATAAGCCAAGCTTTATGTGAAAACCTTATAGTCTATGCCAAACAAAATGAGACTCGGTGCACTCATTATGCCGACCCGTTAACTTACGCATTTCCGGGTTGTTACATCGTCTCACGTTTTTCTAATCAACGGGTAAGGCTTCCAGATTTGAACGAGCCACTGAGCAATCCCGAGTTCGTATACGGTGAACCGTCTTACCTTACACAACCCACGAACGACTTCGTGTACGGTGAAGTCTCTTACCCGACACAACAAACCGATGACTTCGTGTACGGTGAAGTCTCTTACCCGACACAACAACGTGACGACTTCGTATACGCTGAGAACAAGCCGGCTAATGAGATTCCGAAGATGAGGAACAAAACAAACCGACGATTCGTATAAAACTGACCAAAATTTTCAGTCTCGTGAACAGTTGGTGGATTGGGTTGTCCGCAGAGGACGTGAGAATGGTTACGTTATTGTCACCCGACGATCGAGGAGAAAAGGAGACGATCTGTCGGAACAGTTTATCAAGGTGTGGCTTATGTGTGACCGTCATGGCGAACGTGCGTCTACTGCCACGGTTAGACGTGCCGGTAGCAAGAAAATAGGTTGTCCCTTTAAATTGAAAGAGAGTACCAAGAAAATACTGGTGATTGGAAATTAACGGTGAAGGATGGCAGTCATAACCACGATCCTAGTCAACATCTTGAGGCACACTCATTTGCTAGGAGACTGTCTCAGTCGGAACAACTTTTATTGGCGAAGTTGTATTCGCAAAATACGTTGCCACGAAACATTCTGGCAACCATAAGGGAACAAAACCCAGAGAGTAGGTGCATTAAAAATGATATTTATAATGCGATACAAAAGATAAAAAACGAAACGAGAGTCGGTGAAACTCCAATGCAGGTTCTCGAGCACTTGCTTTCTTCTAAAGAGTACGTCTACTATACTCGGGAGGATCCCGCACAAATGTCGTGGAGGAGGTATTCTTTGTTCATTCGAAATCATACGAGATGTGGTGTGCGTTCCCGCACGTGTTGATGATCGACGCGACGTACAAAACAAACATGTATAGACTTCCATTTGTCCAAGTGATCGGTGTGACCTCCACACACCAGTCGTTTTGCGTCGCTCATGCATTTATATCTAAAGAACAGGAGGAAAACTTGGTCTGGGTGCTACTACAAATCAAAGGTATATTGCAAAAGTGTGTGGAGCCGTGTGTGATAGTAACAGACAAGGACAAAGCTCTTATGAACGCATATAATAAAATATTTTTGGACAATTCCAAGAACCTGTACCTATGTCAGTGGCACATGCACGAGAATATCTCAAAAGATTGCAAGGCATCGTTTACAGACGAAGACTGGGCAAACTTCAAGTATTCGTGGTCGATATTGTGTGTGTCTCCCACGCCAGATATATACCAGTACAACTTCAACCGGCTTTACGAACGACTATATGCATCCAAATGAGGAAGTAAGTTTTGAATATTAAATACTCATTAGGGTTTAAATTACTTTCAATGTTGAATATTTATTATGGTTTAAATTATTTTCCCTGGAGTTAGACTATGTGACCAAAAATTGGTCGATAATATAGGTTTAATTTTGATTATTAGCCGTTAAAATATGGTAGAATAAGGATTATAACCACTGAAATAGATGAACTATACGCAACGTATAGCCCTATACGCAACGTATAGCCCTATACGTAGCGTATAGTTCATCTGAGGAAGAAGATGAAGCCATACGTCATGTATAGGTCTATACGCCACATATAGGATTCTTAAATCTCAAATCTCTCAACTTTTGAAGTAAAAATATAACATGTGACCCATACGATGCGTATAGGCCAATACGTCACGTATGAGACTCAGCCGCCAGACAGGGAATGACAGATGGCATTCTGTTGTCAGAGACAAAACCCTATACGCCGCGTATTAAACTATACGAGGACGTATAGGACGACGTCATATCCAATTAACAATATTTCGTATCGTATTAGAATCTCCTTAAAAAAAAGGTAAATAATAAAAATATAGTAATAAGCAAAATGCGAAAGTTATAAATGCAAGTGCCGTCATAGATGTGTGAAGGACCAATGAGATCAGTTCTAAAATATTCTAAATAATACAATTCGACAGTGTGAAGATGTACCTTTTAATACCTTTATCTACATCTATGTCGCAATTAAAATATCAAGTAACCTTGCACACAACTACTAGGCTTTGGCCTAGTGGTTAAAGGCAATGAAGTTCGAGCCACCCCGGGTTTTAGTTCGGAGTGTGTTTTGCTATCGGGGTTTGGCCCGTGTAGCGACGCAACTGTTGTCAAGTGGCAGCAGGCTCCATGGTTTCCCGGTGATAGCCTATGCCCCTCGTACTGAACACGCGGGCCCAGTTCAGACAACGTAGTGGTCAGGTTGTGGGGTACGGGTCTCCGATTTGGAGATGTAACTGCCACGTAAAAAATGAAAGTTACCTATAAAAAAAAAGTAACCTTGCACACACTAAAGATTTAACTTACATCTATATCTATACATACTAATAAATAAAGGTTTTGAGGTGCCACATGTCACTCCCTCACGCCTCCTTATATTGGTTTTTCCGCCTCTCTCTCCTAATAAATGCATCACTATCTTATTAAATAATAATGATATTATAAATATATTATTAAAGAAGAATAATAATTATATTAAATAAGAATATATAATAAGAATTCAAAATATAACTAATTAAAGAAAAATACTAATTTGTTATATACACACACATTTTCACTTGATATATCTCGAGACTATCATAATAATCTGACAAGTTAGGACGCATTTATAAATTTATAAGTTTTATCTTTTTTTAATATACAATCTCGTGTAATACACGGGATTCTAACCTAGTTATATAATAAATAAAGGTTTTCTAATAGCACGTGCACCTCAATATTCATCCTAATAAAAAAATTTCTGCCTCTTTCTCATAATAAATGCATTTCCATATTTTCAATAATTATATTTTTAAACAAATTATTAATCTATAAAGGTTTTCTGTTGTCACGTGTCGCCTCCATATTCATTCTCACCATTTTTTTCCCGCCTCTCTCTCTTATTTAATGCATTTCTATATTTTAATAATAATAATTTTTAAATAAAATTATAATTATACTAATAAAACACATTTATTTTTAATTATCACTTATTATAAGAAACTTTGAAATTTATTTATGTAACTTTTATTTCAATCAAATAGTAATGAAAGTTAAATTATATTTCTGAAACCCAATTATATATTAATTTTTACATATTTTGAGTTTGTATCTATTTTTAGTATATATGTAATATATTTTTAAACATGTAAAATATATACATAAAAATTTTAAAAATTTATATATTGATGTGTTTCACCCCGTGTGTAAACACAAACACGGGATCTAAACTAATTATACTAATAAAACACATTTATTTTAAATTATCTTATATTATAAGAAACTTTAAAATTTAATTATTTAGCTTATATTTTCAATCAAATTGTAAATGATAGTCAAATTACGTTGAATAATATTTAATATATTTTTAAACTCTATTATATATTAATTTTTACATATTTTTTTATTTTATTTTCTATTGTTAGTATATGTAATATTTTTTTTCCACCTATAAGATACATATATAAAAATTTAAGAATTTTATTTATTAATATTTTTCACCATGTGTAGTACACAGGTTCTAAGCTAGTTATTTATATAAGGACTTACACACATTAAAGATTTAACTTACATTATTTATATAAGGAGAATATATAAGTTCTAACTATTAGTTATGACCATACTAAGGAGAATCACTCAAGCACCATACCACTGAACCACTAATTTATTTTTATTATAAATATATTTTTTTGAACGATAAAATTTTTACTTTTAAATATCACTTATACCGACACTTACAAGATATGAACACACATCGCTTTTATGAAGGACAATCATCAATAACACTAGATCACGCGACCAAATATACATGATAATATCATAGTTTACACAAAATATAGCTTTGAATTATAGTTGAGTTAATTGAATTGTAGCTTTAGCTAAATATATAAGTTCTAACTATTAGTTATAACCATGATAAAAACGAATGTGTTGGTTTGAATAACGAGTAAAACCTGAGTTTAAGTTAATTATGTTGAAGTTGAATGAGTCACTTTAAAGAGTATTAATTTAGTTCGAGTTAAATGTATGTTTTATAGGATATGTTTAAACTTTGAAAAAAAAAATTATTGTATGTTTTATAGGATTACACAATGTGTTTTAATACTTGTAATTACTTAAACTCTTAAATGTTACGTATTTTTTTTTGTTGTCCTCATATCCCTATTATAATAAAAAAAACTAAATTTTGTGTCACTTGTCAACACCATATTCATTCACATTTGTTTTCCTCCTAAAACCACATTTATTTCATCCATCCAATATTTCCATATTTAGTTTATTTTTAAAAAAAATATTACATAAATAAACATTTTACCAAATCAATTTCATCATTATAACCATTGACTCACATTTTTTTAGTTTATCATCAAAAGTGAATATTAAAAAAATATGATATTTAAAATGAGTTTTAAAAGTTTATTATCTAAAATCGAGTTTTAAAATTTTATCAATAAAAAACCAAAATTTTAATTTTACATATAAAATTTGAAAATACTACTTATGTATTTTAAATAAATATGTGTTAAAATAAAGTTTACTAATATTTAATTAGTAGTTTTTTAAATAAGTTTGATATCAAATTTGTATAAAAAATATGATAAAATATTTATCAATATAATCTTGACGTTTCACCCCGTGTGTTACATGAGGTTTAAAACTATTGTATTATAATCTATACTCTATAATAAATAAAGATTTTGGTAAAACAAGTTTTTCCGCTTATCTCTCCTATTAATTGCACAAGTTTTCTTTAATTGTTTTTTAATGATTTTTTATTTTTCGTCTCTCTCTCTCCTATTAAATAATAATTATTTCTATAATTGTTTTTATAAACGTTTTTTATTTAAAAAAATATAGGTTTGTTCATAAAACATTTTTAGAAATTAAACATTTTTTCATTATTTTTATAAAACATTTTTAAAAAGTAACTATATGACGTTTCTAAAATTTGTATTGTGTAAACATTTATTATTAAGTATATAACATTGCATTTATTTAAACCGTGTAATACACGGGGTTTCTAACCTAGTATAGTATATATAAGTATAATCAAATCAAATCAACTCATTTAACAAATAAAAATTATTTAATCAACCAATTTTTCAGTATACTCAGGGACTTGTAACAATAAACTCACATAAGAAAACATACAAAGTATAAAATGGTGTACTTAAGCTCTATTTTTTCTCTTTCTTTTAAATCAAATATATTGTCATCCTGAAATCTTTTTTTTTTTTCAATAACAACTTTACCACTTAAAAATTATAGTTAAGGCTTTCAAAAACAAGTGAGTGTCATTACAAATTTACAATTGATTTCATTATCAAATTGTGATATGATATTATGTATATACTATTAAAGATAGATATGATATACTATTATATGATATGATATATATACACACTATTAAAGATGGTAGTCGATATATAGCGCCACCAATCACGTGGCATTGTTTGTTTGATTATTTAGTCATCAGTTTTCTTCTACATATATAAGTATTATTTCAAGAAATAAACATGGAATGCGAAACAAGGGCGGACTTACATACGCTACGCGGGTTCACAGGAACCCTGCGAGTTTCGAAATTTTTATAGAACGTTAGGTAAAAAAACTGGGGTGAACCCCTTAAAAAATTATAGGGTAAACCCCCTTACAAAGTTTAATATGTGGTGTAGTGGTTTAAGCTTTGCTTTATAACTTGGAGGTTGTGGGTTCGAATCCCTTCACTAACATTTTTTAAAACCTTTTTTACCTGATTTCGTATGAGCCTTGTATCTGAGCTTTTTAATAACTAATAACTAGTTTATTTTGTTGGGTTTTTTAATTGTTTGTTGTATATTTTGTTGGCTAATAACTGGTATAACAAAGAAAAATAATCAGGTCATCGAATTAGGGAAAGAAGCAACAGCCAACAGGTCGCAAAGCCTCCTCCAAGTCTGCCTTCCGCCACTGCTGCTCCCCTGCCGCCGCTTGCCCACCGCACCGCTGCCGCCAGTCTCTCCACCACAGGTTATTTTACTTTTTGTTCCCTTTTGTTTGTTGTTTACTTGTTTGAAAAAGAAAAACTGGGGTTAATTTATATGTTAATTTGAATAATGAATATGAAATCAAAACTTGACTCGACAAACACTTCACAAACAGCACCTCAGGGACCCAGTGAGCCAATGACCCACATCTAGCTAGCATCCACATCCACATGACTTCTCGACCCACAAGACCACACACATCACAAAAGCCATTTGGCCTTGAATGAGTAGACCTAATTAAACCAATGCAATTATTAATTTGATCTGTGTGAAGAAAATATCAAAATTCAATATGCAGCACGTGTAGGAAGCAACCCAAACATCTACAGCAGAATCAAAAAACTGTCATCAAGTATCCGCGCCCAAACGCTGTATACTTGAACCCGAAATCAACTGGCAACCGCAGCCGTTACTAACGGTTTGGTTTATGGTTTAACATAAAAACCGTCAAAAACGGACCATGAACACCCCTAGCCCTAGTATACAGTTATATACACTTACATATAAAGTTTTTAGACAATAAGTCAATAACCAATAAATAAATTAGTAAAACAAAGACTTAAAGATGAACCAAGTACAGTATGTCATTGGTTTATGTCTCAGAAAATATAAGAAACTTATGCTAGGTCGTTAAAGTTGACTATAACCTACAGGTTATCGACATGCACTTCACCGACAGATTGGCGATAGACCCTTAAACATTTACCAACAGATATCGCCGTGAGTAATCCGTCGGTAAATCTGCCAATCGCCGTCAGTAATCCGTAGGTAAATCTACCAACAGATATCGCCGCGTCTGGTACCACTAATTTCAATTCGCAAAGTGAACCTCTGAACCTTACCCGACCCGAACCGTAGAACCGACCCGAAATTTTTTATATCCGGCCCTATGAAATCGGAGCGGCTAAAAATAGTGAACCCCCCAAAAAAAATTCCTGTATCCGCCACTTAAGCGAAGTGGTCTGGTGGTCTCCAAGCTTCAACCATACCCATAGGTTCTAGTTTGCGCCTCTCGTTCTGTTTGATCTCCCCCCCCCCCCTACTCCTTTTATTATTTAGACAAATATTTAGTTTTTTAGCTTCCCTTTTTAGGGTTTTTCTCCTATTATTTAACAAAACTTATTTTTACTATTTACCTAAGTAATTTTATAAATCTTTTAGTATTTTAATTAAATATAATATTTAACAAACTAAACTTTTAAATGCTAAATCTGAGTAATCGACCCTTTACACGATTTTATTATTTCATTAAACCATTTTTAAATTTCGTTATTGTATTTTTTTAACATCATTTCTACAACAATGTAACTTTTCCGTGATTACCGAATACATCACAAATACAAACTTTTTTTATTTACGTTTCCATATTCAAAACAAATCATTGAAATACGTAGTAACATCGCACTAGTTACAACTTAAATATAAAAAACATCACCAACACCAAATAAAAAATAAAGAAAGTTAACCATTATACTAATGTTTTATACAACTCATAAAAAAATCCCAAAATAAATAATTTTTTTATTATTTTATTTTCCACTAGATGATTAAAACATGGTGGGGTTAGTTTTCAAAATAAAGTAATCCACTTAGTTTACATTAAAACAAACAATAATACTAAAATAAAATAGTCCCCACACACCCTCTTTACACCTATATATACAAAATATATTTGATCAAAAAGACATACATTTCTTCTCTCCTTCCCCCACCCAAACGCGGGTTCTCCGGTCTTCTTCTTCCCTCCGCCGTCCACTTTCTCTCTCTAAAACATCCACTTTCTCTCTCTAAAACCACCTTTCAATTCTGCTTCTTCAATGGCGATTTCAAAGAGCGTCAACAACAAGCACCATCACTACTACATCTCCGTACCCTCCGAGATCATAACCTCTCTCCAAACCCTCGCAGATACCCCCAAAAAAACCGCAGCTGTTTCCAAGATTAATACTTTATCCAAACTAAAGATGTTTAAAAACCCTAGAGTTTGGTTTCTATTGGTGTTTATATGCGCCTTCTTCTTCATGTTAAAAGTGTGTAAATTTGACCCTTTTTCAGCATACCCGTGTGGGAGTATTGCTAAAAAGGATGAGGGTTTGACCAGTTTGACTTCTGTGGTCAAAATTGATGAAAAGAGTGATTTCTGGGAGCAGCCGGATGGGATAGGGTACCGGCCTTGTTTGGATTTTAGTGACGAGTATAGGAAGTTGAGCGGTGAGATTTTGAAAGATCGGACGAAGTATTTGGTGGTGGTGGTTTCTGGTGGGATGAATCAGCAGCGGAATCAGATTGTGGATGCGGTTGTGATTGCTAGGATCCTTGGGGCTACTCTTGTGGTGCCGATTTTGCAAGTGAATGTTATTTGGGGAGATGAAAGGTAATGGTTTTATTGCAGGCTAGGTGTTTGCTGAAAGTCCTCAATGAAAGTTGGGGGCATTTTTGGTATTTTTGTGGGTTAAATTTGTTATTTTTTTAGTTTTGTGTTTATGTGTTTGTATTGGTTTGTGTGTGCAGTGAGTTTTCGGATATATTTGATGTTGAACACTTTAAGAGGATTTTAGCTGATGATGTTAGAGTGGTTTCTTCATTGCCATCAAACCATTTGATGTCTAGACCAGTGGAGGAGAAGCACACTCCACTTCATGTTTCGCCGCAATGGATTCGCTCGCGGTATCTTAGAAGGGTATGCAAAGTTTCATATTACAAATCAGTGTAGCAGAGATCATGTTACTAATTAAACTTATGTTGCTTACTTGGTCAAGATTCTATAATTTGTGGAAGTGATGATTCCTAAGTTTGAATTGAACAAAAAAGCATCAGTTTTTTGTTGCATATAGCCGTTTAGGCGTTTACTAGCAGAATTTCTTGTTTTACTCGACGAGTCGATGATGACTAATGGTTTTTTTAAATTTGGGTGTTGTTTGTTTGTTGATGTAGATGAGGAGAGAAGGTGTTCTACTCCTGCGAGGTCTAGATTCAAGGCTCTCTAAGGATCTCCCTTCTGATCTCCAAAAGCTTCGATGCAAGGTACAATGGATCATATATTCATAATTTCATAGTAGTCAAAGGCGCCTCAGGCGAGGATGCCAGCATAAACATTTAAAATTGGTTTGAAACATTTAAAAATGGGTTGAAACATGTCTAAGATAGCCTAAAACATGTCTAGAACCACGAAAAATGTTCTGTTTATATTGTGTGTCTTGCTTAAAAAAGCCCTGAGCGCCTTGCGTCTAGGTCCAAGACTCATCCTTTGTGCCTTGAGTGCGCCTAGTGCCTTCGACTACTTGGCATATATTCATATCAACTGGTTGATTACAAAGATTAAACGTAGAGTGATTTCAATGTCAACAAAAAAAAGCTAAAATTCTTGAACTTTTTTAGGTTGCGTTTCACGCCTTGAGGTTTGCCCCACCGATCTTTGAGTTAGGAAACAAGCTTACAGAAAGAATGAGAAGCAAAGGGCCTTATCTTGCACTTCATCTTAGAATGGAGAAAGATGTTTGGGTTAGAACCGGATGTCTTCCGGGCTTGAGCTCAAAATATGACCAAATAATTTATAACGAGAGAAAGCTTCGCCCAGAACTCTTAACTTCAAGGTCTAACATGACTTACCATGACCGAAAACTCGTGGGTCTTTGTCCTTTAAACGCATTGGAAGTCACACGGTAAGTTTCTTTCAATAAGTATGTATGTAGTTTATGTTAAGCCCATTAGGGTTAGCCCGTTAGACAATATTATGGTTAGCCATTGTCTCTATATGTACTAATGTACTCGAGTTCATCAGTATATGTAGTGACAATGGCTAACCCTAGTACTGCCTAATGGGCTAACCTCAAATCCTCAATGGTCTTAACCCAAACTAAGGTTTACAATTTTCATTGTTATATGCGTTTTGAAAATGATTATGAGCTCTAATATATACTTTGATTTATGTTTAGGCTTTTAAAAGCTCTTGGAGCTCCAAAAACCGCAAGGATCTTTTGGGCGGGAGGAGACCCGTTAGGCGGTAAAGAAGTATTGCTACCCTTGATGAAAGAATACCCGAATTTCTACAACAAAGAAGACCTTGCTTTACCTGAAGAGCTAGAACCATTTGCAAAAAAGGCTTCAATAATGGCTGCCCTTGATTACATTGTTTCTGAAAACAGTGATGTGTTCATGCCCTCTCATGGTGGAAACATGGGTCACGCGATCCAAGGACACAGAGCGTACGCAGGGCATAAAAAGACGATTACTCCCAATAAACGACAAATGTTGTCATATTTCTTGAACTCCACACTCCCTGAAGCAGAATTCAACAAGATTATCTTTGATTTGCACCGCGATTCCATGGGGCAGCCCGTCATCAGAACTAACAAATCAGGACGCGATGTTACAAAGTATCCGATACCAGAATGCATGCGCAATGATTCGTTAGTTCAACGGTTTTTGTGATTTTCGGGCCAGCACCAGCAACCCGAAGTGGTCCGGGTCGGGCCTGTTTTGGTCTTTTTTGATTGATTTATTCTTTTTCAATACATGAGTGTATATAAAATGTACATAAAAAGTTACAGTTATACAATTATTACATCATCTACACGATCAGCATATTTTATTCAGTTGATTCATTTATACACTGGTTACAGATATACATTCTTGTTGACTTTAAAAGTCAACTCCATTTAATAGATTCTCCAACTCTATTATCTGATTCCACTATGTCAAAAGTTTGTGGTGGGCAGTGAGGATGAGGACTACATTAAGAACATGGTTGAATTACTATATCCACATGATTAATCAATGGCCATTACCATTCTAAAAGAGTTTATCCACGTTTGACTGTCAAAAGTCAAACAAAAACTTTTCAGACCAGAGTTTGCAATACATCCCAAAGTAACATGCAATGTTTTCATAACCGGAAGAGATAGCGAACCGGCCGTCTTCGGATTTAAGAACCGGATGAATTCATAAGTAATATAAAAATTAAAACTATGTATATAGATACAAAATACAAAACATTTTTTGTTTTTTGTGAAATTTTTGCAATTTTAATGACATGAAGGCTTAAATAAATGAAATATGCAACTTGAAATACTAAATTAATTAGAAAATGAGATTTTGAAGGGAAAAAAACAAAAGATAATTATTTTTTTTTTAAATCTGGTCCGACAGGTTCAACTACACACAAGCTGACTAGTCGTGTCCAGATCTTGGTCCGACCAGCCGGTCTAGTCTGGTTCTGAAAACACTGGTAAGATGGTTTAAAAGTTCCATTTTTATGGCTCTTGACTAGGCTTGGAGATTAACAGAACGTTCAATGGACCTTTTGACGAGACGTTAGTTTATGTTTGTTTAATAAATGAACAAACATTAACACAATTTTTTGTTCATTTAATTAAACGAACGAACATTTGTTCATTTTCATTCAAATTTATTTATGACTAGCGTTAATTTAAAATTAGTTTAATTGTCATATTTTAAAACCCTAAACCCAAAAATAGTTTACTATATTTGTTTACTGTTGTATAAGACAAGTAATTTTGTGTTCTTTATAGACTTTAAACCCGTTTTCACCTCGTTTACAATACCCTCTGACAAATAATTTCACGATCCTACTCCAAAACTCCATTTCCCCGAATGAGATAATCAATCGAAACAATGTTGGTAGTACTGTCCGGAGGTCTCTGAGGGCCAGGACTGCTTGCTTTGCAGATTGGGCCTCTAACTTGGTTGCAATTCCTGAGTAGATACTATGTTCTTCTATTTTGATGGGAGTTGTGTTAGCTCTGATTTGGTAGTGCCTGTACATAGCTCCAGGTTCGCTGAATGTGAAAGTTCCTTTATATACTCTAGGCACTTCAGAGAAATCTGGGTTATTTGTTCTGAGCCACCCCTCTCTTTCCTTGATTTGGCATCTTCTTGAGCTTCCTCGATCAAGTTCAGACTCCAGTTCAGTGTTTGCAAAACAGTAGTTTATTAGCCTTGAAAGTGCGTCTGCCAAGAGGTTCTGTTTTCTATCGATATGCTCGATGTTTATTTTAACTCCTGTCCGGTGATGATATCAGCAAATTTCATCCACCTAACCCTAGTTGCTTTGTTGCTATTAGTTTTGTTATAAAAACTAATAATTGCTTGGCAATCTGTTCTTATGGTTATTTCTACTTTATCGAGGTAGTATATCTTCAGCTTTTCTAATGTGTTGATGCAAGCGTTGATTTCTGTATCAATGGTGGATTGAATCACCTTGAACTTTCCACTTGCGTAGGAACAAATCTTTTCCTCATTTCTTGGGTCTTTTTTTATTTTCTTCCATTTGCATACTCCTCCCTAACCTTCCATGCACCCATCTGTTTCAATTATTATGTACGCATCTTCAGGTGGTATCTCCATATCTGGCAAGCTTTTAACCTTCCTCTTGATTTCCTTGACTATTTCATAGTCAGAAGCTTTCATTCTTTTGTCACCATGAGGGTTGGTCTTTTCGTACAGTGGTCCTAGGAGTAAGCTTAGTTTAGGAATGTAATTTCTAGAATAGTTTAAGATTCCCAGAAATGACCTTAGGCCAGACTTTGTCTTAAGTTTTTCTTCATCAAAGTCACATATCTTTTTTATTATATGTGACTGGAGTTTGATCTTGTTTTCGCCAATTGCCCTCCTTAAAATAGGTGTCATCAGGCCTAGCAAAAGTAGGCACAGAACAATGGCAATGGTGGTTAACTCTGGTACTACCATAGATCCAGCCACAGGAAAAGAAATAAAGGGAAATGAGAGAATGGTCTTCAACTACAGGACCTTAAACGACAATACGTACAAAGACCAGTATTCACTACCTGGTATCAATACTCTCCTAAAGAGAATTGAAAATGCAAAAGTGTTCTCTAATATACCGTTTTAAAGGGAGAAGAAGGTGAACAGTTGAAAATAAAAAAAATAATAAACAGCAAACTCTAAAATGTGGAAGTAGAGTTCGACATCCCAGACATCAAACTGTTCAAGGTTAAAGCCATCATTGACACAGGAGCAACTTCATGTTGTGTCAATAGGTCATCGGTCCCTGAAGAAGCTTTGGAAACATTGAATAGCATAGTCTATTTCAGTGGGATAAATTCAAGACAACCATCAAATCACAAGATAATGAATGGGAATTTTTGGATCCAAGGAGCCAAATTCAGAATTCCACTGATATATGTCTTAGGCATGAGGACTGGAGAAGGAATAGACATGCTCATAGGGACCAATTTCACCGGAGCAATGAATGGTGGAATCAGTAGACAGCTCCCATATAAAAGACCAAGCCTTAAAGGGGGATATGGTGAGTACCACAGTTCTCAGTGGACCTTGCCACCAGCTATGGTGTCAACAGGAGCTATGTTAGTCCTTCCCCCTGACCCAGGCTTATGGGCAGATGTGATATCAAGATGGGAGTCAATCACTCTCAACAAACTAAATGAACTTGTCTGGTCAAATACCAAATCAAAGCTAATGTTTGTTGAAAATTTTCTGGGAGAAAATGAGAAGAAGATGTGGCAGCAATGGAGAACAACTTTCCCAGAATCATACGCACCTCTTGAAGCAATAGCTGATGATTCACAAAACATCACTTCTCAAGTTAGACAAATAATTCTCATGGAAGATCCGTACAGAGTCTTTAAAAAAATCATATAAGGGTATCCCCTTGTTATCCCCTGCAAAAGGTCAAGTACGAAGGTGAAGGCCAAAGAGGCTATATACCGAAAAGCTGAGTAGGGATTGGTATCAAGGGATTGGTACCAAACTATAACGTTTTAAAAACTCAAATA